>LT669792.1:22505573-23110646 GCA_900128785.1 Arabis alpina
GACCCAAACCGTTTTTTTTTTTTTTTTTTTTTTAACAATAAGCTCTTAGTCTCAGACTAGCATTCCCATAAATGCTTGTCCTCCACAACCAAGCCACACAAACAAGCAACCAGCGGATAACACATTAAAACAAAACATGCAAATTCCATTAAATTACTAACCAGTTCAACAACCAATTCCAATCAATCCAGCAACCTAACCAGGTTCTAAAACAATAAAAGAAATACAATAAACCACACAGCATGAAAACCGAGACCCTAGATCATCTCCCTCTTCGTTGCCATGATTCCACGATCACAATTTGCCTTTACCTGCACCACATGGTTAAAAGAGATGCGTGAGTATTATCACAAATACCCAGTGAGACGGTCCTCCCATCTACGACTGCGCACACAGACGCGATGGATCCGCTCAGGCAAACACGCATCGAACAACACACAAAGCAAACACAACAACACGGCTCAACCACAACCCAACAGGCAGCCTGCCGATCGACACTACCACTAGGTGTCGATCGACAGCCCTGTTCACACCTGTCGATCGACACACCCACGGTGCCTGTCGATCGACAGCTCAACGGAGCCCTGTCGATCGACACAACCTCTAGGTGTCGATCGACAGCTCCTCGATCACCTGTCGATCGACACAACCTCTAGGTGTCGATCGACAGCCTCGTGTGACCCTGTCGATCGACACACCCAAGGGCTGTCGATCGACAGGTCGTCGCAGATTCATAGGAGATCGATCAATTATCCTCTCGGATCGATTCCTCCTCTGCGATAACACGAAACCTGCACAACAAACACAATCCAACAATCCATACACCACAAAACACACAGAAACAACATCAATCATCACAATCAATCAGTTTTTAACCTACCACCATACAACCCTAACGAATCCACCGGCCCAGAAGCCATGGTCACGCACTCACCTTAGATTTTCGGTTAGATTCTGGTAGAATTGAGGCTAGACACGAATTCAGCAACAACCACCACGAAATTCCACCTCAAATCGATCAAGAACGAAACCCTAATCACAAACTATCAGGAACAAGAGAAACTCCTCTCAAACTCTCTGTTTCTGATTTTTGGGACTTTGGTTCGCTCAAATGCGGCCAAAAACTCTTAAATACGAAGCCCTAGGGTTTACCCAAACCGGCCCGGTCCAATTGAACGACTTAAATCGAACCAGAAAACCAACCAATTCGAGCACCTGTCGATCGACAGACACTAAGTGTGTTGATCGACAGCCCTTAAGAGCCCTGTCGATCGACAGACACCATGTGTGTCGATCGACAGCCCCTCCATTTTACTAAAAATGGTTCACGGGCGTCACAATTCTCCCCCACTAAAACTGGATTCGTCCTCGAATCCTCTAACACTACCCACCAATCTACCCTGGCCTAACCCGCCAGCAACACCGGAGACTACATCTCCCAGACCTTCCCGAGGTTCACATCCGTCCTATGCACATAGACCCGTCTCAGACATTGATTGCCCATAGCTCATAACCACCATCTAGCTTCGGGATCGTCACCCCTCAGCTCTAGGTGTCTAGTACCAACCCACCTCAGTCCGCGCAGTCCTGACGGTGTTCGATACTCAATCATCTCCACACACCTCAATCCATCAAGACACACAGTCTATCAAGCTCTCGGTATGCAGAGATCTGCCAGAGGTCGCAACCTCCCAAACTATCCCCATACCCTCACGATCTCAGTCCGCGCAGTCCTGACGAACGATCGGTATGCGGGGAACCCACTGCCCCCCGGAGAGACGCATCTCTCAAGATCTGCCAAGAAAGACCGAGGTCTAACTCTGAGCTACGCAATCAATTCCTAACGTCTATAATGCACCTCTGACCGGAACTACCTCCTAAGGTCTCACATGATATTCCCCTCCCGGAATACCATCACAATCGTGATCATCACAGATCACCCGGACCATCCCTCACCCCGGATGTCCCTGCAGAGTCTCTCCCGGAACTAGACAGTTCTAACAACCGTAAAACTTCTATTCCGAGACTCTCACACACACACACACACAACCCGCTAGAGTCCCCACCGAAACTGACAAGTTCTATCCGCAATAAAACTTCCATTTCGGGGTTCTCTAACCACAAACACATGACTCGCAAGTCAAACACATAAGAAAAACTTTCTTATTCACTGGAAAAATGTCATAATCATTACAACTTAATGAAAATACAAAAATCCACAACCCAAAAACCTCACCACACACGGTGATCACAACACAAACACTGAAACTGGAAACCACAAAGAAAACGAATTCACTCTTCTGCTTGCTTCTCAAACCACTTATTGAACTTCGTTTTCATCTTTGCCTCTGGTTTCCAAGTCTCTTCCTGAATACCGTCACAGTCCCACAAGACTCTCAACAACGGCACTCTCTTCCGGCGCAGAACCTTGATGCTTCTCTCAAGAATCCTAACCGGCCTCATCCCAACAGTCAGATTTGGCTGAAGATCCGCAGGAATCGTCACTGCTACCTCCTCAGAAGCATGCAAGCATCTCCTGAGTTTCGAAACATGAAACACATCATGGAATTTCTCCATAATCGGAGGCAGCTCCAACCGATAAGCAACTGGTCCCACACGCTCCACAACCCGGAACGGACCCATGTACCTCGTACTCAGCTTATCCTCGGATATGGACCTGTTCAGACCCCGCATCATAGCCATCTTGAGATACACCCGATCTCCGACTGCAAACTCCAACTCTTTCCTTCTCCTATCGGCATAACTCTTCTGCCGATCCTGGGCTTCTTTCATGTTCAGCTTCACAATACGGATCTTCTCTGTCGTCTCCTGAACAAAATCAGCCCCAAAGATGCTCCTCTCCCCCACTTGGGTAAAACATAGCGGAGTACGACATGGCCTCCCATACAACGCCTCAAAAGGAGCCATTCCGATACTCGCCTGAAAACTGTTGTTATATGCGAACTCCACCAAACTCAAGTGATCCGCCCAATGACCACCCCAATCTAGCACGCACATCCTCAACAGATCTTCCAGTGTCTGAATCGTCCTTTCGGACTGCCGATCCGTCTGCGGATGATTAGCTGTACTCATGTGCACCTTAGTGCCCATCTCAGCCTGAAAAGCTCTCCAGAACACTGAAGCAAACCTCGGATCCCTATCCGACACAATACTCGCTGGCACTCCATGCAACCTCACAATATCCTTCACATACTTCTTAGCCAAGACCTCCGCTCCGTCTGTCTTCTTAATGGCCAGAAAATGTGCTGACTTAGTCAGACGATCCACAATCACCCAAATCGCGTCATAGGTCCGAGAAACCGGCAACCCTACTACGAAATCCATAGTGATCATGTCCCACTTCCACTCTGGAATGGGTAGGCTCTGCAATAAGCCACTAGGAACTTGGTGCTCAGCCTTCACTAACTGGCACACATTGCAAGCTGCAACCCAATCTGCCACATCTCTCTTCATCCCGACCCAATGATAGTACCTCTTCAGATCCGTATACATCTTAGTCGCTCCCGGATGGATCGAAAACTTACTCGCATGAGCTTCTCTCAGAATTTCCTGCCTCAAGTCCTCATCCTTAGGAACACAGACTCGTCCATGCACTAAGATAGTCCTGTTAGCAGAAACCTGATATTCGGAACCAGTAGCCTTGGAGAGATCTAACAACACCGGATCCTGCTCCTGAGCTACTCGGATCCTGCTCAATAGATCCGCCTGATCTGCCGCCGCTAACCCCAACGGTTCCTCTGAAGTAACACATAACCTCAAAGTACTAAGCACACTCACCAGATTCTCCACATCCCGCTCCTGAGATGAATCATACCTCCTCCGACTAAGGGCATCAGCTACAGTGTTAGCCTTACCCGGATGGTAAACAATGTCCAAGTCGTAATCAGCCAACAACTCTGACCATCGCCTCTGTCGTACATTTAAATTCTGCTGAGTAAAAATGTACTTCAGATTATGATGATCAGTGAACACCTGAACTCTGCCACCATACAAGTAAGACCTCCAGATTTTCAACGCGAAGATCACTGCAGCCAGCTCTAAGTCATGAACAGGATAATTGCCCTCGTGCTTCCTCAACTGCCTTGAAGCATAAGCAATCACCTTACCCTGCTGCATCAGCACACAACCCAAGCCAACTCCCGAAGCATCTGTGTACACCACGTAAGGCTCACCCGGTTCAGGCAAAGCCAATACTGGTGTACTAGTCAACATCGTCTTCAGCTTCGCGAAACTCAACTCACATTCAGCCGACCACACAAAAGGAACATCCTTTCCCGTCAGCTTCGTCATAGACTGAGCCATACTCGCAAAACCTTTGACGAATCTCCGATAATAGCCTGCCAACCCAAGAAAACTCCTGATCTCAGTTGCATTCCTCGGCCTAGGCCAATCTCGGATAGACTCAATCTTCGCCGGATCCACAGAAACCCCTTCTGCAGAAACGATGTGACCTAAAAATCCCATCTCTCTCTGCCAGAAACTGCACTTACTCAACTTCGCAAACAACTTCTGTTCCCGCAACTTCTCCAGAACTCTCCTCAAATGAACCTCATGTTCCTCCAGACTCTTCGAATAGACCAGAATATCGTCGATGAAAATGATTACGAACTCATCCAGATACTCCCGGAAAACTCCGTTCATCAACCTCATAAACGCCGCAGGTGCATTCGTCAACCCGAATGGCATTACTACAAACTCAAAATGCCCATACCGAGTCCTGAAAGCCGTCTTCCGAACATCTGCTTCGTCTATCGGAATCTGGTGGTAACCGGATGCCAAGTCAATTTTAGAAAACCAAGTAGCCCCTCTCAACTGATCTAACAACTCATCAATTCGCGGAAGAGGATACTTGTTCTTCACGGTGACTCGGTTTAGCCCTCGATAATCGATGCACAACCGGAAACTACCGTCTTTCTTCTTCACAAACAACACCGGTGCTCCCCACGGTGAAGTACTTGGTCGAATAAACCCCTTCTCCAATAAGTCCTCCAACTGCTTCTTCAATTCCGCTAACTCTGCTGGAGCCATTCGGTAAGACGCCTTAGACAACGGCGTCGTTCCGGGTTCTAACTCAATCGTGAAAGGATCCGACCGAGATGACGGTAATCCTGGCAACGACTGAAAGACATCTTCGAAATCCCGAGCGACCCGAATATCTCTCACAGCAACCCCACCAACAGCCTCCGACATTACAATCGTGGCCAAGTAAGCCTCGCAACCCCTCTCAATCATCGCCTCAGCTTGAACAAGGGAGATCACAAGACTACCTGAAGTCGGTCTCACTCCTTGATAAACCAACCTGCCACCTTCACGTTCGAATACCACCCGACCCCGATGACAATCCAGATGGACTCTGTACCGATTCAACCAATCCATACCAAGGATAACATCGTACAGTTCCACCGGACTAATCACTAAGTCAGCTGGCATCAACTCTCCCGCTACCAGAATATCCACCTCCTTCGCCCGGCCATGCGTAGCTAGAAATTCACCTCCAGCAACCATAACCGGTCCAGTCCGCTCACCAGCGTCACTCCGGATGCCACTTCTCTCAGCATGGTCCGGAGTAATGAAGCAATTCGATGCTCCAGAATCGAACAACACGTGGGATTCACACCCACCTACAAACAAGGTCCCTACACAATTCCCAAGTGCTAAGCAACCTAACTTTCTATCACAGGCAACCAATCTAACACAAGCACTAAGCATTCTACACTACCGAATTTACAAAGTCTGAATTAGAAAGTTACCTGTGATCGGTCTAGAGCTCGGTTCTCCCGGCGCTGCAATAGCCGGCGGACGCTCCATCGCCGCGATCTGATCCAAAGGCTGCACCGGCCCATACTGAGCTACTGGCTGGACCACTGCCACTGCCAACGGCTGCAACTTCAGACAGTTCGGTCTGATGTGCCCCGACTCCCCACACTGATAGCACGTCCGAACTCCTCGAACCTCACTCCGCTTCGGGCAACTCGCCCTCTGGTGGTCTAGACTCCCACAAATGTAACAGCCTCGGCCACCTTGGCCCGATCCCGAAGCACCTTCCCACTTCCTCTTCTGTCCTTGCGCAGGCTTGCCGCCTTTGCCAGGACCTGCCTGCTGCACATGCTGCTGCTGAGGCCTCCGAGGCTGAACAGCTGGAACTACAATCGCAGCCTGCTCCCTCAGATCCTCCTCGATCTGTGCAGCCACCTCTACCAACTCTACTCTGCTCGCGAACCTGATGCCTCTGCACCGAGTCCGTAAATCCGGTCGAAGTCCTCGCAAGAACCTCCGAACCTGAGCCTGCTCATCCTCAAAGCTCCTACCAGCATAACCCAGGAGTCTGTTAAACTCCACGTCATACTCCCGCACCGACCTCGTGCCCTGAGTCAAGTCCAAGAACCTCGCCTCTAAACGATCCAACGCCTCCTGAGGAAAGAACTTGGAGTTGAACTCCGTCACAAAATCTGACCACGCCATCGCAGTCCCGGCCCACCTAGCCGCTACACTCCTCCACCAGAGATGTGCATCACCGTCCAAATAATAGACCGCCAAATCAACCTTGTATCCCTCGGGACACCTAATCGAGCGAAAGTTCCGCTCCACCCTCATCCGCCACTCATCAGCCTCCTCAGGCTTCACACTGCCCGCAAAAGAACCCGTACCGATCCTCTGCATCTGCTCCATCATACGGATATATGACGGAACCTCCTCAGCAACCGCAGCCCTCGGCTGCACCTCTGCCACTCGTGGCACTTCTGGAGCCTGCACTGACACCGCACCCGGTAACCGCTCCAACAACTGTGTCAGCAGGTCAACCAGACGATCATCTCTAGCTTGGGCTACACCCGCGGCCGCAACCGCACCCACAGCTGGACCAGCACCACCAGCACCACCAGCCTCAACAGGACCCAAACCAGCCCCTACAGGACCCACACTGGCCCCCACACTGGCAGTCACACTGGCAGTCTGCCCATCATGAACCGACTGCTGACCTGCCGCAGGCCCATGCGCGGAACTCTGAACCTCACTCACGACTGGCTCCTCAACGAGTCCGCGACCCCGGCCTCGGCCTCCTCGGCCCCCACGACCACGCCCTCTAGCTCCTCTAGCCATCTCACTGCACTCACACGCAGACCAGCTAAGAACTAGAAAGACTCAAAACACAACAATCAACACTTACCGTGGAATCTCTTTAAAGGCTCGAAGGAAGATGATCTAGAACCCCCAAACTCACAGAATTGCAATTTACCAAATTCAATCCTAGCAGTTCTAGCCCGTCCTAAAACCGTAAGTGCTCTGATACCAAACTGAAACCGTTTTTTTTTTTTTTTTTTTTTTAACAATAAGCTCTTAGTCTCAGACTAGCATTCCCATAAATGCTTGTCCTCCACAACCAAGCCACACAAACAAGCAACCAGCGGATAACACATTAAAACCAAACATGCAAATTCCATTAAATTACTAACCAGTTCAACAACCAATTCCAATTAATCCAGCAACCTAACCAGGTTCTAAAACAATAAAAGAAATACAATAAACCACACAGCATGAAAACCGAGACCCTAGATCATCTCCCTCTTCGTTGCCATGATTCCACGATCACAATTTGCCTTTACCTGCACCACATGGTTAAAAGAGATGCGTGAGTATTATCACAAATACCCAGTGAGACGGTCCTCCCATCTACGACTGCGCACACAAACGCGATGGATCCGCTCAGGCAAACACGCATCGAACAACACACAAAGCAAACACAACAACACGGCTCAACCACAGCCCAACAGGCAGCCTGTCGATCGACACTACCACTAGGTGTCGATCGACAGCCCTGTTCACACCTGTCGATCGACACACCCACGGTGCCTGTCGATCGACAGCTCAACGGAGCCCTGTCGATCGACACAACCTCTAGGTGTCGATCGACAGCTCCTCGATCACCTGTCGATCGACACAACCTCTAGGTGTCGATCGACAGCCTCGTGTGACCCTGTCGATCGACACACCCAAGGGCTGTCGATCGACAAGTCGTCGCAGATTCATAGGAGATCGATCAATTATCCTCTCGGATCGATTCCTCCTCTGCGATAACACGAAACCTGCACAACAAACACAATCCAACAATCCATACACCACAAAACACACAGAAACAACATCAATCATCACAATCAATCAGTTTTTAACCTACCACCATACAACCCTAACGAATCCACCGGCTCAGAAGCCATGGTCACGCACTCACCTTAGATTTTCGGTTAGATTCTGGTAGAATTGAGGCTAGACACGAATTCAGCAACAACCACCACGAAATTCCACCTCAAATAGATCAAGAACGAAACCCTAATCACAAACTATCAGGAACAAGAGAAACTCCTCTCAAACTCTCTGTTTCTGATTTTTGGGACTTTGGTTCGCTCAAATGCGGCCAAAAACTCTTAAATACGAAGCCCTAGGGTTTACCCAAACCGGCCCGGTCCAATTGAACGACTTAAATCGAACCAGAAAACCAACCAATTCGAGCACCTGTCGATCGACAGACACTAGGTGTGTCGATCGACAGCCCTTAAGAGCCTTGTCGATCGACAGACACCATGTGTGTCGATCGACAGCCCCTCCATTTTACTAAAAATGGTTCACGGGCGTCACAAGGTGAGGCTACTCCACTAGTTATCAATTAATAGTGTTTCCCAAAGCTATAGATCTTTGAAATGAGCATAATAGTACAATTTATAAGTTTTATATTTGTATTTGTGCTTCTTGGAAATAGTGATGGTTTCAATACAGTTTTTTTTGTTCTTCTTAAACTCGCGTTAGCCATGCCGATCAACCATGAGGACCTGTGGTTCGATGGCTTCTCTTTTATTCTGTCTTTGTACTTTAGCAATCGTTTTTCTAGGATGATGGGAAGCTGTAAGACTCTTTAGTTGAAAAATTCATTTGAGCAGAGTAGGAGATGATACCTCAGCTGGCCATAAGTAGTGGTTCAAAAATTCATTGCGTAGTCTAGAACGAGAAAATCCTCAAAATTTGGGTTAATCTGTTACATATGAGTCGGTTGTTAAACATCTTGTACACTGTTTTCTTGCTGGAGTTAAAGGGTTTGTAAACGAGGCTTACGGTGGTTACTGATACAGAGAGAGCAAAATTTCAGGAATCTTGTTTATGCAGATAGGTTGAGTGTAGGGTATCGATTGAAGAAATCCTTTGAAGGCTTGATGTGATTTGATTAGGTAACTGCCAGATTTGAGGGTAGTTAGTTAGGTTTCATACCTGAATATGCTATTTAACTTCCTCGTACCTACAAAATGTTGTGAGTTCGAAATCAAAAATCTTGGTACTTAATTTGCCATATTCTTGTAAAGTACCATGTACTAATGCAGCAATGGATGGTGGACTCAAAAGCAGCTGTATATAGGTTTCTGAACATTCATTGTTTCAAGGTACATTTTACAAAAACTTACTTTCTATTCCAATAATGCTGCAATTCTTTCAAGTTGTCCGCCTTTTGGCTCAGTTGTATATATGCTTTTCCCTTTTCCCTTTAGATTATGCATTGATTTGGTCCTACTTTTGTTGCATGTCATTGCAAGAAACTATTGATTGCCTAGATCCACCGAAAAGGTGAAAAATTTCACCCGCAATTCGCCAAAACAATAGGATCATGCAAAGAGAATGTCAAACTCTAATGCACATTAACGTCAAGAAGCATCATTTTGACTGTTATGACACAATTTCTTACTTGCAGTAGAAGAGCTTTCTCACAGGAGTAGTCGAGGACATTAAAGTGCAGATGAAAGACAGAATCATTCTCCGGCTTTAGTGGATGCAGTCATGTCCAGGTAATCAGAACCAAGAAGAGAAGTGTTTTTCTTCACTGATCCGACTTACTTTGTGTTTGTTTTCATTTATGGTGTAAATTACCTCTTCTAATAAATTAGCTATTACACATTACATAGTAAGCATTGAGTAGAGAATACGTACTTGAGGATTTGAGTATTTACTTTGATGCTTTTGCCGAGTTTGTAAATTCTTATCCCTCGGAATGAGTATCTAAACCGAGTTCTAAATTTAAAGCTAATGTGAAGATAAATTAAAGTGAAGCCATGAATAGCCTTTTGTCAATCAAGGAAGAAAGAAAGTAAAATAAAATAATATTTCTTTAACCAATCAATGCGACCAGCTTTTCACAAAAGATCACACTTCCCCATAAATCTTATTTCTTTTCATCTCTCTTCCACTGTCAGATTCTCCATTTCTGTATTTCACTTTCTTTTCCTCTTTGTTCTTCCTCCCATTTCTCTCTTCTTCTTTATCCAACTCCAAATGAAGTCTAACCATAAAAAACTCTGTTCTTACTTCATCTTCTTCCTCTTCACTTCAATGGCAGAAGCAGCACCAGACCCTCAAACACAGTCTCTCCTCACCTTAAAATCTCTCCTCACCGACAACTCCAACACTTTACAAGACTGGTTCATCATCAACAACACTTCGGACAACAACCAAGTCGCATGTTGTTCTTGGTCCGGTGTCAAATGCAACCAAAACTCCACTACCGTTATCTCCATCAACCTCTCTTCCAAACACCTCTCCGGAAACTTCCATACCACCCAATTCTCCGTCTTCACCGACCTCCTCGAGCTCAACATCAGTGACAACTCATTCTCCGGCGAGTTACCATCAGAGATTTTCAACATCACATCTCTAAGAACCCTTGACATAAGCAGAAACAACTTCTCAGGTCATTTCCCAAACGGTATCTCATCTCTCAAGAACTTAATCCTCCTCGATGCTTTAAGTAATAGCTTCACTGGTTCTTTACCAATCGATCTCTCTAGTTTAGAGAATCTCAAGGTACTGAATCTTGCTGGTAGTTACTTCACTGGTTCGATTCCTAGTCAATACGGTTCTTTCAAGAATCTAGAGTTTCTTCATCTTGGTGGGAATTTACTCACTGGATACATACCAATAGAGCTTGGGGATTTGAAAACTGTGTCTCACATGGAGATTGGTTATAATTTCTACCAAGGAGTGATCCCTTGGCAAATCGGTTACATGAGTGAGCTTAAGTACCTTGACATTGCAGGAGCTAATCTCTCTGGTTTCTTACCAACCCATTTCTCTAATTTGACAAAGCTTGAATCTTTGTTCTTGTTTAAGAACCATCTCTCTGGTGAAATCCCTTGGGAGTTTGGAGAACTCACTTCTCTTGTTAACTTAGATCTTTCAGACAACAATCTATCAGGAAACATACCGGCGAGTTTTGTTGGTTTGAAGAATCTTAAGCTATTGAGTCTTATGTATAATGAAATGAGTGGGATTTTACCTGAAGAGATTGCTCAGCTTCCTTCTTTGGATACTTTATTCATATGGAACAATTACTTCTCTGGTTCGCTTCCGAAAAGCTTGGGGATTAACTCGAAGCTTAGATGGGTCGATGTTTCGAGTAACAGTTTCCAAGGTGAGATCCCTCAAGCTATTTGCTCAAGAGGTGTTCTTTACAAGCTCATGCTTTTCTCTAATAACTTCACTGGAAATCTATCTCCATCTCTCTCCAATTGTTCAACGCTTGTTCGTATTCGGCTTGAAGATAATTCGTTCTCGGGTGTGATCCCTTTTAGCTTTACACAGCTTCCTGATATCTCATATATAGACCTCTCTAGAAACAAACTCACTGGAGGTATTCCTCAAGATATATCCAAAGCTACTAAACTTGACTACTTCAATATCTCCAATAACCTGGAGCTAGGAGGTGAACTTCCACATGAGATTTGGTCTTTGCCGCGTCTTCACAACTTCTCTGCTTCCTCCTGCAGTATCTCTGGACCTCTCCCTGAGTTTGAATCATGCAAATCCATCAAAGTTATTGAGCTGAGTAATAACAATATATCAGGGGCTTTGACACCAAGTGTTTCCGCTTGTCGCTCTCTTCAGAAGCTGGATTTATCAGACAATAGCTTGAGTGGTTCCATCCCATCAGACAAAGTGTTTCAATCAATGGGGAAACATGCTTATGAGGGCAATGCAAACCTGTGTGGCCTTCCTCTGAAATCTTGTGCAGCTTACAGCTCGAGGAAGCTTGTGTCTGTTCTTGTAGCTTGTCTAGTCTTGGCTTTACTAATGGTAGCTGGAACTTTGGGATTGTACTATGTTCGTCAAAGAAGTCAAGGTCAATGGAAGATGATGTCTTTCGCGGGACTCCCTCATTTCACTGCAGATGACGTTTTAAGGAGCTTCGGTTCACCCGAACCTACTGAAGCAGTTCCTCAAGTATCAGCCTCGGTGTGTAAAGCAGTTCTGCCAACAGGAATAACTGTCATAGTGAGAAAAATCGAACTGCAAGGCAAGAGGAAGGGTGCTATGTTGAAAGTTTTGACGCAAATGGGGAATGCGAGACACGTGAATCTGGTCAGATTGCTCGGTTTTTGTTACAACAATCATCTTGTGTATGTATTGTATGACAATCTGCATACCGGGACTTTGGCTGAGAAGATGAAGACAAAGAAGAGAGATTGGGCAACTAAGAAGAGGATCATCACTGGAGTTGCAAAGGGACTTTGTTTCCTTCACCATGAATGTTACCCTGCAATTCCACATGGAGATGTGAAGTCGAGTAATGTGTTATTCGATGACGATGACATGGAACCGTGCTTGGGTGAATTTGGGTTCAACTACATGCTACATTTGAACAAAGGCTTGGTATCTTCAACTGCAAACACAGGTACTAAGTACTAACCTTGACCGATATAACGTGAAACAAAAAATTTCTTATATTCCTGCTAACATTAAACTCTCTAAAGCAGATCAGATGAACGATGTAATAAGAGCGGAGCAGCAAAAAGATGTTTACAACTTTGGAGAGCTTCTTTTGGAAATCTTAACAAATGGTAAGCTGAAGAATGCCGGTGGATTGACGCATAACAAGCCAAAGGATGTTCTTCTACGTGAAGTATACGCAGAAAACGAAGTGAGTTCTAGCGAAAAAGGAGAAGTTAAAAGAGTAGTCGAGGTCGCACTTCCCTGCATATCAAGTAACGAGTCTAATCGTCCCTGCATGGAAGATGCACTCAGGTTCTTATCTGAAACACATAGTAGATTGATATAGCTACTATGAATAATATTAAAGTGTACAAAGTTTCCATTATATATAGTAGTATTGTACTAAAACCTCCTTTATTTTGTAGATAAGTGTGATTTCTTAGTTCTTTGTTGGAGCCATATGTTGTGACGTTGTTATTGTTTTTAATTTTTTAATGTATTGTTGTTGCTCCAATTCAGAACCAAGAAGAGAAGGGCTTTCAATAACGCGACTTGCTTTTGTTTTTGTTTTCATTTGTACACCATACTATGTGCATTGTACACTAAATTGACCAAAAGCAGACTTAAGTTTGAGCTAAACCTTTGTGTCAGTTTACTATGCGAACAAGTCCAAATCCATAAACGATCACATGAGGATCAACATTTGCACTTCAAATCTATCTTTAACCATTTGCAGAGAAGAAACTAAATTAAAGTTCTTAAGCAAATTGTAATTGAAAAAACAAAATCCAAAGTTAAAATCGAGAGAACATGTAATGAAAGACTCTTAGCAAGAGCAATTCAATAACAAAAAGGAATCAAAAACATAGCGAAAGGTCTTAGTAGAGCCAAAGTTCAACACTGCCTCCACTTTAAGTACGAACACCTCGGTTAAGACTCACCATACGGGAGCCATCCATTTGCATACCACCTCTGTTTCCTGAGCTAGCTCTTCCTGCATACACTCCTCCTCGGTTCTGACCCGGCCAGTCTCTTGACTGACCATTTTGTCCAGATGATCTTCCTCCACCATACCCAGATCTGTTGTTACCTTGTCTTCCTTGTCCGTAACCGTCTTGCCATTTCCCACCACCTGATGCTGCTCCTGCATAGTCCTGATTGTTGTTGTCCCTTCTCCTTGAACTTAGATCCAGACCACCACCACCGGTTCTAGCCTCCATTGCCCTTTCGTTGCTTTCTGCCAAAATCGAGAGTTTCTCGGTTAACTGGAAAGCCAATGATTGTAATCTGTTGTGTTGCACTTCATGGAAGACAATGCATTGTGTTGGCTGGTCCCAGTTTGCATGAAGCTCCTCATTGACCATCATCTTGCTCACAATGCTGTGAACCTGTGCTTCAGAGATATCAAACATTTTAGCCAGATGAGCAAGGCTTAAGGACTCGTAGGAGCTCGAGTATGTGAATAGGTAAGTCCTTAGAGCCTCTTCTTTGATCCTAGCTTTCACCATATCGAGGATGCTATCCCGGTTCTTGAAAAGTCTCCAGACATCGAGAGAGTTCAAAACTTCAAATGCCTTTTGGAAATCCCCTTTCGTCAGGGCTCTGGTGGCTGCCATGACATGGTCACGTACATTCTCAGGCGGTGCGGTGAACGCTTGCCTCTCACTGATATCAAGCAAACGACGGAAATTCTTGCTAATCACTCTGCGTTTGGCATCATGCGAGTTTGCTGCCATGTTTGGTACTTCAAGTAACATGGCACAGATGAGCTGAACAGCCTCCAGGAGCTCAAGGTTTATGTGCATGTGGTATGGCATTTGTCTTCTCCTCTCCATCCTTTCCTGGAAAAGAAAATTATATGTAATAATGTTTTAGTCAGAACTATTTGATCAAACAATTTAGTTCACATTCTATTTGTATTAGAAGATCTAAAAACAGAAAAGAAAGAATTACCTGCTCTGGTGTCTTCTCATGGTATCGACTTTGCGAGACACCTTGGGCAAGCAACTCCCTCACTCTTTGACCAGAGTACAGCTCGGAGAGACAGTTATGGGACTCAGTGATTATTCCAACCCGGAAGGCGCAAAGACCAAGCTGTGCCATGGACCTGTTAAAGAGAATCTGCGTTGAGATGTCCATGTGCTGAATGTTGTCTTGCAGATGACTCATCAGCAACAAGTCTCTAGCAACCACAAAATTGTCCACTAAGGAATAGTGATAGATATCACATAGCATTGCACGGGCTTTAGTCCGCTCATCTCCATTTCTGTAGATAAGGGAGACAAGAATATCCATCATAGAGCGGCTACTCTCTGGGAAGGTAGGCTTACGGGGAACAACCTCTGGAACATCAATGAATGAAGAAGGAGGTCCATTTTCCTCTTCGGCCTCCTCAATTCCTTCTTCTTCTTCCACTGACTCAGCCAATTTCCTCATGGCATCATAAACTTCCTGGGGCTTGTAATATATTGACTCAACTCGTCTTAAGGCTACCTTTGCAGCAGCCTTATAATCACCCATCCGTTCGAAGTAGTCCTGGATATTCTGAGCAAGGGCCAAGAGAATGGGCTCATCCCTCAATCTCTCAACATACTCACGGGTGTGAGGATCAATGCACTGCAAGCTCTTGAAAAACTCAGAGTCAATCCGCTCTACGAATGCAACCAAATTTCCCCAGACCCGGATAGTTCCATCAAAATCTGCTGGCTTCGAAGTTTCATTCTCATCAGGTTCAACTGTGTCATCCACAACAATGTTATTGTACTTGACAAGAATGTCCAGTATGGTTAGCATGTTAAGCACGCATTTCTTCCAGACGGTGATTGGCATGTGTCCGCTGAGACCTGGATTCACATCAAACTGTGCAGAAATAACGCTAAACAAGATCTGAAGCTTCTGCGCAGGAGTCTTGGCAATCTTTGTCAAGTGCGTAAGCTGATCAACTAGCTCAAATCGAGCAGTTCCCTTCTTCCCACGAGCAGCCACAATTTCTTTGAACTTCTTGTTGACCCAGTCCCAGGTGATCTCTCTTGGGTCTTTCTTAAGCATATTCTCGATGACCTTATCCTGTTTGCTTGAAGGAGTCACCCAGGGATCATCAGTAGGTTTATCCACCTCCCCATCAGAGGGTGGTTCTACGATAACATCGTCCTCGAACTCCTCATCATCATCCTCATCGTCTTCATCATCTTCTTCAGGTTCCTTGTCATCCTCAACTTCTGGAGACTCCCTGTATTTATTAATATCTTCCTCATAGAGCTTGTTGTTCTTCTTCAGTTTCTGTTTCATTGAGTTCAACGCCTTTGCATTACTAGTGCTCATCTTCTTCTTTGCTTCCTTATTAGCCAGAGCATCATTTAAGAAATCCTCCAACATCACAAGGGTCTTAATATACAAGCTCGGAGGCTTCACAGCCTCTGTAACCCTCATAACTTTCTCAAGCTGTCTATTGACCTTATCAAAGTTTTCTACCAAGTTAACCCAATCATTGATCTTCATGGCGTTCTTCATTTGCTCCACGGTGTGAGTCATCTCCTCAAAACGCTTATCTTTTGCTGCCTTGACCACACGTTTAGTATCCTTATCATCATCATCACCATCATCACTATCACTGATGTACCTCTTATCAATGCCCTTATCCTGAACATCCTGAACCTCTTCCTCAAAATCACTATCATCTTCACTTTCACTTCCAGCCTGTGAACCAATATAGCAAGAAACTCCTTACCAAAACTCAAGTAAAACAAGAGAGTTTAAAGACCATGATGAAACAAGGTCTTAGAAAGCAAACCTGGGCGAAAAAACGAGACGTCATCTTCTTTATCACTAGATCTTAACCTGAGATACACAACAAAAACGTAAGCAAGCTAAACAATGAATCAAAGCACCATAAGATACAGCCACATTATATCCAAGTGTATAGATACGTAAACAAATCAAATCTATTCCAACAACATATCATTTCACGCTAGTCTATATTCAGATTCGAAGAACTAGACTCAGATTTGAACGATTCAAATGAGTCGTGTCACAGACACAGATTCGACACGGCAAAGACTCGGATCGATTCCAACCACACCATGCTAGACTCGAACCACACGAAACTCGAATCGCAAAATTTGTTAAGAACGATGAAGAACGGAGAAATTACCTTGAATTGAGTGATGGAGATGGAGATGGAGATGCTTGAGAGTTGAGAGGAAGAAACAGTAGCCGTCGAAGGTTTTCGATTGGAGAAGAAGAAGATAGAGAGAAGGAATTAGGGTTTATTTATTTATTTAGTCTACTAGTACCGAACAAAACCGGCCTGGTTTTAATTGAAATCAGCTGAAAACTGTTCGGTTTGGAATCAGCTGAAAACCGGTCGGTTTGGTACTATAATAAATCCCACACGGACTAATCGGCTTACTACTTGTTCTTTGCTGGTTTCAATTTAACATTTTTGTCACAATGGTCGTCTATACAAGATTTTTTTACATTGTTTCAGAAATCATACAATCACCTAAAACAAATTTTACTGTATCGAAAACCGAACTCTTTCGAGCATTCAGAGAAACTAAACATTGAATGTGTTTACAATGTAGCCTCCTCCACAGCATTGGTTTCATTGCTTCTATATTTCTCTCAGGATGTCTTTACGTTTGTTGAAGAAGACGCTTTACTCATCCGGCGCCATAAGTTGACAAGAATTGAATCAATCATGATCTACACATTCGAAAAATCTATGTTGTTAATAAGAAAATGGACATAAAAGTATCATAATAGAAGGGACAGTAAAACTTGTAACCTGGTTCAGGTGTGCAGCTACACAAGGAAGAACTAAAAGCCCTGATTCACCAAATGCACCTCTTAGTTGTTCCACCACCGCCACCATTACTGGTAATGTTTTCTATGGCACGAAACAAACACAAAACCGGACCATGACTATCGAATTTTGGGGATAAAATCGGTGCTGAAGGCAAACTTCATGATTACCTGGCTTGCTACGAGCAATACTGCTGTGGTATTTTCCTTGGAGTTCTTACTACCATCACCTGAAAGACTTGAGAGGATGCGAATTGAAAGAGCGTTGAATACTAGTAGAGAAAGATGCAGCAATCTGTAAAACACGTAAGAGTCTTCTGTCAAAATATGTTCTGAATTTCTAGCAAACTAGCCAGATGTTTCCATGTGATTCTTCACTTAGTCTCTTTTCTATATGTAAGAGAAAAATGCATACATTCCAATACCAACGGCAGCAAGAAAAACCTTAGGCTCAACGGATAGTACCAGCGATCTTGACCTACTAACTTGGATCCATGGCACCTAGAAGGGTATCATTAGATAAACATTAAGTTACCAAAAGAACCAGGTAAATGCAATAACAAAGTCAGACCATTTGAATTTTCCAGGAAGAGGTTAAACAATAATGTAATGGTCTATTTATCCTCTAAAGTCATAACAATGACTGCAAATATAGTTTCTGCTATTTGATATAAACTTAGGATTGGCACATCAATGCCATGGAGTGTTGTACTCTCAATAAATATCATATAGGAAAGAAGAAAATTCTAAATATAGGCGAATAAAGTGCCAACATTAAGATTCTTGCAACAACGCGAAACTCCAAGACCCTACCCTATATGACTCAAAACATTATTCAAAGTGTCTAGAAACTATGGAAGACTAACATCTCATATCTTACCAAACTGAGGCAGATTGCATTGAGTTTCGAAAAAAGTTTACGGTTATTGTCAACAAAGTTTGCCAAACCTGTATGACACATTTCAACAAGAGATTCTACACAGTCAGATAAATTGGCAGTGAATAAGCAAATACAATAAAAAAGAATTATTCTGATCCATAATCACCATAAAGTATCTGCTCCAAACTATTTTCAATGGTTTGTCATACCACTTATGTATCACAACACATCATATTCAAACTATTTGAATATGATGATAACAGTAGTGTTTATATATTCAATTACTTCCACCAGAAAGGGAAAAGATAACAAATGATTTTCACCTTTGAATGATTCCCGAATAACCTGTAACAGATAAAACTCAAATATGTCAAAGCTCAACGTTTACGGACATGTGCAAAATGGTAAGTGACAAAAGAGTTTTTGAAAACAACAACCACTGAAAATTAAGCTTTTAAAATTGTACCATATGTTGGAAATGGGTTTATCGTTGCAAGAACAAACAGTAGATCGTCTCACCTTGCCAATGATTAAAGGAACTAACAGAGTAACTATAAGACTTCTGAATAGTTGGTCAGTAGGAAAAGAAACCCCTACTCCCCCGGCTATGTATCTTGAAACCCAAAATGGAATCTGATAAGAGGTCAACCATGATAACTGAAATCATGATACCAGAAAAAAGATCATAGAAACAGAGTTTGTGCAGTAGAGATTTTGAATCCGACTGACCATACAAGATCTTATGCTATTTTGAAAACAAAATGCTTAGCAATTCTTAAATATACACCAGGAAACAATGTGTCTAGAAATATCCTTGAATCAACTTGTAGTTTCAAAGGGAGAACAATAACATGCAAGAAGTCAACTTACCGTTAAAATTCCTAATAAATTGGATGCCACGGTCATCGCAAGAGCAAGAGCAGAATTTCCACCAGCAAGCTGCGTTGGCGATTTGATAAGTCAGTGAAGAAGTCAAGCAAAACACTCATGCACAAAATAATGATTTGAAATATATCAAACTGAGTACATGAGTAAGGGCAACACCACTTGATAAGGTGGTTGGCATACAGCAAAATATACCCAGCCCTGTAAATAGTATGAGGACAAATAAGTTTTAGAGTCCCCAAATCACTATTGAGCATCAATTAACAGGGCTGGAAAGTGAAGAATAAGTATTCAAGAGATAAGACTAGAGAACACTAACTAATCGAAGTTGCTTCGATAGTATGCAACTAGTATGGTTTTCCTGCCAGTCACTCTTTCAGAGAAATTGAATAAACAAAGTTTGATACAAAATCACCAAGGCAATGAGATTTAGCTCTTTGGTCAACCAGTATCACATTTATATTTTCTTATATATTTAAAATAGGTAAATATGTAAAACTGGTGTTATCAAGCCAGAAACAAGTTAACTAAAACTGTACTATAAATCAATGCAAGTCTATAAAATATAAGGAGTAACAAGTTCAGGAAAGAACATGATCATTCGCAGTTTACTTCATTCTAAGTTCAGGCAAGAGACAGAGTAACCTGTAACAAGTTCCCGAGGTTGGAGTTGAACCAGCATAATTAGCCTTGAGAAGGATGGAGTGAGCAACAAAATAGAGACCTGGAAAAAAGAGAGAGATATAGTTTGGGCTTAAGCATGCAGTATGACTAAGATTAGTTTAAAAGGAAAAGCATTACCAAAAAGGTCGTTATTATGCAAGTCACAAAAACATGACTAAAGGAAAGTACATTGGGGCAAGAAGGGTTTTGTAAAAGCAGAAATTAATTTGTCATGAGTTTCAGAATATAGCAGAAGAGATCTAAACTAGAGAGAAGATGAACCACAAAAGAAAACATATGAAAGCTAAATACGAGTCAAGATCATACTAGCCCGAAGACACCAAGACGCCATCCTTTCGCAGCAGCACCAATCGCTTCAGTACGTAATGTCAACCCTGTTCCACAAGACAGAGAGAAAGCACACAATGGATTAAACAATATACATACAACAGAAACAAAGTGATTTTAGGCTTATGCTATAGCATGATAGAATCACCTGATATAATAAATATCCCACATGTACTGATCTTTGAGAGAGAGTATTTATCTGCAAGACAACCAAGAGTTGGGTTTGCAAAGCCTAGTCCCACTCCACTAACAAGAGCTGCAAACAATAACCAACCAAAACAAAGTAAGACATAAGAGTAGACAAATAAATTTGAAAAGTAGTATATATGTTTCAATTCTATTTCTAAGTAACAAAGAAGTTCTCCAGAACAATCAGCTTAAGAAACAATGCTTGAGTGGAAAATTGCAACAACAAAAAATGACAAAGCAGAGAGTGTACTACCTAAAGGCAAGAAATTATCTGAAGCAAAATTCAACAAATCCTTCCCAAAATGTAATCTTTTAGCTGAAGCTGAAATGCTTCCATCACCACTAAGCTGTGAACAAAACCACAATCTTCAAAAAACACAAGTTCTTCTCCACATTCACAAATAAATTTCATATACATATCTGATTCTATGCTCCACACCAAAAATTAAGTCATTAATGAATACCGAGTGCTCAGTAACTTTGAATCGCAACTATGACTCAGAAGGGACAGAACAGAGACCTTGTCGGAAGATTGGCATGCTCTAATGAATCTTGGGATCGATTGTCTGCCACATGGCTTTAGATAGCGGCGGAGTACGACGGAGTGGCTTCCCGGAGACGGTGGTTCGCGGAAGCCGAAAAATGGGTTTTGGGTTGAAGCAAGAATACTAGTTAATTTGGCCATGAGAAAGATTCAGAATCAAAATTCAATGTGTAGCTGCCAAAATTAGAGAATTATCCCAGTACCACCACTGGTCCACTTGATACTATTATTGTTTTTCAGCCAACTTTTAAAAAAAATCTCTCATTTTTTTGTATTTTGGCTTTACAACACTCAGAGTAAAATGATTACAATATACTTAGATTTTAATAATGTTGCATAGGTCGCAAAATAATTTCTCAAAATTAAAAGAAGAAAACCATATGCATGAGAATTACATTACATCAGAGCTGATCTTGAAATAATTGGAGCCATATACAAAAAAATAAAATAGATAGCATATAGTAGCATTTTATTAGTTTTAAACCATTTTTCTATTAATTTTAGAGAATGTTTCAAAAGTAACCCACAATTTGCGGTCAAATGCAAAACTAACCCATTTTTTTTTCCATCTCAAATTTAACCATTTTTTCACAATTTCATCTCTAACCACAAGACTAATCACGAAAATGCCATTATGTTCTTAATTTTTTTTTTGTTCAAATATCTGATTTATCAAAAAGTCTAAAAACCCATACATATCACATTATTTACAATAATATCATATTCTTCAATTTTCCAACTACCATCAATCTTACAATTTGAACTCTAAATGTTCAACCAAATGCTTCTTTTTGCTCTAAATGCTTCATATATATCCTCATACTCTCTCTATCTTCATTTTCTTCAACCCATTCATCTAAAAACTCTCCAACTTTTGTTTTCCAACATTTTTCTCTCATAACCTCTTACTTTCTTGTGATTCTTGCATTTACAAGGGTTGAGCTTCTTTGCTATCAGTGCAAATCCAAGTTTCTGGTGATTCACGAGCTTAAAAACAAGTTTTGACGGCGAAAAAAGGTAATTTATCGAATCTAAATTTTGTAACGAGTTTGTAGACATCTAAGATAGTCTACAAGTCAACATAGAAGTCAGATTTGCAATTGACTTTTATTGAAAATATCTGAAGTAGACTTCAGATGTAGTCTACACGGTCTTCTTCATCTGAAGGCTACGTAAACAATGAGGTTAGTTTTGCATTTGACTGTTACTTTGACTTTTTACTGTAGACTTCATTTGTAGTCTACGTATCGTAGATTTTGGATGACGTCTACTTTACAAAAAAAGAGGTCATATTTGCATTTGACCGTAATTTTGACTTTTCTTAGTAGACTGACGATGAAGTCTACTATGTATGGACAAGTTAGTTTTGCATTTGACCAAAATCTCAAATATTTGACCAGGAAAAATATCAATTTTTAGACTTCCGCAGTCGTCTACTATTTATTTGTTTTAATGTTAGACGTATGTGGAAGTCTACACTTGATTTAATTCGAAACTTTGGTCAACCACAAAACTAAAACTTTTTTACGAGTAGACTTCAGAATATGTCTACATATTAATGTAAACTGCATTTGAAGTCTACTCGTAAAAGTCAAACTATGGTCAATTGTAAATCTAACCTTCTCTATTTTGGCGTAGGCTGCATCAGAAATCTACATCAGAGTGTAGACGTCCATAGAAATCTACCACATTTTGACGGTTTTCCGCTTAAGTGTGTAGATTTCAGGAGAAGTCTACTCTGGAAAGTCAAAATTTAGTCAATTGCAAATCTGACCCTATTTATTTTGTAGGTTTCTCCATACGTCTATATTGAAAAAGTCAACATATGGTCAAATGCAAAACTAACCTGTTTTTTTATGCGTAGACTTCTCTAATAATCTACAAACCTTAATAGATTTCACCCGTAGTCTACTTTATGGTTTGTCGTAATTACAAAAGTAACCTGAATTTTTAGATTGCTTTTGATGTATACGTTGTTGACTTCGGAAGAAGTCTATAATTTGAAATTCACTAAAAATGCATTTAAAACCTATTTATAATGAGCTTTAAGATTTCTTTGTTCACACATGTGTGTTAGTTAGTGTTTTTACTTATAAGTGAGTTTCAAATGGTTAGATTTAATATTTATGGGATTAATCAATTTTCTTGTTTGGTTATTACTTAGCTTATTTGTTTAGACGTCATATGAAGTCTACATTTTAAAATTCATAAAATATGCATTTAAACCTTATCTATAGCGAATTTTCCATATGTTTTTGTTCACACATGTGTGTTCGTTATTGTTCTTACTTATTTGCGACTTGGACATGTTTAGGTCTAACATTTATAAGATTAATCAATTTTCATGTTTGGTTAGTACTTAGGTTATTTGTGTAAACGTTCTTAGAAGTTTACATATATTATGCAGACATTATTTAAAGTCTACGTCTCAGTTACGATTTATGCTAATGTATCTTTGATATGCATTTTTACAGAGAATGGTTCATTTACCTGTTGTCTATGGAGATTGGGTTGTGAAAGACAAGCTATGACACTTTGAGGTGGATAATCATAAAGGAGGAAGGATGGTTTTTTTTAGTGATGGTTGTACACATGGTGATCTCGTTGAAATGGCACATGACGATTGTGTGCTAGAAAAGGATACCAACACCGTGGAGTTAACGTATTCATTACCCGATTCATTGTTGCAACAGATGGCTCCGGATACACCTCCTATGCATGTCACAAATGATAGGCAAATTCGTAACTTGATCGAGTTAAGTAGAATGCATGTTTTACGTCTATGTGTATATAGTCGCCTCGTGATGGATCATGAGAACACATACGGTGATTGTGCTGAGTTTGCTGATGAAGATACGGACAAAGATAATGATGAAGTCACAGATAATGAATATACCGATGAAGATGTGAAAGAAAATGAATTTAATGGTAGCCATCAAACCGGAGCTATTGATGGTGGTAATTTGGACGAAGATTTGAACTACGATGACGGTACCGAAGCTCTTGATGGTGTCGATGACGAATACAGTGAGTATGGAAAAGTGAAAGATGAGGAAGAAGATGATATATAATTCGATTTGGTAGGTGCGAAGGCGCCTTCTGTTTGGGAAGGAGGAAGAACAAAAAGTACATGGTTCGACAATATATTTGTGAAACAGAGTTTTCCAAGTAAGGATGAGTTAGTGTAAGAATTGCGGCTCACGGCAGTGATGTTAAGATTTGCATTCAAAATATACAAGTCCACGAAAACTTTGTTTGTGGCTAAATGTCGCATGAAAGGATGTGTGTGGAAGGTTAGAGCGGGTGTTAAGAATGAAGCGAATTGGTTTTGGGTGACAAAGTATGTGAAAGGTCATACATGTTCACTAGCAGACCGAGCATCTCACCGTAAACATGCTACTCCAAAATACATTTCTAGGTTATTTATAGAGCGTGTTGGATTAATCGTTGGAATTACACCGCAACATATCAAAGATTCAATGAAGACGATGTTTGGTATGAATTTGGATTATACCACTTCATATAAAGCATTGACATATGCCCAACAATTGGTGAGGGGAACACCCGAAGATGGATACTCGAGTCTGCCATCTTATTTGGACCTAATAGCAAAAGCCAATCCGGGAACGGTAACCGGTCTTGAACTGGACAATGCTAATAGGTTTAAATATCTATTTATAGTATTTGGAGCATCCATTGCCGGTTTTCAGTATCTTCGGAGAGTAATTGTTGTGGATGGGACTCACTTAAGTGGAAAGTATGAAGGAGTTTTGCTAGTTGCAGCCGCACAAGACGCGAATTTTCAGATATTTCCTTTGGCCTTTGGAATTGTCGATAGTGAGAACGATGCTTCATGGGAATGGTTTTTTACCAAATTGCGGCTTTGTGTATCGGATCAATACCCTTTGGTCATAGTTTCTGACAGGCACGGTTCCATTAAGAAGGCATGCGAGAAGGTTTTCCCTTGGGCAACCCGTGGCATATGTTATTACCATCTTCAGTGTAACATTGTCACCAAATATAGGGGAAAAGATCTCATGTACTTGGTCAAAGGTGCTGCGTATGCTTATACAGAGGAGGTTTATAACCGATACATGGACGCGTTACGTGCTGCAAAGCCCAAAATTGCAAATAGAGGAGGCGGATCCGAAACTATGGTCACGAGTCCACTTCGTGGGAGATAGGTACAACATAAAGACGAGTAACATTGCTGAATCGATCAATGTGGCGCTTAAGATAGCCCGTGGATTTCCAATAGCATTTTTGCTGGAATTTATCCAAGAGAAGCTAGCACGGTGGTTTTGTTAAAGGCGAGAAGATACTTTCAATCTAACAACACCCCATAGTCGGGGAGTTGAATACTTGTTGACGATTCGCGACCATTACGCATCTACGATGAAGGTGGAACGCATTGATGATTGGAAATTCTATGTGAAAGGAGGACCACATAATTGTATTGTTGATTTGTATCAGAAGAAGTGTTCATGTGGTGTCTTTGATATCGAGAAGACACCTTGCTCACACGCTATTGTGGCTTTGCTAGAGAATGCTCAAGATGTGTCTACAGGTGTTTGCCCTTCTTACGCAAAGGACTATTTGTATGCGGCATACTCGCTAAACATTAACCCCAAAGTAGACGCCTTACAAGATCCCGTGTCAGTGACATGTTTACCTCCTGACGTTCAGCCTCGTCCTGGTAGGAAGAAAAAGTCGAGGTGGCAAAATTGACTAGAAATCGCAAGGAAGAAAGGCACCAAACCGCGAAAGATTCACACTCAATACAATTGTTCAAAATGCAAGCAAAAGGGTCATACTCGACGTCATTGTGGTACTTAAACTCAAATTAATTTGTAAGCTTTTCTGTCCAAACGATTTAAGTTATTTACATTTGTGTTAAACTATTTGCTCAACATTTGTTATTTCATGTAAGATTTGCTAAACATCCTTACTTAAATCGGTGTAATATGTTATTTGCTTCATTACTGTAACACATACTTCGCTTAATTTGTCTGTAACAAATAACATACAATTCCATAAGCTCAGAAACTAGTGTAGACAACATATCATATAGTCGAGTTACTTCATTATCCGTACAAAATAAAGTACCGTTATCCAAATAGCATCCCGCATATTTGGCAAAAAATAAAGGTTATGGTTTTTCTTTCATCACCAAAATAATGTCCCAAAAAATATGTAAGAATCCTAAAATATATGCGGGGATTATAGAGCAACTATAATTACTTAGACCTATCAACAAAGTCATATAGGTCTAAGTACTTATAACCAGCCTGCTTATAACCACATTCTTCCGTACCACATACTTTGATCTCGTTCCAAATCTCAACCGCAAGCTTCTCCCTGATACGAAGGATATTAGCATCACACAACACTGAAGTGAATGGAATGCCGAGAGCATGACATTTAATGTACTTCAAACAATACACTCCACAATCCTCACTTTACTTGTTTTGTGGTACTTTTGCTTTCACTCGCTCATGCGTGAATGGAGTGCAAGGCCAATTCTGTCTGTCATCTGCGTGACATAAATCATGAAGTAGGTAAGGCAATATGACGGCTATAGGCTTCACTGTCTCTTCCACTTCCTTGGTTGATGCGTGTGTGACAATACTGTCCCATACAACAATGTGTCTCTTTGGAATTGAAATCCACAAAGCCACCCAATGATCTATTTTAATGTGTAATGGGCAGTAAATATCATCCACATCAATCCCCCAAAAGTTGTCTGACCTTTCGAAACTTGGTTCTACTCTGGTATAGTAATCAAACGCTCCAGGAGGTAAGCGTTTATAATCAACAAAGTCCTGGTACTTGGCAGTCCACATCGTGCACAAGAGAGTATCAACGAAGCAAATTTTGTCACTCCTAAACCAATTTGGATGATGCGCGAACCGATACCTCAGTTGATTTATCCCAGCATCCATGTGCTCCAACAATAAAACAAAAACAAAACACTTGATTTTGGCAAACAGAATGTGCTAGTACAACAGACTATGGCGGATGTCTACTATTGAAATTCAGTCAAAGTCTACAAAATTAATCTACAAAATTAGTTTACACAAAATTAAAAATGGAGAAAAGTTCAGGATACCGTGTCTTTCAACCATTCTTTTGGTGTCCGTAGAATCCAATACCAGTGACAAGAACTGTACTTCACTAGGTGCGGGTAACCACTGTATTAAAAACATTCAGTCAATTCATAATTAGAAAGTACTTCATTTGGTAAACAAAATCAATTTAAGAAGATATCATCTACTTACGGGTCTCCTTTGAGCTTATCATCTACTTACGGTTCTCCTTTGAGCTTATCATCTAGCATCTTCACCTTATTAGGATCAACATGACCAAAAGGATCATATCCTTTTGTTTGTAAAAACCAATTGGGTCTATTTCCTATGAATGGAGACACCTGTGTTGGAGCAGGCTTTTTAACCCTCTCACTTCTTGCCCGTGCTAACTGAATGGCCACCTTTTTCCGCTCATTTTATTTCGCTTGTTGAGTAGCAACATAATCTACAGGTTGTTCTTTCTTGTCAACAACCATAACACTTGCATCAGTCTTATTGACACTCTTACTTTGAGCTTGAGGACCCACCTTTTTAATAGGTGGTTGATTGTTGATCACAAAATTGCTCTGCATATATTGAGTAACATATTGAGTTACATTTATAGTAGCATATTATGTAAACCAGCGTAAAAGCGTAACATAAAGTAACATAATGAAACAAAATAGTTTAACAAAGTTCAACAAAATAAACATGAACAAGTTCTGAAAATAAACATAAGTGCAAATACTCTAGTGAACTTTAAAAACACAAGTGCTAGTTCTTTCTTCTTTAGCTTTTACGATTAAGCCTTTTGCTTTTACGAGGTATATCCTTTTTGATATCGGATTTCGGGTTTGTACTAACCCCAACATCTTGAAGATTTGGCTGAACTTGGTTCTGGTCAGCATCACTTCATGTGTTCTCATCAACAGCTGGTGGAGGTGGCTTAGGTGCCGAGTCCACATGCTCTCCCTTTTCAAGGTTGAGACCCCCAATGAATTGTTCAACTCCTTCTATCTTCTCAGTGAGGAGTTTGATCTTCTTCTCGCACCCGCTAAACCCATATGTGACCTCCCTTGTCAACTCTGTGATGCCGACCTCAAATTGTTGTTGTAGGATACACAGCAATGACACCGGATCTTCACCATCCCTCGAAGATGTAGATTATAGAGTCCTCTTTTGGCTATCTCCTTGGGTCAGATTTTTAGAATCCATGTTCTCAGTCTCAGAATTGACATTCTCTATTTCAGACATGGCGTTACTACTTATATTATCACAGAGATCAAAGTAAATAAGAGAGTAATTTCTTGCATATTACCTGACTTAGCTTCCAAAGTGTAGGGTATAACACCTTCCAATGGCCAGCGTGCTTTCTCCCACTTCCAGCCTCCTTCAAACACTACTTTGAAGATGTTAGATATCAAAGGATCTTCAATATCACCATCCCACTATGGGAACATCTCATGAACACTATTCTTGACTACGTAGTTTTGTACACGGGTCTACAAAAGGCAAAACATGTAGAGTTAAAAACAGTTTACAAGCATTATAAATCATAACACAATTTACCATTTGGGAAATTTGAGAAAAACATGTCTTAGAATGGCTAATTTGAAATTTTTCCGGCCTTTGGATCCTTGGAATGCAAGGAGTAGTGGAGTTGGATGATTTGGTATTGGCGAACCTAACTCAGTTGCTAAATCAGGCAGAACATAGTATGTCCAGATTTGGAGTACTTGTATAAACCCATCAATATAGTACGTATTCTTCCTCAACTCTGCTTCCTTAATAGAAGACACCAGATTCTTGAAAGCAACCCTTCCCCAAGAGTAGTTTTCAAAAGCTTCAAGATCCATAACTAGCCTAGCCAAATGAACCTATGTAGGTGTTGTATTTCTACGCCCTTCAATGCAACCAGCAAAAATGCAGAGATATCCTAACCTTAACGGTCTATTCGAGACCATGAATTACAAGAACGACAAGCTGTTGTTAACTGATCAACAGTTAGACCTGCCTCAGGATCCACTATGAGAAGGTCCTAAAATTCTCTCATCTCTTTCGTCACCTCAACCTAAGGTGTCTCAAGGTTAGCAACATACTCACAATTCAGATCGATTATGACTTCAAACTCATTCAACGAAAACCTAACCGAGTTTTTACCGACGAGACTCCATATCTCAAAAGGCTTCTTGCAAACTATATGAAAACATAGCATATGATGGACCAGCCTAGATGCCCAACCAAAATCCATTTCCCACAACCGTAGAAACACACCCAACATGGAGTTCCTAAGCTCTTCCATTACATCTTCCAGAAGCCCCTCGGTCATAGCTTCAAACAGATGTTTATTGTAGTTATTGTAGCCTATGCTTTTACCCGGCTTCGGCTCATTGCCTTTCGTGAAAAATCTAGACGGGAAGCCTAAATCATCCATAATCAATAAGAACCAACACACCTGCAATTTAAATAAAAGTAGAAGTTTAGAAATAAACGTAGACAATAATACGCAGTCTAGAGACGCAGTGTACAGACGCAGTCCAGGCGCAGTCTACAGATTTTGTGTAAAAAGCCACAAATTTGTTATAGAGGAAACATACCCTAAATGGATTTCGAAGAAGTTAGAGAATAACGACCATATCTGCAAAAAAAAATAATTAGAGAATAGATTTAGATTCAAGTCAAACCGAAGAAGAGATATAATATTTTTGATTTTCGAATCCAAGAGAGTCTAAGAGGAAGAGAGAAATAGATGATAAACAGTGAGAGTTCGAGTGTTCATTTACCTGTGAAAGGGAAGCACAAGCGACACAAATATGGAGAAAGAAGAACGAATGGGCCACAAAACAAGTAGACTTCGGCGGCCGGAAGTTAGCCCCGTCTGCGTTGCAAGTTCACGAGTTCGCACATAGATAGAACGGCTAGGGCTTTCTGATTTTTTACAGAGATGAATAAACTTTACTCCTTCTCTTTCCGTTTTTATATGTAGGTTAACTTCTTGGTTCAAGTTGGTTTGTAGCCGGTTAGGTTATTTTTTTAACATGGTTTAATTTTTGTTTCGAGTGGGTTAGATTAATTTGAGTCGGTTAGATTAATGTTTTGGTCCAAATCCGAGAAGTAATTATAAGACGGTTAAATTTAACATTAAACCGGTTTAATATATGAGAAGTAGACCGGTTTAATGTTAAATTAGACTTCAACGGTAGTCTACTTTAGGATAAATCCGAGTAGTAGACTTCATTTGCAGTATGCTTTCCAATATTCAAATTGTTTTCAAAAAATGTACGAGAATGATTTTTCAAAAATATACCTATTCCAAAATGCAACCAAACATGAAATAAAACCATTACAAATCTACATCTAGATTGTTACCACATCTTCAAAAAACACTACCATAAGGATTTTTTCGTAGGTTACAATCCCATTTACATTCCGAGCAATACATATAATTCAACCTTTTTGAGAAGATACAACCTTAAAAGGGTGGTAATAAGTTTCAAATTAAAGGATTTATAAACTAAGACCTGATTGACAAAATACAAACCCAACCAATCACACAAACAAGGATTAGACATGCCACCACCACCTTCCTCACCTCGACACCTCTGTAACGCTGCTGAAGAATCATCTCCCTTAGCTGAGCTAACTCGGTTTCTACTTTTTGAATGTTTCGCCGCATCGTCTCCATTTGTGGTTTATCAACACAATCCAGTACGGCCCGCCTCTCATTCATTTTGAAGTAACGAAGTAACTCACCATGTTCATCCACCACCAGCCTTGTCTCTTTAAACTCTTCCATTATTACCTCATCTCACCACCTGAATATATGGTACAATCCATCATGTGCAAGCATATTTGTCAGCATATATATATTTAAAAGCCAATACCAAAAAATCAGAAACACATCACAAAGCTCATTACCGCATAGTCTTCACAACTATAGAATCTCCTACCAAGATTCTCATTTGTGGTGGATGTTTGGAGAATAGGCACCAAACCGCAATAACAACGATCGGGAAATCCAGGTCTTCTACTTGCTCAACGCCGTGCAGTTGAACTCACGCTCACACTCACACTCTGCCTGGAACTTGACGGTTGTGTATAGCTATATTGCCCCATCCCTAATTTAGTATATTAACAAAAACATAGATTCAGTACTGCTTAGGCTTCTTTGTCAGTCTACTCGTTAGACTTCTTTGTCAGTCTACTGCTTAGACTTCTTTGTTTGTTATCAAACAAACAATAATTATTTGAAGAACGAATCTTGATCAAGGTACAGACAAAAATACTTACTTGTAAAGGAAATACGACTCAGATCTGCAACAATACGATTCAGATTTAGTCAGAGGTTCATATAGAGGAACGAAGAGCTCAACGGTGGCTTAGATCTGCAACAAGAGAGAAACAAATGTGAATAAATGGTTCAAAATATGTGTGAAGACGGATATGAGAAAGATGATGGGATAGAAAGCTTACCGGTCCGAAAGAAGTGAGAACAAGACAGATAAGCGATGGAAAGAGAAGAAGAAGAGCAAAGACTTACTTACCAAAATGTGAGCTGTGAGAACCCACGCTACGGAGGTTAACGTCGGCATACGAAAAACATTCACAACCATTTGAGAGAGAGAGGGTTTTTGTAACAAACAAATTAGGGTTAGGGATGTAAGTTTCGTTTATATATGCAGGTAAGTTAGGTTAAAAATTTGGTTGTGCAGACTTCTTTTGAGGTCTACGAAACCCTAAATCCTAAACGAAGCCCTAAACATTACGTAGACTTCTTTTGAAGTCTATAACTTCTAGTAGACTTCTAATAACGTCTACGCTCAAAAAATTTAAAGCATTTGTTTTCAAAAGATTATTCAATATCCTAAATAAAAACTTGTATCAAACATTCAAAAGTTTAATATATTCAAAATTTCACATTTTTCGAAAATTTAACATTTTAAATATAAAAATTATAAGCCTTAAATCTAACCCTAAATGTAAAAATGTGTTTCCGACTCATAATGTCAAACCGTTGTGCATCTTTTGAACTTGTAACTTGGAGACATACACAAAATAACATACATAACACAAAATAAAACATCACTCTATAGTTAACGCATCTTCAGAATACGAGTTCTAAACTACAATTTCTACTAAGTTGTTTAACCTAAACCCTAAATAATATATACAAATCTTTAAAGTTATTCTAGTATAACCATAAACTCATGAAACTTATAATTATCATAAAACAATAAGTACTAATATGTGACCACATCAATATCTAAACACATGGTTATGGACAAGATTAGTTGGTATCTCATATTCTAGTATAACTTGTTTGGTATAATATGTATTTTGTATATCATTTCCTACCTCATTTGTCTTCATTAGTTTAATTTGTTTCAAATTTGTGAAATTTTATTTTTTAAACGTCACAATTGTTTATAGTTTAGCCATAAGTTTAATTTTTTTGTCAAATTATTTTTTGTTTATTTATAAATTTATATATTCAACATAATTATTTTGTAGACTGCACTTGAAGTCTACAAAATGTACATAGTAGACTTCCTTTTCAGTCTTCTGTGTTGATTTGTATTGAATGACTACAAAGTAGACTTCTTTAGTGCGTTGTAGATTTCTAGAGGGCTAAAATGGTAATTGTACAATCAATTTTTTGGTTGGTCATAAAAGGTGTATTAGTAATTTCACTACCCTTTAGGGTTATTTTGCCAAACATGACATAAGGGATATACATTTGCATTTAAAATCAATTTGTGGGACATTTGCATTTAAAATCAATTTGTGGGTCATCTTTAGCAATTTTCCCATCTTATATTTACTCTAGTTTTGACATTTGAGCACTAGAGTTTATCAATTTTGTATTAATTTTTATGCAAATAACCATTAAACATTAATACAAATAACGTTATATACGGAGAAGCTATATAATTAGATCATATAAGAATCAAACTTTGTAAACCAAAATTGTGATTAGTGAGTTTCATAACCAATTAAATTTTTTACTAACTATTACATATATTTTGCTTTATTTTTGCTAAACATATACTTATATTTTGCTTAATTTTTGTATATTTTTTTTATTAACTTTAAATATGCGCAACGCGTGGAGGATCCTCTAGTATATATATTTATTGAGAAGAAGATTTATGAGGAGTAAGTAACTACATATTAAAGACAAGTTTTATATTTCAAGAAAAATGCATCATTATTATTTACTAAAGTTGTGAATAGAAGTTATTGTAGCTATTTCTCGCTATAAATTGTTATATCATAGGTAAATTATCCATGATTTATGGTTTTATGTATATAACATATAACTGATCATTTAATAAAAAAAAGTATGTGGTTCTTTTTTAAAACCATGTCCAATCTATTTTAAGCATTGTAATTAGAAATGTCTAACAATGGTATGAAATTATTGTCTACCTATTTTGACTATTGTATATACATTTAGTTGAAGCATTCAAGTTTTAAAGTCATTTTCCCAAACTTTTGTTTTTCTCATAATTTATCTTCCTTCATGAGCAGCTTTTTGGGTACTTAGGCTTTTTTGTGTTGCAAACCCACCACGAGAAAAATGAATTAAATCAGAGGTGAATAATGGACAGCGAGTGAAAATGATAGAATTGTTTTTGCTAATCATATTCATGGTTACTATTTTTTGTATTGATTTATAACTGTAAAGGAACATAATTAAAAATTAGATGACCAGAAAAAATAAATTGACTACACTTATAGAGACTTATAGAAATGTAAGTGAACTTTTACCCGTACGTAGTATTTTTCAAAAAAATGTAATGTAAATAAAATGCTAATATACTAGTTCTTATTATAAGTCAAGTGAAATTTTAGTAAAGTAAGTCTCAGACTCGGACCAAATTATTTTGTGCAAAATACTAACTTTTGGGCCCAAATATTATGGCCAAATCATTCAACCGAAAAAAAAAACGTTTTTATAGGTAACTAATTAATGTGCCACGATTCTATTTGTTATTACAGTAAAAATTGTTCTATAAATTTGTCTCGGCTTTAATAACATCATTTCCTCGCAACCAGTGGCGAAGCCAAGTGTTAAAAGTTAAAACACTAGGTCAGTTGACCTACCTTTTTTTCTTTTCATTAAATTAGTTAGTTTGATTTGGCTTAATTTATTTTTTAAACTTAATTAAATTAATTTTTTGAATTTGGTTAAATTTATTTTTTTGTAATTTAATTTATGTTTTGAACCAAGTCCATCCTAATTTTAATAAACCAAAAGTGGCCTACTTGGATAAAACCCAATTTCAATTTTTATGTTTCAAAATTAGAAACAAAGTTGAACCTACTTATAACATGTTATTTACTTGTGTAATTGGAGATTGTTATGAAATTTGTAATTTGGATTTAAATATTTTGCATAATTAAGTGTTTCATAATTATGAGTTTTACTTTGCCTTATGAACAAGGCCATACAGTTAAGTAATTACCATTTACCATGAAGAAGATGTGATTATAATAAATTTTGATTTATAGACTTTTGAAGTTAATTTTGAATTTGCCGTTTGAGAGATGTTTTTTAGTAATAAAGTTTGTGAAGACATATATCATCGCAATTGAATAAGAGAAAATTTTAAATAATTGTTTGATTTTTTTCATCAAAAAGATATGTTTGAGACTATTACAAATGAGACCGTCATAAAAAAGTTTAAAAATGAAAAATGAAGGAGTATTACTATAAAATAACTAATTTTATTTAAAATGTTTTTTTAATATTTATAATATTTAATTATATAATGACCTTAGTAAAAAATATTCTTGGATTTGCCACTGCTCGCAACATATATGAAGCAAACCGTCCTTTCTTTCTCTACATATATCTTCAAATGTTTGTTTTTGTAGCAAAATTTGTTACGACTATTTCGTTACCATTAGTAGTAAATTTACATATAGTAACATATTATCCACAAATAATTATGAATTTGCGTTGAAAAAAAATAAAAAATTATGAATTTGCTACATTTTATTCATTTAATAATTTAGTCGCCAAATTGTATCGACTCGTAGCTATATTTAAGGTATAAATCATTGTTGTAATAAAAGTTGTGGCTATGTTACTTTATTCTTGCAATGAATTAGAATGAGAGAATTTCAGTATTTATCTGACCATTATTATATACAACCAATTATTTTTTTGCTGAAATGTTAAATTTGATTATCAACAAAAAAATATTACCATCTTTAACCAAAAAGAAGCTATTCGATAAAGTCAAAACAGAGCAAGTGGCAGATTTATAAAACAGAGTCCTGGTTGATCAAATTTTTCATAGATAAGCTTGGAGCCACCTTGTGATTACTTCGTCATCCTCCGCCGTCGAAGGAAGGTTCTAAAGCAAATATAATCGGAGAAGTACCTCTTTGTGCACCATCCTAGTGAGCGATGCTGAGGTGATGGAGGGTCTCTGGTGGCGACGACTGTTCCGTTCTGTACAACCAAATATTTTGATGTCATTTTACTATATGTTTTAATTGAAAAGAAAAACAATAGATATAACAGTATATGTCCTCGGTTGCAACTTCCAAATTGAATTCTCTAATTCCTTGGATCTTGATGGATGATGTACAACGTTTTTTTTTTTGCATTAACTTTAGTTTCGAAACTAAGTGGTTTCTTTTAATTAATCTTTAGTTCTGATTAAATTTATTTTTGTACATGTTGTCGAGGTGGGATTAAAGCAACAAAAACCAAGTTGTTGAATTGATGAAGATAAATATCAGAATCTTGATGAGAAATCCTTTCAAAGAAAAAGAGCATGTAGTTTGTAGATTTTTCTCTATCTAATCTTTGATGAGCCAAAACCTTGATTTATTGTCTAGTGTGAAGAGTGAAAAACAGATGAAGAGGTGCAAGCAAATGCCGACAATGAGATGATCTCATTTGCTTGTATGATTGTGACCCAATACTAAAATTATTCGAAGACATCTATTTTAAAATTTCGAGAAGATAGTATTATTGGTCCTCATTAAATTTCCATTCACTGTAGATTGAATCTAACATCTAAATACTCATATTTTTCTGACTCGTCCCTATTTTGGTATTGTGTTATATTTTTTTAACTATATTTATTGTTTCACTTTTTTGCAAGTAATCTACAATATTTTTTTTAATGTTATAAATCCATTTATTTTCATCTTCCTATTAGATTGTTTATCAAAGATACATATGTTAAAAAAAGTTTGGAATGTACAAAAGTTAAAAAAATGTGTATGTTATATCCACAATCCATAGAATAATCTGAATATCAAATGGGCACAAAATGTACAAAAGTTTGGAATTTTTATGCTAGTTTTTTTTGTTTTTTGCCTCTTGAACGTATTAACAAACACAGAGCAAACATTCAGTTCATACCATTTCATATCTTGCATAACCAAATAAATACTCAACCACTTTTCCAATGGATGATTTGCTTTCAAAGAAATTAAATTAGATGGGAAAGAAGATACTTGACGAAGGAAATTGTAGCTGTCAAATGTTTTTCAATTGGAGAAAAAGACAGAAATGTAGCGTTAGATTAGGCTTTTAGGAAATAGAAATATAGTGATTCAAGATTTATCTATTTTGTCTTGAAAGTGACCAATTTACAAAATCGGCCTAGTGTTATCTATCAAAATTCAAAATTCAAATGCTACCAAAAACCCGTTTGTTCCTCATGAAAAATAATCGATTTTACTTTGTTTAATACTTCTTTGTTCTTTGTAATGAAAAAACAAGAAAATAAGATTGTTCAAAAAAAAAGAAGATTGTAAATAAATTCTCAGTTAGTTAAGAAATTTGTGCCATGTTTTGAGATACACATTTTAAAAATAAACGTTATGTTTATGGATATAACTCATTTGTCAGAACTTTGTAACTATCTCATATCCTAAGAAAATGTAAAAATCAAAGAGCTAATATAAATTCCACAATTTGATAAAATATCTAGTTTTTGGTCAAGAAATAAGTAATTTGTACTTACTATTTTGAGAAAATTGAGCACTAGGAAACACTCAATACATCATTAAGAATTTAGGATTGCTTAATCCCCAAACTTGGCCGACAAAGAAAAAGCAAAACAAAAAACACTCAAACATGTGAAGGTTTACACATAATAAATCTAGGGAGATTTACTAAAACAACCTTTTTAGATTTTGGGTTGACTCAAACAACTTTTTTAGATTTTAATTACTGAGGCTATTTTTAAGTCCGTTTTACTCTTTTTCCTTTCATAACAAAAAACGTATTTACGAAAATGCCATTAATGAAACGGGACACGCTTTTCCCGCCTAAAAATAATAAGTCTACCGCTCAGCGATAGTAGACTTATTATCGATTTGGTAGACTTATTTTTTAGTCCGTAGACTTATTTGATGAGCGGTAGACTTATTTTTGAATGGTAGACTTATTGTGTCATTTTGGTGGTAGATTTGTTTTTTAACGGTAGACTTAGTTTTTTAGCGGTAGACTTAAATTCACCCAGTGGTAGACTTATTTTTTGCGGTAGACTTATTTTGAACGGTAGATTTATTTTTCTTTGATGGTAGATTTTATTTTGACTGGTAGATTTATCTTCTTTGGTGATAGATTTTTAGTCATAGCAGCGGTAGATTTATAATTGTGAATAGTGACGGTAGACTTATTTTAGTAGCGGTAGAGTTATAGTTAGCGGTAGACTTATTTATGGCGGTGGTAGATTTATTTTGTGTATAAGTGTGGTAGACTTATTGTAGTAGTGGTAGATTTATAATAAGCGGTAGACTTATTCAGTATTTTCGGTCAACGAAACCAACCTTTGACTGGTAGACTTATTTTCTTAGGACCAACAGTGGTAGACTTATGCGTTGGTAGCGATTGCAGTGGTAGATTTTTTTTTACTAGGTCGAGTGATGGTAGACTTTTTATCTAACCTAGTTACGGTAGACTTTTTTCACATTAGACATTTGGTAGACTTATTGTGATAGCGATAGACTTATAATCCTTGGTGGTAGACTTGTTTCATGTTTAGGAAACTATAGTGGTGGTAGAGTTATTTGCAGGGAACGCGAAATGTCGATTTTACTCTTAAAAATAGACAAATTTGCACGAAAAACCCTGCAACAATGATGAAGAACTAGGGTTTAGGGTTTGAACAAAAGGAGGTAAATTGGGAACAAAACAAATCATTCTTGTTTGTGGTAGTCAGAGTTTTGAGAAGAATTGATGGGTGTTCTTGGTTGACAATTCAAAAGGTGGTACAGTTCTAGGGGCATGTCATGCAAGTGATGGTAGATTTATATACAAGTGATGGTAGATTTAGTATGTACTATATATTTTCATATATTTACTATCTTTTCGTATGAACTCGTACTCGTGTTTTAAGGGTATTGTAATGGTTACAGAGACATTTCAGAAGCCATGTTTTAACCATACATAAATGTTGTTAATTCATTCATTACACTTCAAAAAAATGTTCATAGAAGTCTACCATAATGTTTGAATCTCTTTGCAAAAAGTCTACCATAACAAATGTATCTTATAGAAATAAATCTACCATAACGTATATTACAAATCAGAACGGGTGTGTCTCATAAAAATAAATCTACCATCAAACGAAAATACATCTCATCCGAATTACGAGGGATAATTGAACAATCACTGGATCCATCACGAGGGTTTGACTTAGATAACTGAACAATCTCATCACGTGGTAACTCATCCATGATATCAGCTGCACGTTTGAGGCGAATAACATGCATATTGGAATCACAGAAGTCTTTCATACTATGCCAAAAAAGATCTAATTCATTAGCAGCTTCAGAGTCAAAAATCTACCATTGAATATAATAAATCTACCATTACACAAAAAATAAATCTACCACTAAGGACTTATATGCCATATATACGGGTGAGATTGAGGACTTGATGCTACATAACCATAAGGCCGTATAGGAGAATAAACATGATAAACAATACAAAGATTAACCAAATACTACCTAAATACAACAAGAAACAATGGTGTATAGACCATCTTCATGATCTTTTGGATGTTCTTTACAATATTCATGCGGTTACTCATTGCACGTACAAAGAATACATGTAAAGAAATTCATGGAAATTAGAACATCTTAGACTGAAACACAATCCTAACTAGCCAAAAAAGATTTCATTCATTAGCAGCTCTAGAGTCGAAAAGTCTACCATAATGTTTGTATTTCTTTGCAAAAAGTCTACCACAACGTCAAAAAAAATTTCATTCATTAGCAGATCAAGAGTCGAAAAGTCTTCCACAACGTCTGCATCTCATATAAATAAGTCTACCACAACGTCTGCATCTCATAGAAATAAATCTACCACAACGTCTGCATTTCATAGAAATAAGTCTACCACAACGTCTGCATCTCATAGAAATAAGTCTACCATAACGTCTATTATAACGTATGTTTTTTCCATAGAAATAAGTCTACCATAACGTCGGAATCTGGATTTGAGAAAAATCCAGATCTGGAAAACATTCAGATCTGAGAATAATCCAGATCTGGACCAGAACGTGATTTTACAAAACTTCAACACACCTAAACGAAACCGGTTAGAATCAAGAGATTATCTCTCTACAACGCACGAAAACGAAACTCCAACACTCGCCAGAATTTCGAAACCTATGAACGAAGAACATATTGAAGTTCATAAATCCGAACCCAAAACACTCGTGAATGATAGAGAGGAAGAAAACTCATGATTCGTTTCAAATCTTACCGTCAAACGCAACAAATCTCTTCGCCGGAGACGAAATCGCTCGGAGTCGCCGGAGGAGAAGAAGAGGTTTCATGAAATCTGGTTTTATGTTGTTTTTTTTTTCTCAGAGGATAATGACATTTTTGTTAATAAACGAATTTAAAGTATTTTTAATGTCTTTATAACCTTTTTAAGCTAAAAAAATAAAAAATTGATTGAGTAAAACGAATAATTATCTTATAAATCTAATCGAATCTGATTACGACAAGGCACCTAATACTTTATCGCTAGGAATATAATAAAGATTATATACATTTAGCTTCTCATCCAATAAAAAACTGCCACGTATCATTTCGCTTGGTAACTAAACAATCTCTCTGGCTCCATCTATAACGATCAAAGACTTTTTCATACCAGAAACGAAGAAATATCAAAACTCTTTTTGTTTCTCAGGAATCGGAAAAATGGGTAACGCGATTAGGTTACTCTACCGGAAATGCATCAATCCCACCACGAATGACGGCGTTTCAGCTCTTTCCAGCGATCTCTACAACTTCGAGACCACTTCTCAGGTTATTACTAGTCTTTGATTTGGTCATAAAACTTATCTCTAAGTAAATTTTGTGTTTATCTTTGTGACTTAAGCAGAATCATTACCAATCATAATTGTGCAGTTGATCATAATCTTGATTTCTTTATATTCAAGGTTCCTGAAAGACTTGGAAGTTACGTCGTGTCTTCTAAAAAAGCTCAAGCAAACTGGTAAAGACAACAGTACACATATCATGTTATATTTTTCTTGTTTTAATGAAAAGATTTGGAACTTTTTAGATTTTAATTTTGTTTTTATTCCAAAACGTATTTTAAGGTATGGGAAAATACTTGAGGCATGGAAGCAAGCTAAGCCTCGGCCTCATACCGATGAGGAAGCCGCGAGGCTTGTTATCGCGACTCTAAAGGGGCATAAGAAAGCTGATGTTGAGGTATTGATAATGTTTCCAGTTGCGGATAATTGTTAACTTGAGTTTGAAGAAAGATTGTTAATCTTATTTTATTTGTTAATGAAATTTCTAGGGACTATTGACTTACTATAGACTCCCTTCGCCTCATACGCTTGACGAGGTCTCTAGTGAATCTCCTTCTCCCGTGACTGTACCTAAAGGAGTTCGATTCGAGCTCAATACGCTTCCGGTCAGAAAACTTATTAATCCTTCAAAATGTTTATAGTTTATGATATGAAAATATTGCTGATGATTAAGAAATGTTCTAATTGAAATAAGGTGGATACAAAATCTGTGGCAGATGGGGATACAGTTACTGTGTATGTTAGTAGCACGGACCCAATCGTGTCATCGTCTGTTCCTAAGGATGTAAAACTTGCAGTGGTCAAAAGAGCGAAAGCGCGTGAGAAGAAGAATTATACAGAAGCAGATGCACTTCACAAGAAGATCATAGCTTCTGGTTACAGGTTTGTGTGAGCCAAAATCAAATTGTACAAATTGAGTAATGAAATTCGTAATTCCTCTGACCCTTTTTGTCTTGTGCTTAGGATGATAAGTTTTCAAAATGAGGAAGTGCTTGGTAAAAAGTTCAGAATTAGACTAAGGTAAAACACTCTCATTTTAAACCTCTTGAAATAAAAGCTATATTGGAGTTTTTTTAAGAACATATTGGAAATGAAATGAAAACAGTGGAATTGATTCACCGGAAAGTAAAATGCCGTTTGGAAAGGAAGCGCACGATGAGCTACTTAAAATGGTTGAAGGAAAAACATTGAAGGTGTTAGTTTACACAGAGGATCGTTATGGAAGATGTGTAGGAGATATATATTGCAATGGGAAATTTGTACAAGAAGTAATGTTAAAGAAAGGTCTTGCTTGGCATTATGTAGCCTACGATAAGCGCGCAGAGCTAGCGAAGGCAAGATTTTCTTTGTAAATCTTTAGTTTCTTGGATTAGTCTTTCTGATGTTTTAACGGTTTTTCGGTGTTTGTGATCAGTGGGAAAATGAGGCTCGGCAGAAGCGTATCGGGTTGTGGTCTTCTTCGAATCCAGAGAAGCCATGGGAATGGAGAAAGAACAAACGTGGAGGCAACTGATATACATTCTATATATACGTCGAATCATTCGATAAGAAACAACATATTATTTGATTATAAAATATTGTGATTTGTTGTTGTAATTGTAAGAGCTATATGTGAATTTTTTTTATGTATTGATAAGTTGTATTAGCAATGTAGAGTCTCTCTTTGGACCTGGAAATAGCAGTTTGCTGAGTTGTTTTGTTTCTAAATATAAGGAATTAGTTTATTTTTGTGTTTAACAATCTAAGGTTGACAATAAAACTCTGATTCCTGCAATTGGAAATTTGTAATCCAATTCTTATATTGCCAAAAAGGAAATGTGAAAGTGTGTTTTTGATAATTCTTCATCATAAGGAGGATTATCAAGGGCTCTAAAGCAAAGAGCCTTTCATAATCTATTTGCAATCTTCTTCTTGAGTTTTTAGAATATAGAATCAATGCCAAAGAACAAGAAAACAGAATGGCAAGTAGGAGATCCCGCGATAAGCGTAGTGGGCGATCAATTCTGTAATCCATATCCAATGGACCTATTGGTAAAGAGAAAATTTCAAAATTTCTCAAAAGATAATTATCAAGTGTATGATCCAAGTGGGAATCTCCTCCTTCAAATAGATGGACAAGCTTGGGGGTTTAGCCATAAAAGAGTTATGCGTGATCCAGCTGGTTTCACGATACTCACAATGCGCCAAAAGGTTTTAAACGATTCAATCTTCTTAAACCACCATTGACACAAGACTCTTTCTTAGAGATTATGTATATGTGCAGGGAATTACATTGAAGAACAAGTGGGAAGTGCATGGAGGAGAGAGCAAAGAGAAAGAGGACTTGCTATTTACGGTACAACAATCTCAAGCAGTGTCATTGAAAACATCTGTGGATGTTTTCTTGGCTGAGAATAATAATGTCAAGAAGAGCAATACTTGTGATTTTCACGCTTCAGGCGGATATTCCAATATCTCATTCAAAGTTTTCAAATCGGATGCTCTCATCGCCGGGGTAGGGCTAGGGGTAAACCATTTACAAACACGATCATTATAAACAACATTTCTCTATTATTACTTTGGTGAATTTGAGTTCTTTTTGGGGTTGATTGATTTTGCAGGTTACGCATAAGTTTACATGGGGAAGTTTCTGCAAAGGGAAATACAATTTTAGAGTGAGCGTGAATCCAGAGGTTGATTATGCATTTATCATTGCTTTGCTTGTTATGGTCGATGACAATGAGAATTGGTGTTAGATTGTCTTGTCCTCAAATGTCTTTCTTTTGTTGCTTTCACATTTTTTTATCAATGTGTGTAATAATGTTTTCCATGTTGAATTCATAAGTGTAACATCTCAAAATTTAACATAACTAAAAAGCTATGCTTCACAAGAAAGAAACCACACTTTCATACTTTATTAGATGTAAACGTAAAAAACAAATGCAAGCTAATAATGGAGACGTAAATCTCTGTATTCATCAAATCTTTGAAAGAAGAAGCAAATCTCCAAAGACTTGAGAAGTTTCCCATAAATGAAGTGAAGAGACACGGAGAACAAATGTAGTATCAAACAAACCAATGTTGACCAAACCTCTTAAGAAACCTTAAAAAGACTCAAAACCAGACACAATAAGATCGACAAAAGAGTCGGATATGGAGTAACGAACAGAGTGATGATACAAACCGGCAATACTTAATAAGCCAAGCTCTGGATAAAGATGTTTAGGTAAGGTCATCCTCCTCAAGCTCCTTGGCCTTCAGCTTCTCCTTCACCCTCAATAACATAGTTGTCTTCCATGAATCCTGCAACAAGACCAATTCCATGATTAAGATCAGACAAAAGTAAAAAGACAATATCATTCGTATCCGGTCTATGGTTAGTACCAGCGCAGTCATGCTATCAAATTCCTTGACAACGTCTGTGAACTTTGCGATGTCTTCTTCATCAATAGCAGCAGCAAGGTCCTGTTCATGGGAATACACATACTAACTTAATATATTGTATGTAAGCTACTCTCTGAATCTCTAGAAAACTGCAGTTTAAAATTTACCGCTAAGAACTTGCATTCCCGTGTCCCTGAAAAAGTCGGATCCAGATCCTGCAGAAAAGTAGAAGTTAGAACCATGTAAATTTACCGCTAATGTTACCGGTGTTTGCTGCGGAAGAAGATGAACCTGATATTTCTCCAGCGCATTAGTGATGGAAACAACATCGGCTTTGCATAGGTGGCACATCCCAGCACTGAGAAGATGTCCCTTAACTCCATACTTGAGCAAGTTATTGTTGAGTGAATGGTGTGCTATCTCTTCATAAATCTTGATTGCCTTATCATATCTGCAAAGACATAACAAGCCCATTATCCATCAAATCCATCCCAATGTAAACAAAAAGCTATCATGTCTGCTTGTGCATAGTAAACACCACAATTCCAAACAATGTCGAGTTTGAGGATTGGCCATAAAATTTTAAGAGGATCTAGCTGACTACACTTTCATACCAAAAGACAACAAATCAAGAAAGGTAAGGTGCAGAAAATCTTACTGCTCCAACTGTGCAGAATATTGTGCCACCTTTAGATTGCACTGGTTTGCAGAAGTGGTCACTTCTTCATTTTGGAAGAACTCAGCTGCTTTTTCATAGTAAGCAATAGCCTGGTCGAGCTTCTGATCAGCTTCATAATAGTCAGCAATTTCCTGTCAAAAATACAAAACCATCAATGTACATGTTAGTACAAAACATACAGAAAACCCGCACGAGTCTTACTATAGTGTAAAAGGCATATATCCAACATGCATAGAGGAAACAAGAGCAATGGAAGGAGTAGTGAAGAAGTGCCTATCTTCTCAGTATCCATACAATAGAGTGTGATATCTAATCCATTCACAAAAGAGACACATGGTACCTTGTAATATCTGGCAGCCATGTTGAGCCTTCCTATCTCGCAGAATATATTCACAGCTCGCTCTAGGCAAGATGCAGCCTCTGCATATAAAAAATCACGGTTATATCAGCACACATGCATAGACAAAAACGAAACAGGCAAGAGTTAATAATCACTCAAGTATTACTGAGATGTCAATTACAAAAGAGTAACTTTCCCATATACATAATACAAACAAAATTTCCAGTGGCTTATACATACCATTTGTGTTAACTTTCTTGTAGCATTTAGCAGCTTCGGCATAGGCGTTAGCAGCATCGTGTTTGCTATCAGACTGAAAACGCAGATCAATGTTATCATACACATCAATATCACACACATCAATACATTAGTCCAACTTCATGTTTATACCCAAAATAAATTTACCTTCAAGTGACAATCAGCAAGTTTTAGATAAGCTTTTCCGGCTTGATCCCCTGAACAATCACACAAAGAACACATAAGCAAGAGATACTATTGAAGAACCATTATAAGCTCAACCAAGTAAAACCCAATCGAGTATAGTTTCCCTGTAAAATTTACAATAATTTCACAAACATAGCTATTTATCGAGTAAAAACTTCTAACAAATCAAATACGCATAAACCCAGATAACAATTCACATAACCAAGGACGGATCATCGCAATTTGATAACCTAAAATCAAAAAAGTCTCAATTTTTCCTCATAATCATAGCTATTTCTCAAAACGCGTAATCAAATCACACAAGGAAACACAAAGGGTCGGCTTAAAAAGAGAGGAAATTACATGATTTGGCAAGTTTATAGGAATTAGCAGCTTTTTCAAGGAGATCGGCAGCATCTTCATACTTAGATCCGAATAAACCCCATCCATTAAGCTTCTTCTCTGCTTTCTTCTCAAATTCTTCCGCTCTTATCAGATGATCTCCCATCGCTTTTCCCCCCAAACAACTCTGACTTGAAATTCACCAACCCAGCTTCTCCGATTCTGGTTTCTTCGTTCTGAGAGAGAATTTGATTCGACGGAATGTTGCTGCGATGAGATTGAGAGACGAAGTTTCGATCGGGGAGCGAAAAATTGGTAAGGACAAAGATTTTTCAACCGGTTTTATTGGGCTTATTGGGCTTCATTTTAAAAAGCCCAACGAAAACACCTGTGACCTGTGTAAATACTAAATACTAAATACTAGGGGTGGGCAAACGGGAATATGGGACGGGGTTTTATGGGAACGGTACGGGAACGGGATTTTTGGGATAGAAAAATATGTCCCATTTATATCTCATTTAGAATTTGGGACGGTAACGGGATAGGACGGGATGGGACGGAAACGGAACGGGAATTCCCATAAAATAACTTGTCTCATATATTCAATTAAAACAATTATAAAAAGTGCAAATATGTATTCAACTTGCTTCTTCAAATCATCAAAAGCATGTTCATATTTAAGATGAAAAGAAATACATTGTATTTCATAAACATTAAAATTTAAAATAGAAAAACCATAGTCTAATCAAAATGAATCCAAAGCTTAAAGTAAACCACATAAATATCTTAAATCAAAGCATAAAAATTCAATAATATGAAAATTCTAAAAGTAGTCAAATAGGTAGTTAATCCTCTCGTATCATTCTTCATTCACGGCAAATGATTGTTCTAGAGCTCAACACAAGAATAAAAAATCAAATAAAAGTAGTTGTTGGTTAATAAAATTAATATAGTAATGCTGAAAATATCAATGGATTGTGCTAAAAATGTGAGACTATGTATTAATATGACATAATATATTATATGATTCTATAATACATACATAAATATATATAATTTAATTTATATAAATCTATATAAACGAGATTACGGGAAATCCCGTTCCCGTCCCATCCCATCCCGTTCCCAATTGGGAATTGAAAATTTGTCCCACATGGGAATACGGGACCTATATGGTACGGGAATTTGGGAACGGATATGAGACGGAACGGATATGAGACGGAACGGGACGGGACGGAAATTATGCCCACCCCTACTAAATACTGACTTGATAGGAAAGTTTCCGACTATGTGAAAAAGGAAAGTTTTCATTTTTTTTTTTTTTTTTTTAGCAAAACCCTTTTATTAATTGACGTTTACCGTCAAAGTTTTTAGAAGCATAGTCCTATTACATCAAGTGTAAAGAAATAGTTTTAACATTAAAAGTAGAAAACAAATCGAATCTTCCGCTTCGATTTTTAGCCACGACCACCCTTACCTCGATTAGCACGCAGGGCCGATTCGAAATGTGTTCGCATCTCTTTAGCCTTTATCGATGGTTTAACCGGCATGTCCCTTAAGATTATTTTCCCCAATGGAGTCAATAGATCCGTAGGGTCTGGGTCTTCTTCTGGGTCTGGACTTTCATCATCAACCTCTGAAGAACCCAAAGAGACAAACCGGTTTGACCCTAACTCTTTAATGAATGAAAACCTGCAGATACTTGCTCTGCTTCAATAGCAAGAGGAGAAACTTGTTTGGAAGTAGGTGTCTTATGCGACAAAACCACATTAGTAGAGCTGACATTGCTAATGTTACATGTACCTAAAGGAGAAGAAGTTATCTTTGAAGCAGATGATATTGTGTATGTTTTAGTAGGAGCAACAAAAGTGGTGTTCTCATGAGTAGGTAGGTGAGTGGCGTGAGTAGAAATTGTAGCAACAGAGGCTGTAGGAGTGCAAGTAGTCCCTTTGTGGACCCATTTTCCAGAGATAATACCGCAAGGAATCGGGGCAGTAGGTTGGACATGACATGGTAAAGATATTCCAGAGTTGGTTAAAACAGGGGAAATAGTATTTTCCTTTTCGAAAGGACCCGTGGGGCAAGCTCTATTTGCATCCTGAGGTAAGCAACGAGATGCTTTGTGACCCAATTGTCCACAAATACTACAGTTTGAAGGTAGCCACGAGTAAATAATATCGACCATTGTAATTGCAGCACTCGAATCTACTAGTGCAACTCTTTGAGGAAAGGGTTTGTTGAGCATTACCTCAACTAAAATCTTTGCCTCTCCCATTTGAGTTGGATCAAGCCATGGTTTTTCAGTTAGCATAGGCTCACCAATACCAGAAACAATCCATTTAATACCCTTTATCGAATAAAGCTGGTCTGGGATGTTCTTGAGTGTCAACCAAACAGGAGCAGTTGTAATTTCAGGTAGAGAGATAGTATTTGCAGGAGTCCAAGGTGATACAAACATCAGACAATCGTCAACATGCCACAAGCCTCTCTGGAGAACCCATTTCCGAGTTGATTCATCCGGAATGTGAAACAAATAAGTTGATTCTTTTAGTTTTCGAATAAAGATCCTGCATTTTCTGCCCCAAATCCTAGTAACGACAGCCTGAATTTGTCCCCTAGATGGAGCAGAACAGCGGTAGAACTGACCAACCACAAACTCCTTTTGGTTCTCTAATCCACCTAGAAGTACATGACTTGGTATTGTTACCTTTGGGGTTCCATCTTCCATGTAATCTGGAATGGTTACTCTATGAAGGTTCCTCAAAGCTGGGTTCATCTTTGCTGCCCAAGGATAGTCCTTTGAATGTGCTTTCAATGCTGCTTCTTCAGTTTTCGATCCACCCGAACCGATTCCAAGAGCATGAGTTGTACATGGTTGTTGTCCTGCAACCTTTGGAATAGCCAAAGGTTTTTCCCAAGCTCCTTTAGAGAATGGAAGAGGAATATATTGTTCATTGATTACTGGTGTATTGATGTCAGTAGTGTTGATGGCTATAGCTTCAAGTCTTTGAGTATCTGACAGAGGCAAAGAACCATTAACAAGCGCAAGAGAAGTTTCTCCTCTCTGAAGCGAGGTTGTAACCACAGTTGGAGATCCGTCTGCGGGAGTAGGATCTTCAACGAGAGTGATCGATGGTGGAACCGGAGAGGATTGTACCGACCATCGGTTGAGTAAGGGCCATCGTGGATCTGGAGCAGTTGCAGGGGAAGAAGAACTGACCTCTGTCCCGTGAGCTACTGAGCCGTGAACCGGTGCCGGAGGAGCGAAATCGAGTCTCCGTTCCGACGACGGCATGAGTAAGTCAAAATCGATTGTTTGTTGAGAAATTTCTGGTGATGGATTTGCAGAGAGAGGAGAGGAATCCATGACGGAGATTACAAGAGAGAATGCAGCGGTTGGTGGAGAAGAAACCACCGTGAAGAAGACTCAACGGCGCAGTGAAGCGGCGGTCCAACGGCGGAGCCGCCGAGAATGCGACACGATTAGCTTAGGTTTTACCTTTTTGGGGAAACGTGTCTGGGAGAAAAATATTTAATAATTTGCAGCTCCGAAAGTTTTCATTTTGGTTTTCAGTAACTCGTGAAACATTTGGTTTGAGTGTAACAAAATTTTGCAGTTTTCAGATGATATGAAAAGTGAAAATAGCAATGGTGTTTTTCATGATTACGATTATTAGAGGTTATATTTTTGGTTTAATGTTGGTTTAGTTTACTTTTATAGTTTGGTTTAGAGTCTAGTAGTATTTAACCTCTCTCATATACACATTTTTACAGTTGATGAAGGGTACGCAAACTAAAATTAAAATTACAGACTATGCATATCCGGTTTTGTGTTGTTAGTTCATGTTAGTTTATACATTATGATTGGTTTAGTTGATTGTTCGATTGTACTGTTTTGTTAATTCATGTTTAATGAAGGAGAATTCAGTTTAATATGAAAAACGATGATATAGATAAAATCATGATCAAAGAATGCTCTCTAAAACTATGGAAAATAGGATTTTTCAAATAGTAGAGATGTTGAATCTTGATAAAATATTTTTTCATTTTTATTTTCGTCGAAACGCATTTATTATACGATTTTTTTTTTTTGCAAAAGAGAAAAATGATTAGATATAGAATTACAAAATTATGATCATGACAAATCCTTTAAAAGAGATAACAATTGTGAGGTGCTAATTGGAAGCAACTATTGAACACATAACAAGTGAACAAAAGATAATTTTGATGCAACAATACTTAGGTCCGCCCCTAGGGGTGGACCAACTTCATCCGCCCCTCTTCTTTAGCCAATCAAAATTAAGATAAAAAAGTTAATTAAATTAAATCACAAAAATAACATTAATTGTGGGACTACTAATTCTCTCTTTTCTCTCTTATTTTCTTAAATAATCTCATTTTTTCCTAAATCTCAAATACTAAACCCTAAACCCCAAAATGGTTAAACCCTAAATAGTAAACCCTAAATCCCAAAATAGTAAACCCTAAACCCTAAAATACTAAACCCTAAACCCTAAATAGTAAACCCTAAACCCCAAAATAGTAAACTCTAAACCCTAAAATATTAAACCCTAAACCCCAAATACTAAACCCTAACCCCAAGGGTTTAATATTTGGGGTTTATAGTTTAGTTTGGGGTTTAGGGTTTGTTATTTGGGATTTAGGATTTAGGATTTGAGGTTTTGGGTTTATTATTTGGAGTTTAGGTTTATTATTTGGTCTTTATGGTTTATTATTTGGGGTTTAGAGTTTAGTATTTGGAGTTTAGGGTTTTGGATTTGTGGTTTAGGGTTAGTATTTATAATTTGGGGTTTCGTTAGACTATAGAAACAAAAATTAAAGAAGAGAGAAAATGGTGGTCCCTACAATTAATTCAGTTTTATTAATTTATTTTAATTTATCTTTTATCTTATTTCTGATTGGCTTAGAAAGAGGGCGTGGAGGAAGTTAGTCCACCCCTAGGGGTGGACCTAAGAATTATTCATTTTGATGTACCTCATCACTTCTCTTTATTGTCCTTATAGTATCATTCACTTATGAACAACAATTTTTAAGTCGACCCCTAAGGGTGGACCAACTTCCTCCACCCCTCTTTCTAAACCAACCAGAAAAAGATAAAAGATAAATTACAATAAATCAATAAAACTAAATTAATTGTAGGGACCAACACTCTCTCTCTTCTTTAATCTTTTTTTTCTATAGTCTCACGAAACCCTAAACTATAAAAACTAACCCTAAACCACAAATCCAAAACCCTAAACTCCAAATACTAAACCCTAAATTCCAAATAATAAACCCTAAACATCAAATAATAAACCTAAATTCCATATAATAAACCCAAAACCTCAAATCTTAAACCCTAAATACTAAATCATAAATCCCAAATAACAAACCCTAAACCCTAAACCTCAAACTAAACTCTAAACCCCAAATATTAAACCCTTGGGATTAGGGTTTAGTATTTGGGGTTTAGGGTTTAATATTTTAGGGTTTACGGTTTACTATTTTGGGGTTTAGGGTTTACTATTTAGAAGTTTAGGGTTTACTATTTTAGGGTTTAGCGTTTACCATTTTGGGGTTTAGGGTTTAGTATTTGGAGTTTAGGAAAAAATGAGATTATTTAAAAAAATAAGAGAGAAAAGAGAGAATTAGTAGTCCCCACAAATTAATGTTATTTTTGTGATTTAATTTAATTAATTTTTTTATCTTAATTTTGATTGGCTAAAGAAGAGGGGGCGGATGAAGTTGGTCCACCCCTAGGGGCGGACCTAAGTATTGTTCGAGATAAATATGGTTATGTCTTTCTTTTTGTCATGTTTCCAAATTTTTTCACGTTACCAAGTTAGTTTAGTTGATTATCATCGAATTTTATTTCTAATAATGTTTTTAAATCAAAGATAAATTAACAACTTGTTTTGGATTTTGTATATAAAAAGAACACATTGTTTTTGGCTCATTAAACTGGAAATATAAAGAAACGTATACAACCTGGTTAGTTTTTTTTTTTAAGTTAAAAATACATAACGTTTTTGTGTATTTTCAGCTTAATGAACCATATACATTGTGTCCCGTTTATATACAAATTAAATCAACCATGTTTAGAAACATATTGAATAATGTTGACTAACTAGGTTGATAATACTATCCGTGAGAGAGCGATTCAAATCATAGAAAACAAATACTACAAGTGATAAATTATTCTTGTTTTGTTCAATTTATCACGTCTTTAGTTCTTTATTTTGTCATTTCTGATTTCTAAATGAAAAGTCTCAAAATGCCTGCTCGTAGTCTCTTAAAGTTAATTATTTGAATTTTACCCCAAAAAAAAAAAACTTAATTATTTGGGTATTGCTATAACTTCCATTAATTTTAAACTCACTTTTTGAGAGCTTTTTACTCAATTAAAAATGTATACACATGAGAATCAGTGATTCTCTTTGGCCAGTTTCCCGTCTATATATACATTATACACTCTCTTTTATAATGAAAATGAAATGATTTGTTTTATTTTATTTTGCTTGAAGAGGTCCCAAGTGGGACACTTGATTATACCCACAATTTTTGTATATTTCTAAGGTTTTTCGGTGTAATATCCTACTTAGAACAAAAATACAAAATCAAAATTCTGATTTTTTCTTGTAATTGTGTATACGTTTTTAAATACGTGAAGAAAAGATCATTTGACCAGGCATGTCTCCAATAACCAAATACACCATAATCCCAAAATTACACCGAAACATGAACGCAATAGGTCCAACTTCAAAGAGTACTATATATGAAGCCGTTTCCTCCTCCCACAACAATCCAAAAAAAAAAAAAAAACAATAATTCTTCTTCCCGCCGGTGCAAAAAAATTCAAGCTTCTCAAATGTCTCATCCTATCAAAGCTCCTCTCTTACCGAAGAAAGATCCGTCGTATTCTAAGAAGAAGCATACCTCCGGCGTCGTTTTTAATGTCTCCACGAGCATAATCGGAGCTGGGATAATGTCGATGCCAGCTGCCTTTAAAGTTCTAGGAGTAATCCCGGCGTTTTTGATGATCACGATCATAGCTAAGCTTTCGACGATTTCCGTTGGATTTTTGATGAAATCGACACTCGCCGGAGAATCGACTACTTACGCCGGAGTTATGAAAGAGTCCTTTGGGAAACTTGGTTCCATTGCTGTACAGATTGGTACTATGGTTACAACTTTTGGTTGTATGGTTATCTTCTCGATTATCATAGGTATAGTAATTTGATTCACGGGTTTATTTTTTTTTAATTACGGGTTTTCGGACTCAATCCTCCTAGACATTGAAACCACATCATGTAATATTATTAGCTTCGCCTGAGATCTTTATCAGTTGAGCTATTGGCTTTTGTTAAATCGACTGTTGAGATGAGATTTGAAGTAAGAACTGAGTTTGGATTTGTGTTTGTTTCTCAGGAGATGTGCTTTCGGGTAATGTAAATGGAGGATCTGAGCATATTGGTGTTCTTCAAGAATGGTTTGGTTCTCATTGGTGGAATATGAGAATCTTTGCTTTGTTGCTCATATATGGATGTGTATTGCTTCCATTGGTTTTGTGTAGACGTGTGGGTAAGTTTCTATGTGTTCTCAGAAACAAAGAAACTATGCATAGTTATGAGATTGTTGATGAGTTTGTGTAAATCGGTTTATGTAGAAAGACTGGAGTATAGTTCTGCAGTATCATTTCTTCTTGCGGTGCTATTTGTCGTCATAAGCTCGGTGTTGGCGATTACCGCGCTGGTGCAAGGAGAAACGAAGAATACAAAACTATTTCCAGAGTTGAAGAATGGAGGGTCGTTCTGGAATCTCTTCACAGCTGCCCCTGTTATAGTAACCGCCTTCACTTTTCATTTCAATGGCAAGAACCAATCTCTTACACCAAATCAGTTTTGTTTCTCTGTATTCTCTGTTTTGTTGTCATGTTTTTGATTTTGGTGTTGTGATGAAAATGTACAGTTCATCCGATTGGATTCGAGCTCGAAGATCCATCACATATGATATCGGCAACTAAGATCTCTGTTATCTTGTGCGCTGCGATTTACTTTGCCACTGGACTCTTCGGGTACCTTCTCTTTGGAGATGCAACAATGTCAGACATTCTAGTGAACTTTGACCAGAGCTCTGGTTCTTCTATTGGTTCTCTCCTCAATGACACTGTTAGACTCAGCTACGCGCTTCACCTCATGCTCGTCTTTCCTCTCATGAACTTCTCATTGAGAGCAAACCTCGATGAGCTCATGTTCCCCACGAAACCGTCCTTGGCAAAAGACACAAAAAGATTCGTCGTACTCACTCTTGCTCTACTGATTTGTTGTTTCTTGTCTGCAATCGCGGTGCCAGACATTTGGTACTTCTTTCAGTTCTTGGGATCAACCACCACAGTTTCCATAGCATTCATATTTCCAGCAGCCATTGTTTTAAGGTACTGAAGATTTGTTTCCTTTACTAGACTTCGAACAGATCATTCAAAATACCTGTAAAATCCTTAACAGTTGTTTTCTGATTTTGAAATGGCAGGGATGTGCATGGTGTATCGACCTCGACAGAGAAGATCCTAGCTGCGATAATGCTTGTTCTCGCGGTTGCCACTAGCATCATCGCTATCTCAACAAATTTATTCAGCCTCGCAGCAAATTAATCGATTAAAAACTTTCGCAAACAGTCCCCTCTATGATCACTTCAAAGAAATCTGTAAAATTATTAGCTTTCCCTAGCATTTATATGGTATATCTTTGTGAAAAGGTTGTCAGAAAGTGCAATGTAATAGCTATAGGAAGTGCAATGTAATAGCTATAGGTTGTTCTCTATATATGTTGCTACTCCTACTTAAATCAGAGAAAGGTAACTAACTAGGTTGGTAATATATTCGTGAGAGATCGATCCAAATCATAGAAAATAAACACTACAAGCGATTAATTATTCTTGTTTTTGTTCAATTTATCACGTCTTCAATTTTTTATTTTATTCCATTTCGTTTTCTTGATGAAAAGTCTCAAAATGTCTGCTCTTAAAGTTAATTTCTACACCTGAGCCACATTTGAGCCGCCTATTTATAGTAACTTCCACCAATTCAAAATCAATTTTGAGAGCTTTTACTCAATTAAAAATGTTTATTATACAGTACATGAGAATCGGTTATTCACCTTTGGCCACTTTTCCATCTAGATACACTCTTTTGTAATGAAAATGAATGATTCAATCTTCCTGAATAGGTCCCAAGTGGACATTTCATTGGACCCACATTTTTTGTATATTTCTAAGTTTTTTAATGGTTAATTCGATTAAAACAGAAACAAATTAGGTGTAATATAAACAAAAATATTTTAAAAAATTATGAATTTTCCTTCTAATGGTTTTTAAGTACGTGACGAAAGATATCACTAAACATGATCTTAACCAGCCTGTCCGGTCTCCTCCAATAATCAAATACCATTATCCCAATTCTACCCTGAACAATGAACGCAAATACGTCCAACTTCAAAGGGTATTATCGTACTTTCACTATTTAACCGCGTGGCTATAAGAAGCCGTTTCTTCACACAACAAACCAAAAAAACAATAATTCTTCTTCCCGCCGGCGGAAGAAAAATGTCACCTCCGATCAAAACTCCACTCTTACCGGAGAAAGAACCTTCGTCGTCTGAGAAGAAGCATGGATCATCATCAACCTCTGGCATCGTTTTCAATATCTCGACAAGTATAATCGGAGCTGGAATAATGTCTATGCCAGCAGCGTTTAAAGTTCTCGGAGTAATCCCGGCGTTTTTGATTATCACGATCATAGCTTGGCTTTCGACGATTTCCGTTGGCTTTTTGATGAAATCGACACTCGCCGGAGAATCGACTACTTACGCCGGAGTTATGAAAGAGTCCTTTGGGAAACTTGGTTCCGTCGCTGTACAGATTGCTACTATGGTTGCTACTTTTGGTTGTATGGTTATCTTCTCGATTATCATAGGTATGGTAACTTGATCGAGTGTTGAGTTTGTTTTTCTGAATTACCCGGAGGTTCTGAGCCAAAGCCCGTGGATTTGTGTTTGTTTCGCAGGAGATGTGCTTTCGGGTAATGTAAATGGAGGATCTGAACATTTTGGTGTTCTTCAAGAATGGTTTGGTTCTCATTGGTGGAATACGAGAATCTTTGCGTTGTTGTTCATCTATGGATTTGTTTTGCTTCCATTGGTCTTGTGTAGACGTGTTGGTAAGTTTCTATGTGTTATTAGAAACCAAGAAACTATGCATAGTTGTTATGAGATTGTTAATGAGTTTGTGTAAATGGGTTTATGTAGAAAGACTGGCGTATAGCTCTGCGGTGTCATTTCTTCTCGCGGTGCTATTTGTCGTCATAAGCTCGGTGCTGGCGATTTCCGCGCTAGTGAAAGGGGAAACGAAAAATACAAGACTATTTCCAGAGTTGAACAATGGAGGATCGTTCTGGAATCTCTTCACAGCTTGCCCTGTTATTGTAACAGCCTTCACGTTTCATTTCAATGGCAAGAACCCATCTCTAACACCAAACGGTCCACACCGGTGTTGTTTCTCTGTATTCTTTGCTTTGTGTCATGCTTCTGAGTTTGGTGTTGTGATGAAAATTGTGCAGTTCATCCGATTGGATTCGAGCTCAAAGATCCGTCTCATGTGATCCCAGCAACTAAGATCTCTGTTATCTTGTGTGCTGCGATTTACTTCGCCACTGGACTCTTCGGGTACTTTCTCTTTGGAGATGCAACAATGTCGGATATACTAGTGAACTTTGACCAGAGCTCTGGTTCTTCTATTGGCTCTCTTCTCAATGACACTGTTAGACTCAGCTACGCGCTTCACCTCATGCTCGTCTTTCCTCTCATGAACTTCTCATTGAGAGCAAACCTTGACGAGCTCTTGTTCCCCGTGAAACCGGCCTTGGCAAAAGACACAAAAAGATTCGTCGTACTCACTCTTGCTCTACTGATTTGCTGTTTCTTGTCTGCAATCGCCGTGCCAGACATTTGGTACTTCTTTCAGTTCTTGGGATCAACCACCACAGTTTCCATAGCATTCATATTTCCAGCAGCCATTGTTTTAAGGTACTGAAGATTTGTTTCCTTTACTAGACTTCTAACATATGCTTCAAAATACCTGTAAAATCCTTAACAATTGTTTTCTGATTCTGAAATGGCAGGAATGTGCATGGTGTATCGACCTCGAGAGAGAAGATCCTAGCTGCGATAATGCTTGTTCTCGCGGTTGCTACTAGCATCATTGCTATCTCAACAAATTTATTCAGCCTCGCAGCAAATTAATCGTTGAAAAAGTTTTGCAAACAGTCCCCTCTATGATCACTTCAAAGAAATCTGTAAAATTATTTAGCTTTCCCTAGCATTTATATGTATATCTTTGTGAAAAGGTTTTGTCAGAAAGTGCAATGTATAGGACGTGCAATATTTGTTGCTACTTAAATCAGAGAAAGATAAAATGTTACAATTCCTTAAAACCATTCCTGAAATTACTTTTCATTGAACATTATAAGTGAACAAAGAACATCAGTATTGAGAATACAAGCTCGTTTGATCTCAATCAAACTGAGATCAAACTATTCCTTTCTTTCGAACAAAAATTGGAGTTCTAAGTTGGAAAAGAGGAAGATAAAATGATACAGTTCTTCAAAAAGCTTAAGATTACGGAGATACTAAGACTTTCTATCCTTTTCTGAAAAGAGTACCTTAGATGGAAGAAGCGGAAGAAGCCACAAGGTTTTTATTATCTACGTTCTTGATTATGTTTGACTTGTAAGTTGAAATGTCTGAATCTTCCAAGGAATCTGGAGTTGATTCGACGATAGAGAGTGCTCCATTAGATCCCAAGAAGTTGGCAGCTTCATCTGCATGCAGCCAAGGAGAGTTCAGAATCCAGATGCACTTGGCTTTAAGCATACTCAAGAAGATAACAAGAGTTAACACTACTGAGATCCTTATATTCAATGCAATCTATTGAGATGCAAACGTAGAAGAACAGCAAAAGAATGTGTTAAAACAAGACTTGCCTGATTTAGAGAGAGCAACAAGAGCCTTTAGAGCTTCTTTCCTTGTCTTGTCATCTTTAGCAGTCCCCAACATATTTAGAAGCTCTTTAGCCCCACCCAACTCTACAACCTTCATTCTCCTTTCATCTTTATAAGACCAAACCAAACAATTACAAACACATCAGCTACAAACAAGTTCACCCGTGAGACCAAATAAGTATATAAGTCAAATCCTATTCTTTTCACCAATCCATCAGAGCGTAATCTGAGTTATCCGAGGCTTTACCATCAATGGCGAAACGAGAAAGCCTAGACGCTCCGATTCTCTTAAACAAGGGATCCTTCACATGTAAAAGCGAGACCGATTGCTGAATCAAAGTATCACCTAGAACCAATAAGTAACCCCATCAGTTAAGTATACAACAAAAACTTCCAATCTAAAAAAATGTAAAAGCTGAGACTTGAACTAGAGATTCATATACCCATATAAGGGAAGAACTGGTATCCTACATACGTCGCTGTTCCAGCAAAGAAAAGTTTCAGTAACCAGCCTATCTTCCTCTCAGCATCTTCCTCCATTGTAAGTAGTTCCTCTACAAAAAATGGAACCAAATTCAAGCTCATTAACACTCTTTCCTTCACCACTGAATCCAAGAGTAAACTACTAATTCACCAAACAAAGTGACCACTTCGGAGTAAAGGTACAAGCAAATGTGACTATCCGGATTGAAATCAAGACTCTTCACTACATTGAAATGCAAATGGACTAACTTACAATTACTGAACCAAAACTCATCAGATTTTCAAATCAAAGTACTTAAATTTTAATCTTAATCTGTTGAATTCAAAGCCCACGAGACGATCTCTTCACATATTATCTGCAGAGTAGAAGAGAAAGAAAAAAGGAGGCACCTTTCTTGTTCAAAGTGAAGAAATTTCGAGATCGAGGATACACATTTCTTCCTCTGCAAAAATGCTGCAAATTTTTCACTTTAGTAATCAGACGAATCGGTAATGACCCATTAAGCCATTGATGATAAAAAGAGGAAATTTACGTTAGCTACACGAGCAGCAAGAATTCGCATGACTTATCAAAGCTTGAAATCTTCTTCTTCTTCGATGATTCGATGACTCGATGCTCTCTCTCTCGGTGGAGCAAAGGCAATAGAGAAATATTTGGGCCTGAAATACTCGAAAGATACTTAATGGGCCTTTTAGTGCTTTCATGTTTAAACTTTAATGGGCCGGTGTTTGTTTTTCTTTTTTCTGTTGTAAACATGTGTTTTCTCACTGATATAAGAACTTTGTTGAGGGATTTATGATTTAGTTTTTCTTATTTGTATTTGTTTAACATGTATTTGTTTAACATCATTTGTTGAGGGATTTATGATTTAGTAGTATCGCCTAATGACTACTTAACACATTGTATAAACCTAAATACTACAAAAAAAAAAAATCAAATATAATATTTCTATTAGATATTTCCTTTCTTACTATATGCTATGTGTGCAAAATAGAAAACAAATTGAAAAAACAAAGAGTGATGTTTGATAGCCAGAAGTCTCTCCCGTGACCTAATTCTCTACGATAATTTTTTGTCACTTAGAAGAAGAGAGTGGGGCAGATGGAATGGGTATTGTTTTTGTGCATTCTTGTTAAGATATGTTTACAATGTTATATTTGTCCTTTCTATATAAAGTTTCAATTACAGTCCATGCAAATTCACATATTTGGAGTTTAACTAATGAGTTGTCTTTTAACACCCATGTAACGAGAGAGACATAGACAATGATGTATGGCAAGAAATAGATGTTGATTAGTGCCGTAAAATATAGAAGAACTTCGAGCATCTTCAATCCCTTATAACAAGTAAAACCATTACTAAATTTTTTATTTAAAATGGAGTAATTATAAAATAGAGTTAAGTTTATTTTCAATTCTATTCTATTTTGGATTAAAAAAATTTGAATGACAAAAAAAAAAAATGGAATAACGAATAGAACTGTGTCAAATTGAATAATGATTAAATAATTTAAATAACGAATAAAATTACTCCATATTTGAAGCAAACTTATTTTTATTCTATTTTGAAGTTTGAAATGAAGTAAAAGTGAAAAAGACTTTACTTCAAACTTTATTTTGGAGTGAAAAATAGAATGATTGAAAATGTTCCTAGTATTTTAACATTGTCAGTTAGTCATATATTAAAAGGTAAACTAGTATAAATATATGTATACCGAAGTTAAGTGCAACACTAATCTTTTCCCTAATACAATGGATGCCATCTTATGATCTCTTCACACGTGGTATTAAGTCTAGAACCCTCTCTAAATGGTGGATTTTTTTTATCTTCTGTTTTTGTTACACTCATAGAATTATAAAATATTGAAAGTGTGATTGCTACAGATTTTAGACCCAAGGTGGAAGATGTTGTAGAATGAAGCAGTTCCTGTATCAGGATAGAGTAATACAAGTACAGAGTAATACAGACATGCTTATGAAGGGTGAACAAACTGGACTTGAAGTGATTGCTTAGGCTATGTGAGTTGGAGCTACTATGAAGATACGTAGCTTGGAGAGGATCTTAGAACATGAGAACAAAGTATGAGACAAAAAGACTAAGATACTAAAGAGCTGAAGCAGGTGAAACCGAGCTGAAGCAGAGGCTGAAGTAGTGCAGATGCTGAAGCAGTTTTTGATAGGATTGGCCGTGGGCCTTGTCGCTCATGGGCTTGAAGGCCACGTGATTTAAAGAGTCATTAGGGTTTTGAGACATGAGTATTTATACCTAGAGGCGTAGACGAAAACACTTACGCGCCTAGGGTTTCATTGAGAGAGGCACACAGGTGTGTGTGGCGTCGTCCACAGTGTTACTGAGAGATCATGATGATTCTCAGGTTAGGATCCATGTTATAGATAAGAGCGGTAGTCAGAACGGTTGTGTTTGATTATGCGTCTGCAATTGTGTATTGCTTTCTTGTTCTATAGTGGATTTGTTATAGACATGGTCCCGGGGATGTAGGAAACGAACCTCGTTAAAAAACTCCTTGTGTCAATTTACTTTATGCACGTACTTGCTCGTTATCATTCGATCTAGCCAAACATGCACTTACAAATATGTGCATTCATTTTATGTGTCACGGCATGGTATTTGATTCGGACAAGGGAATACCATACATATGGAGAGAAGACAAAAGGAAATATAGCTGTCATAAACACGAGACCTTCTAACATTTTAATATTTTGTTTTTTATACAGATATACACATACAATGAAAAAACTAAGAAAGGACATATATAATTGATAAAATAAGATGAAATGAAATAGTTTATTAGTTTTGATAAATTATTACAGTCATTTTAAGCCAGCTCTTTTTTGTTTGTGTGTGCTCTCATGATTTCAAGAACCGTTTGTGAGGAATCTTAAACCGCTCGTCCCAGCCCAATGAAACATACATTGAAACTTCTTGATAATAATTTTTTGCATTCTTTTTTTTTTTAAACACTGTGACATTATAAAGATACATTTTCTTTTCGACCTCTCTTATCTTTATACCTTTCTCTACAACTAACCAAAGTCCACATTTGTATCAACCTCAATGTGTCAGATCGAGTTGTGTTTTTTCACTAAAGATATTTAAATTAATAAACTATTTGAGTGTAATAGAGCTTTTTAACGTCCATATTTTCATTTTACGTACCTTGGTATTTTCAGAGGGAAAATCTGTATAAAGGAAAATGATGTTTTCATCACTTACAAAAGAGCTATGCAAAATTTCATCACTTATAGATATGATTACAAAATTGTGTACATTGAAATGATATAATGGTCTATTAGATTGTCCACAAAAGTTGGTGACACCATTTTATTTTTATTTTTTATAAACCTATTATCGTAAAGAGTGTGTATATACATTGTTCTACACGATGTACACAGCAACTGACGATGTGATTTTCTTGTCAACGATGTTAACTTAATAATATCATAGTTAAAAATTTAAGTACGTAGGAGTTATCTCGAGTTTTTTTTTTCCCACACGATCTAGACCGATGTAAAAACGAGTAATAACTTTTTTCGTAGAATATATTGGTAGAGACAAAATCTCCTTTGTATATGAACTTTTGATGTCTAAAGTCTCTCGCTCACGTCCCTTTCTCTCTACTCTCTATGGACAACAAAGCCATATATTTCTCAGCTTTAGAGATTAATAGGTTTTGTTTTTTGTTATCGTCAAATTGTGCATGTGAATGTACTTCCCGAAAGTCACGTGAGTGCCATTTTTTTGGCCAAGCCAAGCACTAAAACCCTAATTATCTATCGTTTTAATGAAACATTTAATCAAAGAGGAGAAAACAAACTAGCCTAAAACAGACTGTAAACGGAGAAGAATATTAGAAAAAATGGGATATATCTATGAAGCTATACGTGAGAATAAATATAGGGTTTGTCTAATTGTGTAGACTGTAGAGTGTTGTTTTGTGGTGATGATTAATCGGAACACATGTGAATTGATGGGTACTTTTATATATGTCCTTGTGAAATATAGACAATTCCATACTCTTATAGTACTCATCACATTTCACATAGATATTCGCTTACATTACATACATCTTTGAATGTGTTTTTATATAGACATGTGTAGTATTAGTAACCAAGAAGCTTATGTGTTTATGAAATATATTTCCTCCACTTTTGAGAGTATTTTCTATATACATTGTAACTTCGAAGTTTTCACGAATTGATTTGTACTAGCATATAATCAGTGTGACAAAAAGAAGACATTGTTATTACATGGTCTCGGTATCATATAAGTATCTAAAAAATTGTGAGTATTACATTGAATTCGTGATCTTACATATATATAGGTGTTCGTTAAGAAATGGCATGTTTTATATGTATCATGTATGCATGCACATATATAAGGTATATATATATAAATATATATGAGTATATATAAACAACAAGTGGATAGGTGAAGAGAAATGAGGGAATTCATAAAGATCCCCGTGAGGAGTGTTTGGAGGCATTCCACAATCATCACTTCTGTTTGCTTTTATCTTATTCATTCACTTCTTTCGATGCGCCTATTTTAATATTTTATATAAATGTATAAAAACATATTTCATTATTTTATTTCTTCGTTCCTTTTTCCTAATCCTAGCTCTCATCACGAGCTCATGGTTCCCTTTTTAGTTTTTACTTTCGCTCTCTCCTCATTTCACCAAACATTAGATACTCAAGAATCACTCACACGAACAAATGTATATAAGCCTTTGAAGAGAGTTGGTCTCATGACCAATTTAGGCGAGACAAGGACAATATGTGTACACTATATATAAGGATACCAATCAATGCTCACCAAAATTGGACAGTCAATGGTAAATGGAATATATTGGAAAGGCACTTGAATCGTTGCGGTTTGCGATTGGATCGTAGACTTTCTCAAAAGTGACTGTGTCATTATTTAGTTAGTGAAATTCATATAAGTATATACATCTGTATCTGTTACTACAACGGAATGAAATAATTAATGGTTTCCACTAGCTTATATAATTATCACAGTTAGAGAAAATAATATTGATAATTTATTTATATTTATTCTGTTAGAAACAATGAAGAAAATTAATTCTTCTTCCAAATAGTAAAAACATGAACCAAACATTTCTATTCCTCTCATTTTGTTTTCTTCCTTGGTCTGTACATTATTATTCCATTCAATATTTTTTTTACCAGATAGTTACCATTTAAAGACATATAAAATGAAATATAATTTTCCCCTTAAATTGCAAATTATTGTGAACGCCTAAGAGCTAGCTAGGTTTTCCCTCAATAGCTCTTAACTTTTTTGTAAAAAAAATCGCAGATATTTTCATAATTTAACCAAACTAATCTTTATCATGTACTAGATTAGGACCCGCATAATATGCGGATATTAGATATTAAAATTGATTATTTTATATTCTACATTAAAACACATATAAGTAGATTCTAAATTGAAACCAGTATAATCGTATTTTAAGTTGAAACTCATATACTTATCAATTTATTTATCATAAATTGTATTTTGTTAACTGTAAGATAGAAAATATAATTTAGTTCCAATCACCTCTCTTTTATATAATAAGATTCTTTTATTTTCTATATAATTTTTGTTTATTTATTTTTTATAATCTCGTTAGGTTAATGTTTTTACTAACTATTCGTTTTATACTTTCAGTTTTTTTTGCCACTTATATATCTTCTCGATTTCTTTCTTAGTTTTTTATATATGTAGTTTGGATTATAAATTTTATTTTATTTCTTAATTATTTTAGACTATTATAAAAAAACATTCTAATTAGTTTGAACTATTAGAATTTTCTTTTTCACTATTTAGTTAGTCACTTAACAATTTGTTTTGTTAGTTTTCTATTTTTTTTCTTCTAATTAAGTTAAACTATTACAATTTTTTCTTTTCACTATTTATTTAATTATTTAACAGTTTTTTTGTTAGTTTTCCGTTTTTATTCTTTTTACACATGTCATCATCTCGATCGATATTAGAGACGTGGCAAAATCTCGAGAGTTACAATTTTGACAAACTCTACTTTATATAATAAGATTTTATTTTCTGTATAATTTTTGTTTATTTATTTTTTATAATCTCTTTAGGTTAATGTTTTTACTAACTATTCGTTCTATACTTTCAGTTTTTTTTGCCACTTATATATCTTCTCGATTTTTTTCTTAGTTTTTTATATATGTAGTTTGGATTATAAATTTTATTTTATTTTCTAATTATTTTAGACTATTATAAAAAAACATTCTAATTAGTTTGAACTATTAGAATTTTCCTTTTCACTATTTAGTTAGTGACTTAACAATTTGTTTTGTTAGTTTTCTATTTTTTTTCTAATTAAGTTAAACTATTACAATTTTTTCTTTTCACTATTTACTTAATTATTTAACAGTTTTTTTTGTTAGTTTTCCGTTTTTATTCTTTTTACACATGTCATCATCTCGATCGATATTAGACACGTGGCAAGATCTCGAGAGTTACAATTTTGACAAACTCTACTTTATATAATAAGATTCCAAATAAGAAAAAAGAGAAGCTAATAGAAGCTCTTAAATTTTATGTATGATGGTTCTTTTCTCATGAAGAAATATATACTGTTCGATCTCGAAGGTCATGTTGAGATTCCAATGTTATCGACTGTGTTCTTAATTATGATTTACAGTCGCTTTCCATTTATTTCTACAAAGTTTATCAATGATTTTTTTAGCTAGATGTGCTGGATCATTCATCACATCGAATATTACCCTCACACGTGCATAGAAAGGAAAACCTCTTTAGTAATTCCTTTACATATTCACGCTCGTCAGTATTCTCTTCGTATTATATACACAAGAAATATATATACAATATGGAATATCGTGTAACTAGACATAGAGGCAATCAAATAATTCACGAGATACCAAACGGATTTGTCCGTATATTACATTTAGCGACGAAGAGAGACAATAAAGAAGACATGTGAGAGACGCGAGAGGATCCTATAAACATTGAAGAAACTCAAATCTCTACTTATTCTTACTCTATATATATCAAAGAGAAACCGAACTGAAAGAGAAGAAGAAAAGCTTAAAGCATATAAGAATCAATAATGGTTTCGAGGGAACAAAAGAGAGGTTCATCTCTGCGTGAAAAGTTTCAATTGCTTCGTTCAATCACAAACTCTCAAGCTGTAATTAGATTTCACCACTCTCTTTTGATCTTATTCCTTGTTTCTTACACCGATTTTATTCTATCTCTTCTATGATCATACCTCAAATTTAGTCTTATTTATATATGTATATACCATTTGATTTATTGACACTCATATTCGTATATATACTACACACATGCCAATTTAGCCTTACTTGACCTCTATCTCTTTTTACATTCATTATAGTGATAATTATTTTTACTACTCGATAATATATATTTATGTATCTCTACACATTTTTCGTTTGGTCATATGAATATGCATCTTTTTCTCTCTTTTTCTTATAGAGTGCTTTGAGAAAAAGGTTAAAAAGAAAATCGACAAAATGTTAATTAACTAATCGATTATAGCGATATATAAACATGCTTTATCAAAAAAAGATATATAAACATGAATCTTTTGTTTACTTACCTTCAATTTTACTTATTAGATAATTAATTACTTGATTCGCTCCTATAGGCCAAAATGTTATCAACCAAAAAGGAAAATTTCTTGAGCTGAACTTATAAATTTGAGATTTAAGACGTAGCTACATCACTGATACGTATGTGAACATGTTGTACAGGAGAGCGAAACATCGATCATTGTGGATGCATCAAAATATATCAAAAAGCTTAAGCAAAAAGTCGAAAAAATCAACAATGCGACCACGTCTGAGCAATCTTTCCGCGACCATTCCGATCCAAATCCCATGGTATGAACATATACTTTACCCTTAATTTTGATGCAATATTTATATTAGCAAGCTTTGATTGTCGAGATTTTTCCATTGGTAGGTTACAGTGGAAACCCTAGAGAAGGGGTTCATGATAAAGGTAATGTCAGGGAAAAACGAAGCAGGTATGTTGGTTTGTGTTCTTGAAGCTTTTGAAGATCTTGGACTTGATGTTGTTGAAGCTAGGGTTTCATGTACAGACACATTTAGCTTGCATGCCATTGGTTCATCATATGTAAACACTATTCTCCCTCACAATTTGTCCATTTATCATAATTATCACTAATAATTTATAGAGGAATTCCCTCGTATACCACTCTTTGAAGTATTTTTTCCAAAAATACCACCTTAAAGTTTTTTTCCAAAAAATACCACATTTTTTTCCTAAGTTCCAAAAATACCACTTTTTAAAAAATTGATTTTTAAGATTTAGAATTTAAATTTTTTGGGTTTGGGTTAACTATTCCAAAATTAGGGTATAGTTTTAGGGGGTAGGGTTTGAGTTTGGGTTTGGGGTTTAGGGTTTAGTTTTGAATGTTAAAAATGAATTTTTTTAAAAAGTGGTATTTTTGGAACTTTAGAAAAAATGTGGTATTTTTGGAAAAAAAACTTTAAGGTGGTATTTTTGGGAAAAAACTTAAAAAAGTGGTATTTTTGGAAATTGCCCTAATTTATATATATTAATTTTTATCTAATTTAAATTAATTACAGAATGATGATTGTGAAAGTATGGATGGTGAAGCATTGAAACAAGCAGTGGAAGAAGCAATCAGGACTTGGAGTAATAGACATGATCCAAAAGGCTAGACCTTATCAAGTAGTCATGATTCTCTTTATATATATGTTTATAGACCTTATCAAGTAGTCATGATTCTCTTTATATATATGTTTATTACATTTGTTTTACCTAAAAAAGGATCTTAGTTAGACATATAATCAAGGAAAAATCAATTGTATGTCTCTCTAATTAATCATATTTCTAGCTTAAGGAATTTCTTTGGCATCAAGTTAATTATATTCATCACTAATTTGTGAAAATTTGTGCAGCTTAGTCCAACTGAGCATTCAGAAAGACGTACTTCTCTGTCGTTACTTCAACTATATAACTTTTTGTATCGATCTTAAGGAATATTTCCCACATCAATCTGAGGATCCTACACTCCACAGTACCAACACATTGTTGACAAAAATAAAAATTCATAAACACCTTAATTATCAAATACAAATATGGACAATATAACTTTTATTAAATACTACTACATCGCAGAAACCAATTTCCTTTTTCCTTTTTCGTGTATTTTAGATAAACATTGCGTTTCGTTTTTCCTTTCGAATTTGGTATTATTTTTAGTTTCATTACGAGTGTGTTTTCCATATATACAAGGTTTTGCTTTTACTTTGTTAGAGTTATATCCTTGAATTTGATATTTTGCTAAGAATCAACGATCCGAGAAGTGTGATTTGTTCTGAATTCTTGAGGATCAACGAGCTTCTAAGTGTAGCACTTCCATTTCGTCAAATATATATATATTTATTGAGCAAAAAGATCATACGAAAAGTACTAGGATATAAATAGAAGATGACTATATATTGATATTACTAATACATATCACGTTAGTTTGACACCGCAATGGACGAATTGGTGAATCGAATGGAAACCATATATAGCTTCACAATATAGCGACGATGGATTATAGATAACTATAAATGAATAATATAAACAAATTAAAATATTAGTAAATGTTAAGAACTTAAATATGGAGCAAATTTTTTTCTTATTTATCTATGTGAGAAGACTTGGGTTCGGTCCTCTACTTAAAAGTCCTAACCTTATCTAACCAAAAAGCACATACGCCAGTGGGACATAATATAATTGGTAGCAAATTCGTGGAGGGTTTTGTCGAGAGGTACTTTCGAAAGCTCGAGAATTTCAGTAGCGTTTGAAGCGTTTATAGACAACATAAGCTGGTTCCTACACAAGTCTTGTAAATAAGGAATGTGGTATTTATCGGCTGCACGGTATAATGACATTGCATGTTTCCTCAGCTTCTCAGGGGGCATAGAGCCTCCGGCGTAACAAAACTCGACGAATACCTCTAACTCTTCACGTTTCAGATCAGAGAGAGTGATCGTCTCATGCGCGGTCCAAGTCTTGATTTCGTCTGATTCAAGTATACTCTTTAACACCTTTGATCTCGCTGCCTGTAACATCATCATATTAGTTAAGCAGACGATATAATAGGGACTAATTAATATTAAGATATTCACATACCAAAATAATTTTGTGGGCGCCAACACGATCATTATGATCAGCATTGTTGTGGCCGGGTTTGAGCCATACATCGACTTTCCATTGTTCTTTGAAGACATTCACTAGTCCACGAGTGAAAAGTTCTACGTTTGTTTGCCTTGACATAGCCATTAAAGGCTAACAATCAACGAAAAACCTTGGATTTATATAAAAAAAAAGGGTCCAGGTTTCCTATCTTACAAGGATTTGAAAACAACGAATCCCTAGGAAAACGAAACTACAAGTAAAAGCAAACTAGGATATTTATTGATTTTTGATAAGATGTTTATTGATGGTATATAATCTGAGAATTTTTTGTTTGTCGTTTATTTTTTACATATAGAAATATGTATTTTTATTTGATTTTCTTTTACAATATGACAATTGTTTGTTTGCCGTTGGTTGTAGAAAACTCAGCCATTATTATTGAATGAACATTTTATTCAAGTTTCACCTAATTAGTTTTGGACAAGGTTCCAATTTATTTTTAAAAAACAATTCGTGGTATACTAAATTAAATTTCATTAAAATCTATAAATCCGAATAAGCTTGTAGGAAGTCCATGCGTATACTCCTATTTACAAATTCGTTTCAATTTTTTGGATTGGTAAAAAAAAAGAAGGCTAAGTATCATGTGTGATGAAATTTTTAGTACATTACATTCAGTTCTCTATTATAAATAGAGAATTTTACTTCCAAACATACTTTTTCACAAAGTTATAACACATATAGGTATTTTAACATGATGCTATACTTTTTACCTGGTTATTCTCTTATGTGCCCTTCAAACACACTAACTCTCGTTACGTTACCCACCTAAACACAAAACTTGTGGCTCCTCTCTCTCTCTCTTATTATTTTCTGCGACCTTTCTCTTTCTCTAGTTTCTTTTCCTTTTTCCCTTTACTCTTGTCTTCATCGTTAAAATTGTATCTTTATTCTCTCTGATTTCTTATAAGATCAATTCAATTCAATAACTCTGCCTCTTTCTTCTCAATATCTCTCGCGTTTGGGGTAAATATTAACCCACCGGCTTTTAAATCAGCGATGGAGTCTTCCGAGAGTCTATATCTCACGTAAGCGCCAAAGGAAGAAGCAATTGCCTCGGTGTCGCCGCCAACCAAGCCATTGATCTCCTCTCTTTATGATTTTGTAAAGTGATTTTTGTTTCTTTTTTTGGGTTTGATGTTCTTCTCCTTCTTTGCTTGGTTGCTTTAGAAATAATACTAGCAGTTATTGGATTTAGGTTTCTTATTTAGTTTTGATTCTCTTTCCATATTATCTAGATTTTTTCTGGGTTTTGTTGTAATGTTTTCTCCCGTTGATGGATTCTCTTGTTTATCGATTTATGGTATGAAATTGGATAATTGGGTCTCACTCTAGTGATTCACATCTCAAACAATTCCAAACAACATTTGGTGTTGAACAATTTGATAATACTATGGTTAGTTCTTCGTGGTCATTTCTTCGTGGTCATGTATCTTATCCGTTCATGTATTTTATGGTTGTAATTTATCATAAGCAAATGGTTAGTGTTTTGTGGTCATGTGTCACATGTTCCACACACTATTGTTGTTTGTTTTCAATCCATAAGTTTTAACTAAAATGAATGCTTTTAGACATAATTATAGAGAGGAGATTCATGAAGTGTTTGTGCTTTTCATTTACTAAGCTATGATTATGGTTCTTACTTTCAAACGTTTTCCTCCTTTGTTGGACAAATGTAATCTTTATGTGTACAGAATAACACGTCCACAAAATTTTGTCCAAAATGCTTTCACTATTGCCCAATTTCTTTCACGAGAAAGACCAAATGTTCAAATAAGAATGGTCAGATTTTCTTGGTTGACAACATGTATGTGTTCATGATTTTACTTTGTTTGAAAGAGAAAAATTCAAATTAAATACAACTAATTAAGAGAATATCAAAGTGAAACGAAGAATTGAATTTCATATACATATCCACAAAATTGAGTAATTAAGATTCTCAAACTATATTAAACTCACACAAATACCATCCACACACGATCATCCACGCAAGATCCAAATAATAAATTCCTAGAATTTCAACTTTGAGAAAAGATGTCTCAATATATGATCATTGGTAGACATTTTGAATTTGAAATGCAATTAGCGTATCCACAAAATTGGCATCACAACCGGTTCAGATAAAAACAAACGCATCAGTGAAAAAATTAAACAAGATCTAGAAAATAAATTTGAAGAGGACTAAAAAGAGAACTCATCAACACCCCCGTTTCTTCGTGAACCATCGCGGAAGTCGTAAAAGCAAACGCATATGGAGCCGGCATAGGAAGAAGAGTACAAAGTGAAGATTCGGTAACCGCTAGAAGAGACGACATTGCTCATGAAAAAGCACAAGCCATCTTTTATTTTTGTTTCATCGTTAATACAAAAAAAATTTAAACAGAAAGAGAGATTGGAGGAGACGACGAAAAGAGAGAATTGAGAAAAGATATTTTGTTTTCATACCTTAAATCAATTGATCACAACCATTTATTCATAACTAGTATATTTTAAATGAACGGCTGTGATCGAATCCAAGCTAACTAGATTGGCTTTTTATCTCTCTTTTTTTTCGTCTGTTTCAAGGGCTTTTTAGCCATTACGTTTTTTAAATAGTGTAAAAAGTATAGCATCATACTAAATTATGTTGATTGAAAGGAAACTTTCAAAAAGTACCTCTACATGTAAGAAACCCTTATAAATAGTACAGTCAAAACTGTTATTCGAATCTACAAACATCACCTAATTAGGCTCAAAACACTTTGACTTAACAAAATAACAAAAAATATATAGTTCTTAAATTGAAACTTCGTAAAAAAAGTGTGGATGACTATCATTATAAGTTATAAATACTTTGCTTTAAATATACACTACAAGAAAACATGGATTTGCGTCTGCAAATATAGATGCTATTTCGACGTTAAAGAGGGTTTGTGTCGAATTTGCGTCATATTCAGTTTCGACGCTAATCCTTCGACGCTAAACCAAATTCGCGCTAATTCGATGCTAATTTAGCGACGAAACAAATTCGACACAAATGCGAAGCAAACTAGGTGATGGTAAATTGACGCTAAATTAGGATCAGATTAGCGTCGAATTTGATACAATGCAATATATCGACGCGAAATCGAAGCTATTTCCGTATTGACTTTGCAACGACGTTCTTTCCACCGATGCAAATTCGAAGCTAAACTAGCATCTGTTTAGCGTTGATATATACTTTTGTCGACGCTAAATCGTTGCTATTTTAGCATCGGTTTATTTAAGTCTTAACAATTATAATTTATATTATGAAAATACGAAAATAAAATAAAAATTCTAAACTTTTGTCATAATGAAAATTCTTAATATAAATACTGAATTGAAAATTTTAGTTGTCAACAAAATACAAAAATAGAAATCCTAGAAGTCTAGAAACTAGTTAATGATTGGATGTCCTAAGATTAACGGTGCGTGTATCCTCACGAATCGTTGCCGTTGCTTCTTGCTCGAACTGTGTTGGACCAGTAGGTGGTGGAGGCGGTTGGCGGAGAAGCTCACTAATCCCCATCATAAGAGGCGGGTTGGGCGGTGGAGGTGTGTCAAGCTCATCATCTAGACCGTCTTCTTCATGGTCAGGTTGCGGCTAAGGTGGTGGCGGTTGTGGCTGTAATGGCGGTTGTCGCTGTGGTCACTACAAGAAAACAGTCTATTTGTGACTACCATTTGTGACGTTTTATTCCGTCACAAATATCTGTGACACTTCTGTATCGGTATTGCAACGGTTTTGCGACGGACAAAATGGAAGAGGCGAAAGCGTCGCACATGTGCGACGGAACGAATTTGTCCTAAAGGCGTCACAAGTTTGTGACGGAATTAAGACGGCATTATGACCGATAAAATATCGTCGCAACAGCGTTACAAATTGTGACCGCTTTGCGACGACTAATTTAGTCAGAACAGAGATGTAAATTTCGTCACAAATCCATCACAAATAGCGACGAAAAAGTTCCGTAGCAAAAGCGTCACGAAACTAATGTCGGAAAAAAAAAACGTGAAATTTTTTGTCTTGAAAACTGTCACCTAACTTCCACCAAACTGTCACCTAACTTCCACCTAACATTTGGAGGTAGTCACAATAGCCTTGTAATTCCGTCACACTTTGTGACGGAATGTGAGACGTCGCAATTGCGTCACGCAAAGAAAATAGCCTATATATAGAATGAGTCTTGTTCTTCTATTTTCACAAATCATATTCTCCCCTTTTCGAAAAATAGAGAGAAAAAAGTTTTTAAAAAAAGTTGTTAAAAAAATTATGTGGAATTCACATCGAGAATGGATGTACAACCGGATCGATCCGCGCACTAATAATCTATCAGCCGAGTTTATGGAAGGAGTCCGACAATTCATCGCATTCGCAAGCAACCAGGACATGGCTTTGAGTAGTCGCGGTAAGATGCTTTGCCCATGTAGTAAATGTAAAAACTCTACTAGGATAAGACCAGCTCGAACGGTGTCAGACCATTTGCTTAGTAAAGGGTTTATGCTCGGGTATCATGTATGGTATAACCATGGGGAGGATTATAATGTTACTGGGGCAGGATCTAGTAGCCATTACGGAAATATAGATTTAAATACTGATAATCAAGAATTTAATTACGATGGGCCGGGAGATGTTCATGCTGGAATGGGAAATGATGATGGGGGAAATGTTTATGCTGGGATGGAAAATTATGGGGGTGGGGGGTTTTATGATGGGATGGAAAATGATGGGGGGAATGTTTATGCTGGGATGGAAAATGATGGGGGGAATGTTTACGGTGGTATGGTAAATGATGCGTTTCATGGTTCTACACCATTAAATGATTATCATCATGATCATGAACATGGTCAAAGTAGCAATGATCATGTTTATGAAGAACCAACCCATGAGGCGAAAAAATTCTATGAGTTGTTAGAAGCTGCAAATACGCCATTATATGATGGTTGCCAGGAAGGTCACTCACAGTTATCGTTAGCTGCGCGGTTCATGAGCAACAAGACAGACCATAATCAGTCTGAAAATTGCATGGATGATTGGGCGGAAATGTTTTCGGAGTATTTAGCACAGCCTAATCAGGCCACTGGTTCATACTACGAAACAGAAACTTTGATGCGAAAGCTAGGATTGCCATATCATACGTATGATGTATGTATAGATAATTGTATGCTCTTCTGGAGAGAAGATGAGGAGTTGGAGGAATGTAGGTTTTGCAGAAAACCAAGATATAAGGAAAGTCGGGGACGAACGAAAATACTGTTTAGTCGTATGTGGTATTTACCTATCGGTGACCGATTGAAGAGGATGTATCAATTAGTCGTATGTGGTATTTACCTATCGGTGACCGATTGAAGAGGATGTATCAATCAGAGAAGACTGCCGCAGCGATGAGATGACATGCTGAGCACGAGTCAGAAGACGGAGTAATGTGCCATCCATCTGACGCAGCTGAGTGGAAAAATTTCAATGAAATTTATCCCAGTTTTGCAGCGAAAAAGCGAAACGTTTATCTAGGATTGTGTACAGATGGATTTAATCAATTTGGTATGTCCAAAAACCATTCCTTGTGGCCTGTTATCATGATACCGTACAACTTACCGCCAAATATGGCCATGAAGAGTGAGTATTTGTTTCTCACGATTTTGAATTCGGGACCAAATCATCCACGTGCAAGTCTTGATGTGTTCCTCCAACCACTGATCGAGGAGCTAAAGAATTTATGGAATTACGGAGTTGAGGCGTATGATATTTCCTTACAGGAAAACTTCAATCTTAAAGCCGTTCTTTTGTGGACGATAAGCGATTTTCCGGCGTATGGTATGTTGTCCGGTTGGACTACTCATGGAAATTTATCTTGTCCAATTTGTAAGAGTGATACAAATGCTTTTCGATTACCGGCTGGTAGGAAACCATGTTGGTTCGACTGTCACAAAAGATTTCTGCCCAGCGAGCATCCTTTACGGAAGAATAAAGTTAACTTCAAAAAGGGACAAACCGCATTGGACGACGATCCACCAAGACTGTTGAGTGGAGTTGAAGTTTTGCAGAGTATACGGAATGCTGGGGCACCTAAAACTTCTGAGGTTGGTGGAAATGGGCATGAAAAAAAACCAGATGGATATGGAGATTGGCATAATTGGGATAAAGATAGCATATTCTGGGAGCTACCTTACTGGAAGGATTTGGAACTTCGTTCCAATCTTGATGTGATGCATATTGAGAAATTTTTTGAAGATAACATCTTGTACACTGTTATGAATGTCAAAGACAAATCAAAAGATAACACCAAGTTAAGAGTAGATATCGCAAGATTTTGTGCTCGGAAAGAATTGCATTTGGATGCTCGTGGTAACGCCCCATTTCCTATTTGGAGATTATCTACAAGAGCAAAGGATTCTTTACTTCTATGGGTGAAGAATGACGTAAAATTCCCAGACGGGTATGTCGCAGATTTAGCTAGTTGTGCAGACGTCAACGGTGGGAAGTTATCGGGAATGAAAAGTCACGACAGCCACGTATTTATGGAAAGATTACTTCCATTTGTATTTGCAGAACTTCTCCCTCGCAACGTGCACCAAGCATTATCATGTATTTATACAACTCTTGTTTCTTTGTATCTATTATTACCACGTATTTGTAGTCTATACTCATCATGTTTTATTTTACAGCGGTTGGAGCATTTTTCCGTGACCTTTCCAGTAGATCATTGGATCAAAACCGTGTCCAAATTTTGAAGGATAACATTGTGATGATTTTGTGTAATTTGGAAAAAATCTTCCCCCCTTCCTTCTTTGATGTGATGGAGCATCTACCTATCCACCTACCATATGAAGCAGAGCTTGGTGGTCCTGTGCAATATCGGTGGATGTATCCATTTGAAAGGTTTTTTAAACGTTTGAAAGACAAAGCCAAGAACAAAAGATACCCAGCGGGATCAATTGTTCAGTCATACATAAATGATGAGATATCTTATTTCTCACAACACTACTTTGCCTCTACAATTTCTACAGCTAGCAGAAGAAGGTAAATTGACCTTATATGTTTATGTTAAAATTGGTATATATCATGTTGTAATTAGTATAATTGTTAAATGTTCTGCAGGATAAGTCGGTATGACGAAGGTGAAGTACCTGTATATCCCATTAAGGTGCCTGATATATTCAAAGCTGTAGGTCGGCCAAGTGGCCAATGCAAAGAGTATTGGTTAGGCGAGACTGATTATCATAGGCACACATTCATATATTCTGCGGAATTGTGAATACTTTAGGCCCTACGAGAGGTAACCGAAGTTAGAATGTAATTTTGAATTTTTTATTTAAATTTTTGTTCAACTTCCATCTTTTGCTTGAATATAATATAGGATGTTGGAAACACAAATACGAGAAGAAAACCGGGATCTATTAGATGAAGAGGTCATGGCGAAAGTAGATGCAGACTTCCATTCGTGGATCACTGAATATGTATGTATTTCGTTAATTATGAAATACTGAATTGTAAATTAATATAACTACAATGTATTATCTATTTCCAGGTCAATTTCACTAAGGGTCAACAAAGATTTCCGGCGTGGGTTTTTGATATTGTGGAAGGCCCTATAAATCAAGTTAGAACATGGCCCATGTATTTTACGAGGGGATATTTATTTCACACAAAACAACACGGACAAGGGAAAAAAACAATGAATTATGGGGTAGTCGTCCGAGGCCAACATTATTCCGAATCAACTCGAGAGGATGATTATTATGGGGAAGTAGAAAAAATCATGGAGTTCCAATATCCCGGATTTCTGAATCTAAAAGTCATACTTTTTTATTGCAAATGGTTCAACCCTACGATCGGAAAAGGCATCCGGAGAAGCCCAGGTGGTATTATTGATGTAGCTGTTAAAGAGAAGTATCGAACCTATGAACCTTATATTTTAGGTATGATTTATTTTTTCATTAGATATTATTCATACTTGACATATTTTTAAAATTTCTTCATGTCAATATTAATTGTACTAAATGCAGGGTCTCAAGCAGATCAAGTTTGTTATCTTCCTTATCCAACTATTAAACGTCCTCGGAAAGAATGGCATACTGTAATACAAGTTAATCCGAGAAGTCGTATTCAAGGAAAATTTGTCCAGAAGGAGATAGTGATTTTGCAACAAACAGAAGATGAAAATCAAACGGAAATTATTGCAGAAATTGATGTCGATACATTGGTTGAGAGAAATAATCTAGTACAAAGAATTGATTCAGAAATTGAAGATAGTGAACCAGAAGATGAATTTCATTGTAACTTATCAACTTCAGAGGAAGATGAACAAGAAGAGGGAGATGAAGATGAAGATGAAGAAATTTGAAGAAATGAAATGATTATGGGAAAAAATGTTTGAAATATATATATATAGATTGTTTGATAAGTATTAGATTTTCATCATAATTTGTTTGTTTTCAAATTTAAATTAACCAAGTCTTATTTCCATAAATATATCCCAATGCGTAACATAACATAAGGATTCAATAGCCTAGTGGCAAAGGACTGAGTTAATATAGCATAGGTTGTGGGTTCGATTCCTATTAATTACATTTTGACCCAATTATTTCTGTTTAATCTATATTTACGTAGTCATATAATATTACCCAATACAACCACACCAGATTATTACCTTGGCACGATGGAAGAATATTAGTCGTACTTCTGCACGGTCTCGGGTTCGAGCACACAAAGTTTCCTTTCTTAACGAATTTTTCGTTTAATTAATAACAAAAGCGCCGCACAAGTGTGACGCTTTCGTAACTAAAGGAAACATAAGTGTGACGGGCTTGTAACAGTTTAGCAACGAAGAACTACAAATTTGAAGGTAAATTGATTTTTTTACACATAAAAGGCTACGAAGGATTAATTTACACTATAAAATTGGGTTGTAGACGACACAACTATGGGGGTAATCGTTTAGGGTTTAGGGTATGAAGTTGTGAATTATAGAAAGTCACAAAATCGTCACAAATACGTCACAAGTTGCGACGTTATTGTGACCTTTTGTAAGTAATTTGGAGAATTATACATAGTATTTCATTAGAAAAGACATATCTTATAAATGTATATCATTAAATTATAGTACTTACATGATATGAAGGTATAACACATTCTATCATTTACAAGTTTTCTTTTTTCCAATCATCTACATTGCCTTATAAACTTTCATCATAAACTTCATAAGTATTCACTCATACATTTGAAAATCATGATTCCTTGGTGAAAATTTGAATTTATAACTAGAAATGGTTCTTAATACCTAACAATTAGATAAAATGGAGATTTGAATGGTTTTTAGGCGACACAACTATGGGGCTAATCGTTTAGGGTTTAGGGTATGAAGTTGTGAATTATAGAGAGTCACAAAATCGTCACAAATACGTCACAAGTTGCGACGTTATTGTGACCTTTTGTAAGTAATTTGGAGAATTATACATAGTATTTCATTAGAAAAGACATATCTTATAAATGTATATCATTAAATTATAGTACTTACATGATATGAAGGTATAACACATTCTATCATTTACAAGTTTTCTTTTTTCCAATCATCTACATTGCTTTATAAACGTTCATCATAAACTTCACAAGTATTCACTCATACATTTGAAAATCATGATTCCTTGGTGAAATTTTGAATTTATAACTACAAATGGTTCTTAATACCTAACAATTAGATAAAATGGACATTCGAATGGTTTTTAGGCGACACAACTATGGGGTTAATCGTTTAGGGTTGAAGGTATGAAGTTGTGAATTATAGAATGTCACAAAACCATCACAAATACGTCACAAATTGCGACGTTTTCGTGACATATGTTTTATTTGTGACACATTTGTGACATTCATCGATTTTGGGTTTCGAAACCAAAATCATTTTTTGGCCCATCGCGCCAAAAAATTCGACCCAAAGTTTTTTTCCCCCTGTTATGCGCAAAACGTCGTCGTTTTGGTGTAACACACGCAGCCTCCTAAGATCCCCAATTCATTCGCTTCACAAACCCTAAAACTCAATTCTCTCTCGACTCCAAGGCGATTCTTGGAGAAATCAAGCTTTTCCGATCAAATCTTCCATTTCTCTTTTGTTTCTTCATCGATTTCTTTTCCTCTACTTGTTCTTCTATTTTTCCTTCTCTGTTTCCGTTCGTATCATCTTCTCTTTCGATTCAAATCATCTTCTTCTTCTCCAAACACAATATGTAATTCTCTCTCTGGTTTCGATGCCGCAAACCGTTAAAAATCCCCTCCGTAAACCTCCAACTCGAGAGGTTACCGACAGTAGAGGAACCGTCGTTGATCGTGGAAGAGGAACCGTCGGTGGTCGAGGAAGAGGAACAGTCGGTGGTCGGGGTAAAAGTGGTCCTGCTCGTGGTGGCATTACAGAAGCCCACGAACGACCAGGTACTTCGAGACTCGGTGGTCATGGATCTGCCTCAAAACGCAAAGTTGTTTTAGCAGAAGACGTTGGTGGTGGTAATGGCTCTCAACGGAAGTCATTTGTATCAGTCGGTGGTGGTAATAACGGACCCAACAAAGCCCAGTCGGAGACCTCAGTCGGACAAGGGCTGAGGCAAGGGACAGGCCTAATCCGAGCTGGTGTGTCTGAGGTCGCCGGTTCTAGTGGAAGTTGTGCGAGGGAGGGACGTTCTTCTGAGCACACATGTTTGGGGTCAATGTCCAGAACAAGCTATCCGCCTCAAAATCCTCTTCAGAGACACCCCCTTCCTCTTGTCAACCAGCCTCCTCCTCTGCAAGCTTCTGACGAGGAGATGAACAATACCGATGAAGAGGTAGATTTCAACATTGGGTTGGAATTGGAGGACGAGGAAGAAGATGAAGTTGCTGCTCCCAATCCAGATGATGCTCCCAATGCAGAGGATCAAGACTTCGACCAGCTGCTTGATGACCTTCTGCGGCTTCCTAGTCGAGAATAGTTGATGCGTTTTTCTCCTCATCCAATCCCACCCGTGCAGTCAATTTAGTATGTGCTTTCACTTGCTTCACTAGTTTCATACTTGTCTTATTCATTACTGCCTATAGTTGCCTCAGTATTTGTGTGTTTACTTGATTAATTGTATTTGTGTGTTTATACTCATAATTTAATTGTTTCTTAACCTTCTATTTAAATTTTAACCATCTTTTCATACTTTTGTCTAAGGTTTGATCGGGACAATGGAGAATTGTCTAATGTCATTGGTCAAATTCTGCGTAGTAAGTTTAATAAAGCTTACTACAGCTGGAAGTTTACTCCTATACCCGTCCAAGAACGCATATTTAGAACCTTTGCGGTAAGCTTTCCATGTAAATGCCTCTTTTCAATTTAAGATGTAAGTCACAACCCTAAAGCATTACTAACATACCCATTGTCTGTAGCGGATGTACAACTGGGACCTTGGGATTACGACAAATGTGAAGTGGCATTTCGTGGAGATTGCGAAGAAAAGATTGAGAGGGATCGTTAGCCGGGCTAGGAGGAATCGTCGAAGGCCAAACTGGATCCAACCTAAACTTTGGGAGACAATGAACTTGTACTGGGAAACACCAGAGGCACATGAGAAGAGTATTACTGCTTCAGAGTGCCGGAGATCTGATCGTGGAGGTATAGGCATCGCAAAACACACCTCTGGTCAGAAATCATTCCTTAGACGTCAACATGAAATGGTAATTCCTCTACACTTCCTCTGATTTTATAATCCACATATGTACTCTAACACTCTTATGTATCATTACAGGAGCAGGAATTAGGTCGTCCTGTGTCTTGGGGTGAAGTGTTTTTGAAGACGCACACCAAGGCAGACGGTACGTTCATTGATTACAAGGCGAAAGAAGTTGCTGAGGCGTATGACAAGGAACTTGCTGAACTTATGTCTGAGGAGGATCCAAACGGCCCAAAAATTTCACTCAATTCTTCTGAACACTTTACTCAACGCACACTTATAATCAGTCAAAAGAATGCTCTATTTCTCAAGGTATTTTGCTATCTATTCTTCTTTGTTTAATATTCTGTTGTAGTTAGTTTCTTATGTGAATGTTGAATGTTTATAAATTGTTATATTCACTTTGCATTATTCTGTTATGGTTTCTTATCAACTGGTTTTGCTATTGCACTGATTATTCTTGTGATTGCTTGACTGAATAACTATTTATGGACTGCCCTTGTATCAATTACGTATGATCAACTTATGTCCATATGTTTTTACTGTTTCAGTGTACAATGAAAGATCCAAAGGGGACACCATTTGGACTTGGCCAACTGTCTGGTTCGCGTGGCAAACGAAAGCGTAACGAGAGCAATGAAAGCTCTTCTATGACAGGCCTAACAGAGATCCTTCAACAGCTTGATGCAGCAAATCGCAGGATTGCTCAACAAGATGAGGAAACTGCTCGCCGGATTGCACAACAAGAAGATGAAAATGCTAAACGTGATGCTGCTCATCGCGATGATCAGGATAAGCTCTCTGAAATGGTAAAGCTTCTCAACTACTTGAAGAATTCTGATCCGCGCATCGCAGCTCACATGGCTGACACTTCCACCACTGAACCAGCAGCCGCAGCAGCCAACACTCCTCAAGTCCCACCTTAGTCATTATAACTTTCTTACTTTCATGCTTTTAAAAACTTTTAGAACTACTTAAGCTAATCTTTTGGACCAAATGATACATTAGTAATCTTTTATTAATCTTTTGTAATGACTTAGCTTTTTGGTATATATATTGGTACTTAATTATGCTTTCAATGTTTTGAATCAAATTTACAAACTCATTATCATATCAAAACATGCTTAAAAATCAGGTTTATACATTTGAAAGTAGTAACAATTTGTGACGGATTTGGGACAACTTTACCACTACAAAAGTGGTCACAAAACCGTCTCACATTTACGACTCAAAACATCATCTCAATTTCGTCACAATTACGACTAAATAATGCGTACCAAATCAGTTGCAAAAGCTACGGAATGTCACTTTCGTCGCTAAATTACGACACCAAAATAACGACACGAATCCGTCACAAATTTGCGACACTATAAAGGTCGTCACAAATCCGTCACAAATGTGTGACGCTTTTGCGACGTTTTGTATTTGCGACGAACATTTCGAAACGACTTTTTTCCGTCACAAATACGACACTCTTACCCTCTTTGCGATGGATTTGTGATTGTTTTGGGAGTCACAAAACAACTGTTTTCTTGTATTGGGTGGCCGTGGTGGAGGTTGGTAGTTACTAATGGATTGTGAACCCGATCCGGAGTTGGATCCGTGTCGATCCTCCACAAAACCGGGAATGCTCGCATCCTCATTAAATAACTCTCCGTATGAAGGTGGTCTCTTCAAAAACAAAAATTAACATATCATTAGCATAATAAATTTTAATTTGTGAACTACAAATTCTTTAAATTTAAATGCTCATAATTATTTTTTTGGTAAGAAAATGCTCATAATTAAAAGCACTAAATTATGCAATGACACAAACTCTCAGACCACAAATTCCATTTTTAACTAAAATTTTGATGCCTAAATATGAAAATTAGAAACTTAAATATCTATGTAAAAATTTCATTCCTAAGATCTAAAACAAATATTAATAATTTTTTGCCTATATGTCAAAACTACATGCATACATGTCAAATTTACATGCCTAAATAACTATGTATAAATTCCATGGGAGAGATCTAAAACAAAATATTAAGAAAATCCTAATCTGAAAATTTATGAAAAGAAAAGTTATCATCACTTTGAGCACTAAGAACGACAAGACAGAGATATTGGGTTAGTAGAGAGAGAGCAAGTTAGCAGAGAGAAAAAGAGATTGAGAAGAAAGAGATTCATAATCAGAAGAGAGACTCAAGAGAGAGTTGGTAAAGAAAAAAGAGATTCAGAAAATGATGATGGTGGGATCGATTTGTATACAAAAAGAGGAGGTGTCGTCGCTAAATCGACTCTAGATATTAATATCTCACCGCTTCCCAAAGCCAATTAAATTTCATTGCTATATGAAAATATTTTGAATTTAACGTCGATTTAGCGTCGGTCCAACGCGAAACCGACGCTAAATTTAAAATATTTTCAGTTTTCCCATTAAAATTTGAAAATCGAACATAATTTAAATTAGTAACGATTTAGTGTCGGATTATAAATTTTTCGTATGGTACGAGGTTATGTTACCCTATACCCCAAACGTCAAATCTTATAGATTAGCAACGATTTAGTTTCGGACCGATGCTAAATCGACGCTAAATTGAAATACTTGTCATTTAAATATATATTTACCATCGATTTAGCGTTGGTTTGATGGTAAATCATTGCTAAACGGAGGCTAGATGGATCATAAAATTGTAAAGATAAATTCGTTTTATGTACTAGCATGTACTAGCAATTTGTATGAAAAGATAACCATATCTTATCTTGTTTATAATCGAACAATTTTAAAATTTTAAAAAGTCCAAAGAGGTTAATGATACGATATATAAAGCTATGTAGATTTTTCAAAAACATTTTAAATATTTGTAACACAAGTTTCATTAATTTAATACATACTCATTATACATTTATAATATATAACATTTTATATTTAGCCGTCATAACCATCTCTATACCCTTCATAGATTGGTTGTTTTGCAGGATCAAGCATATCATAAAAAAATTTAGCATCTACATTAGGTTTCTCAGCAACATCATCAAAAGTTGACGTAACTCCAGGAAATGCATCTGTAACCATTTCTTCTAACCTATTATGTTCTACCCCGTTCGTAATTAACAAATTGATGATGGTCATATTGCTCATTTGAATACCCTTGATCCACATGTTGATAACTAGTACTACCCTCATTTCCATCTTCATATCCATGTCCATAACAAAACCAAATATAATACTCAGGTGTGAACCCTCTATTAAATAAATGCGTACCAACAACATCAATCTCCTGCGATGTTGAATTTTTGCACTTCCGACAAGGCACACCATCACTCCAGTCCGTCGAATCGTTGGTACACTACTCGCTTGAGCAATGAATATTTGAAGCCCGTTGAGAAACTCTTCTGAAATCCCTCCATTCTCGTCTCTACGTCGATACATCCAACTTCGAAATGCATATATATCTCCCATCTTATTTAAACAATATAAATAGGAAAAGATTTTTAGAAAAAAATATTTTGGTCACGATTTTTAGAAAAACATATTTTGGTCACGATTTTTAGTTGTGTTTAGATTCTTTGCCTCGTGTAGTATTTATAAGAAATTTCTGAGCTTTTACCTATGTTTTTTCATCGAATTTGCATGACAGTTTACATTGAATTAGCATCGAGCAGGATTTGCGTCGAATTTACATCGTTTTTGTAATGATTTAGCATCGATTTTGAGTGACGCTAAAAAATTGGTTCACGAATTAAAAAATGTGCTTACCTACTTCTCAACTTCGACGCTACATTGCTTTAATAGAGACAACGCTAAATCGAGGCAAATTTAGCGTCGATTTAGCGTCGATTTAGCGTCGAGTTCAATATTTCGACACTAAATCGACGCGAAAATGATGCTATTTAGCGTCAATTTAGTGTTGAATCAGTTCGAGACAATTTTACGTCGAAGTTGCTTCGAATCTCACTGTCAAAGCCAAATCGACGGTAATTCGACGCAAATTTTGCGTCCGTGATAATTCGACGCTAAAGTTCGACGCAAAAAACGCTGTTTTCTTGTAGTGATATAAGCTCTGAATGGTTACACTATACGGATCGAACCAATGTTTTGTCCGCTCCGTACCACGAAAGAACCCTTGATCAGCTCCACGGTAAGACTTGGATTCCTCTCCACGAACGACTTGAACTCATCAGTAAAAGAAATTACCTTCATGTAACCTATCACATAACGCCGAGCTATGTCGTGGAGGGTTTTCTCGCGAGGATCATCTTTTGAGAGCTCAAGAATGTCAAGAGCATTGCTCATGTTAAGTGAAAACATAAGTTGGTATCTACATAGCTCTCGTAATAACGGAATTTCGTACAAATCAGCTGCAAGATATAATGACCTTGCATGTTTCTTCAACTTCTCGGAATGTATGAAGTTTCCAATGTACATGAACTCGATAAAAACCTCTAGCGCTTCATGGTTCATTACATAGAGAATGATCAGCGCATCATCATCATCATCATTATCATCACATAACTCCTTTAGATAATCTGATCTCGCTGCCTGTAATATATCATTAAACCACTTAGCTAGAAATTTTTGGATAAATTGGTCTTATAAATTTCATTATTTGAAAAGTTTAGAAAGACTATAAATAACTGAAATTTATATACCATAACAATTTTGTGAGCAGGGATAGGATCTTTTTGATTATCATCGCCAGCCAAAAGCCGTACATCGGGGTGCCATTCTTCTTTAAAGAGCTTCACTAGACCATCGTTGAAAAGATCCATGTTCATTTGTTGATCAGCCATAGATATATGGTTTCTTGAGAAACAAGCAATCAAATTAGATATCTTTAGAAACCAAACCAAACCAAACCAAAACAAAATCAGAATCTAGTTAGATAATATATGGCCACTAAATATAATTTAAATAGAGAGAGAGAGAAAGATAAAAGTCGAAACTAACTAGGAATGATAGATATTCCCTAACAGAGGCGAAGTAAGGATTCTGTGAGAAATTCCACAATAGAGACGAAGTAGGTTTAAATTACAAACAACAACAACTACATCAAATTATTCAAGCTTCAGTAGTGAATAATTTAACGTGGAAGTGATGGGTATATGTTTTAGTCACTCATTGTGTAACAAAAATCAACCCATACTATTTTAATTGGTTTTCCTTCTTTGGTATAATTAAGCTTTTAGTTAAAAATTAAGATTTTAAGAAATTTTCCTTTTTAGAGATAAGTTAGGTTTTAACCTATATGTTAGTGTCCAAGAGTTCCTGAATCAGTTTTATCAAACTAAGAAAAAAATAGCACTTGCTTATAGTGGCGAATCTAGAATTTTTTTTTACCAAGATCAACATATAATATAAATATTGTAAATATTTATAATAATTTTAATTAAATATAAAATATTTTACAAAAAGATTCTACAATCTCTTATAGTCTAAAACGTTTTTATGACAACTATTGTAATAGTTCCGAACACATTTCGTTTAAAAATTTATAACAAGGTTGAATGGTAATTGGCTAACTATATGAATTTTCTCACAAGGTTTAGTAAAATTTATAATTATGAAACACTTAATTATGCAAAACAATTCAATTCATATTTTGAATTTCATAACAACTCCCAGTTACACACTCTTAAATTATAAAAAAAATCATTAAAAAACAAAATATAATCTAAATTACTTGAACGTAAAAAGCAGTTAAAGATTTAAGAAAAAAATTCTCAATCGTATAATAGAATTAGAACTTTATTTTTATTGTCAAAATAGTAGGATTAGATTATTAGTTAAAGGAAAATGGTTATAAAGCGGGTTCAACTTTATTTCTAGTTTAAAAGAAAGAAAATAAAATTGGATTTATTTAAATGGGTCATGTTTTGTTTTTAATAAACTAGGATGGTTTCGAAACAATTATTTGTTTATGGTTCAAAACATAGATCAAACTATAAAAAGGTAAATTAAATCAAGTTCAGAACATAAATTAAACCAAATCAAACCAGTTAACTTAATGTAATAACTAATAACAGAAGAAAATGAGAAAAAAGGGTGGTTCAGCTGACCTAGTCTTTTACACGTAGTTTCGCTACTGCTTGCTTACGTACCAATGGGAGATCAAGTTGAGAGCGAGACGTTAAGATATCCCACATCGTTAATATGATGTGATCTATACTAATATATAAAGGGTTAGGGCCAATCCACTCATTGACCAATTGATTTTGAGTTGGAAGCCCATAAGAAACCCAAACTTAATATGGTATCAGAGCGGGTTTATTAGCCTAGTTTGTTGATCGGCGGTTGTAGTTGGTAAGAAGTGTTTTAGTTTGGTCTATAATGTTTTGAGTGATCCATTAAATTTAGGATTTAACTTAGGATTTTGTTGTTGCTTGCAGGTGTATTGTGGCCTCTTCCAATGGGAATAAGTTCAATCACTGACTGAATCTGTCTCTGTCGGTTGCTGATGCTGAATCCTTGCCTTGTTGGTCGTCAAGATCCGCGCAGAGTTTTCTTTTACACTAGTAAATCAGGGTTCTGAAGAATTCTCCAATGTGGAAGGTATCATTCGTGATTTTACAGAAACATAAGGGCGGTTTGATCACGAGACTCCTGCATGTGAGTGTGCATCAACTATGCCCCTTGGAAAATTGGATGCCAAATATGGTGGATTCATACTCAACGGACAAGTCAAGATTGTTGCGGAGGTGAAAGTTGTTGCCGACTTTGTTATGGTCCATGGGTTTACAGTTCTTGCTTCGGATGTGGAATTCTTGAAGGGTGTCTTTGAAGAACATCCAGAAATTAAATTAGACTTGATTGAAAAGAAGGCTTCAGGCCAATGGCTCAGGCAATCAACCCTGACTATCCTAATCGTCTTGATTAAGGAACTGCGCACGCCGCCTCATGAAATGACAAGGCGTTTTTTGGTCGATCTGCGACTGGGACATCTGATAGATTATGGATTAACGCTTGGTTGGTTGGAGAAGGAGCTCAACGAGTTGACCAAAAAGAACGATATGGAGGAACAAGGACAAGGAGAGAATCAAAATAGAGTGATGCATTAATTTGATCATAATTCTTATTATTTCTTTCTCCATCTCTCTTTCAAACCTGGTTTTGTTTTTCTAGCTTTTGAAATTCGCACACTGATCTGGTTAGAGGAAATAATATCTAATTATTTTTTTCTAATTTCGAAAATAATCAAATAAATACTGTTGAACATTCTTTACATATATAGTCTAATAATCATTTCTGTTTATATCAAATTAGATTGCGAAAAGAAAATCATGTAAACTTTAATTGATTTCTCACTAATTTAATTAATCAAGTCTCTTGTTCTTGTTTCCACCAAGAACGCCCTCGTAATTTGAACGCATAAATGTTGATTTTTTTGTGAAAAAGCTTCGTACTTATCCGAGAAAACGATGTCGTCCATGTTCCGCACCACGAACCCTAGAGCAGCTTCCTTCAGCGTCTTGCTTGAACCAAGATCCGAGACATCAAGAACGTCAAGAACGCTAGATATGTCTAAGGAACTCATCATATGTTGCTCGCAAAACTCTTGCAAGTAATGAATCATGTACTTATCTGCTGCAACAAACAAGGCATATACATGTTTCTCCAACTTGTCTAAAGCCAATGTGCCGGTGTATAGAAACTCCAAAAGAGCTTGAAGTTCCTCGGAGTTTAGTTCTTGGAGCGTTATGGCGTTTTCGGGGGCGGTTTTGCATTCGTCTGAATCTAGAATATTTTTGAAAATCTCGGATTTTGAAGCCTACCATATAGAAGCACACAAAATCTTCATATAGAGTTGTATATGTATTTATATATAAGAAAGTGAGTAGAAATTATATTGAGATTACCAGCAAAGCTCGATGTGTAGGAATCGCAGGGCCATTATCGCCGGGTTTTAAAAGAATATCAATATGAAGGTGTTCTTTGAAACCCGAAACAAAGCTGCTCAAGAAGACTATCCTCTTCTTCTGCTCCTCTTCGGTTTCTTTCATGATTTTCATCCATTTGATCACCTTCGCTAATGGTTGCGGCTGGAATACAATTTAAATTAATATAAAATTTATATCAATTAATCTGCTTTAACAGATATAATTTTTTTGATATATTTAGAAAAACTAGCGAGTGCTTATATAGAATTTTACCTCACAAGTAAACAGAGGAGACGAAGAAATAGAAGAGCCATTGTTGACAGTGGACTTATCGGTCGATTTACCATGATCTTCTTTCGATCCCTCAAGCTTCTTGAGCAGCGCGATAGAGGTTCTAGCCCCTTCGTAGCATGATCCGCATATCGTGTTCCTTGGTGGCCTTAAAATAGATGGCATTGTGGTGCATATTGAGCAATCCATTTAGTTTTCTTAGTTTGTAGTTTCTTCTTCTCTATTTCCCTGTCACGCAATTTTCTTGAAGTAGAATTGAGAATATGAAGATGATGGAGAAGCAGTTTCTTGCTTCGAACTCAAGTTGTTAAATTATTGTTCAAGAGTTGGTTAGAGATGGTTACGTTCTTGAAAACAATTTTTATATAAATTTCGTCAATAACCAACTCGATACATGATTGTTTCCGTAAAGAGTTGTTGAGCATAATTTAACAAATAAAACAACGAAAATGAAATGATTAAGCCATGAAGGAATCTTTTGGGGGGAGTTGTATAGTTGGAACTTGGAACCTTCATTGGATATATTATTAATTAATATTATGGATTAGAAATTATTCTAAACATATTTATTCATAAGTTGGATATGCTTCGTATGTACATTATCGAATTGATCGATGATGCGTTAAACGTACCTAACTAGTAAATTTAATTAGAGAGGAAATAAGAATGTAAAGATTTGGAATACGATAGCTTCAAAAGCTAGAAGACTTCAAGTTGGCAAAAAGAAAAAGACTTTCCAACCATTCAACAGCAAATATGTATAGCGTAAGCACGTTGCTCTAATATATACGCGTATAGCTATAGCTTCAACATTAATTTACGTTGTTTTTGCCAAAATATTAATTAACTCATATTTTTTTTAGGAGTTGATACTAGAGTGTGCAATCCGAGTCTTAACACGAATTGTTTTAAGAATGGATTAATCTCATGATCGAGTAACATATTCATTTTCTTATGTGATATTATAAATTTACTCATACAAAATATTCATGTGGCCTTAAACCTGAGCTTCTTATGTATTTTCAAGTTTTCATGTATATTTAGAGCCACATATAGAACAAAGAATCCGTAAGTCTAATTTGTGAGCTTCTTATGTATTTTCAAGTTTTCATGTATATTTAGAGCAACATATAGAACAAAGAATCCGTAAGTCTAATTTCTTTTGGGCTTGTAAGGGGAATGGAGTTCAAATTCTACCTTAACTAATTAAGTCTAATTTCTCTTATGGTCCAAATTATTTTTGCAAATATTTAGACAGATGCTTGACGACAAAAAAAGAGAGAAGACAGACGCTTAAACGAATTTAGATGCTCCAACTTTAATTAGTTAAACACTTTAAAACTATATAATAAAAAGGGTGGGAACAACATGGGTCCAACACCTTGTTATCAAAAGTTGAAAAAAGTATTGTATAAAACGTTTAGAGAAAGCATTTGTTACAACAACACACAAAGATAAGATAAGAAAAAGCATTGTAAAGATGGATTAGAAGCCTCATTGTCATCTTTAGTACTTAAACAACTGATGGCTTAGTCTCGGCTTCCGCGGGTTTTGGTTCAACCTCAGCCTTAGCATCAACCTTGGCCTCAGTTTTAGTCTCAGCCGCCTCGGTTTTTGTTTCCGTCACGGCCTCGGCCTTAGGCTCAGCCTCGGGTTTAGGCTCAGCTTCAACCTCAGAAGGCCAGTAAGCAGTCTTCTTTCCAGTCTTTGAAACTGTTTGAAAAACTGCTTCAGGCTCAACATTGCCTTTCACTGTCACCTTTTGCTCCTTGATATCAATGTCAAATGACTCAACCCCTGAAATTATTTTATGAATTATATAGTCAACATTTTACAAGACCATTTACATATAAGTATATTACTAATTAAATAAATGAGTGATTAATATAAAGTATTTGAAACACTTGAAAAAAATAACATAAATAAGAAAATACCTTCCATTTTGCCCAATACTCTATTGACAGCACCAACGCAACCTTGGCATGACATACCAACTTTGAGAACAACGGTCTACAATTATTAGACAATTTTATTCCGATCGGTTAGAGTCATATTTGTATGTATGGATCAATCAGATCACTCCTGTCAAAATCTATCCACAACTAATTTTCTCACTATTTGTTGGTAACGTAATTGTATCACTAATTACCCATTAATTTTTGGATTTATCCTTATTTTGTCCCCTTTTATCAATAAACGCTGCAAAAAATTTGAAAGACGATGATCGGACATTCGAAATACATATAATAACTACACCAATCAATCTCTTTGATCAGTCGTTCAGAACCGATTAATTAGTAATCAGACGTTTTGAACCGATTAGTCAACCGATTTAGACAGTCATCCAAATTTTACAACACCATTCTTCAATATATAATTGCATATGTAATTAAAATTTTATATACTTGCATATGTAATTGATCATTGGCTCTCCAAAAACATAATTTCATCGTTTCATGGCTAATAACCAGACGTAAATACAAGAAATAGATAGAAAAGGATTAAAAAACACAAAGATCAAAGTGAAAATTACCTGAGACATGGTTATAGAATTAGATGAAACGAAACAAGAAGCTTTGAGATGAGATGTTTGTTTGATGAATGAGAAGAAACGGAGTCTTCGTGGTTATTTATAGCAACAGAAAAAGCAAAGATTCGAAGAAGGAGTTAGCGTAAAGGAAACGAGAGCATTATCAATTAGTGCATTTCCCATATGACTCCCAATAGAATAAAAAGGTTTAGGAAGGTTAGTTATACCTGATGTGGAAAAAAGACTACCAACTTTAGAACCCACTAAAGGAAATGGACAAGTACAAAGGATAATACTAGGTCTATTGTACTACACATGTTTAGTTGTAGTACCAATTGTTTTTTATGCATTTTATATGGATTCATTCAAAGTTTACTTGTTTATTATTCTAGTTACTATATATTTGACTATGATCTTATAAAAAACTATTTTTATACTAACTTTTCCCTAGTTATGATTTCTATCTATGTAATTATTATAGATTTTACATTGGTTACTCACACCAAATTGAAATAACTTTTAGTATCTTATAATATTTTAAAGTTCCTCAAACTTCAAGTTATGAAAGTTTGTCATGTGTCATCTACTCTTTTGACATTTGATATTTTAATTGTTTTTTAATTTTGATAATTAATTCTAACAATTTAATAGCTAATTAATGTTAATTCATTTCAACAACAAGTTACATTATAAATTAGTCATTATTCTATTTCCTTCTTTGATACTCACAAAAACTATGATTCTAAAATTTGCAAATTTTTTACAGTTTCAAAATATATCTTATATAATATTGTAGCGTTTTCTTAAATTCAAGTCGTGTGTCACTTATTCTTTTCATATTTAGCTTTCTAATTTGTCTATTAAAAAAATTATTTTTGTAAAAAAAGCCACTATAACAATTAATCCAAACAATTTAAAAAAAAAACCACTTTAACAAAACAAATGTTTAAAACTGTGTCTCCGTATAAATAGTTGTGATTTTAAACAAAGAGTAACAAAAAAGCATTAATAAAAACAAGTAACATGAACAAAAACAAAATGTTGTGAGAAAATTAAGAAATGATTTAAAAGCTTTTAAAACCGTTAGAATACTAAAGTCCAATTAGAAAAATGTATATTTGTTTTTCTTTTTAAGTCCTCACGGTTTTTAACTCTAATTTGCCAATACAATTAAAATAATTTGTGGTAGAGAAAGTAACGCTTCTAACCAGTACTCTCTGGAAAAAAATTATGAATCCAGAAAACATATTCATTTCTCCACTGAATTGATGTTAAAGAAAAAAATCACAACAAATTAATAAAGAGAGTGAGACAAAAATACAATCAAGCTGCTATTATTCTCTTGGTACGATTCAAAGTTCTCATGAAACAATTAGAAAGATGCATTACAATTTTTTTGTTGAGATCTTATGTCTCACTAAAAGTAAAGCATACTACAATCTTTTTAATCAATTTTTTGTTTTTTACAGATGTGTCTGATGCAAGAAAAAAAAATGACCAATCATTTTTTTAAAGAACCGTAGTAAATATTGACAAAGACATACAAGTTAGAGATTTGTACCCAAAAAAATGTCTTCCATATGCTATAACTTTTATTAATGAATGACATATCTCTTTTTCATATAACATTATATATGTCCATTAATTCTCTACAAATGCTTAGTCTTCTAACATAGATAATTATTTACGATAAACATTTAATTTATGTAACATTAAATATAAAAATAATGAAGAAATTATAAATTATTGTCTACTTTTACAATGAATTTTTAAACCCATGCAACGCGTGAGCAATCACTAGTTTAAATATATTTTTGGTTTTAAATGATAACGACGGGTAACACATTGTTATCATTTATCTTCACAAATTTGTGTGTACAATATTTGTCCTTCTTTTATCGCTCATTCTCTCATTAAAAATTGAAACTTATGATTTATGAATAATAAACAAACATATTATACCTCACTTTTTATCGTTACCATCCAAAAACGTGATTAATTAATCTATTGCTATTTGTATTATTTGAAACGATCCGATCCATTTTTTTTTAAACATTAAACCCTTGGTCTCGGATTAGCATTTCCATAAATGATATCCTCAACGACCAAGCAACATACACAGACAACCATCGGATAACAGTAAACCAAATAAAACCGATTCATTAAACAAAGCAAACCAGTTCAACAACAAAACCAAACATTCCAGAACTAACCAATAACCTAGCCAGTTCTAATAACAATAACATATATAAACCACACAACCGAGATCCCAGATCATCTCCCTCTTCGTAGCCGTGATTCCACGATCACACTTTGCCTCTACCTGCATCTCATGGGAAAAAGAGATGCGTGAGTATTATCATAAATACCCAGTGAGACGGTCATCCCATCTACGACTGCGCACTCAGGCACGACGGACCGCTCAAGCAAACATACAAATCACACAGCACATAAACAACAAACGGCTTAACACAGCCAATTAGACAGCTGTCGATCGACACTACCACTAGGTGTCGATCGACACCCTCTGAATTGGTTGTCGTTCGACACACCTCATGTGTGTCGTTCGACAGCCCTCGAACGGGTCTGTCGTTCGACAGACCCCTGGCAGATTCGTGGGAACCGATCATAATCCTCTCGGAACGATTTCTCATCTGCGTCAGTACGAAAACCTGCACAAAACAACAATCACAACACAACAACAACATACACAGCCACAATTCGATCACCACAAGATCAAACAACGCATACAAACCTATCACCAAAAATTCCTAACGATCCATCGACCCAGAAGCCATGGTCACGCACTCACCTTAGATTTTCGGATGGAAAACGATGGAAAACGAGACAACTACGAGATCAGACTTGATCACCATTAGGAACCACGAAAAATCCACTCCCCAATCACAAGAATCGACCTCCTTTCTCGAGACAATCGAATCCTTTCATAAAGAACTCTCAAACCCTAACCACAACACTTTGAGAACGATATAACTCTGTTTTCTGCTGTTTTCCTCACAAAACACGGCCAAAACAGATTATATACGAAGCCCTAGGGTTTCCCAAACCGACCCGGTCCAACCGAACGATTAACAATCGAACCAGAAAAACCGGCCAATTAAGCCCTTGTCGATCGACATACACCACCTGTGTCGATCGACAGCCCCTCAGAACCTTGTCGATCGACACACACCACTCGTGTCGATCGACAACCACTCAACAAACCGGCCTGAAACCCCAAAACCCAGCATGTCGATCGATACACCACACTAGTGTCGATCGACACACCCTCCAATTTCCTAAAAATTGGTTCACGAGTGTCATATTATTTATTAACTTTTAGAATTTATAACATTTTCAAAGAAAATTTTGAAATAATCTTGCAGTTCGGATTAGACTTTACCGCTAAAGAATATGGTTACGACCAGACTCAAATATATGCGAGTTTTGGATTTAGTCCGAAATTCCAAAATAATCTTGCTGTTCGGGCTAGATCATATTGCTAAACAATATGAATATGATCAAACTCAAATTCCAAAATAATCTTGATGTTTGGAGTATACCATACCACTAAACAATATGAACTAGATTAGAGTCAAATATATGTAAATTTTTGGGTTTATGGTCAAAAATTCCAAACTAATTTTGCTATTCAGGCTAGAGTAGACTATACCGCTAAACAATACTCCATCCGTTCCAAAAAGATAGATGTTTAAGGCTATGCACACTTATTAAGAAAACGCATTGATTTTTACGATTTACAGTTTTCAATAAAATTTAACCAATAGTATTTCAGTATTTGTTTTAAAATTTGTAGAAGTGTATAGAAAACAGTAAAAACTGTATCTTTCTGGAACAAATTTTTTTTATAAATTTTTTATCTTTTAGGAACAGAGGGAGGGAGTATAAACTAGTCCATATTCAAATATATGCATATTTAAGGTTGGATCGGAGCCACTAACCAATTAAACATCCCTATTAGTATCTACCTGAAATTTCAGAAAGAGATCATACCAACACAATAATATTCCCAATCATTTGTTCATCTTTACATTAAAGGCCCACTTAAAATAATAATTTACCAAAAATTGGGCTCTACTAAAATCTCCCTCCAGCTCTCCAGAGACTTCTTCAGAACACTTTCCCTTTTCGTGACTCTCTCTCTAAACTTTCCCGCCATCAAAGAGCAAGCATCTTCTAAACCTCCGGCAAATCCCAAATTCCGACTTACCGGAATCACAAAAATGGAACCTCCACGTTCCCTCGGAAGAAAAATACAGAGAAAACCACTTGCAGATTGCACAAACACCGTCTCTAGACCAAACACCGTCTCGTCTTCTTCTTCCGCCGTCAAATTCGCGAATCCGAGTCTTACTTCTTCTCTTAAGAGGTTAGTTCATCAAACTACACTCAAAGAGAAACCCAAACATGTTGTTGATAACTCGGAGTCTAGTATCGGAATCGCCACGAAATCGAAGCCCGAAACTCGCCGTATCTCCGCCGATCTGGGGTTTCCGGCCGCTTCGCCTTCTCGTACTCGAAAATTGGTAGGTGTTGATAAATCGAAGCTTGGTGGTGGAAGCGCTTCTCGGTCTGTTGCTACTAGCGTTAGACCTGTAACTCGCCGTATGTCTACTGATTTGGGTTTTCCGGCTACTGTACCTTCTCGTCCTCTAAACTCGATCTCTGAGCAAGGTATTGTACTTACCTGTAATGGGTTTCGTCAATTTTGGTTGTAGATGATCGATTTCTATCTTCTTATGAGAGAATTGAATTTGTGCGTAACTCTAGGGTTTAGCTTGTTGGATTTGGGGGTTTTGGTTAGATTGATGCTTGAATGGTTACGTTTAGTGTTATAGTAGTAGAGAACTAGCTGGGTCATATTGGGGCTTGTTTCAAGTGGTGATTTTACTTGATTGGTTCTGTGTGTATCTTGGGATGATGTTTAAGAACTGTGTTATGCTTAGGTGTTGGTGATAAGGATATTGGTGCGCCTTACTCGGTTTACACGGTAAGAAGGAAGGCTTCTGGGATGAAAAGGAATAAAGACGCAGCTTCCTCTGGTGCAGTGGCTAATCTTCGTCTTGATTTGATATCAAGCTCTGGGTATGATGAAACTCATTTGATGATATATGATTGTTTGGTTTTTGGGAAAATAGGATTTGGTTTGACTAATGGTAGATGTGGAATCAGGCTAGAACATAGATAGTACAATACATGCTTACTAAATTTGTTGATGATGTCTTGTGCTTTTGAAAAGAGTCTTATCAGTATGAGAGAACTGGGAATAGTGTTGAACCTATCATGTTCATCGAATTTGTTTAGCATTTTGTGGGTTGTTTATAATCAAACATGCCTTTGTTAGTTAAGTCTCTTTGAAATTTGTGTCACAGGAAGAAAACACGTCAAGCAAAGGAAACCAACCCGAAGCCCTTGAAGAAAGTGGCTCCCAGAAAGGTGAATTCAGAAAGCTCTAGCTATTTACTTATCAGAAGTGTAATTGTACTGTGTTTCCCACTTCTCTCTGTGAATAGACTAGTCATTATTTGGACTATCGGTTTTTTTGGCTCTAGCAGATTGTATATTAGTGCATCGTATGTTTCAACACTGATCGGTCACAAAATTGAAAAACCAGATGCTACACTTGGTTCAAATATGGATGCCTCTTTCAATTCTATGTCTTTTCTCTTGTGGTTTCAGAACATGTTTTCATGAGATACTCTGGGATTGTTGTTTAGTGAGATATGCAACTTGTATCTACCATTATTCATTTGCAGAGCCTAATACCTACTGATACCATGATGTTTGCTCCAAATCTAATTCTTTATTTATGGTTACTTTACAGAGGCAGCGAACGGTAAAGCATGAGGAAGATAATGTGACTCATGGAGCTTCTCAGGATTATATCGAGCAGCAGAGAGCTTACTTTGCGGAGATTGATGCATTTGAGCTACCAGAAGAAGAGGTATCTAGTAGCGACTTAGACTAAGTAAGAAGTGATAACAATCTTAAGGATATAGATGACACACCATAACCCGTTCGTATCACTGTATAGCTAAGGAGTCTTCTAACAGGGAATGTTTCACTGGTCCCTTAAATATGCATAACAAGCTTTTCTGTAGACAAAGATCTATCGGTTTATATAATAGTTGAGGTCGTTTTACTTGGAGAACGTTCTTGGCCATCACAGAGAGACAAACTATTTAATATACGTCATATCATTACATTCACACATCAAGCATTATAGCACTATTTCTGTTCAATGAGGCAAATTCAGCTCATAAAACGAATCAATAACATAACAGATTCACAATATCAAGCTTTGTTCATATCGTTGATGATGAGAGATTTACCAGTAGATCCATTTCTAGGGACAGAGAACAGAGCTCTCTTCATACTCCCCATTGAAGAACTAAACCCGTTTCTTCCACCATTGGAGTAACACAGAGTCGAGGTTGGCGACGACCTAAGCTCGTCCTCTTTGTAATCAGCAAGCAGAACCGGCGACTTTTTACCACGACTCACAGGTTTTTTCAAAGAATGTAACGGTGAGGAAGAAAAAGAAGATGAAGAAGACGTAGAAGACCAAGAAAACGATGACCCGTAGACATTATTGGTCGTCTTCTTGTTACTGTTACTACTCTTTCTAAGATCATGGAACAGAGACATTGACAGAATCTTACTTAGTTTTGTTCTCACCTTGCTCTGTTTCCTCGGCGTCGCCAAAACCCCGGAAGAGGAGGAGTAATACGACGGAGGCGGCGTTAGCGGTGGAGGAAAAGAGTAGGAATCGGAGGAGAGGTAGTGTTTTGGTGTGCCTGGTCTTGTCTCCCATATGAATGGTACAGTGGCTCCACCGTAATACGACGATCTCTCATCTTCTTCTTCTTGCTCTTCATCGATTGCAGAGTTTTCCAAGTCTCTTCCTGACATTTTTGGTGCTTATAAATCAATGAAGTTTCTCTGTTTGTGATGTAACTCACTATGCGTTTGTTTTCGGGTTTGGTCGGAATATAATGGAAACAACAAGTTCCAGATTCGAAGGTTCTTTAGAGGTGAATAGATCTCACACGTATACAAATTTAAAGAGAGACAAAACGAGCATCTAATTTTGGAGGAGTGATATGTTTTTGCGAGTAAAAGAAATTGGCAGATGCAATAAGAGATTCTTCTTTGCATGGTTGTAACTTGTAAGCATGGATATTTATTCTGGTTTTCTATTGTTGTCTCTATTAAATTTTTGGGATTTTTCTATTGGGAGATTTCATATGGATGAGCATATTACATGTATAAAGATAAATTCGAAAATAATACGTAGTCCAAAAAATGGTTAGATAATAAATGAAAGGTGGCTATCTTACTGTTAGATGTGTATGTATTACTTTTAATGCTCTTTTCATTAAATTATGAGAGAGTCGTGGGGATCACATTATTGGTAATTATTAATAAGTTTCGAAGTTATATGTCTTGCTTAGAGATTTTAATACTTAATTAAATATGTTTCCTTATGTGGAATTCCCCTCTATTAACGTTGTTTTTGGTGTTCTTTCTATTAAGGAAATGATTACATGACTAGCTAATCTACTGTTTAATCTAATTACTTGACTTCACACCTAACAAAATTTAAAAACCTTGTTTGTCGTAATAATAAGGAACTACTTAGTCAACCAAAAGTTTGGTTATGTTTATATCCAAAAAGATATGGTACATCTAAATGATAAATTAGCAATAGTAATAGATGAGAGTTTTTATAGATAATTAATGTAAATGAGACTTAAGAGCGTTAATGCATGTTTCACTTAGATATCAAACAAACAAAAAAAATGCATGTTTCACTTGTTTTATTTCATATTAACAGAAAAACTGGTTTTATTAACAGAAAAACTGGATTAAATTGTGCATATATAGAAAAACTATTTCTGTCTAATAAATCTCATTTTTCTGTTTCTACTATTTACGTGCTTACCTTTGTCCTAATGTCTTGTCTTCCCTCTCCTAGTTATTGGTATACAACATATTTATGAGGAGGTAATCTTTCCTTTATACTTTCTTTTTATTAATTAATAATTACAAACCATATAACAATTCTTATTTTAGCCTCAAAATTTGATACGTTTAGGAATTTGAAATATGAGAATATTTCTATATATGTCGTATATTTCTATACGGGAGGCTTCGCTCTATAGTGTTTAGTGGTAACCGGTAAGTCCCAACATTAGTACAATTGAAAATATGTTTTGGTCGGTTCTAATTTCGTTGGAAGATACGTACGTATGCAGAAAATAAATAGAAACGTGAGGATTAAAAAGAGGATGGTGATTTAAAGTTTTGATGAATTTGGATTGTTGGATTAGATGGAAGAAGACGGTTGTGGCCGTATTAATTTAATGAAGATTTTCGATCGTATTCGTACGTGGTCCATTCTCTTCCTACTCATATTTTTTTTCCTTTAATTCGATAGAGAAATGTCGAGGGTTATTTTATAAAAAAAAGTTAATAAAAATGGCCACAAAGTTAGTTGAAAACTCTATGTGAATCAGTGAATGCTTCTACCTATTTATTTCACGTATACATTTTAAATTATAATGCAATATGAAATTATGTCAATTTCCGGATATAAAAATCGTAGTTGAACATAAACGACAAAAAGTTTTGTTACGTAAAATGAGTTCATGTTGTTGACAGCATGCCCATGCTCTATCTATGGTGATCCGATTAGGGGTTTGATTCGATTATGAAATTCATCTTGATGTAAACCTGCTTTTTGTGTCCCTAATTTCTTAATCTTTTGTTGATCTTCAGTCCCGTTCTCCCATGAGTTTTCAATATATATACGTTCTTAGCCATGCATGACTGAGAGAGAGAGAGAGATGAACTATATAATACAATTCATACCATTACATTCACACATCAAGCTATATAACACTATTTCTAGGAACAGAGATAACACATCAAGCAGTTTTATTAAGAACATAACATATTCACAAAATCAAGCTTTGTTCATGTCGTTAACGATGACAAATTTGCCAGTAGATCCATTTCTAGGAACAGAGAACACATCAAGCAATAATCTCACTTTTGTTTCTTGGGTTAAACTCTAACTTTATCTTGTAATAGTAAAAACTTTGCTCTCAGTCGGTACTAAAAATATACTAAAGAAGCATCACCCACTAAAAATACAATACTATAAGCGAGGATATGAGAGCGTGACAGTCTCAATGAGAAGACAAACCTGCTGAGATTATATCTACATAGATGAGGTAATTGTCTTCTTCCAATGTGCTCAACTTTGTTTCGAGTGCTACCCTTTCTCCTTTCAAATGGGATAAGGTTGTCCCGATTGCTTCCTTTTATGATTCCAACGTCGTGGTCTTCTCTTCGATCCTGAAAATGGCATTAAAAAGTCACACAATTGTCATGCCGGGTAGATGAACTCTTAAGTCACTAATAGCAGGCAAGAAGTGTTTGGTTTATCTCTCTTAGTAGGATCACTAATGTCCTTGACTAAGGTGATCATGTCCTTCAACCATATGGCATGGGGGTCGAGGATAAACTTTGCTCGAGGCTCAGGACGTGATGCAAATATCTGGCCTCGAATACGAACCTCTTCATCTGTATAATTATCTCCACTAAAGCTTTCGGTGAATATCTCGTCCTTACGACTAGAAGGTGTGACGTGACTAGATGAGTCACGCTTGTAAGACATATTCTTGATGCGATTTTGCATCAATGATTACTCTTAATATGTTGGATAATTTCGAGTACCTAACAACAAACATACATTCATAGGATCAGTGGCCTACTTTCTCTTATAGAGCATTATTCCATCCTTGATGATTTTGAGAACGTTATTCGTTGCGAACTGGCCTCTCTTGGTCCAAATGGATCTTCGGCTGGTGGATCAAATTTTAGCTTCGAAGATCTGACACGAAATTTTGTGGGTCGTGGATCAATAGCGATATGTGCATCAAGTGTACATTAGGTTTGTTGATAATCATTACTTAAGCCCTTTTGTTTTGTGTATTTTTTAATACTAGGGAAATTGCATTCAATAACATAAATAAATATAATAATTTAAAACATAACTATTTACCCTAATCCTGGTGGATTTGATTAAGCCACATAACTAGTTTTTGTTAGTTGGTGAATTATTAATTTTTTTAGTTATTCATGCAATTCATCCTTAATAATACTATTAGGGGGTGTTATTGGAAGAATGATTTGAAATCAATTCCATAAGCTTTAAAATCCTTGAAATATCGGAGTTTATTTGGGTGGATTCTAAAAATCTCTGCAGTATTCTTGAGATTTGATTTTTAAATATTTGTTCACTAAACTCTATCCTCAAGTGATTTCAAATCCATCAAAAAAAAAATCTTTCCAAAATCTTTTAAAATTGAATAACAGTGGATTTTAATTATAGATTTGAAATCTTCTATTGAATAACAGAAGATTTTAAAATCTTTAAGACATGATTTTACAAATATCATATCCAATAACACCAGATTTTAAAGTAGGATTCAAAATCATTGATTGAATAACAATAGATTTTGGTTAGATTTAAACTCTGTCAAAATCTATCATTGAATAATACCCTCTTAGTGTTTTGGGGTTTTCTTGGTTAAACCTTAATATCTTTGGGTCAATTTGGATATATAACAAAAAAAAAAACATAATTTAAAAACTAACAAAAGCCTTTGACTCAATGGTTGTGATTTTGCAAGATAAACTACTTTTGGCTAGTTTTTAAATTATGTTTTTTTCTTTGTTATATATCCAATTTTCCTTAATATCTAAACTACTAACCCACCGTGAATAACTTTAAATTGATTCGTCCCATAATTAACGGCTCGAACTCAGATACACCAAAGCCTAAATTCACATGGGCTATTTCCAAGCAAGTCAAAGAGAAGAAATGTAACAAAGACGATAACCAATCAATAAAAGCCACGTAGTTAACCATGATTATCCACAAATGCATGCCCCTAATCAATTCTGTTTATTAACGAGAAAACACAATCATATCCAATTTACTTGTTCAAGAGCTTTGCTTCTTTCGAGCAACTATGATTACTCTCATTGTCTTGGGTTTCTGTTTCCCTTTGAATTCGACATACCAAATCGATCCTCGAGGCGATGGAGGCGATTCCGGGTACACCCAGAATCCGGGATGTGAGAATCCAACCCGGATCCGAGAGTTTCAACCCGGTAAATACAAGGAGTGGAAGAGGCTTGAGAACTGGATTTGAAAATGGTGGGTCTTGGGGTCCTTTCATGATCGGAGACAATCATGTGAGTTCTGTTTCTAATCTTGGATTTGCAATGTTGGTTTCATTTCTTGTAGTACTAGGAATGCATCTGTAAGTAGAATACCATTAGAATTTTGAAATATGTGTTGATTATACGTCTTGTGTGCTAAGAATTGATTGCTTCATATATTGAAATGTTAGTGTTAACTGAAACTAGCTAGCTATTGAAGGCTAGAGCTTTATTACGAAGGTTTGATCATTATATGAATGAAGCATGAGGATTAAGGAAGATGTTATTTGGTGACAGGACTAGAAAGAATGGGACATGGTTTTTATGTTTGTTGGTTTTGTCATGATTCAGGAAGGTAGGGGAGGATTTGACATAAAGAGAATGGAAGAGAATGCAGTGGAGCTTGAGAAGGAACTGATTATGAAAGAGTTAGAAACTCTAGATTTTCTAGAAGCTCTTGGATCAACAAGAAAGAATCTCGAAGATTTGAAGCTTGAGCTGCAGCAACAAGCCGTTAGGCGCGTGGAGAACCCTGAACACCTGCGTACACATATCAAAGAGATGAATGATGAACACTGTCATCGTAGTCCCATGGCGTCTCCAGATCTAGCCAGGATGAAACTTGGTAAAACCATGGATGATCTTGCAATGATCCAATCCTATGCTGAGTCTCTGAATATGAATACGGAGGAAGAGAAATATTTCCTTGGAGAAGCGTCTCTGGCTGAGGAGCTTAACAGTTTGAGGTTTAAACCATCAGGTTTAGATCAAGGAGAGAGATTCAATACCGATAACTTACCCGTGAAACCGCAATGTGAACAGGTTAAGATGGTGGTTGATGAAACCAATGATACAGCTTTCCAAATACAGAGCAATGCCTGTCTGAGAACTGCAGAAATGAGATTAGTTGCTGCAAGAAAAATGGAAGAAGCCGCAAGAGCAGCAGAAGCACTTGCGATTGCTGAAATGACCATATTATCGAACGGGGTCAACCAATACCAAGACGGTCTCTGCTTCCCAGAGCCACCAAGATCACCTTCAACACTTCAAGCACTGATGAACGAAGACTCATCTACCGATATCTCAAGAATCGAGATCCTGAGGAAGCTAGAGGAAGCTAATGAAGAAGTTAAACAAAGTAAACAAGCATTGGAAATGGCTTCACAACGAGTAGAAATCGCTAGTGCGAAGCAACGTGATGCAGAAGATGCGTTTCACCATTGGAATATAGAGTCGTGGAAAGATCAGAAAGCGATCAAAGCAAAACGCTTGATGAAAGAAGATAACTTTCCTCGACACTCTTTTTTGAACCATGCGAACCAGCAGCACGATCTCCCTAAGCAAATGCTGAAACGTAACGCCTCAGTGCGCAATGTTCTAAACCGGAAACAAGTCCATACCAACGATGAGAAACAGTTGGTCGCCCCGAGGAGAAAGTTTAGGTTCATACACATCAATCTTCCAGAAACAGAGTAAGTGAAAACATGTTTTTCCGATTTTGATTTGTGTCTTTTTCATGGTTTGATCATTGATGGGTGTTGTTGCTTCTATCTTAAGCACACCAAAATGATTAGAGTGAAACTTATGGTTTTTGACTCAAATGTGAGTAACCAAAAGAATACATTATGAAAACAAATTAAAGGTTTTTGTAATCATAATTAATTATGGGATATAGTGAAGGTCATTGCTCATTCATATGATTTAGGTGGCGAGCAATTTCATTATTTAGTGAGATTAAATTACTGTAATTTTAGATTAGCTGATTGGGTGATCTATAATGAATAGCTCAACTACATTGTATGTTGAATTTTAAATTTATTGTTTTTATATCAAGTTTTTTGTTGGTAAAGTATTTCACTATTTTGTATAGAAAACTGAATTATTCAGGTGGAAACAAACATTCCCCTAATACGATCAGAATGATGACGTGGTCAAGACTTTGAAGCAATCTTAACATATCCAATAGCTAAACGCCACGTGTATTATACGCCTTTGTCGTGTAATCCTCATAGTGGATTATATGTAAAGTGGGACCGACAAGTCACGATGCAACATACACTATATAAATAAATGATAAAACAAATAAAGTGGAAAATCAAAATCGGCGTGGGTTAGCAAAATCATTGTCTAATGCTAAAATGTGCCACTCCAAACACGTGGGCTTATTTTTGCGCCGTGTCAACTATCCAATGGTACGTTCGTACTTTAGAAAAATTAGGTTGCTTCGCTCGTTTCGTGTCAATAATCCAAAAAGACAAAGTCGTTTTCTAATTTATTAATTTGGTTTCTCCAAAACTTTAAAACTTGAAGCTTCTTAAAAAATGTTAGTATAAACCTTCTGCTTTGCTTATAAAAAGGGAAGGATGTATAGTCCATAGAGACGAACATCAAGCTCATGTGAAAGGAAAAAAACAAAGATCTCCTTGTTCAATATTCAATAGATTGGATGACCGATCTCTAGAACAGATTTCTCTAAGGATTGGTCATCCATAGCATGGCGGCTAGATAACCTCGTCCGGCTCAACAGTTGGATTCTCTCTAAGCATGGTACTGTATGTAATAATTTTTAACCTCCGTCTTTAATATTTTATAGGCATGGTACTCTTCAGATAAAGTTTGGAGAATGTATAGAAAGTTAGAAACCATAAGATGCAAGAATATGTATTAACATGTACACATATGTGATATGTACAAGGTGCAGATTAATTTCAGGCTCAACCATATGGAGAAGATGAAGGTCACGAGATCTCTAGATCCATTCACGAGATTTTCGGTTAAAGGATGGAGTGAATCATATAAGTTCATGTTCGGATTAAATTTTTGATAAGAGGAATGGTCTTTACTTAAGCGGGCTTGATATTCCAGTCTTGTATCAATATATATTTGGGGTTAGTATATAAAGCATAACTATCAATGTGTGAGAATATTCTCCGCCTAGGTTTCGTTCATTCCACATTACCTTTCCAAAGGTGTCTCACAAGGCAAGTCATTTTTTCTGGCTATAAAATGCAGCTTCGATAATTACATTTCTACAAATTTGTTTCTCTGTTTTATTGATGTTTGTAAGGTTTGATAAAATTCTTATTTTCTATATGTATGAAATTGTTAATTTTTGTGTTGTAAAGTAGGCCAGCAACTTCGCTATTAATATATTGTTTTGCAAATTCATAAAAATGCATTGGTCACAAAATGTCTTAGGCAATGGACCACAAAGTAGCAACATGTATAAACTAATAAGTAATCATAATCTCAAAGTGTATTAATCATAATCTCAAAGTGTATTTGACCCCAAAAAAGAAAGAGGTACCAAAGTGTATAATAAGTATTAGAGTTTGCAAAATGTAATTAACGTACGGTTCCATATATTGATGACATTGACATTGTATAAATTGATTGCATATATATGAACTTTCTAAAAACAATAAGCAAAATAGAAAGAATGAACTGAATTAGCAAACTATACAATTGTTTAACTTCACATCTATATAATATGTGATCATTACAAATTATATATTTAAATGATGAGTCAGGTTATCATGTTAAATAACTTATTAGACCATATAAATATGTAACTTGTCTCATATAATTTATCATTAAATGTGGTAACGATTTATTTAGCGAGGTAATTTACTTATCTATCTACTATATGAAAGTGCTATGGCACTCTCCATATGAGTGCCACATCAGCATTTGAAGACTCTTAAAAAAAGGCCACGTGTACTTCCAAAAACAATTAACAAAATGACGCCACATATTCCATTGCCCAATGTTCATCGGCCGTTTGGTCTTCCCGTGCGTTAAGTGTTTCACTAAAAACCCTCTTCTTTCATAGCATCTCAATCGTTCATCTCAATAGTTGCGTGCAAACCATTGAATCTCGACTTCAATGAAATTCGATCATAACCCTAATCCAAGAGATTCACCACCTTCATGTAATGGAGAATCAATCATCCCTCAAATTCCCCTTCATCACTTCTCTCCTCTTCTACACTCCTCCTAACGAAATATTTTATTCATTTATCTTTAAAAACGAGATTTGCGTTTGAGATAATCGAAGCGGTTTTCTGGAGAGTTTATTGATTGGCTAAGGATTTCTAATGAAGATGCTACGAAAGAATGCTTCTCGGATAATTTCAGCCCAGCGAGCCCCCAATAAAATCATCAAATCCTAATTTATGGAATTTCTTAAGTTATAATAACCATAGTCGGGGTTCCATCATATTTATATGTCTTTTTTTTTTTAACTATTTCATGTGTATGAGTTTTGATCATATATCAAATACGAAGAATCAGGCGGCTCAACGATGTTTTCTTCAATTCAACGATCTCGCTAATTAGGGTATAGCTATTCCCACTCTCATCTATGTTACAATTCTTGCATACTGGGAAAAGTTAATTTTTCGTACCTTCAGTTATAAGTTTATTTCTTTTTTAATGTTGTGTATTTTTCTAAATATTCAAATGTTCTTTCTGCTTTGATATGCAATTCTTGGTCCTCTACGGAGGTTTTAGAGATTTGGTCACAGAAGGAGAATGAGAAGAAAAGATTAATCAGTCTCATTTTTAGTCATTGAGTAGGAGAGCTGTATAAAGAGGAGGAAGTCATGGTTACAAGGACACACAATCCAATCTTCTATAGACACAGGTACATACATCCTTATTGTTTCTCTTATTTTGAACAAGCTTTATGCTCTACTATAATTTATATTAAGTTATAGATTTTAAACATGGTCCTTGAAGAAGAAATGACTTCTCAGAATGATGGTATAATTGGATATTCATGTTTAGTTTTCTTAGTTGATACTCGTTAAGGATCACAAATTATGTTATCTTATGTTTCAATGTTTCTTTCCGCTTCACAAAAGTTTCCTTCCTCATCAGAACAACTTTCTATTTTGATCCAGATGAGCGCAAATTTGAAGATTGACAGAGAATCCTTTGCTGAGGCTGAAAAATCAGAGGTCGACAGTTAAATGGGGAATGGTAGAGCAAACTATGCTTCATCGGTTGTTTCTTCAAATGAGTTGTAGCATACACAAATCTTTTAAATTAATATCTTACAATTCCATCACATGCTTCAAACTCTGAAGCCAAAGGTATATCTAAATAGAGGTATGTCATCTTGTGCTAATGCTAATTTGATTTTCTCATTCAAAAATGTTCCTAACTCAATACAATTACCACTATATTTCGCAGGCTGAAAAGATTCACAATGTTACACATCTTATTTTTACTAAGTTATGTTTTTAACAAAATCTCAAGTAAAATTTAAATATGGTTTATTTATTTTAACATTGGAGTTGAGTGCTATGTTGGTCACTTTCAAGTTTCAATGCCTCTCGGGATTCGGATAAAATTTAAATCAAGGCTTAAATTTGAGATAACTTTAGCAAGAGATGTGTGTAAAGAGCTAAGGAATATAGTCATGAAGTGGTTGTATGGATTTTGATGTCTATTTTTTTCCATTGACTTTGATATAACAGAGTATGGAAACTTAGAGGGGGTTATTGGTTTATGGATTTTAATGGATTTGGAAATCCAAACAAAATCTAGTGTTATTGGTTCTATGATTTTAAAATCCATATTAAAATCCGGTGTTATTGGTTCTATGATTTATAAATCCTAATTAAAATCACGTGTTATTCAATCTTACGGATTTACTTATGGATTTGATTTCACTTAGGATTTTAATGGATTTGAAAGGATTTCATGTAAAAAATCAGTGTTCTAAAATGCGGCCTACGCGGGTGCCCAGGCGGCGTCTAGGCGCTATGCGGGTGCCCGGCGCCACGATTTTATACTATACGGTGATTTATGCGGTTTTTAAAAATGCGGATGTTTATGCGGTTTAAGCGGACGTTTACGCGGTCTAGGCGGACGTTTACGCGGCATACGCAGATATTAGGCGGCCATATAGAAAAATAAAGAAAAAAAATATTTTTTTTTAATATATTGTAAACTAAATTTTTTTCATAAGTAATATTTATTTATTTTTAGTCTATAACTATTAAACATATTAGTTAAATTTATTTCAAAAATAGTTTAGAAATTATATATTTATAAATTTCTATATATTTTATGGCTATGCTTTTTAAATTTATATTTTGAGATTTATGAATATTAAAAATTATATTTTTTTTACATAAATTTTTATTTAGTTTTATATCTAAGACTATATTTAAACTCTTTCATTTCTAAATATACGATATATTCATTTTAATAGAGATATACACCTAAAATATAATTATCCGCCTACGCCCCGCCTATACTTCCGCGTATACAGTTAGGCGCTAGGCCCTCCTTAGCCGCGGAGGAAGCGCCTAACGCATTTTAGAACACTGTAAAAAATACAAAGGATCAAATCCGAGGGGAAACCTTCGGATTTACAAAGATTTCTAAATCTTATAAGATTTACAAATCAAATAACACAGATTTATAAATCCACAAATCAACTAAAATAATCAAACCAATAAATAAAACACCATCAAACAAAATAATAAAAAAATTGTGTCACGTATGTACTTTTCGTCTCTTCTTCATCATCTTATGTATGTTTTTCTTGCTTCTTTCTTTTTATAGACTTGTTCATTTTTCTTGCTATTCACGTGATCAATTTCTCTATGATTCTTCACAATAAGGATTTTAATGAATATTATTGCGAAATCATATACTAATCATCATAATAATATATATAAAGACACAAATGTGTATGTGTTAGTGTTCGTTTTTGATGGGTTAAGTTTTAGTTGTTAAAAGTATACTCAAACATGAATTCAACAAATACGGGAGAACAAGAAATCCTTGAATAACGAGAAAGACATATATCACATGAAAATAATGAGTTAGATGTTGATATTACTTTATTGGTTAGTCAATGAAATCCATTTAGTTGATTTGTAAATCCATTTTATTGGATTTTGAAATCCACGTTATCTATTATTATGGATTTTAAAATCCATGGATTCATCTCAGATTTCTAAAATCCTAATGGATTTCTAAAATCCATTAAAATACACAAACCAATAACCCCCTCTTAATATCTAAATCTGGAAATTCGAACAACCGATTTGCACCAGTTATCTCCCCTTCCATGTCAACATACAGTATTCTGAGATATAACCCTCTACAATAAGAAGTTGTTGAGCATTTTACATTGGCCAAGGTGATCATGTTTACAACTTCACATTGGTAGAAATAGTGTGCACAAGTTTTTTTCTATTGCGTGAAAGAAATATGGGAGGCTTCAAGGTGATCTCAATTACAATAGAAATGATGTCTTCACTCCATTCCCAAGATTTAAGCTCTCAAACTTCAAAGAAAAAAAACAAAGTGTAAAGGATTGGTAAGTAAAACAATTAGAAAGGATTTAGTGTGATAAACATAGTGCATGGTGGAGGTAAGGGAAAATGGTTATTGAATCAATAGAAGAGAAGTCAAGGGTAGATTGTAGTCGACTTGTTATTGTGACGCCCGTGATCCATTTTTGAGAAAATGGAAGGGCTGTCGATCGACAGGCCTGTTAAGGGCTGTCGTTCGACACACCTAGTGTCTGTCGATCGACAAATACTTAATTTGGTCAGTTTTCTAGTTCGATTTTAAGTCGTTCAGTTAGACCGGGCCGGTTTGGGGAAAAACTAGGGTTAGTATAAATAGTTTTTGGCCGCATTTGAGCGAACCAAAGTCCCAAAAATCAGCAAAAAGAGTTTGTGAGGAGTTCTCTTGTTCCTGTGAGTTTTTGTGGATTAGGGTTTCGATTCTTGAGTGATTTGGAGTAGATTTTTATGGTGATTGTCGTGGATTTCGTGTCTAGCCTCAATTCTACCAGTTTCTATCCGATTAATTCAAGGTGAGTGCGTGACCATGACTTATGGGCCGGTGGATTCGTTAGGGTTGATTGGTGATAGGTTTGGAACTTGAGATTTGTTCTTGTGATGTTGTTTGAGATTGTGGATTGTGCTTGTTGCGTGTGGATTGTTGTTTTCGTGCATGTTTCATGTTGACGCAGAGGAGGAATCGATCCGAGAGGATTATGATCGATTTCCTATGAGTCTGCGCCGGCCTGTCGATCGACAACCTCTGGGTGTGTCGATCGACAGACCAACACGAGGGCTGTCGATCGACAACCTCTAGGTGTGTCGATCGACAGGTATGTTGAGGTGCTGTCGATCGACACCTAGAGGGTGTGTCGATCGACAGGCACATACAGGGGGTGTCGATCGACACCTAGTGGTAGTGTCGATCGACAGGCCTGCCTGTTTGGCTGTGGTTGAGCCGTTTTCTTGTGTTTATGTGTTGTTTGTTGTATGTTTGCCTGAGCGGTTCCATCGTGCCTGAGTGCGCAGTCGTAGATGGGATGACCGTCTCACTGAGTATTTATGATAATACTCACGCATCTCTTTTTCCTATGTGATGCAGGTAAAGGCAAAATGTGATCGTGGAATCATGGCAACGAAGAGGGAGATAATTTAGGGTCTCGTGTTTGGTGTTTCTGTTGTTTTGCTTTTATCGTTTTAGAACGGCTGTTAGGTTGCTCGTTTGTTGAACCTGTTGTTTTTGGAATCTGTAGTTGAACCGGTTATTTTAGTGGAATTGTTTTATCTGGTTTATTGGTTTAGTTATCCACTGTTGTTTAGTTTCTGTGCTTTCCTTGGTTGTTGAGGATAGCATTTATGAGAATGTTAATCCGAAACCAAGGATTAATTGCTTAAAATAAAAAAAACGGGTCGGGTCGTTTCAGTTATCATGTTGGGCTTACTGAGCTAAAAAATTATGGATCGTGAAGTGTTTTCGATTAACAAAACAAATGAGTTGTTAATTGGCTTCTCCGATCCTATAATAATAAGAAGTTGTACGATTTATACGCTTATATACTAAGATAAATAGAAAAAAAGGAAATATATAATGAGATAGACAACATAAGGAGGATCAAGACAGCAAAAGAAAAGTAGTGGAATAGGTCTCAAGAAATTACAAATATTTTCTTTAACTCAACATTAGAGATATTTTCGAATATATTATATTTAACTCATATAACGCACAACAAATTTCTTTGGGTTCGAGCCTAACAAATTTCTTACAAAATTTTCAAGTTTGTGGATCACACAAGCTTAGATTCTCAAGTTCTTAGAGATAGAAACTAGATCCTATGTTTGGTATAACAAATGTAATAATGTTTGTTTATTGATATCTACGGCAATTTCAAAATGGGTATTTGATAACGCAACAGTTAAGATAACATAAATATTTGTTTTTTTTTGTTAAAGAACAACATACATCATAAATATTCGAGAAGAAATATTTGAGAAAATAAAAAAGTCAAGTTCTTCGATAGTCACAACAATAATGCCAATTTCAACAATTCTATTGTGGAAATGCTAAAGACGTTGATCTTGTTGGTGGACATAAACTGATTAGTTTTCTTTAGCTTAAATTATAGTTTGTTTTATAATTTATGGTTTTGTATTTTATTCTTGACATTTTTGACGATTTTAGTGGTGTTTTATATCATAAGAACTCTGCATGCTTCAATTTCTATTATGATAACTTTACCTTTTAGATTGTTGCTAGAGATTCATTTCTCTTCACATCTTTGTATGAGCTACGTTGGCTTTTTTTTTTTTCTTTTCAACACATTCTTTTTTCATTCATTACTTTTCAAACAATACAAAGGAGGGAATTAAGCATCCTCTAACCATAATACAACATAATTGAAATTTAAGTAAAACTAAGATAGAGATTTCATCGCGAAAGATGGACAGCGAATCCAAAGCATGCCTCGGATGCGTCAACGGTGACTTCGCAGCAAAGCCGGAGAGTCTTAGGATAGTCACTTTGCCATGTGACTTTGGAATTCCCGGCACAAAGCACGGGGGTTCGACCACTCTCCAAGAGAGGGAAGAAGATACAACCATACTCAAAGAGATGGAAGACGGTGGAACTAAACTCTCACACCGGGAGTAGGTTACAAGATTTGAGAATCCAGAAAACTTTGATCTTACAAGATTAAGCAATAAGCTCACTTGGTTATCGAACTCAAACCAGTAGGAGTTGATACATTTTCGGCAATAGAGCAACGAAAATAATCAAATCTCATGTGACTTGAGTGCATTAGATTTGGGCCTGAAACATGGCCATGATGATAGATATAGTGGGCCAAGCCCATCTCCATAAACAACAAGTCAAAGCTTGCTAACGTGGATCTAGGGTCGGCGATGTCAATCGGCGTGGAAAGGGAAGAGGAAGCCGGTGGTGGGAGTGGCTTCACCGTCAGGGAGTGAAAGGTTGAAGCCGGTGTTTGGGGTGAAGGGTTTATTCCCGTGTCGGAGCAGAAGACTTGAACGGCGACGAAGAAAACAGGGGAAGCAGAGTGGACGAGATAAGATCTCGGCTTGGAGGTAAACCTTATCGTCGACGGGGCCGGGGAAGAAGTCAGGGACTGAGATGGCGGTGGGGGACGAGTGAGAAGCCAACGGTGGCGAAGACACAGAAGCAGATTTTGAAGAGACTTTGTGTACTTGCTCGACGAGTTCGGCGGATCTGGAGGATCCGGGGGGTCAGGTGGCTTCAGCGGTGGTGCAGGGAGCAGAGTCACTGGAAAAGCCATCCACCGGCAGTGTGCGAGGTTGAACCGTTCTGAATGGTCAGTCATTGCGGATGAAAGTGGCGAGGAGACAACCATCAAAGGGAGATCAACCCTCGTCGTCGACATGGGTGAGAGACAGCGGATCCCGGAGAACAAGCGCAGTTCCGACCAAGACACACCGTAGGAGGAGCTCAAGATCATACCAGTTAAATATACATCATCTTTAAACTATTTTCTAGCTTATGTTAACATATTTTGTTGTAGTCTTTTGAGATACATTTAAGGAAAAATGTACATGTATTTAACAATACAAATTGCTTCGACAAAGAAAAGATTAAACGAATGATTTTATTAACTTTTTACACTGATCTTTACATGAACCGAAAGGTAAAACATTATATCAGTCATGATTGTAAAAGTTGAAAACAGATTATCACTATTCCAAAGAAATTTTTAGTATCAAACCTGCCAAAAACCAGTATACACACTCATGTTAATAGCTCTAATCGTGTACTAGATATCTTTCAAATGGTACGCTCCTCAAGTTCGAATCTCACTTGTGAGGAGAAGTAAATTCGAATGTTATCATCTCCGGGCTAAAGCCCAAAAGTACTATATGCTTCATATGTAGAACCTCTTTTTTTGTTTGTCGTGAACGCACTTACATCTATCGATTACAAGAATACATGAGTATCAGAGAACCAATAGGGAATGGAAGTGCTAATATAGAAAAAACTTGTTGTCGAAGACGAACATTCCTTGCGAGAAGGTTTGCCTTTTCATTTTTTTCCCAAAGACAGAACGTGAGTGTAAAATACAATAACTAAAATAACTAAAAAATAACTAAAATACAATAAGCATATTAATATCAAAACATTCATCCTACTTCTAACTCCATTTAATTATGAAATCGACATTCAAATCATTATAATCAACCAAAACATTCATGCTTCTTCTAAATTTCTTTCTCCAATGGTGCTGGTTAGCAAACCAACGGAAACCCCAAAAAATATGTAAATCAAAATATAAATACTGGATAATTGATAGTTAATACATAAAATTAACATATTTCAAACATTACAAATCTACAAATATACCCGCGCGTATGCGCGGGTTCTCCTCTAGTATATATAAAGAAGGCTTTGCTCTTTTCTCATGAAGACACATCATCATCCACATCATTACCATTTCATATTATATATTTATTTTTAATAATTTTAAACTTAATGCAGATACTAATTAATAAGTATACACTTGGTTATAACATTACAAAAGAAATTTGAAAAGTCATAATATTGTGCTAATAAATATAGATATCTATATATAGTTACAAGAATAATAACATCTTTAACAAATTTTCACATTTCATATATCTTCTATTTATACAATACTTTTTACAATTTACAATGTAATACACATGTTATTATACATTTCGTTTTAACATTATAAACAGAATATGAAAAATTACTATTCGTATTCTAAATTGGTTTTAACATAATTAAAATAATATCAAAATTTATTATTCATATTCTAAATTAAACAAGAATGCTAAAAATAATATAATTCACTTTAAAAATATTTAGTTAGGTTAAGCTGTGACGCCCGTGAACCATTTTTGAAAAAAATGGAGGGGCTGTCGATCGACAAGGCTCTTAAGGGCTTTCGTTCGACACACCTAGTGTCTGTCGATCGACAGGGCCTTATTAAGTCGGTTTTTCTGGTTCGATTTAAGTCTTTCGATTGGACCGGGCCGGTTTAAGGAAACTTTAGGGCTTCGTATATAAAGCCTTTGGCCGCATTTTGAGCGAAACCAAGTCTCAAAATCAGCAGAAACAGAGATTGAGAGGAGTTCTCTTGTTCATGATAGATTTGTGTGTTAGAGTTTCGCTCTTGATCTTTTTTGGAGAGGATTTTCGTGGTGATTGTAGTGGATTTCGTGTCTAGCATCAATTGTCCATCAATTCTATCCGAAAACCTAAGGTGAGTGCGTGACCATGGCTTCTGGGCCGGTGGATTCGTTAGGGTTGCTTGGTGATAGGTTTGGAACGAATTGTTTGATCTTGTGATGATTGATTATGACTGTGATTGTTGTTTGTGTGGTTTGGATTGTTGTTTTCGTGCAGGTTTCGTGTTGACGCAGAGGAGGAATCGATCCGAGAGGATTATGATCGATTTCCTATGAGTCTGCGCCGGCTTGTCGATCGACAACTACGAGGTGTGTCGATCGACAGACCAACACGAGGGCTGTCGATCGACAACCTCTAGGTGTGTCGATCGACAAGTATGTTGAGGGCTGTCGATCGACAACCTCTAGGTGTGTCGATCGACAGGTATGTTGAGGTGCTGTCGATCGACACCTAGAGGGTGTGTCGATCGACAGGCACATACAGGGGGTGTCGATCGACACCTAGTGGTAGTGTCGATCGACAGGCCTGCCTGTTTGGCTGTGGTTGAGCCGTTTTCTTGTGTTTATGTGTTGTTTGTTGTATGTTTGCCTGAGCGGTTCCATCGTGCCTGAGTGCGCAGTCGTAGATGGGATGACCGTCTCACTGAGTATTTATGATAATACTCACGCATCTCTTTTTCCTATGTGATGCAGGTAAAGGCAAAATGTGATCGTGAAATCATGGCAACGAAGAGGGAGATGATCTAGGGTCTCAGTTTCGTGCTTGTGTTGTTTTCAATTATTGCTTTCATAGAACTGGGTAGGTTGTTGCAATTACAGTTTTAGGACGGGCTAGAACTGCTAGGATTGAAATTGGTAAATTTGCAATTCTATGGGTTTGGGGTTTTTAGATCATCTTCCTTCGAGCCTTCAAAGAGATTCCACGGTAAGTGTGTTTTATGATGTGTGTTTGGTCTTTCTAGTGCTTAGCTTGCCTGCTTGTGAGTGCAGTGAGATGGTTAGAGCGACTAGAGGGCGTGGTCGTGGAGGCCGAGGAGGCCGAGGCAGAGGTCGTGGACTCGTGGATGAGCCAGTCTTGAGTGAGGCTCAGAGTTCCGCACGTGGGCCTGCAACAGTTCAGCAGACGTTGTATGATGGCCAGACCGCCAGTGTGACTGCCAGGGTGGGAGCCGGTTTGGGGCCAGTTTGGGTCCTATAGGGGCTGGTTTGGGTCCCGTTGAGGCTGGTGGTGCTGGTGGTGTTGGTCCAGCTGGGGGTGCGGTTGCGGCCGCAGGTGTAGCCCAAGCTGGTGATGATCGTCTTGCTGATCTGTTGAGACAGCTGTTGGAGCGGTTACCGGGTGCGGTGCCAGTGCAGGCTCCAGTGTTGCCACGAGTGGCAGAGGTGCAGCCGAGGGCTGCGGTTGCTGATGAGGTTCCGTCGTATATCCGTATGATGGAGCAGATGCAGAGGATCGGTACTGGTTCTTTTGCAGGAGGTGTTAAGCCTGAGGAGGCTGATGAGTGGAGGATGAGGATGGAGCGGAATTTTCGCTCGATTGGGTGTCCAGAGGGATACATGGTTGACTTGGCAGTCCATTATTTGGACGGTGATGCACACCTCTGGTGGAGGAGTGTTGCAGCTAGATGGGCTGGGACAGTGATGTCGTGGGCAGATTTTGTGGTGGAGTTCAACTCCAAGTTCTTTCCTCAGGAGGCGTTGGATCGTTTAGAGGTTAGGTTCTTGGATTTGTCCCAGGGAAGGATGTCTGTCCGAGAGTATGACGTGGAGTTTAACAGACTCTTGGGTTATGCTGGTAGGAGCTTAGAGGATGAGCAGGCTCAGATTCGGAGGTTCTTGCGGGGACAGGTTTGAGTTCAGAGTGGAGTTGGTAGAGATGGTTGCACAGGAGGCTGCGGATCTTAGGGAGCAGGCTGCGGTAGTAGTTCCAGCTGTTCAGCCTAGGAGGCCTCAGCAGCAGGTGCAACAGGTAGGTCCTAGCAAGGGCGGCAAGCCTGCGCAGGGACAAAAGAGAAAGTGGGAAGACACTTCGAGATCGGGCCAGAGTGGCCGGAGACGTTATGCATGTGGTAGTTTAGACCACATGAGGGCGAGTTGCCCGAAGCAGAGTGAGGTTCAAGCAGCTCGGACGTGTTATCAGTGTGGAGAGTCGGGGCACATCAGGCCGAACTGTCCGAAATTGCAGCCGTTGGCAGTGGCAGTAGTCCAGCCAATAGCTCAGTATGGGGCGGTGCAGCATTTGGACCAGATTACGATGATGCAGTGTCTGCCGGCTATTGCAGCGCCGGGTGAGCCGAGCTCGAGGCCGATCACATGTAAACTCTCTAATTCAGACTTTGTAAATTCAGTAGTGTAGAATTTATGTGTTTGTTTTGGACTGTATGCCTTGTGATAGAAAGTTAGGTTGCTTAGCACATGAGAACTGTGTAGGGACCTTATTTGTGGGCGGGTGTGAGTCCCACGTATTGTTTGATTCTGGAGCATCGAATTGCTTCATTACTCCGGATCATGCTGAGAGAAGTGGTAGTCGGAGTGACGCTAGTGAGCGGACTAGACCGGTTATGGTTGCTGGAGGAGAGTTTCTGGTGACTCATGGTCGGGCGAAAGATGTGGATATTCTGGTAGCGGGCGAGTTGATGCCAGCAGACTTGGTGATTAGTCCGGTGGAGTTGTACGATGTTATCCTGGGTATGGATTGGTTGAATCGGTACAGAGTTCATCAGGATTATCACCGGGGTCGAGTGGTGTTTGAACGTGAAGGTGGTAGGTTGGTTTATCAGGGCGTGAGACCGACTTCGGGTAGTCTCGTGATCTCACTTGTTCTGGCTGAGGCAATAATTGAGAGGGGTTGCGAGGCTTACCTGGCCACGATTGTAATGCCGGAGGCTATTGGTGGGGTTGCTGTGAAAGATATTCGGGTTGCTCGGGATTTCGAGGATGTCTTTCAGTCGTTGCAGGGATTACCGCCGTTTCGGTCTAATCCTTTCACGATTGAGTTAGAGCCCGAGACGACGCCGTTGTCTGAGGCGCCTTATCGAATGGCTCCAGCTGAGTTGACAGAACTGAAGAAGTAGTTGGAGGATTTGTTGGAGAAGGGTTTTATTAGACCGAGTACTTCACCGTGGGGAGCACCGGTGTTGTTTGTGAAAAAGAAAGATAGTAGTTTCCGGTTGTGCATCGATTATCGAAAACTTAACCGAGTCACTGTGAAGAGCAAGTATCCTCTTCCGAGAATTGATGAGTTGTTAGATCAGTTGAGAGGGCTACTTGGTTCTCCAAGATTGACTTGGTATCCGGTTACCACCAAATTCTGATTGACGAAGCAGATGTTCGGAAGACTGCTTTCAGGACTCGGTAGGGGCATTTTGAGTTTGTAGTTATGCCATTCGGGTTGACGAATGCACCTGCGGCATTTATGAGGTTGATGAACGGAGTTTTCCAGGAGTATCTGGATGAGTTCGTGATCATCTTCATCGATGACATTTTGGTGTATTCAAAGAGTCTTGGGAGCATGAGGTTCATCTGAGAAAAGTTCTGGAGAAGTTGCGGGAACAGAAACTGTTTGCGAAGTTGAGCAAGTGCTGTGTCTGGCAGAGAGAGATGGTATTTCTGGGTCACATCGTTTCTGCAGAAGAAGTTTCTGTAGATCCGACAAAGATTGAGTCTATCCGAGATTGGCCTAGACCAAGGAATGCTACTGAGATCAGGAGTTTTCTTGGGTTGGCAGGTTATTATCGGAGATTCGTTAAGGGTTTTGCGAGTATGGCTTAGTCTATGACGAAACTGACAGGGAAGGATGTTCCTTTCGTGTGGTCTGCTGATTATGAGCTGAGTTTCGCGAAGCTGAAAACGATGTTGACTAGTACACTAGTACTGGCGTTGCCTGAGCCGGGTGAGCCTTATGTGGTGTACACAAATGCTTCAGGAGTTGGTTTGGGTTATGTGCTGATGCAGCAGGGTAAAGTGATTGCGTATGCTTCGAGGCAGTTGAGGAAGCACGAGGGCAATTATCCTGTTCATGACTTAGAGTTGGCTGCAGTGATCTTCGCGTTGAAAATCTGGAGGTCTTACTTGTATGGTGGCAAAGTTCAAGTGTTCATTGATCATCATAATCTGAAGTACATTTTTACTCAACAGAATTTAAATGTACGACAGAGGCGATGGTCAGAGTTGTTGGCTGATTACGACTTGGACATTGTTTATCATCCGGGTAAGGCTAACACTATAGCAGATCCTCTTAGTCGGAGAAGGTATGATTCATCTCAGGAGCGGGACGTGGAGAATCTCGTGAGTATGCTTAGTACTTTGAGGTTGTGTGTTACTTCAGAGGAACCGTTGGGGTTAGCGGCAGCGGATCAGGCGGATCTTTTGAGCAGGATCCGAGTACCTCAGGAGAAAGATCAGGTGTTGTTAGATCTCTCTAAGGCTGCTTGTTCCGAGTATCAGGTTTTTGCTAACGGGACTATCATAGTACATGGACGAGTCTGTGTTCCTAAGGATGAGGACTTGAGGCAGGAAATTCTGAGAGAAGCTCATGCGAGTAAGTTTTTGATTCTCCCGGGAGCGACTAAGATGTATCGGGATCTGAAACGGTACTATCATTGGGTCGGGATGAAGAGAGATGTGGCGGATTGGGTGGCAGCGTGCAACGTTTGTCAGCTAGTGAAGGCTGAGCATCAGGTTCCTAGTGGCTTATTGCAGAGTTTATCCATTCCAGAGTGGAAGTGGGACATGATCTGTAACACCCCAAATTCTAGAAATGCTTGGTGCATTGTCTGAGAATATGTAGTGCATGCGGAGAGGCTTAAAAGAATTGATTTGACTACCTATGTCACCAAAGTGCACTTATCTTTTCAGTCACTTGTCTTGAGAGAACTCCAGAGTTAAGCGTGCTTGAGCTGGAGCAATCGAAGAATGGGTGACCTACTGGGAAGTCATTTCCAGTACCGGGCGAGTGAGGCCAAAACTCGGGGAAAGATCGCGTGGTGATTGCAGGGTCAGTAAACATGCATTTCGAGTCTCCCGGACTAACGCACCGACCGTCGGAGAAGTCTCGGCTTGCGAGCCGAGAGTGGGCGTGGGGCCCACGGCAGGGCGGTCGGGGCTTTATAAGTGGTATCAGAGCCGAACCTTGACGAGTGTGGGTATAACACTGTCAGGGTAACGATCTTGGTACGCAACGAGGACGTTGCGCGCTGTGAGAGGGGGTGATTGTAACACCCCAAATTCTAGAAATGCTTTGTGCATTGTCTGAGAATATGTAGTGCATGCGGAGAGGCTTAAAAGAATTGATTTGGCTACCTATGTCACCAAAGTGCACTTATCTTTTCAGTCACTTGTCTTGAGAGAACTCCAGAGTTAAGCGTGCTTGAGCTGGAGCAATCGAAGGATAGGTGACCTACTGGGAAGTCATTTCCAGTACCGGGCGAGTGAGGCCAAAACTCGGGGAAAGATCGCGTGGTGATTGCAGGGTCAGTAAACATGCATTTCGAGTCTCCCGGACTAACGCACCGACCGTCGGAGAAGTCTCGGCTTGCGAGCCGAGAGTGGGCGTGGGGCCCATGGCAGGGCGGTCGGGGCTTTATATGATCACTATGGATTTTGTAGTAGGGTTGCCGGTTTCTCGGACCTATGACGCGATTTGGGTGATTGTGGATCGACTGACTAAGTCAGCACATTTTCTGGCCATTAAGAAGACGGATGGAGCAGAGGTCTTGGCTAAGAAGTATGTGAAGGAAATTGTGAGGTGGCATGGTGTGCCAACGAGCATTGTGTCGGATAGAGATCCGAGGTTTGCTTCAGTGTTCTGGAGTGCTTTTCAGACTGAGATGGGCACTAAGGTGCACATGCGTACAGCTAATAATCCGCAGACGGATGGGCAATCCGAAAAGACGATTCAGACAGTGGAGGATCTGTTAAGGATGTGCGTGCTAGATTGGGGTGGTCATTGGGCGGATCACTTGAGTTTAGTGGAGTTCGCATATAACAGCAGTTTTCAGGCGATTATTGGTATGGCTCCTTTTGAGGCATTGTATGGGAGGCCGTGTCGTACTCCGCTGTGTTTTAACCAAGTGGGGGAGAAGAGTATTTATGGGGCTGATTTTGTTCAGGAGACGACGGAAAAGATTCGTGTCGTGAAGTTGAACATGAAAGAAGCTGAGGATCGGTAGAAGAGTTACGCCGATAGGAGGAGGAAATAGTTGGAATTTGCAGTCGGAGATCGAGTGTATCTCAAGATGGCTATGATGCGGGGTCTGAATAGGTCCATATCCGAGGATAGGCTGAGTACGAGGTACATGGATCCATTCCGGGTTGTGGAACGTGTGAGACCAGTTGCTTATCGGTTGGAGCTGCCTCCGATCATGGAGAAATTCCATGATGTGTTTCATGTTTTGAAGCTCAGGAGATGATTGCATGCTTCTGAGGAGGTAGTCGTGACGATTCCTGCGGATCTTCAGCCTAATCTGACTGTTGGGATGAGGCCGGTTAGGATTCTTGAGAGAAGTATCAAGGTTCTGCGCCGGAAGAGAGTGTCGTTGTTGAGAGTCTTGTGGGACTGTGACGGTGTTCAGGAGGAAACTTGGGAACCATAAGCAAAGATGAAAGCGAAGTTCAGGAAGTGGTTCGAGAAACAAGCCGAAGAGTGAATTCGCTTTTCTTTGTGGTTTTCCAGTTTGGTTTTTTGTGTTGTAGTCACCGGGTGTGGTGAGGTTTCAGTTTTGGATTTTGTACTTTCATTAAGTTGTAATGATTATGACATTTTCCAGTGAATAAGATGTGTATTCTTATGTTTGTGACTTGTTAGTTATGTGGTTACGGTTAGAGAACCTCGAAATGGAAGTTTTATAGTAGGTAAAACTTGCCAGTTTTGGTAGAAACTCTAACGGGTTTGTGTGTGTGTGTGAGAGAGTCTCGGAATAGAAGTTTTACGGTGGTTAGAACTGTCTAGTTCCGGAGAGACTCTGCAGGGACATCCGGGTGATGGATTGTCCAGATGATTGTGATGATCATGTTTTGATGGTATTCTGGGTTAGGAGTATCATGTTGAGACCTTGGGAGGTAGTTCCGGTCAGAGGTGCATTATAGACGTTAGGAATTGATTGCATAGATCAGAGATAGACAGTGGTTCTTTCTTGGAGATGAGTCTCCGGCAGATCTTGAGAGATGCATCTCTCCGGGGAATAGTGGGTTCCCTGCATACCGATTGTTCGTCAGGACTGCGAGGACTGAGAGCGTGCGGGTATGGAGATAGTTTGGGGAGGTTGCGACCTCTGGCAGATCTTTGAGAGATGCGTCTTTCCAGGGATAGTGAGATCCCATACCGAGAGCTTGATAGACTGTGTGTCTTGATGGGAGGAGGTGTGGAGATGGTGGAGTATCAAACACCGTCAGGACTGCGCGGACAGAGGTGGGTTAGTACTAGGCACCGAGAGCTGAGGGGTGACGATCCCGAGAGCTAGATGGTGGTTATGAGTTATGAGCTACGGGCAATCAATGTCTGAGACGGGTCTATATGCATAGGACGGATGTGAGCCTCGAGAGGGTCTGGGAGATGTAGTCTCCAGTGTGCTGGCAGGTTAGCCAGGGGGGGGGGCGTTAGTCTTGAGAGTTGTGTTAAGGATTCGAGGACGAATCCAGTTTTAGTGGGGGATAATTGTGACGCCCGTGAACCATTTTTGAGAAAAATGGAGGGGTTGTCGATCAACACACGTAGTGTCTGTCGATCGACAGGGCTCCTAAGGGCTGTCGTTCGACACACCTAGTGTCTGTCGATCGACAGGGCCTTATTAAGTCGGTTTTTTCTGGTTCGATTTAGGTCGTTCGATTGGACTGGGCCGGTTTAAGGAAACCTTAGGGCTTCGTATGTAAAGCCTTTGGCCGCATTCTGAGCGAAACCAAGTCTCAAAATCAGCAGAAACAGAGATTGAGAGGAGTTCTCTTGTTCCTGATAGATTTGTGTGTTAGGGTTTCGTTCTTGATCGTTTTTGGAGAGGATTTTCGTGGTGATTGTAGTGGATTTCGTGTCTAGCATCAATTGTCCATCAATTCTATCCGAAAACCTAAGGTGAGTGCGTGACTATGGCTTCTGGGCCGGTGGATTCGTTAGGGTTGCTTGGTGATAGGTTTGGAATGAATTGTTTGATCTTGTGATGATTGATTATGACTGTGATTGTTGTTTGTGTGGTTTGGATTGTGTTTTCGTGCAGGTTTCGTGTTGACGCAGAGGAGGAATCGATCCGAGAGGATTATGATCGATTTCCTATGAGTCTGCGCCAGCTTGTCGATCGACAACCACGAGGTGTGTCGATCGACAGACCAACACGAGGGCTGTCGATCGATAACCTATAGGTGTGTCGATCGACAGGTATGTTGAGGGCTGTCGATCGACAACCTCTAGGTGTGTCGATCGACAGGTATGTTGAGGTGGTGTCGATCGACACCTAGAGGGTGTGTCGATCGACATGCACCTACATGGGGTGTCGATCGACACCTAGTGGTAGTGTCAATCGACAGGCCTGCCTGTTTGGCTGTGGTTGAGCCGTTTGCTTATGTTTACGTGCTGTTTGATGTATGTTTGCATGAGCGGTTCCATCGTGCCTGAGTGCGCAGTCGTAGATGGGATGACCGTCTCACTGAGTATTTATGATAATACTCACGCATCTCTTTTTCCCATGTGATGCAGGTAAAGGCAAAATGTGACCGTGGAATCATGACAACGAAAAGGGAGATGATCTAGGGTCTCGGTTTCGTGCTTGTGTTGTTTTCAGTTATTGCTTTCATAGAACTGGCTAGGTTGTTGGTTAGTTCTGGAATTGATTGGATTCGTGTTGAACCGGTTTGGTAATTTTTAATGGAATTAATTATTGGTTTAATTTGTTTGTTATCCGCTGTAGTTTTGACTGTGTTGTTTTGCTTGGTTGTTGAGGATAACATTTATGGGAATGCTACTCCGAGACCAAGGGTTTCTTGTTTAAAAAAAAAAAAAACGGGTCGGGTCGTTTCATAAGCTGTATTGCAAATATTATATAAATAAATATCAAACAAATCCTAACAACTAAGTAAATAAGTTGATCTAGAACTAGATTCATAAATAAAAATATAAGTTGGTAAGATTAATATCTAATTAAGTTATATTTAATAGACTAATTGCAATTATATATATAAAGAAATTGAAAAAGAGAATAATATAAAGAGGATGCAATTTAACAATTTAGAGCCTAATTGAAAAAGAGAATAAAAATTTAGCAAATAAGTCTATGTAGAGTCAAATTCATATAGCAAAATATAAGTGGCTAAGTCTTACATATAATATAGGAAAAATAAACAATTAAGGTATCTTTAAAATAACTATTGCAATTATATAACAAAAAAGAATAAAGAAAAATAAGAGAAATTATTGTTTTGTTAAGTAACAGATTAAAAATATTTACACAAAATAAATAATATAAGTTTTACAAAAGAAAAAACTTTTTTGTGATTTTATTTATAAACAAAATGAAAATTTTAAATATAACTATAAGCGGAGAAAAAATATAAATATGTATGCTTCTAAGTAAGAAAAATGCCACTTTATAAAAATATCATGTTTTCAAAAAAAAATTCAAAAAGTCACTTTTGAAGTATAATTGGCTTCGACAAAAAAAAAAGAAGAAGTATAATTGGCTTAAAATATCATTTATGTTGGAATTTTGTTTTAAGGGTTGAGAGTTTGTTATAAATCTCTTTTTAAAGTTTTGAGTTTTGAAAAATATATTTGCCTTCAATTTATTTAAAAATTAAATTATACGTTTGTCACTTTATTTTAAGAATGAGAAGTTATTTATGAGAAATAGATGCAACAAAAGAAGATAAACATGATGCAAACTACGACACGTTAACGAACATACCTTAGGTTGCTTTTTCGGAGAAGGAAAAAAGACGGAAGAGAAGAGATACACAAACAATGAACGCGGAGTTGTTCTCATCAATTTTGTTGGTAAGGGATAAATAAGGAGTTGGTTATGAAGAGATATTGAGTGTCATACCAGGCAGAAGAGACAAAGATATATATATTAAGATAAGGAAAAATGAAACATTTGAAGCATTGTCTTTAAGTATCCAGTTTTTTTTGTACTCACCGTCTTATTCTTTTCTCTATTTTATACTTAGAAAGATTATATTGTTTTGTTAGTTCCTGCTAATTAATTTGTTCTTGCAAAGAAATTAACCGGAGTTTTCTTCATTACTTCAAAATAATACGATTATTTTATAAAAAATGTAATTTATCCATGAATTAATTAACGTTTTAACTCAGTCAAATAGAAGAACTCCTCTGGAGACATGGTTTCAGAGATGTAGTTATATAGTTGTTTTTTCGAAAAAATGACCTCAGTTATATTAATTACTTCATAATAACACTTTTTTTTTTACAAAGAATGCAATTTATGCGTGAACTGATGAACTTTTTCTTATAAGTGCAGATAAACAATATGATAAACTACATAAAATATGTTAAAAATTATTTAGGTAAAAAATATAAACAAAAAGCAAAATACATTTACGATAAAACCCGCGAGTATGCACGGGTACTACCTAGTTATATCATACAAAAAAGTTTGAAAATAGAAAATTTCAAAGACAACTGTGAAAATAATTCACAATCTTTTACTCTATTTGTTGTTGCCAAAATAAGAACACCGCCTTTGCAACCAGTTTTACCTTCCGAGAACCATCATACTGGAAATTGAAACCACCATTTCACCTACGTTTTGACTTTACTTTGCAATGAACAGTTTGCAATGAACTTTACTTTGGTTCTTAATTTTTCAAATTCGAAAACTAACTTCTCACTCTAGATGTTTATATTTTGAAATCGGAAGTAACATTATCGAACCTAATTCCGCAGTCTTATATGCCTATGTAACTCTACGAGGTCATTGTCGAACCCAACTTCACAGCTGTCTTCGATCTCTTAGAGCACCTCCATCCCTTATACTCACAAGAGTCTCTTAAATATTAGTATAATAATGGTTTTAATCAAATTTGATTATCTTTTTAATTTTTAAATTATAATAAAAAAAATTAAACCAATCACATAACAACATGTGATATATGAGTTTCTCTTAAAAAAACTGACAGTTTCTTGTGTTCTTATAGAAGAGCTTCTCTCTTTTCCCCTCTCATACTTTTTTCATTAATTTTCATTTCTTTATTAATAAGAAACCATGGAAAATTTTCTAATGGAGATGGTCTTAGGGCATCCTTATCCTTGAACCTCTCACAAAAATTCATTAACAAAATTATATTAATATTTTTAGTATTAATTAAATAAAATAATTAATTAAAAAAGCTTAGCCAATTAAAACAATTTATTTGGAAGAAGAGTTTCGTTAAACTGTGTCAAAAGTTTCTTCTTCCAGACCCAATTCACCTGATTTCTCCTTTTCTCTCTCCTTTTTCTCATTTTTTTAATTTTCTTAATGTTTAGACACTTAGTGAAAAATCACCGATAAAGGTGCTCTTATATCTCTAGCTATATTGTCCTATCCATTCTAGTTTATATCATTCAATTTATTCATAAAACAAATTACGAGTTGTTTTCATTTGATATATATATATATATAGAAAAATATAATTAGGAATTCCAAATTCTTTCTGTAATTCAAATAAAATATGGGAATGTTATGCCTCCATTTAGGCTATGTTTTAACTTCCATTCTCAAACATAAATAAAAAAATTCAAAATTCTCTGTAATGAAATAAAATAAATTAGGGGATTTTAAATTAAATTACATATGGAATATTGTTTATGGAAAACAAAAATAAATGTTAAGCACTAGTATTTTCTATACAAACAAACAGTTCTCCAACCCATATGAAATCTGTTTCCATAGATATCAAGTTATTCTATTTCCGTTACGCATACAATTTATCTTTTACTTAAAATATATACTTACATTCCTTTGTAAATATGGTAGTTTTAACCAAGTGTAGATAGTCTGTCAGTCTCTAACTCCAAATTGAATTCTTGCATTTCCTTTTTCCAAGTCAAACTCAACTTCACATTATATATATTCTCTCTTTCTCTCAAACCAAAAACAAGCCCTACTTAATTCTGTAACTTCCAATGTCGTCTTCGTGGATGTTGGAAGAGACTACATTACCAAAACTTGACTTTCTCGGCCAAGGAAACCATGGCTACATCTCTCTGGTTCGAACCCCTGATGGTCTACTCATGGCTAAGAAAACATCTCTCCTCAAATACTCAGAGAATCTCGAGAAAGCATCAAGAATCTTGAATCACTTCAGCTTCATCAATTGCAACATTGTAAGACCCACAAGCCCTATTGTTAACTACCAAACCATGCCATACGACGTCAAGGTTTGTTCCATTTACATGGAACTCTCACCACATGGTTCACTCCTAGACATGAAAGCCAAAGCCGGTGGGATCTTGCCTGAGAACGTGGTTGGTTATTGCATCCTCCAAGTTCTTGAAGGGCTTAGAGATCTTCACCGACACGGTTATGTTCACTGTGATCTCAAGCCAGAGAACATACTTATCTTCTCAAGCTACACTCCTGGAGAGCTTTGTGAACTCAAGCTTGCTGGTTTCAGTTTAGCTAAGGAACCTAATGGACCTAATCCAGTGGAGTGTCTATTCAAGGGAGAACCGGACTATTTGGCTCCCGAGGTGGCCGGGCCAGGTGGAATGATCTCATCTCCGGTTGATATTTTTTCTTTAGGTGTTATGGTATCGGAGATGTTGGGGGCTATCGTTACAGATGGAGGAACAAGGACTTACTTCACGGGAGGGCTATCGCCATTGGCTAAGGACTTTGTGAGGAGATGCATAGTGCCGCATCCGGTGGCTAGGGCCACCGCGGAGGAGCTGATCTACCATCCTTTTGTTAGACAGAGTCTTGGGGTTCCACCTTTTGAGATGCTTCCGGTGCCGTCTTGCCTAAGCAATGGAGTGGTTCAAGGAAGGCTTTTTTAGCCGGAGAAGAAGGATTTTAAGTTTTGTTTAGTGCAAAACATATTATCGTCTAATTTGCTTGTTTACTTATGTTTGAATCCGAATAAATTGTGTTTGAGTCCGAAGGAACTAGTGCAAACATGTTATCGTCTATTTGCTAATCTATTTTCAGTTTTGAGTCCGAAGAAATTGTGTACCTCAAATTCTCAAACTCTTTTGTATTTGTTGCCTAAACAATTATGAAGAGTGTTCCAAATTTTAGAATTTCTTTAACGATTTGCATTGTAATTGTTTTTTTTTTTTTTTCCGATTTAATGTCACTATTCTAAACAATAGATTTAACATAGATTTTCAAAATAATTGACAAAAATAAGTTTAAAGGACTGTTTTTAGGTCAAGAGGGCTACTGTTTCTCTTCTCCAATACCAATGGGGATTTCAGGGATTTCTGTGGTTGTCTCTTGGTTCCTATCAAAGGTTTCACCTGTTGCTGCATCTGTGTTCTTGTCCTGAAAAAGGAAGACTCTTCTTCTTAAAGTATTTGGCAATGAATTCTTCAGCCAGGGAGGTGTATTTCTCTTTCAACGAGTTCTTGAGTCATTTTAACTAGGAAAAATCCCGTTTGCTCCCAATCTCCCATTTGTTGAGACAACAAAGAAACACCTGCTATCTTGGAACAACGTGTGTTAACCACCTCCGTTGTTGAGCATATTCAAGGTTTTTAACCTTCTTCAGATCATGGCTCTTTTTTAGAAAGATCAAAAATATATATGGTAGGACGGAAGCATCTCGAGCACGAGAGTAGCAAACATAGTAGAACTTAGAGACGATAGCAGTAAAGAGAGTGAATGCTGCAAAAACTCCTTTCCTATAACTTCACAGCTCGGCGGGAGTATCAATGTTCCACATCTTTCTGTACATTGTGTGGTACGCACTTCTGATTGACGCGGCAAGCAAACATATCTCAACAATCAAGAAAAACACCCTGTAAAAACGACCATTTTCATTGTAGAACAGTAGAAATCAACTGCATTGCCCAATCAAGACTTATTATGTTTAGCATGAGATTGGAGTATTGTTGTAACCAGCAAAGGAGGAAGAGAAGAATGGCGCAAGCTCTTGAACCACCAGGGTTAAGGGACTTTCCACAGCAGAAGCAACGGCTAGCCACCATAATAAGGACTTGGCTAATAAAGAGAAGCACGAACGCACCAGCTCCATGGCTTGTAGCAATGTCAGTGCCATACACACAGTACTCATATGTCTTATCTTCGTGCCCTCTCAAAAAACAATGACTACTTCAAGATAAACATTATAAAGAAAACATATACAGAAACCATAATGCAGATTTGGTTTTGAACTTTTGATATAAACATTTGATTCGACAATAGTTTTATATAGACCTCATGTTTAGCTAATCAGTTACTCAAATGTGGAATTTGAAAACACTTACCAAGAAAGTTTCTATAGGAAATTCTAAGTTATGGATGAAACACACACAAAATTTGATGATTACATCTTCGAAGCCATTGATGAGTTTCTCAGAGCTCACTCTCTCTCAAACAGCTTTATGATGATTTCATTCATTCGAGGGTTTCCTTCATTCAATCACTCTCCTAATCAAAGATAAAATCTTGATTAAAAAAACGATGATTAAATTGCCGCCGGTAGATGAAACTCGTGAAATGCTTGTAATATGTCTTTTGAGTTCCTTTGCTTAGTCAAGTTACTGATGTATCTATTAAAAGAAATGAAACGTTAAATGCACTGGGATTTTCACATTCCATATATTGGAAAAGAAAATACGGATTTTTCAAGATTTAATACCATTACTAGATCATAATAATACTTAATGATTTTTTATTACCAATTTTTGTAGGAAATATATAAATATAAACATCTCATTATTAGTTCTTACTTAAAAGTCTCTCCGTTTGCCAAGAAACATAACCAAAGTTTGGATGCTTTAGTGATGTTGTTGTTTGGGTTAGTTCTTCAAGTTGGCGAAAAGCTTCAAAGTGTTAAGAAAAACTTTCTTACTTGAGCTACAAGGTTACGATTTTGTTTCTTGTTAGAGTTTTTGATCAATCTGTTTTTTTTTTTTTAAAATTTTTTTTGCAGCAAACTTCATGCATATCCATAATCTGTTAAGTTCAATCAAAGTACATCGGAGACGAAGAGAAACTATGGTTAGGCAATCTCGATTGGATATTGCTCAGCTCCTCCCGATGGTCGCTTTTCAGAAGCACTTCCTAGGTATTTGGGACTAAATTTCTATAACCATTTTAAAGTTTTGTTTTAATTGATCCAAATCTCGATCACTTTGATTTATCTGTTAATTGATTTCAAATTTTATGAAGACGAAAGAAGGTAATCGACCAACTATTTAGTCTTCTCATCATGAATAGTTTGATCATAGGAAAATTAAGCTTACTATTTTTTTTTGCCTAGCGAAGTTCTTATATTTTGCACAATAATAATTGATTGAAGGATTTACTTTCATGTTCTAGTATAAGGTTTTGAGTTATTTACATGCAAAAAGGGAATTGTAACCTTAGATCTCCCAAAAATAATGAAAAATGTCATAAATGTGAAACATTAACCATCATATAGTTAAACTAATGGTGGAACTCATGCACAATCGTAAACGATAGGAGTCACTAGTGATTTTGGCAAATACATCAGATCTTTTTCAACGAGCAATCGATGTAATGTTTGTTGATGGAAAAACTTATACATTACTACTTAAAATAACGTATAACACTATTATAGATTGCTCTAAAATATTTTTACATGTTCGAATGAAAATGGATTTTTTTTGTTTCTACTATATTTTAATTTCTTGCAACCACTTGAAGCAACGACAAAAACAATACAATGGAATGTATTTTGAAGGTCAATTAGAGTCCCAACTTCACCGTCTTCTACCTCTGATTTCTCTAGCTATATTGTCTTATTCATTTTTATCTCATTCATTCTTGTTTATATCATTCAATTTATTCCAAAGAAAATTACGAGTGTAAAATTTATGCTAAACCAAAAAATTGTTTTTATATCAAATGTTACTTAAGTTCGAGATTTTGATTTAAAACACTAAATAAAACGTTATTGGAGTTGCTCTATGATGAACTTGGGCACCAAACCACATTTCCAAAACGAGGTTGCCTCTCCGTTATGAACTTCAATCATATGGAGTCCTTTTGCTTTATCTCTCTATACTTTAGTAACTTTCTCCACATCCAAGACCCAAATAAAGTTTTATTTTTTAGGGACCAAAAAGATCCTTTTTGATGAGATTCATACGGATCCATTTCACCCATAGTGAAGAATTGCTCTATACTAACCGCCATATCAGTTTGAGACAAGACACATCATTTACCACCTTTCACGAACGTAGACCTGGACCTCCTTCCTTGAAAGGAAGACACACATCATTCTCTCTATATGGGAATGTTATGATTCCATTTAGGCTATGTTTTTAAATTTTCCATTTTAAAACATAAATAATACTTCTAAAATTCGATGTAATGAAATAAAAGAAATTAGGAGATTTTTAATTAAATTTTATATGGAATAATGTTTATGCAAAATAAAAATAAAAATCAATGTTAAGCACTATTTCTATCCAAACAAAAAGTTTTCCAATCCATATGAAATCTGTTTCCATAGTTATCCAGTTATTATGTTCCCATTAAACATACAATTTAACTTTTACTAAAAATATATAGTTACATAACTTTATAAATATGGTCATTTTGCCAAATCATACTCCATTTTATTACTTACCAAATCAGGCAATTTTTGATTAACACATGTAGTCTTATCGTCACTATATATCCTCTCTTTCTCAAACCGAAAAAACAAAACAAAACAAAACAAAACAAAGCCCTATAATTAATTCTGTATCTTCCAATATCGTCTTACTGGATGTTGGAAGAGGCAACATTACCAAAACTCGACTTTCTCGGCCAAGGCAACCATGTAGGCATGACCACGGTTACAGTTATTGCGGTTACGGTTTATTAACCACCGCTTACGGTTAGTAATTTCTTTTAACCTTATCCTTAACCATTTAATATACGGTTAAAACGGTTACGGTTGAAGCGGTTACGGTTATATACGGTAAGGTTAGATACGGTTAATATTTAGGTTATAATTATATAACTATGTAACTTTTTAAAAAGAAATATTTAAACAATAATATTATGGAAAATATATTTTAAAAAGTCATGGTCGTGCAATCGTGGGAAATGGTACTAAAATTCTAAAACAAACGACAACTAATTTATCATAACAAAGTCAATTATTCAAAATCATTTATATTATGTAACGTAAACGACCATATTTTATTTCAAACTTAAGTAAATCTTTGAGTTTAACTAAAATATAACATAATTCACAAATTTCTCATCAAATTAGTTAGATGACATGTTTATAGGATTGAGTTTAACTAAAATATAACATAATTCACAATTTTCTCATCAAATTAGTTAGATGCTATGTTTATACGCATAACTTTATTACCACGATTTTTTTTTGTTACAATTAATAGTTTTTCTAATCTTATTTACTTTTATTGTAAATTAGATGTATTTTAATATTATTTATATTAGTTAGAAAATAATCAATTTAGCACATTCAGTTTTAATATTTAGTTATTATTCATTTAATTTTTTCTAATTAAAAATTATAAAATTAGACTCGATAAATATTGATTATACATAATTTATTTTTATTTTAAAATGGTTACGGTTAAAATTTTAACCTTACGGTTAACCGACGGTTTTAATATGGTTACGGTTAAATAACGGTTACGGTTAACGATACCGGTTTAACCATAACTAATCAACTTTTACGGTTACGGTTACGGTTTTCCAACCGTTTAATACTGTTACGGTTTGGTTACGGTTTAAAACGATACAGTTACGGTCCGAAATACGGTTACGGTTAGATTTTGGTCATGCCTACAACCATGGCTACATCTCTCTGGTCCGAACCCCTGATGGTCTACTCATGGCTAAGAAAACATCTCTCCACAAGTACTCAGAGAATCTCGAGAAAGCATCAAGGATCTTGCATCATTTCAACTCCATCCATTTCAACATCGTAAGACCCACAAGCCCTATTGTTTACTACCAAACCATGCCAGACAACGTCAAGGTCTGTTCCGTTTACATGGAACTCGCACCACATGGTTCACTCCTAGACATGATAGCCAAAGCCGGTGGGATCTTGCCGGAGAACGTAGCTGGTTATTGCATTCTCCAAGTTCTTGAAGGGCTTAGAGATCTTCACCGAGACGGTTATGTTCACTGTGATCTCAAGCCAGAGAACGTACTTATCTTCCCAAGCTACACTCATGGAGAGCTTTGTGAACTCAAGCTTGCTGGTTTCAGTTTAGCTAAGGAACCTAATGGACCTAATCCAGTGGAGTGTCTATTCCAGGGAGAACCAGACTATTTGGCTCCCGAGGCGGTGGGGCCATGTGGAATGATCTCATCTGCGGTTGATATTTTTTCTTTAGGTGTTATGGTATCGGAGATGTTGGGGGCTATCGTTACCGAAGGAGGAAAAATGATTTACTTCACGGGAGGGCTATCGCTATTGGCTAAGGACTTTGTGAGGAGACGCATAGTGCCGAATCCGGTGGCTAGAGCCACCGCGGAGGAGCTGATGAACCATCCTTTTGTTAGACAGAGTCTTGGGGTTCTAAAGTTTCCGGTGCCGTCTTGCCTAAGCAATGAAGTGGTTCAAGGAAGGTTTTTTTAGCCGGAGAAGAATGATTTTAAGTTTTGTTTAGTGCAAAACATATTATCGTCTAATTTGCTCGTTTACTTATGTTTGAGTCCGAAGGAATTAGTGCAAACATGTTATTGTCTATTAGCTAATCTATTTTAAGTTTGAGTCCGAAGAAATTGTGTACCTCAAATTCACAAGCTCTTTTGTATTTGTTGCCTAAACAATTATGAAAAATAATAATTTATGAACATGTTACAAATTTTAGAATTTCTTTAATGATTTGCATTTTCATTGATTTCCCCCCCGATTTAATGTCACTATTATAAACAGTAGATTTAACATAGATTTTCAAAATAATTGTCAAAAATAATCTTTAAAGGACTGTGTTTTTAGGTCAAGAGGGGCTACTGTTTCTCTTCTCCAATACCAATAGGGCCGGGATTTTAGGGGTTCCTGTGGCTGTCTCTTGATTCCTATCAATGACTTCACCTGTTGCTGCATCTGTGTTCTTGTCCTGCAAAGGAAGACTCTTATTCTTGAAGTATTTGGCAATGAACTCTACAGCCAGGGAGGTGTATTTCTCTGTCAACGAGTTCCCGAGGCATTTTAACTAGGAAAAATCCCATTTGCTCCCATCTGTTGAGACAACGAAGAAACACATGCTATCTTGGAACAATGTGTGTTAACCACCTGCGTTGTTGAAAATATTCAAGGTTTTTAATCTTCTTCAGATCATGGCTATTTTTTAGAAAGATATAAAAATGTATATGGTAGGACGGATTATGGTAAGCATCTCGAGCACGAAAATAGCAAACATAGTAAAACTTAGAGACGATAGCGGTAAAGAAGGTGAACGCTGCAAGAACTCCTTTCCTATAGCTTCACAGCTCGGCGGGATTATCACTGTTCCACATCTTTCGTACATTGTGTGGTACGCGCTAAGCAAACATATCTCAGCAATCAAGAAAAACATCCTACAAAATTAAGATTTTTAAGTTCCTTTTTTAATTAAATAGGTGGTTAATGGACCATCAAATCTCCGTTGTTGTATTTTGTTCGTGTATATATTTCAGAAAGTTTTGTTTTTAGTTGTTTAGCAAAAAACAAAAAGTTTTGTTTTTAGTTTTTTGTTATGGGATTATTATCCCCAAATGGAACATACACATCATTTCTACGTTTTGGAAATGTAACAAAATCTAACACCTAATAAATATTTTAGGTCCCGGTATCTTATTATATAAAAGATAGTTTGTCAAAATTGTAACTTATTAGATGATGACATATGTCTCATATCGATCAAGATGATGACATATGTAAAAAATTAAAAATGGAAAACTAACAAAACAAATGTTAAATAACTAAGTAAACAATGAAACTGAAAAATTCTAATAGTTTAAATTAATTAGAAAAAATTAAAAATAGAAACTAATAAAAAAATTGTTAAGTAACTAACTAAATACTGAAAAGAAAAATTATAATAGTTCAAACTAATTATAATTTTTTTTATAATAATCCAAACTAATTAGGAAATAAAATAAAATTAATAGTCCAAACTACATATATAAAAATTAAAAAAGAAATTGAGAGGATATATAAGTGGCAAAAAACTAAAGTATAGAAGGAATAGATAGTCAGAACATTAACTTACAGAGAATATAAGAAATAAATATATAAAAAATATAGAGAAAATAAAATAATCGTATTATATAAAGGAGATGTTGTTCGACGAGAGCGTGACACATAAACAAAATTGTAACTCACGAGATCGTCACATGTGTTATTTGTTAAATTAGATTGTGACATATGTCAAATGCAAATTATAATTTTTTTTATTTACATAATTTACTTTTCAAATCAAATTGTAATATTTCAAAGGAAAATAATAAGTCAAAAGAAAAGGTAAATAAGAAAAAATGTCACTTTATACATTATTATACATTATTTATGCAATTAAAAAGTGTAAAAGTATCCATTTTTAATGCATTTATCCAATATTTATGCAATTGGGAAAAAGTTATGTATGAAACTATATAGAGAATCAATTTCAATATCTAATACCCGCATCTTTATGCGGATCCTAATCTAGTGTCAAATAAGAATAAGAATCACATCATTTTTTTATGTATTTACTTTGCATGCACATTAAAACAATTTTCTTTTTTGCAGTTCAAAAAGGAAATAAATTTAGGGGGTGCTTGGCAAAAGTTTTTTAAGGCTTTAAATTTTTAACAGATTTTAAGTATGTTTTTTTCCAAGCATGATTTAAAGGCTTTATTAGTTTTAAAGACTTAAAAGCTTGTCTTTTACTTTTTGGTATTGTTTTACTCATTTTTTTAAGCATGGGAAACCAAGCTTTAACTATTACAAATAGATTTATTTAATATTCTTCTCTTTTCCCAAAATTATCAAAAACTCTTTGTAGATTTATATATAATTTATAACTAAAATATTTTGATTGATTAATTACTATCTTTTTTTCAATTATTTTGAGATCCATTTTTATATAAATGAATAAAATATCAAAAGTTTACAAAAGTGAATGAAAATTACAACTTTTTGCAAAATGAATAAAAATAAAATATTGGGGGTGCAAAAAAAATAAAATTTTGTCAAATGAATGAAGATATCAATGTATTGCAACATGAATAAAAAATAACATTTTTTTTCAAAATGAATAAAAAAAGTTATCAGCATTTTGTTTGTGATTGAACTAGTTTTGGGGAAAGTAAAATGATATTTATAGGTTCTACAAAAAAAAAAAATCAAAATCAAAACCCTCAAAATTTAGAAGATCACTACATATGTTATAAATACAACAACGTAATGTTTCTTTTCTACTTGTAAGTTGAAGCTGATTTGAGTTGGAAGCACTTAAAACATCGTTTAGATTATTTGAAACGTCAATAATGTATTTATATGAAAGATTCAGAAGTTATAGAATTTCATCCGAATGTTTTTTAATTTGTTCCACTTCTTGATGAAGCTTTTGGTTATTAAACCAAAACATGAAATAATATAATAAATAAAAAAAGTTATTTTAGATATTTTTTCTTGGTTTATATTAATAAGTGAAAAAAGTATTTATTAAAATAACAGTCAAAGATTCTACATATTATATTACCAAATAGTCTTTTATTAACAGCCAAAATCTTTACAGCCTAAAGTTACAACATTAATACCCAAAATCTCTACAGCAAAAGTGTAAATTTAAATCATTACCAAGTGTTCCCTTAATGTATCTCTAAAATTAGGAAACACATTTAAGAACGTTTTAAAACTTTGAAGAGAACATAATTAATTAATTATTTTTCCAAATAAAACTTTGAAGAGAATAGTTTTATTTTCTCTCTCGTTGTAGTCCAAAGGAAAACTTTCTCTCTCAACATATATAGTCCATTCTTCTTCTCTTTGATCAATAAAATGGAGAAACAATCCTCCTCCTCATCATCATCATCATTATCATCATCATCATCAATATCCATTGATCCAAGAAGCAAGAGGGTCATGAATGAAAATGATTGGATCAGTAAACTCCCAATCGAAATACTGCATATGATCGTCTCAAGAGTGTCCACTGAAGACGACGTAAAGACGAGTGGCGTATCGAGGATATGAGTGGATTTATGGAAGTGGACACCAAATCTCGAAGTGGATATGAGAAAGCTCATGCAGACAACCTCTACTAGGCTTATGCACGATGTTTTTGTCGAGTTCGCTAGTTCAATGACCAAGGTTCGTTGATTTTTCCTTTCTCAATCATTCGAGTTTCATTTTAATCATATTGTTTATGAGGAATTTGTATTTAAAAATTGTACACAAATGAATCGGCCTATGAACTGATGATGGTACGTTTGGATTTGTTATGGGATGAAATGTTATCCACGTAAATGTGAAATCAAATCTATGATGAAATATATGATAAAAAAAAATAGTACTACTATTAGATAATGAGATTACGAGGTAAAATTTTAAATTATGATATATAGTTATAAATAACAGTAATGCGCGCCAAAATATATTTTACGAGAATTTTGAATTAAATATTTGAAATCAAATCTTTGATGAAATATTGTTAGAATAACACATAATTTTTTTAAAATATTTGTTGAAAGTATTAGATTACGAGATTTTAGGTCCAAATTTAAATTGTGATAATAATAATAGATAACAGTATTACGTGACACATTTTGTTTTACATTTCTAGACTTCTAAATTAATTGTTAATTGTTTGAAATCAAATCTACAATGAAATATATGATAATAAATAACACAAACACATTCTTTTTCTATTGAAGGTATTAGATAACGAGGTTTCACGCCAACATTTTAAATCATGATATATAGTATTAGATAATGGTATTCCCTGAATCCTTGCAAATGGTTCGAGTTATAAACTTTGACTCGCAAGTTTCTACACTTCATGGTATCCTCCATGATATTTCCAATCTTAGTTGTTGTTTTGATTTTATTGCGTTTAAGCACATTCCAAGATCGTCCAATGTAATGGCAGATTCTTTGGCAAAACAAGCCTTGCTTGATGCTTGTATCCAAACCCTTTAAGTAGTAATCAAAGTTATGTGTTGTTCAAAAAAAAAAAAAGATAATGGTATTCCCCGGCAAAAATGTTTTACATTTCTAGAAATTTTGTTCTTTCAGTTCTAGAAAGTAGAAACTGTGAATTATTGTGTATTAAAATCGTAGTGAATGATAATCTAGAAAGAACATATGTGTTGTTGCGTTTACTCAGCGCATAGAATAAATACACACACATGACACATGACAAACAAAGTTACATGATATTTTTGTACATATATAATTCATTTGTAACATTTTACAGATGTTTTAGTTTAAAATTAATCATTTTGTGTTCTGACTTTATGAAGGTTATCAACGATCACTATGGTGACCTAGAGAGCTGTGTTATACATCACTACTCACCCCAATGTCGAGATGGTACGCTCCAAAGTTGGATCGACACAGTGACTGGTGTGAAAAACACAAAGGAACTCACACTCGAAAACCATCTAACTGGTTTCACGAGACATTACTCTAAGTTTGATGTGCTTCACTTGCTCCAAACCACATTTTCGCATCGCAGCCTCACTTCACTGTCACTTATTCGATTCAGACTAGTAAGTACACGTGCCTTCAAAAACTGCTCGAATCTGAAGACCCTCAAGCTGTTCAACATCGTAATCTCCCAAGCTAAAGTCCTTACCGGAGTTTTCGTAGCTTGTTCCTCGCTTGAGGTGATTGTGTTGAAGATCTTTTGCCTAACTCCACGTGGTGTGTTGAACATCACGAACAACAATTTGAAGTTTTTGAAAGTGAGTTCAGATAATAAGTTTGATAGGATCAAAGTGTATGCAACTTCATTACATGTTCTTGACATCGGATTTGTCAAATGTGAGAGAGATAACTTCATAATCGTTGCCCCCAACGTCCAGTTTAACAGAAATTATTGGATTGCTCACAGTTCTCACATCAGCTACGACATTTCTGATCACACTCAGGTACAAGTACAAGCAAGTGCATTTTGATATTTAAAAAATAGTACTATTACATATAGTTTGACATGGTTGGTATATGTATATATGATCTTAGGAGAACAAAACCGTTTGGCATGAGCTTATGGTGAGCGACTTTTATTCTAAGAAACGTCATGGATCCTTATCGGTGAGGGTTGATATAACGAATCCAAAAGAATTGGAGATTCTGAAGGAAGTATTGCTTATGTGGTATGACGAAATGAAAGAGCTTGAGATTGTCTTCAAGGTTCACTCATTTCATGGCTACATTATAATCTTGTGACACATGGCAACTTAAAATTTTGGGAACCTTAAAATATTATATAAGATTTAGAGAACTTTAATTTCTTACACATATTTATGTCACATTTGCCTTTTAGAACAACAATGCTGCTCGTGGAGAAGAAGATCGATCACAGAAAAGATGTTGGGAGGCTACAATACCGTTTCCTTGCGCTGACTTCCGCGTGTATACTGTGTGGATGTATAATTTCAACAATAAAGACGCATTTTTGCTAGCCTCGCATTTTGTGACGCATAAGATGGAGATTGAGAAGATGATGATCGAGACGTCCAAGTTTCCTCGAGAGAAGAGGTTAAAGGCAGAAGCAGATGTGGCCAAGCTAATGCAACTTCCTAAAGGTTACAAAGATTTTACTATCGAATGCTTTTGATGAAACTTCGTTTCAATATCTATCCATGTTGCTAGTAAAAATTAGACTTTTCTTAATGATTATGTTTGGTTAATTTCGAGTACTGTTTTCCCGTATTTGTTGTGTGTTTTAATATTTGAGAACTTATGTGACAAAAGAATCTTGATGTTGATGTTTCAGATTTACTTTGCCTTATTTGAATGCTAAATTTGCATTATTTTACTTTGTTCTTGTTTTGGTTAATCTTCTCAGAATGGGTTTATAATGGCACAAAGTTTAACGAATTGTTTGTATCATTGTTCACTACCATTAATGTATTTCTTCATTTCAAGAACCCTATTACTTCAGCGAACAGTAAGGCTTTAAAGGATTAAATTACAACAAAAGAGTAGGAGGATTTAGGGCAAATCATTCGTTTATTTCTACATTCATAAGATCATGTCTATGAACTATTCAAGAAAATGAAAATATGTGTAGCCAAAACAAAGCTAAACTCCATTAAACCCCCCATAATTTTAATGACAATTTTCGCCTCTGTGGATGTGAAGCATCATTCTTCAAGTTAGTAGATATTCTCCTTTAAATGACATTTTCCAGGGTCTCTCTGTTTTCTACGTATTGTTGTTTACATGGGACTATGATGATGATGATGATCAAAGCCATCTTCAGAATTACCGGGAACCAAAGTCGGGTTTCGAAGGGTATTCAAGTCCCTTCAGTTCCGGCATTCACCTTAGATCTTCTTCTGTGTATCCTGGGATGAACCAATATCTCTTATCCATTCCAAATACCTAAAAGAAAAGAAGTTATAACTTTCATGTGATATATTCAGAATGTGTTAAACTAAACTAACCTGTTCAAAGTTTTTCTTTCTACCCAGCTCATACCGCCATTTCGTACTGGTTTGCTTCTCATATGCCTGCTCACAATTGAAAGAACTATCCTCTGGAAATAGGAATAGAACCTAATTCTCTTTCAAGCAAATAAAACTTAGAGCTTTTAACCATGAGCTGCACCGAGTAAATGTAAAGAGCCTAGAAGAGACCCTAATTCTCACTAGAGCAGAGAAACTTCGAAGATATGGGATGAGTCTAAAGATCCACATTTCCGTTCAATAAAAAGAAAGGACGAATCTATAGCAAGAGTGCACATGGTATTTCCTTATCACTAAAGAACGCTATGAAATGCGGCATAAGAACCAAAGTCACAAGAGCCGTCTCTAAAAACGTGTAGAACTGCATGTATTTATAACATTTCAAAACACACAATCTCTATAAAAAAAATCCGATTACAAACCTGAAGATTCTACAAACATTAGGCTAAAAACAAACTTACCAAGAAAAGAAGAAAATACTTATAATTCAATGCCCCAAACACAATGATGATCCATCTTGAACACACACCGACCACCTAAATCGATGTAATAACACAATCAACCTCAAGATTCAATCTCAACATACATAAATGGTAAAGAATAGAGAATCTGAATAAACTTACAAACATAACAATGATGATACCGTGAAGCTTTTGGTTGATTACACTCTACAAAACCGAACTCTCAGATTCGAAGAATCTTCAAAACAGACAAACTTCAAAACTATTCAACGGATCAGATTCATCTCTTTATTCATCAGTAGTTAGGGCAACTCATTTCGTTTCTTTTTACATTCACTAGATTTAGGCAGAGGTGAAGCATCATTTTTAATTAAACACGGTTAATGGACATAAAATCACCAATGTTGTATCTTTTGTTCGTATATTTTTCTAGAATATTTAAAATTTCTCTTACAATTTTGAAATTAGATGAGTTGATAGGTTTTAATTTATGGAATGATATATTCCAAAAAGGAAAACTCAAATTAAGACAAATATATTTTACAATTGGTAGTCAACAAAAGATACTAGGAACCATGCATGTCCAGAAAGGAAACGAACCAAAAAAAACTCTAAACATTTGTAGTCAACAAAAGATACAAGGGAAATTAAAAACTCCAAATGAGAACAAAACTAGTATAAAACTGAATTTAGAGTTCTAAACTATTGGTCCTAATCACAGCCGTTACGTTATATATCAAGACTCTCGTGACATTTTCACAAAACAAAACAAACATCTCTTTTTGTTTGCGATTTGTTGCTCTAGGCGAATCGATTCTATGAAGATGAAAGAAGGTTATCGGCATACGATCATGTCGAGTATTTATGCACATCCACCTTGGAGAATTTCTCTCCTTTTATAAGTCAAAGGTAAGTTGTTCTTGATGACTTGTGATCACGGTAACATAGATAAACCCAAACGCTTCCTAAACACTAATGATTTTCTGTTTCTTTTGTCAGCGATGTTAATCTCTTACGGGAAGAAACTAAAGAAGTTATGGCAAGATTGATATTTGCAGCATCAAGAATCGGCGAGCTTAAGGAACTTAACAAATAAGGAGCATGTTCATTGAAATATTTGGGCTTGAGTTTGACAAAGATAGTGTAGATGTGCGTCCTGGAAACGTCTTGAGTTCTGAGATCGAGAATTTTGCAAGAAGTTGAAATTCATCCAGAGATTATGTTGGGCTCTCTCAAAATTACCAGACCAATGTCACTGCTTAAGTGAAGATTCAGTTTCAAGTAATAATATTGCCAATGCCTATTCTGATGCGGTGAAGATAGAAAAACTGAAAAGAGTTGTTAGGAGAAATAAAGTTATGAAGGAGAATTCTAAGTTTCTGCATCCAAATCTTGGAGAGTCTAATGGTAGAGATCGATAATCGTTTAATTATGCGATATGAGTTTGATATTGGGATTGTTGTTTGGTTTAGAAGTTTTCATTAAAATTCAAGTATGTTTATTGTATAAACTGTATAATTGTTTATTTTCTTCATATTCCATTGAGTTTAGAAATATAATTAATTAATTTTATATTTTTAATGTCTATTTATAAGCATATCCTTTTCTTTTAAATTAAATGTAAAGTTTATTCAAAACAAAAACAAAAACTGTTTTTATATCAAATGTTACATGAGTTTGAGATTTTGATTTAAAAACACTAAATAATTGTTATTTGGGTTGCTCTATGATGAGCTTCGGGCACCAAACCACATTTCCAATCTTCCATCAAGCTCGGTGACAATGCCTCTCATGGAAGATACGCAATTGCTGACCTGCTTGTCGATGTAGTGAATTTGACGATGCTGAAAGTTGGTTCTTCTCCATGGAGACGTCCGTTTCTTTCTAGCCATATCATGTATACTGCCGCTTGGAACACATACCTTGCAAGAAAGGTTTGTGTTTTGGGCTTTCTCGAATCTGATATAAGCTCGACAATTCTAGGCCAGTGAGATGAGTTGTTAGCTTTGAGGAGTCTTTCAGTTAGAGAATGCCAAATAATCCATGTATGTGGACATGTAAAGAACAAATGGCTCTCGTGACTCGAGCGGATCAGTGCATAGAGTGCATGAGGAATCGGCTCATGTGTTCCATGGACCATGACAACGTCCTTTCAACGGTCGATAGTCGATTATGCATTGCTAACTAATTAAGCACAAAATGCAAATTTAGGTGTTGATCAGTGTGGGAAGCACATTCCTTAACTCCATACTACCTCTTGCTTTGGTATTCAGAGCTGGTGCCAAGACTCTGTGGCGTTAAAATGATGCTAAAAAATATCACCTTCGTTGAAAGGAAGACACACATCATTCTCTCTATATGGGAATGTTCTGATTCCATTTAGGCTATGTTTTTTTTTTGGGGGGTCAAAATTAGGCTATGTTTTTAATTTCTATTTTGAAACATAAATAAAACTTCCAAAATTCGATGTAAGGGAAAGAAAAGAAATTAGGCGATTTTTAATTAAATTATATATGGAATACTGTTTATGCAAAACAAAACAAAAATCAATGTTAAGCACTATTTCTAACCAAACAAAAAGTCTTCCAACCCATATGAAATTTGTTTCATATTTATCAAGTTATTCTATTAATTCCCATTAAACATACAATTAAATTTTACTAAAAATATATATTTAAGTAACTTTGTAATTATGCTAATTTTAGCCAAGTGTAGACAGTTCCTAAATCCAAATTAAATTTATTGAGTTTTCTTTTTCCAAGTCAAACTCAACTTTATTACTTACCAACCAATGTCTAATACACATGTAGTCTTATCTTCACAATATATATTCTCTCGTTCTCAAACCAAAAACAAAACAAAACAAATCCCCTAATTAATTCTGTAACTTCCAATGTCGTCTTCGTGGATGTTGGAAGAGACTACATTACCAAAACTCGGCTTTCTCGGCCAAGGCAACCATGGCTACATCTCTCTGGTTCGAACCCCTAATGGTCTACTCATGGCTAAGAAAACATCTCTCCACAAATACTCAGAGAATCTCGAGAAAGAATCAACGATCTTGCATCATTTCAACTCCATCCATTTCAACATCGTAAGATCCACAAGCCCTATTGTTTACGACGAAACCATGCCAATCAACGTCAAGGTTTGTTCCATTTACATGGAACTCTCACCACATGGTTCACTCCTAGACATGAAAGCCAAAGCCGGTGGGATCTTGCCTGAGAACGTGGTTGGTTATTGCATTCTCCAGGTTCTTGAAGGGCTTAGAGATCTTCACCGAGACGGTTATGTTCACTGTGATCTCAAGCCAGAGAACATACTTATCTTCCCAACCTACACTCATGGAGAGCTTTGTGAACTCAAGCTTGCTAGTTTCAGTTTAGCTAAGGAACCTAATGGACCTAATCCAGTACCGGAGTGTCTATGCAAGGCAGAACTGGTGTATTTGGCTCCAGAAGCGGCCGGGCCACGTGGAAGGATCTCATCTACGGTTGATATTTGGTATTTAGGTGTTATGGTGATGGATTTGTTGGGGGCTATGGTTAGAGAAGGAGGAAGAATTGCTTACCGCGCGGACATGCTATCTCTATTGGCTATAAACTTTTTGAGGAGATGCATAGTTCATTATTCGGGGGTTAGAGCCACCGTGGAGGAGCTGATGAACGATCCCTTTGTTAGACAGAGTCTTGGGGTTCCAAAGCTTGAGATGTTTCCGGTGCCGTCTTCCTTAAGCAATGGTGTGGTTCAAGGAAGGTTTTTTTAGCCGGAGAAGAAATTATTTTAAGTTTTGTTTAGTACAAAACATATTATCGTTTAATTTGATTTGCTTGGTTACTTCTTTCTCTATTAGCTTTAAGTATGAATCTGAAGAAATTGTGTACCTCAAATTCACAAACTCTTTTGTATTTTTTGTCTAGATCTAATCAATTATGAAAGAATGTTACAAATTTTAGAATTTCTTGAATGATTTGCATTTTGATTCCTGTTCTTCGATTTAATGTCACTATTTACGACAATATATTCAACATAGATTTTTAAAATAATTGACAAAATAACATTTTTATAACTTAATTGATTAATAGAAATAAATAACGCGCCAAATTAATTATTTACTATAAAAAAATAACGAATTTACTAATAACTATCAACAACGCGCTGAAATAACTAATTAACGAAAAAATGCGCTGAAATAACTGATTAACGGGAAAAAGGCGCACCAAACTTCAAGTTAACTAAATAATAAATACACTCACTTTAAAATTTATAAACTTTCAATTTATTACCTAAAACGATAGGATTAGTATATTATATTGTTGATAAAATAATATAAGAGCCTTTATAAACAAAATTTTATCATCCAAAAATATAGGATAGTTGATCAATAAAACATAGATTTCAAGGAAGCTGGTTAATAAAAGCAAAATGGCCCAAAACACATTAGTAACAATAGTTTTAAGAAAGATGAGAATTACTTAACCTCGATTCACTGTTTTAGACAAAAATTATAAGTAGCATATAGAGCTGAAAAGAAGTTTGTTTTTAGGACAAAAGGGCTTCTTTTTCAGTCTGATCCTAAGTCTCTCCTCTACCAATGGGGATTTCAGGGATTATCTCTTGATTCATGTCAAAGGTTTCACATGTTGCTCCATCTGTCTTGTTTTCCTGCAAAGGAAGACTCTTTTTAATATAATTTTGCAATGAATTCTTCAGCCATGTCAGTGTATTTCTCTGTCAACGAGTTCTTGAGGCATTTTAAGTAGGAAAAATCCTGTCTGCTCCCATCTGTTGAGACAACAAAGAAACACCTGCTATCTTGGAACACTGTGTGTTTATCCAACTGCATTGTTATGCATATCCAAGGCTTTTAATCTTCTTCAGATCATGGCTATAGTTTAAAACAAAGATCTAAATGTACATGGTACCGTGATGTAATCGACACCAGCACCAAGCTTTGCTTCTTTTTCTAGATGGAATTTCAGAATATTATCCTGGACAAAGATCTGATCATCAAACGAAATTGGTTCTCCATCTTTGTACCTTCATAAAAAAAAAGCAAATTTTCACAACACAAATGGAAAAGAAAATATCCATCATGGGAAAGTAAAAGAGAAGTGTTCCTTCATCTATTTTCCAAGTAACCTAACATCCATATGTGACCAGAGTGATATGGAAATTGAACTGCAACAAAAAGAGCATACCAGGACTGACGCAATATCTTTCTGGCAGTCTTGATGATTGGCTCAACATATGACAGAATATCCTGCTCCTCGGAGGTAAACATGTCCATTCGATGTCCTGTTGCGGTAAACATATCTTTCTTTTCACTTCTAGGTGGCCTAAGAGGGTTCCTCTTTGCTTCCCAGTTACCTTGTGAGCCTTCAGATGGATATTTAGATTTCTCCACTGGCTTATCTCCTTTTCATTCTCAGCTCTACTTCTGGTGTCTGCCAATGCAACCCAAGGATTTCCATCATCTTCTTGGGTTTCCTTTGTGGTTGAATTTGACACCTTGTGTTTCTCTTTTCCCTCGCTTGCAGAACCCCATGATGGCTTACCACACTTGCTACTCTCATCATTTGGCTTCTCCCAAGCACATTGAGTTGATTCATTGGTAGTTACCCATGGTGACTTGCCACTCTCCTTTTTTGGATTTTCCCAAGCACATTGACTTGATTCTTTGGCAAAACCCCGTGATGACTCATTGCACTTGCCACTCTCCTCATTAGGCTTTTCCCAAAGACTAGATTCTTTGGTAGAACCCCATGATGGCTCCTCATTACACTTGCCATTCTCTTCGTTTGGCTTTTCCTAAGCACATTGACCTGAATCTTTGGTAGAGTCCCATGAAGTTTTCTTCTTTCGCTTGTCATCTTCAGTATCTATCTGGTTCCATGCACCAGTCCCTGTACTACCACTGCATAATCCATTTTTTTCCCACTTGGATGCAGCTGTCTTGCATTCATCTAGTAAGTCCTCAAACGTAGGCTCGCCAAGAACAGATTCTAGTTAGGAGATTTCTCTCACTCCTCCATTTCTTCTTCTACAGTATCAAAACCACAGGAAGCAACATATGTATTTCCATCTATGCATGATCTGACCATTATGAGGAAGCTGTACGGGTCTTTTTCTTCATCAATTAGATTAGCCTGCAAATATGTTGAAAAATAAAAGTTCCAAGCCAAGTTACATGAGAAATTAAACTGAAAAGTGGTTTGTTAGTATGGGATTTGAAAGACCAGGTCTACCTCATTTTCGTTCCAAAACAGATCAAACCTTGAAACCGTGGGAAATCAAATGGAGCCTAAAAAGATTAAAGGAGAATCAATGTTACACACCAAGCTTCCAATATTACACAATTTAAAGACCAAGCTACTTACTATCAGAGTTGCTTCTGTGAATGGTGCTTTGATATCCAATGACTTAGTCAAAGCCTTGTAACTGTTGGAAAGAAAATCTTTAAGCTAATGGAGAAAGTGTTTGAGAAATTTGGGAGAAAATAGAAATTTGAAGAAGTAGGAGTTTTTATTACTTAGAGAATTCTTGAAACAACTTTGGAACAACTTGATTACAAATGAAGGAGGAATGAGGTATTTATAGCCTCTAAAATACAAAATATCTAGAATATTTAAATCCTAAATCTAGAGAATTCTTATATTATTTTATTATAATTATCTAGATAATTTCATAGAAATATCTAGATACTTATTCTCTACCATTTTCTAGAACATTTTAAGGTGGAGATTTAGATATTTTCTAGAGAAAACTCTAGAACTTGGATCAAGTATTGGGCTCAAGATGAACTTATTAGATAATTAGCCCAATACTTAAACTTGATCCAAAATCAAGTTTACCTTTCAACACCCCCTCTTAAACTTGATTTTGCTACTCCAAGCAAACTCCTCATCTTGATAAAGTCTTCACGCTTAAGTGGTTTGGTGAAAATGTCAGCTACTTGATCATTCGTCTTCACATACTCCAATTGCACTTCCTTCTTAGTAACACACTCTCTGATGTAGTGATAACGCGTGTCAATGTGCTTACTTCGATCATGGAAGACTGGATTCTTCGCCAAAGCAATTGCTGACTTGTTGTCCACAAAGATCTTCGTTGGCTCCTCTTGTGTCAAGCTCAACTCCATTAACAGGTTCCGTAGCCAAATAGCATGACAAACACATGAAGTAGCTGCTACATACTCTGCTTCGCAAGTAGAAAGAGTTACAATCGGTTGTTTCTTCGACATCCATGTGAATGCGGTATCTCCAATGTAGAACACAAAGCCACTTGTGCTTTTCCGATCATCAACGTCGCCACCCCAATCGCTATCGCTATATCCAACAAGCTTGTAGTCGTTAGAAACAGAATAAAACAAGCCAAAGTCTATGGTACCTTTGATATAGCGAAGGATCCTCTTAGCCGCCTTGAAATGAGTTGTTGTTGGTTGCTCCATGTAGCGACTAACAACTCCAACCGCATATAAGATATCCGGTCTTGTGCATGTTAAGTAACGTAAACTTCCAACCAAACTCTTAAAGAGTGTAGAATCTACACTTTCTCCTTCTTCATTCTTTGACAGCTTGGCTCCACATTCCATTGGTGTGCTAACTGGATTTGAATCATCCATCTTGAACTTCTTAAGTACCTCCTTAGCGTAACCTTCTTGAGTAATGAAGATTCCATTTTCTTCTTGTTTAACTTCGATTCCAAGATAGTAAGACATTAAACCAATGTCAGTCATCTCGAACTCCTTGGTCATTTCCATCTTGAATTCCTCAAACATGCTTGGATTACTACCGGTGAATATCAAGTCATCTACATATAAGCATACGATCAATATATCTCCATTTTGAATTTTGATATAGAGTGCATGCTCATATGGACACTTGATGAAGCTTTTCTCCTTGAAGTACTTGTCAATTCGAGTATTCCAAGCTCTTGGGGCCTGTTTTAAGCCATAAAGCGCCTTCTTTAACCTTAGGACTTTGTCTTCTTCTCCCTTGACTGTATAGCCTTGTGGTTGCTCAATGTAAACTTCTTCTTCAAGATCTCCATTTAAGAAGGCTGATTTGACATCCATTTGATGTATCCTCCAATTGTTTTGAGCCGCTAACGAAATGATTAGTCGAACAGTTTCTAAACGAGCAACATGAGCGAATACCTCGTCATAGTCAATTCCGGCTCTTTGACTATAACATTTTGCCACCAATCTTACCTTGTACCTTTCCACTTCTCTTTTAGAGTTCTTCTTTGCTTTATACACCCACTTCACACCGATTGCTTTGTGCCCATTAGGAAGTGATGCTAACTCCCAAGTATCATTCTTTTGTATCGCCTTGATCTCTTCATCCATTGCATTTCTCCATGTCTTCTCTTCCATAGCTTCTTGGAAGTTCATGGGCTCACAATCCGCAAATAGACAAAATAAAGTAAGATTGTCTTGATTTTCGGTTACCTCATAGAGCTCTTGAATACTTCTAAAACGTGGAGTCCTTTCACTCGAACTTTCATCTTCTTGAGAACTTGGTGTTGGTGAAGTTGGTGGTGTAACATGATCCTCTCTTCGTTGCTCCAACTCATCTTCTTCAACATGTGGAAAGAAGTTGTAATCTTCATCATTTGATCTCCAATCCCATTCTCCTTCTTCATCAAAGACGACATTTCGGCTGATGATTATCTTCTTCGTATTAGGATTGTAGAGCTTATAGCCTTTGGAGTTTGCGTCATAACCAATGAAGATGTATTTTTCGCTTTTGTCATCTAGTTTGGTCCGCTTCTCGTCCGGTACATGAGCATGGACGATGCTTCCAAAGACTCTTAGATGAGAAACCCCGGGCTTCCTTCCGCTCCAAGCTTCTTGTGGTGTTTTTCCCAAAACACTTTTTGTTGGAGATCGGTTTGAAAGATAAACCGCACACGCAACCGCCTCTGCCCAAAACTCCTTTGGTAGTTTCTTACTTTTGAGCATGCTTCTCGCCATCTCCATGATTGTCCTATTCTTCCTTTCCGCTACTCCATTTTGCTGAGGGGATCTCGGCACGGTCAATTGTCTTCTAATGCCATTATCTTCACAATACTTCAAAAATTCTTTGGATGTGAACTCTCCTCCACGGTCAGATCTTATGGATTTGATCACAAGGCCACTTTCCTTCTCGACATGGGCTTTGAACTTTTTGAAGTTTTCAAACACTTCCGACTTTTGTTTCAAAAAGTAAACCCATGTTTTTCTTGAAAAATCATCAATAAAGAGAAGGAAGTAGTTACTTTTACCGTGTGAACTTGGTTTGATCGGACCGCACACATCCGTGTGTATGAGTTCCAACGGCTTCCGAGCTCTTGTGGTTGACTCCTTCGGAAAACTCATCTTGAATTGTTTTCCAAGTAAACACCCTTCACACACTTTATTTGGATGGTTGATGCAAGGCAAACCTCTCACCATTTCTTTCTTTGAAAGTAGCTCCAATCCTCCAAAGTTGAGATGCCCGAATCGAAGATGCCAAAGCCATGACTCCTCTTTATAACACATCTTGAGACATTGCGCAATGTCACTTTGAATGTTAAGGACAAACATTCGATTTCTTGACATCGGCACCTTGGTAATGAGATTGCTTCCTTGGTCTCTTATAGAAAGGTGATTATCTTTTAATCGAATATCATAACCTTTCTCTAAAAGTTGTCCAAGGCTCAAGATGTTGGTCTTCATTCTTGGGATATAATAAACATTCGAAATAAATTGATGATCTCCATTCTTCAATCGGATGAGAATGTTTCCTTTACCTTTCACCTCCATCTTCGATTCATCTCCTAAAGCCACGTCTCCTTTCATCGATTCCTCAAGCTCCACGAACATGCTTCTTCGGCCGCACATGTGATTACTTGCACCACTATCAAGGTACCACTTATGATTCTCTTCTCGTTCATCATTCTTGCAAGCCATCAACAACATATCTCCTTCTTGACTTATTTCTTCAACATAGTTAGCCTTCTCTTCGACTCTTTTATTGTTTGGAGCTTTACATTCAGAAGCATAATGTCCAAGTTTCCCACAATTGTAGCATTTAACACTTGACTTATCGTACCTCGATTTTGGGCTTCCTCTCCCACGACCTCTTGATGAGCTTTCTCCTCTTTGGTTGGTGTTGTCTTCATAGGGCCTCCAACCTCGTCCATTTCCATAGCCACGACCTCGTCCTCGAATTTGACCACCACCACGCCTTTGGTAACTTCGACCGATATCATCTTTAACTTGGTCAATCCTCATCTTGAGTACTTGGTCGGCGATATCTTCTTTCTTCTTCTTCTTCTCTTCATACGCTTGTAGGGATCCAAGAAGTTGCTCCATTGTCATAGCCTCCAAATCTTTTGTCTCTTCTATGACGGTGACAATATGCTCGAATTTTGGATCCAATGATCTAAGAACCTTCTCCATGATTCTTACTTCTTCTAACTTTTCTCCATTTCTTTTGAGGTTATTAGTAACCGTTAAAACTCTTGAGAAGTAATCGGATACGAGTTCACCTTCCTTCATTTGTAACGCTTCAAATTCTCCTCTTAGTGTTTGAAGACGTACCTTCTTAACTTGCTCCGCTCCCTTGTAAGAAGTTCGAAGCTTCTCCCACGCTTCTTTGGCCGAATTTGCTCCCGCGACCTTCTCGAACGTGTCTTCGTCTAGTCCTTGATAGATTAGGCAGAGAGCTTTCTTGTCTCTCTTCCTTGAGTCTCTCAAACTATCCTTTTGAGTTTGAGTTAAGCTACTTTCGGCATCCGGTTCGGCATAGCCTTTCATGACTATCTCCCACACGTCATGTGCTCCTAGAATCGCCGTCATCCGTAAACTCCAATTGTCGTAGTTGTTCTTTGTGAGCATCGGGACTTGGAAGGGAATACCGTTACTCGCCATCTTTAGGAACCTGTGCTCTGATACCACTTTGTTGGAAAGAAAATCTTTAAGCTAATGGAGAAAGTGTTTGAGAAATTTGGGAGAGAATAGAAATTTGAAGAAGTCGGAGTTTTTATTACTTAGAGAATTCTTGAAACAACTTTGGAACAACTTGATTACAAATGAAGGAGGAATGAGGTATTTATAGCCTCTAAAATACAAAATATCTAGAATATTTAAATCCTAAATCTAGAGAATTCTTATATTATTTTATTATAATTATCTAGATAATTTCATAGAAATATCTAGATACTTATTCTCTACCATTTTCTAGAATATTTTAAGGTGGAGATTTAGATATTTTCTAGAGAAAACTCTAGAACTTGGATCAAGTATTGGGCTCAAGATGAACTTATTAGATAATTAGCCCAATACTTAAACTTGATCCAAAATCAAGTTTACCTTTCAACAGTAACCTCCAGCATTGAATCCCAGCAGATTCCCTGAACAAGTCATGTGGCTTGCTAGAAGAACAATATGTTCCTTTAAGGCTCCTTTGGATACTGCTCTCACCGAATCAGAGAGACGCTACAAAGAAAGAAAATGAGCAATAAGATACCAACATAAATCATGAGATAACTATCAGGACTTAAATAAAATGTGAGGGCTTAAGTAATCAGGCACCTGAGCTACTTGCTCAAAAGTGGAAGCTATTCCAAGCAGCTCTTGCACTTCCTTTACTGAATATGGGATTGAACGTCTTGTATCTATTAGGTGAAGCACTGGAAGACAAGAGTCTACCACAACTCTCCATGCATCACCCTTATTTTCTGTTTACGCACAAGGGTTTTTTTCTGTTTGAGCCGGCCCACTGCTTAACTATTAACTAACATATTTTGTATCGCTTACTCATTACTGATTTTTTGTTTTGTTTTGTTTTTCATGTAATTTGTAACCACTGCAACTTTAAATCTTCAGAGAAACAAAAGAGGATAAACAATGAGTGAGAAGTCGTGCTCACCTAGATTTGAGAGTGTTGTTTGGGAGAAATGGTGAGAGTAGTGTTAATAATTATCTTCTGAGTCAATTTATTTCTCAAAATTTAAACATGAGTTTTGTATTGGTTTCTGTAAATGAATTTCGATTTCTATAAAAATACACAAAATTGCAAGAATAAATTTAGCTACATTCATATATATGATTTGGGGAATTGGTCATCTGGAGAAGAGCCTGGTGAAGAAATTTCCAGAAGAATTGGGAGGATTTTGAAGACAAGAGACATGAACATATCTTCCTAACTTATCCACTTGTCTTGCCTCACCCTTTGTGTCCTTTTTGCATATCTTACATGTTTTGTCCACCCATCCTTCCTCCACATATTCCCCATCCACTATAAATACGTTTATACAAATAATTTACAATCAAAAACTTTATCAACTTATTAAAAGCATCATGTGTTTTTCGTACTAATCTAGTTTACCTTCAACGTATGATTTAAAAAAGTCCTTGTATGTTCCTCCGATTTTTCTCCTCAATGCCCCATACTGCACCATTTCGAATATATCAACCATAATTCTACATGGTAATCACAACCATAACTTGAGTTTTCTTTATATCTCTATAATCGATTAACTATGCAAAATTTCTAGTTATTGATTGTTCTAAACTTGGATGAGAAAGATCATGCAAACCATATATAAACTCGAGGTCCAACTTCTAAATCATATGGTTTAATTAATCAATAAGCAAACTTTACATGTTAAAGAAGTTTAATATTGGTATGGTTAGTAGTACTATCTAGCTATTATTAGTTTGGATTTATATTCATAAAGAAGTACGATTTTTATATTTAAAAGGGTGAGAAATGTTGTGTGGTTGATAATAAAGAAGACCGACCTGTTCTTTGCTCATTTTACCACCGGTTTTGGTAGCTTCTCGAGCCTCGTAGAGAAGCTCGGCGTCTTTCTCCGACCGAACTTGTGCGAAATCCAACGCATCGGTTAGTCTAGTGAACAAAGAAGTCTCATCTTCATTAATCTTCTTCTTCTTCTCCTCATCTTCTTTCTCTTGTTTCGCCGACACGACGACCCATCTAGGGTTCCGGCTTATTCTCGGCGAGGCTCTTGAGACCGGGACTTTGGTCGTGGAGATGAACCCACCGTTGTGTTGGAGAGGCAATGCTCTTAGACCCATCTTTTGGTTTTTTTGTTCACTCTGATTCTAAGGTACAGGAGTTTGCAAATTGTGGTAGATTTTATATAAGATTTATAGTAAATATATACATGTGGTTCGTATGTGGTGGGGTTGTTTGAAAATGATGTGTGACCACAAATGAAGAATATGGCTGTGATTAATGTGGTTACGTGGGAGTTTATTGATCTGATGATTTATGAGGTTAACATGAGGTCAAATTTTGTTTATTTTGTTAACATGAAGTTTTCTACTAAAATAATATATGGGATATATATATATACATATTGATTTAGATATTCGTCTTCAATTTTTCTTTCCTTAAACAATTTTTTGGGATAATTGGTTTGATAACCATAAAAATAATTATAACTCACAAACTAACTAAAATAGGTTTATGTGGCGAAATCTCAACTCTTAGATTTAAGGTTTTTTGTTATTTTTTAGATTTTATTTTCCATAGTTATTTAGCAAATTGACCCCAAATTTTTTCACTTTACATTGAATGAATGAGCTAATTTGCTGCATAACAAAGAAAAAAATTATAATTAAAACACTAACCAAAAACCCTAAATCTAAGGGATATGGTTTTGCCACATGGGAAACTTTTCGTTAGAATTTTAGTTATGTTTTTCTTCTTTGTTATGCACCCAATTTTTCCTAAATGAATACACTTTTTTCTGTTACCGGTCTATCATTTTAAATATATAGACCCATCTCCGAAATACGAATAGTTTAGACTTAATTCGATTGTTTGATAAAAATAATATGTAATTATTAAACGCTAGTTTAGGGTTTGCGAGTTTACCCATCTGATTATTAACACACAAGTCAATCATTTAAGTAAGAGTCAATCTCTAATCTCTAATATAAGTTTCAGCCGTGTTTCTCATAGTTTATCAGGTGCTCATGATAGCTCGGATGCTCTATATTATGTTTGCCTCACAGTTTGATTATCATTTTTTAACTATAACCGGTTGCAAATGTTTTTAACTTTTACCTTGTAATATTTTGTTTATTCAAATTGTTTGAATGTAACGACTCCATGCCATCGAACGGCCACGAAACGATTGTTTTACAAGAAAATAGGCTAACATATTGACTTTTCGAGGGATAAAAATAAAAACAATGTCGATAAATTAAGAGGAAATCTCTTCTTTTACTTTTATAACTTCAATATGGTAAGAAAACATGTTCAATTTCATTATTAATTTGATTGAAGTAACTAAGTTTGGATTCACCTACACAAATTTCATTTACATATATAAATTACTTTTAGATTTGACTTTCGTTTTTGATAAACTAACATACCTACCACACACAAATCATGTGTTAGAATCCTTGTGAGTAATTGAGTGACACAATACCAACGAAACTTACTAAATTTATATGTTGATGGGCTTACATAGTTAAAATTACATTAATGGTTTTCCAAAGTAAGATAAGATCATCAATTTCTTTAATCGTAAAATATACATATCTAATCAAAATGAATGCTTTAGAAGCAACCGGCACGTCAAAATTGAAATTAATGACAATGATTCGTAATCGTATAAATCTGGAACTCTTAAATTATTTTATTCTCGAAATCTTTGTAGATATCGATACGACTCTTTTCTATTTTCAGATAAAGAAAATCCATTTCCTGAGGACTGTTAATGGCGATTATTAAGAAGATGAAAGATTCGATTTTGTTCCTCTTTGTGCTCTTCTCTTTATCTGTATTGGTTTCTCACGCGATCGCAGGAAGAGTCAAAGCTCCATTGTTGCAGAGTAATACTAATGGATTAGTTTTTAGCAAATCCATCAATTCGATCTATGATACTTCTATGTACGGTCGATTACAGCTTAACAATGGTCTTGCTCGAACTCCACAAATGGGGTAAGTTCAAGTAATTAGCTTTATGGGTTTTGGTTTTTAATGTTAAAGGAACAATTTTTATGTGTTTTTGTCTCTGTTGTTGTGTAAAGTTTGTAAATTTGGAATCATGTCTCTTATTGGACTTGTGCTTTGTTGTTATTTATACAGATGGAATAGTTGGAATTTCTTTGCTTGCAATATCAATGAAACGGTCATTAAGGAAACTGGTAAAGCTTTTAGCTACTCACATGTTTCATTTTTGTTTTAACTCTTATGTTCATTGGAGTTGCTGATGTTTTACTTGCTTTTGTTAATAGCTGATGCTTTGGTCTCATCTGGTTTGGCTGATTTAGGATACATACATGTTAATATCGGTATTGTAGCTTGGACCTGCCTCATAATACATTCTTTATCTTGATTCCTTACTGATTCAGGTTTCACAAGTTTTTTGTTTGTTGTAGATGATTGTTGGTCCAATTTGTCACGCGATTCAAAGGTAAGATCGTTGGTATAAGTGTTCACCAGAATTTTGCTAGTCTAACTTTTTCTGTATAAGATCGAAACTACTATTTTGTAGTGAGCTATTGTCCTGAGTTGGTATTATTGGCTTTACTCTGGGATTTTGATAGAGAGTTTCTTATTTTTTATGCTGGTTTGTAGACCGCAGTAACTAGGCACCGGATGCTTACTTTCCTTTTGTGAAATCTTGAAATGCAGGGTCAATTGGTTCCTCATCCTGAAACTTTCCCATCTGGAATTAAGGTTCTTGCTGATTATGTTCATTCAAAGGGTCTCAAACTCGGTATATATTCTGATGCTGGGTAGGTTAAGATTCATGTACCTCTCCTTTGGTGTATTATAAGCTCGAAGAAATGATAGGGTATAGTCTCCTGTTTATATTTTGAATATTGTCCTATTTCATCTTACAGCCTTTTCACGTGTCAAGTTCATCCCGGATCCCTTTTCCATGAAGTGGATGATGCTGACATTTTTGCTTCTTGGGTTAGTTTTCAGCCATTGTTGTTCAAACTTATGAGTATTCATTGAGCTTTGAAGGTGATTCTTATTGAGGATTATCTTGTGTTACAAAAAAAAAAGATCACAGTGATTTTGATACTTTGTGGTATTTGGTTTCTCATCGGTAAACTTGATTTCCAGGGTGTGGATTATCTGAAATATGACAACTGTTTCAACATGGGGATAAAACCAATCAAAAGGTGTGATCTTTATGATTTGATATGGTACCATTTTATTCACGATCTCCTTTGTGTATAAATATTTGAAATGAACTGATATTATTTCATGGTGTTTAGATATCCTCCGATGCGCGATGCTCTAAACGCAACTGGACGCTCAATCTTCTATTCCCTTTGTGAATGGTACATGTTCATAATGTCTTCACACAGGAAGAGGAAATTGAATATTGACAGCATTCGGTTAATAAGTTATTTACCGTTTTTTCATGTTTGCAGGGGTGTTGATGATCCTGCCTTGTGGGCTAAAGAAATTGGAAACAGTTGGCGCACAACCGATGACATCAATGATACATGGGCAAGGTGGAAATCTCTTGGCTTTAGATAAATCTCGTTGGTTCAGTTGTTTTAACGAAGATCTTGTGATTTGAGTTAATGGACATTAAGTTGCTAGGAGAGGAATTGCTTTAGTTAAAATAAATCAAGATCTGATTGTTTTACACTCTCTTTTTTCGTTTATGAAGTATGACTACAATTGCTGATTTGAATAACAAGTGGGCTTCATATGCTGGACCTGGTGGTTGGAATGGTAATAATCATTTTAAAAATCGTTCAGTGATCTCGGTTGGAGTTAGAATTAGTACATTTAAAGTATTGATCACAATTGTTTTGATTGCGTTAGATCCGGATATGTTGGAAGTTGGGAATGGAGGGATGACTTACGAGGAGTATCGAGGTCATTTTAGCATTTGGGCTTTGATGAAGGTATGCAACTAATTTCATGGTTTCTTGATTTCGTTTATATCCGTGATTTGATCTTGACCTCGTGGTTCTCCTGCAGGCACCACTTTTGATTGGTTGTGATGTAAGAAACATGACCGCTGAAACTTTTGAGATTTTGAGCAATAAGGAGGTCATTGCTGTAAACCAAGGTGAATATCTTTGCTGCATTCATGATTTTCTGCATATCCATTTTCAAAGACCGAAAAATCTAAAGAACACTTCTGGTTGCAGACCCACTTGGTGTTCAAGGAAGGAAAATTCAAGCCGATGGAGAGAATGATTGTCAACAGGTATGAATTGGGAGGCACATATCTATCAGATTCATAGAAAAAGAAAAGCAAAGAAACACAAACTTGAGGTTTCAAATTTTTGATGGCTGTTTCATTTCAGGTGTGGTCAGGACCTTTATCTGGTGACCGTATGGTAGTTGCTCTCTGGAACCGTTGCTCAGAGCCTGCAACCATTACAGCATCATGGGAAATCATCGGTCTTGAGTCTACCATTAGTGTCTCAGTGAGAGATTTGTGGCAGCACAAAGATGTAACTGAGAACGCTTCTGGTTCGTTTGAAGCTCAGGTAAACGCACACGACTGTCATATGTACGTTCTCACTCCCCAGTCGGTATCACACTCTGATGTATAGCTCCTTGTTGTGACTTGTGAGGCATTCAAATCCAAAGATTGCCCTGTGTCTCTGTATAACTTATAGCGTCCGGTTGTACAAAACCTAGAACATGTGTGTTTATGTTTGAAGTACGAAACGAATAAAGGTTTTTTGAAGTCATTTGTTACTCTATTTACCACAAGTACCAAAAAGTTAAAAGTGAAGAGATTTGGTATGTGTATTAAATCAAGAATCTCAAGGAAAAGTTGATTCCTAGAAAAAGACAATGGGCAAAATCAACTGATAATCTATACCACTAGACACTAGTGTATGTTATTTCCTAAAAATGAAGAAGAGATCTCTCATGAAACATTGGTCAACAAAAAAAGTAATCAAGTTTCTGAAGAATCCTAAATAGAGTTTGTCAATGTGGTTTTTAAGAGACAACCTAAATTATCCTGAAGGTATACCAAGAGAGCAACCAAAGATTCTGTCACAAATCACTAAAGTCAAAAACCGTTAAGCGTTTGGGAGGATTTGATCTCCTCTTCTTTGCCATTTTCCATTCCCAATATGCTTGGAGATATAGAATCTACTAGGTTCTCTGGTAGTGAAGATAGGCAATTGTCACCATTTTCCAAATTCCCTGATCTTGGAGATTTTAACACAGGTTGATCTTGGTTAGTACGAGTCTCTGATTTCACATATTCTCCTCCTTGTATACCGGCACACGAAGTACACATTTCACCAGAAATATTGCAGCAACCACTGGCTCCATCATCATGTATTGCCTCAACAGGAGCTTCTAAATGATTAGTCGTGTTTTCAGTACCCGAGTTTCTGAATCTGTCAGAGTATATTCCTTGACTCTGCAATAACCAGTGAGCAAGAAATTTAGAAGCTTGAAGCAACAATTTAAGTTTTAAAGCTAATGAGTCAGAAGCCAGAAATCGCATACCATGTCAGGAATATAAGTGCCGGTTCCTCTTGTCTTTCCCATGGTTTGACAGCCGTTAGTTAAAGGGTGGAGAGGATAAGGATGCACTGGGGATGATACATTAAGACCTCTAAGATAAAACTCGTTCTTTCGGTAATTCACAAGGTGACGGACAATATCCCAAGCACTTTGGTCATTAACTTGAGAAGCAACCGGGATATAGCTATGTTGAAATGTTCCAGGTAAGCTATATCCATGATACGCTTGCCCATACACTAGGCTTCCAAAGTAACCTTCAAGATCTCCACTGAGTTCAGATAATTCTGATTTTCCAGTACCAAACGCAGTAACGGGATCATTCACATCTTGTCTTTGTCCCTTACCATTCCTCTCCAAAGTATTACCAAAGAACTTCTCCAGTCTCCATCCCTTGATTTCACCAGGAAGTGAAAGAACATCTCTGAGCTTTCGAGCTCCCAGTGTAAAAGCATGTCTTAGTCGTTGGACATTTCCTAACACAATTTTAAAAACAACAATGAATATATTTATCATAAGTGGTACATTGGTTATAGAACTTTATCAGTAAAGTACCTTGTGTAATACTTTTTCCAAGGTTGTTACTGTGTTTAAGAGGATCAACTATGTTGATATGTTTGATTTGAAAATCAAGACCATTTGCTTCAACAGCTTTAGTTGGAGCAGAATATAACTCTCTACAGTCTCTAAAAAACTGCTCGTCAAGCAATAACTCATGCCCATTTTCTGGAGAAGCTGCTAAAAGAGAGAGAGGATTAAAGCATCAAATAAAGGCGAGAAAATGCCACGAAGAGAAGTGTATGTAATTTCTGGAATCATCCTTACCAATAAGCTCTGGAAGAGAAGATATGGGCACAGGACCATTGACACTGACACAGTAGTTACTCCAATCAAATGAACCATAGTAATCCAAGAACTTAGACAGAACCTGTTAAAAGATAATGACTGTAATCACATCTTTTGCATATATCGGTTATTGTCGATGATGCTAAAGCTTCAGAGAAAGAATGGTTACCGATAAAGGGCCGGATAATGATGAATGATATAGGTTGATGATATACAAGACAAGAACTGCTAATGCATATGTTGAGATCAATCCAGTGTTAGCACCAAGAATTCGACTCTCGTAGTAGCACCACGCTTTAACTAAGATAATACTACGCTTGAAAAGATGATCTCTCCCAAAGAGTTGGTCAACCTGATAATACATAGATCAGAGGTTTACCAATAACTAAAAACTGGAATTGAATCAACTATACGTTTAGTAAACTTTTAGAGGCTAATCTTGAATAGTTAATGGTACCTGTTCTAGAAAACATAAAGCACAGAGACCGGCCATTTGATTAAAAGAGATATCAACAGCAATGTTCCTGATGTTGCATTTGATGACCTTGACCTGTGCAATGGCAAAAACAGCAAACTTTGTTGACTGGGACATTCTTGAATATGCAAAACTGAAACCAAAAAGAAACAAACAAACCTGTGCAGGGATAAACTGAACATCTGTTACATGGAATTCAGATTTCCCTTCTTCATTTTTAAGCATTTCGTACAATGTTTGAAAGAATTTATCCTCCATATTCTGCTTAGTTAAGACCGTCAGATCGATATCTCCATCAGGGAGATAGGTTTTTAGAGGCACTGAACCAAATGAAAAGACCTGTAGATAACACTTCCCCATTTAAAACTCAACAAAGAGAAAGCTTTAACATGTCAGCAAGAGTACCAAATTTTCTAACCTCGATTCCATCGTGACTCTTGATTAGAGTTTTTACATAATCAATGATCTCATTCCTACTTTTATCCGAAACAACGGAAGGTTGAATAGTGAATAGTATCTCTTCAGCTCTGTCTTCTGCAATCATACAAGATTCCCCTTCAATTAGCAATGAATCCCCTTCCACTAGCAATGAATCCCCTTCTATTGGCAATGAATCCCCTTTAAGTTGCGCTGTTGATAGCGACAATGAGGATGACGAAGAAGATGATGAAACTGACAATCTTTCTTGAATATCACCCATGTGAGCATAACTTCAAACTAACGTCAGATTAATAACACAAAGAATCCTCAAGTCAATGAGCCAGTTGTATGACTGTGACATCTACAAAACCCACAGAAACAAACAGAAATTCAATATATAAGAGTTGACCCCATTGTGATGATCACATGTTCAAGCAAAAGCAATTAAGTGAAGGTAGAAGCTAGTTGTCTAATTACTTAAGCTACCAATTTGACTTGTTAAGGATTAGAGAGAATAAAGAAGAACAATTTAGTAATTAGCACCAAAAAGAAGCAACATTTGTTTTCTCCAATTGAGTCATATACATCCTAAGCAAGATACGAAAATCGAAACAGAGCATTTTCAATAGTGAATACAGTATTTAGCTCCTCAAAGCCAAATCAAACAATGGAATTATATACTAAGAAGCTAAGAATTCTCAAAACTTCTTCCAAAAACAGAACTTTATGTAAAAAAAAATTGAGATTTAAGTATTGGAGTACCTGCAATTTTATTCCATGTGTGCAGAGATTCTTTGGGTTATAATCTGTGAATATTCAAGTGGCTTTAATTCCTGTCACTAACAAACAAACAAAACAAAACAAAAAGACCAAAACTTGGATCAGGGTTTAGCATTGTACCTAATCCACATGAAAGAAATATTACATTTTGAGTTTTCGATTTGGTATTCATCTTTAAACTAACAAAAACGAAAATAATAACAAAAACGAGATTCACGCGCAGAAAAAAAGCAGATTAAAATTGGAATAAACACATATAATCAGAAACAAACCGATTCAATTGGCCGAAAATAAACTCAAAATATTATTGTCATCGAAAAAAGACGATTTCGAGACAAAATTATGTAAATCAATTCATAAGGATTGTTAAAAAGATTAAAGATTTCACCTTTTTGTAAGCAAAATAACATCAATCGAGACAACACGTTACAAAAGGTAACTAAACTTTATTCAAAATAAAATTGTATCTTCAATAGGAAACAGAATAAAAACCCAGATTAATAAAAAAAAAAAAAACAGATATGAACAAATAATAATAAAAATGAAACGGTAGCAAATTGTGTTTTTTATTTTTTCCTATCAAGAAACCGAAACACTAAATTAAAAACCAAAAAAAAAAGAGAGGGGAAAATTAAAAAAGAATATAATCAAAAAAAAAAATTATGGAAGGTTCATAAAAGTGTGAAGACCCTAAAAAAATCTACCATTTTTATATCTTTACCTGCTCCTCAAATAATTTTTCAACCCAACAAAAAAAGACTTTATTCTTTTATTAATATTCTTCATGAAGTAGCCCTAATTTCTTAAAACCCAGAAACAGAAGAAACTCAAAAAAAAAATCCATGAAAGGGAAAAAAGCGTACCGTATACTTAAGTGGACTCGTGTGTAGACGATCATAAGCGCGTGAAAAAGTAGGACCCACTAATCATAAGAATGATGACGTGGTTATTAATACGAGGTTGATCTAGACTGTACACGTGTCTTTACATCAAACGTATTTAGATTTTAGATCAAGAACAAAAAAAAAAACAGTCTAAAGATTTATTTTTCTTCCCGTTATGTTAACTCTCACTCCTAAAACCCTATCTTCTTCTTCCTTCTTCTTCACTGTACACAAATCTCAAAACCCTAACCCTAAATCCCTAAATTCAAGATTTCGTACCAATTTCGTGAAATCGGAGGTTCAAATTGAGAGAGGACTCGAATTCGAGACGGGAGATACATTTTTCCGCCATGAAAGTGCGAGAGGTCGTGACCTTGGTGTGCTCTCTGCTTCTCTATACAAGAAATCCAATGGAAGTTTACGAGTACTCGATGCGATGTGTGGATGTGGAATCAGGTCGCTTCGTTATCTTGTTGAAGCAGAAGCTGATTTTGTAATGGCGAACGATGCGAACGATGATAATCGGAAGGTGATTACGGATAATCTGAGTAAAGTAGAGAGAGGTGAAGGAGACGAGAGGAGATGGGTTGTTACGCATTTGTTAGCTAATAAAGCTTTGATTGAGAGATATATGGTTGCGGATTTCTTTGATTTGATTGATATTGATTCGTTTGGGAGTGAATCGGCGTTTCTTAGAGATGCGTTTAATGCGGTGAGGCTTGGTGGTTTGCTTTATCTGACTTCTACTGATGGTTTCTCTTCTGGTGGGCATAGACCTTACAAGTGAGTGTGAAAGTTTCTTGCTTTACATTTGAATGTGATAAACAAATTTGGGATCTTGCTATGATTTAGGGAGTAAGGAGGGTTACAGTTTAAACATTTCTTGGTTTGTTTTGGTGTAGATCTTTAGCAGCTTATGGAGCATTTATTAGGCCAATGCCATTTGGGAATGAGATTGGATTGCGGATGCTTATAGGTGGAGCAGTAAGAGAGGCTGCTCTGCTTGGTTATCATGTTACGCCTCTTTTCTCGTACTATTCTTATCATGGACCTATATTTAGAGTCTTGCTTCGGGTTCACCGTGGGAAGCTAGACGAGGACAGGTTGTTTTGATGTCTCTACATTTTGAATATGAGTAAAAGGAATTGGATTATGGTTAGGTTGCGTTTCTAATTGGAGTTTTCTTTGGAATAAATTTTAGGAACTATGGTTTTGTTACTTTCTGTCATCTATGTGGTCATTCTGATACGGTGAGATGGGATGAGCTTGGTCTGATGGGGTGTCCCTGCAGTGATACTAAGGCTTCTCCTTCACTAAGAGTGTCGGGACCAATGTGGATTGGACCGCTTCATGATGCATCGTATGTTACTGAAATGCTGGAATTGGCGAAGGAATGGGGATGGGTCAGTGAAGGCATTGGCATGGATCTTGAGAAGCTTCTTAGAATAATGATCGAAGAGAGCGATCCAAGACTGCCTCCCGGATACACCATAATGGATCAGGTACTTAACCATTATTCACTTACACTAATAAGAAAGGCGCGTTTTGTCGACAGTACATGATAAGGGTTTGTTTTTGTTGTGATCAGATGGCAAGCCGTGCAAAGATGGATTCACCTTCGTTGAAGAAGATGATGAGTGCACTTGTTAAGGTAAGATAGTAATTGCAATCTCGTAGCTTTGACCACTGAAATGAATGTGAATATATATAAAGCTAAGAAGCTGTGGTTTTGGATTTTTGCAGGAGGGATACGCAGTTAGCAGATCTCATATTATCTCCAATGCGCTCAAGACAGATTGTCCCATGTCAGATTTTGTTAGGATTGCGAAAGATGAATTGCAGAACTGATTTTATGAATTTGGATAATACAACATTTTAGTAGTCTTAGGCCTGTTTCTACTCTTAACTAGAAATTGAATCAAACCTTGACAAAACAATACGTTTTCCACAGAATGTATAAGGTTCAAAATCAAATAAAGAATTACAAAGAGATTAGAGAACCTGTGGTTGAGGATGCTTATTATTTCCCTTTACAGAATGTGTAAAGATTAATCAAACCAAAGTAGAGAAGAAATAACAAAATCGGGTCAACTGATAAATAGTGTTAGCGATACTTGGCCTGTTTCTACACTTGACAAGAAACTGTGTAGGACCTAGAACAAAACGTTTTTACATACCAAGATATTGCTTAACTAATATGTTAGAGAAACAGTGTATACTGATGCCTATTATTTCACTCATAAATAGAAAGGGCAAGCACAAACCAAGTAGAGACTGAATAACAAAGTCGAATTTAACTGATAAATAGTCTGAAAGCATTCAAAGATCCAAAAGGCAAAACCATCTTGAACAGAATGTAGAAAACATGTTCAAAAATTTCAGACAACACTGAGACTGAAACTAGAATATAAAGAGTTTTGGATTGCCAGTTTCTTGCAGTCTTCAAGCACGGGGAGCAGCAGGTGCACCACCAGCTGGGCGAGGAGCCTGTCCAGGTTGACCAGGCTTTGGTGCATCCTCCTAAACAACAATATCATAAACACAAACATCAATGAGCCTTCATTCTCAATCGGTTGTAAAGATTACGCAGCAAAGTAAGGCACAACTATAACAATAAGACAAGTGTAAAGCTCACATTGTAATGAAATGATTAAGATACATAAAAATAAACTACAATTACAATTCAGCTGAATGTGCAACTACTAAGTTCTACTTCAATCTCATGTCACTTCCAGATCATTATTGCATCAAAACAAAACAGACCCCTTGTATCTAAAGACTGACCAAGCAACACCAATAGACTATGGCACTAAGCAGTGTTAATACATAACTACAATAAGCAAATTAGTATCCAAAACTGAACTATTGGATTGAGAGATTACCTTGCGTCTGGCGAAACGGGGTGGTGGGGTACGAACCCTACGGTTGGTGCGGGATCGGACTCTCACAACGTGAGAATGGATCGCACAAGAGACACAGTATTGCATCTTAGCGTAAAGCTTGGGGAGAGTGTAACCTACAAACACAAACAAATTAACACATTTCCAAATAACAAAATCAAATATACAATCAACAATACACAATAAAAGATGAACGAGATCATTCAAGAACATACCATCGTAGACGCTGGCTTCTTGAACATCTCTAATAGCAGCTTGCTCAACAATGTTCCTGACAATGAATCTCTTAATCGCCTTATCCTATCAACAACATAAACCAAAACCAGATCAAATCCATTTCATATACATCCAAATCTAGCATCATAACACACGATTAAGATGAGATTCGAACCTTAGGACAGCATTTTCCACAGTTGGAGCACCTAATCGGGTTCACATGACCACGGTTATGCTTGTTCCTGCCACCATTCCTGCGCTTGAACGTCTGCAAACAAAACACAAAATCGAATTTCAATACACAATCTCGCTTTTAAAACTCTCCAAACATCAACGAGCTTGATTCTAAAACGATGAATCTATCAAGAAACGGAGAAGAAGACTTGCCATGTTGAAGCAGAGAGATTCAAGCTTTTTGCCTCTGTGATCTTTTTGGTTGCGGCGACAAAGGAAGAGTGCAGTAACCCTAGCAATTGCAAAAATAATCCTAATATATGCAGACACTTGATGTTTAGGGTTTTATTTGCGTGGGTATTGGGCCTGTGAGTGACACATTTTAAGCCCATGTCTGCTTCATAATTGGGCCTTAAACCAACAGCTACAGTTTAAATATTTAAAAAAACCAAATTGGCAATAATTTAGTTATTTAATAACCTCTTTTAAAGAAGAAGACACAGTTATCTTCAGTTTAGTGAGATCGCTACTGTGATAGTCGGAATTCATTGTTGTGTCTCTTCGATTTGTGGTTCTACTTTTGTGTTTATCTATAAGAGAATCAGTGGCTGTTACTACTTTTTTCAAAGTTTTGTTTTGGTCTTTCGCTTCCAATTCGAGTTCTTGATTCAAGATTGGTTGGTATCAAGAACCTTAAAGATCTTTTTTTTTGTTTTCGGATGAGTTTCTGAAGCTCAAGAACTTGTCTAATTCTGGGTTTTCTCTATCTATGAGTTTTTTTTAATAGATGTATGAGAAATCGAAAATGGAATCTTGATCTTCACTAAGGTATCATTTCTCAGTTCATTAGCTGTGATTTTTAGTTCAATAGCGATGAGATTACGTACTCGATTAGAGAGATTTCATCATGTTGACATACGAAGATTGTTGTCGGGGATTATTGTCACTGTTGGTTTTGTTGTTCTACTAGTTCAGTGTTTTGGTGTTCCCTGTCGCAAAGGTTTTTGTTTGTCTCCATTTAAGGTTTCAAGTGACTTTACCATTTCTAATCAAGTCAAAACAGAGATTAATTTCATAAATCTCTCTGAAAATGATAATGGTGATGATGGAAATGGCTATGAAGATGATGAATATGAAAATGGGAAAAAAAGGAAGGAAGGTATTGATAGAGAAACTGATGTTGCAATTAGCAATGTAGATGTTAATGTATCTGTTATTGCCACTCGAAATGTATCATTTGAGAAGCCTGAAATGACGGTGGAAAGTTCGGTTTTGGTTAATGGTAGAGAAGGTTATGTTTTGTCTATGGTGAGGCACAACCGAGTGGCTGTAACTTCGATATCGCAGATGAACTCGTTGTTGATCCAGAGTCTTTCTTCTTTTCGATCTCCTAAGCCTCGTTGGTCATCTGCTCGAGACGCTGAAATGTTATCTGCGAAACTCGAGATTGAGAAAGCTTCTGTTGTGCATGAATCTCCTGGACTTAATCCTTTGGTTTATCGTAATATCTCCAAGTTTCTAAAGAGTTACGATCTGATGGAGAGGAAACTCAAAGTTTATGTATACAAGGAAGGAAGTAAACCGATATTCCATGACCCAACGCCTCGAGGAATTTACGCTTCAGAAGGTTGGTTCATGAAACTCATGGAAAGCAACAAGAAGTTTGTAGTTAAAGATCCAAGAAAGGCTCATTTGTTTTACATACCGGTCAGCATCAAAGCCCTTAGGACCACGCTGGGATGGGATTTTCAGACACCGAAAAGCCTTGCTGATCATTTGAAAGAATACGTTGATTTGATATCCGGAAAGTACAAGTTCTGGAACCGAACTAGTGGAGCTGATCATTTTCTAGTTGCTTGCCATGATTGGGGAAACAAACTGACGAAAAAACACATGAAGAACAGTGTTCGAGCGCTTTGTAACTCAAATGTTGCACAAGGCTTTAGAATTGGGATCGATACAGCTTTACCGGTCACATATATACGCTCTTCCAAGTCTCCTCTTGAGTACCGCGGGGGGAAAAATGCATCCGAAAGGAAGATTCTTGCGTTCTTTGCTGGAAGTATGCACGGATATCTTCGTCCGATCCTTGTGCAGCTTTGGGAGAACAAAGAACCTGATATGAAGATCCTCGGTCCAATGCCTCGTGACCCTGAAAGCAAGAAACAATACCGAGAATACATGAAGAGTAGCAAGTACTGCATATGCGCGAGGGGCTACGAAGTACACACACCTAGAGTTGTAGAAGCGATCATTAACGAATGTGTTCCTGTTATCATTGCTGACAACTACGTGCCTCCCTTTTTCGAGGTTTTGAATTGGGAGGAATTTGCGGTGTTTGTCGAGGAGAAAGACATAGCGAATCTGAGGAACATTCTGCTATTAATACCTGAAGAGAGATATATTGGTATGCAAGCAAAGGTGAAAATGGTGCAGCAACATTTCCTATGGCACAAGAACCCGGTTAAATTTGATCTGTTTCATATGATTTTGCATTCAATTTGGTACAACCGTGTTTATAGGGTTAGAACCAGGTGAAAGACTAATGTAATTGTAACCCAAATGAAATCAATGAGAGTCTTTTTTGTTTTTTGTTGTTGTTAAAGACCTCTCCAAAAACAGATGGTAAGAACAAACTTAAGATGACAACAGCTTCAAAGTGAAAATGGATCATGATTTCACAGAATCACTCTTCCATGGCTTCGTTTTGCACAGACACGGTTTTAGAGGCCAAAACTTTGATCTTCTTTGGATCTCCTTGGAGAGACTCTGGTCCCTGGATCAATGAAATGTGGTTATCTAGCTCCTTGATTGCCTCCATGTGATGTTTCTTTTTGTTAGGCTTCAACCTAAGTCCCACAGACACACACAAATCAATCATTAATCAAAACACGAATCTAATTGCAAATTCACGCAAGCAGTGTTTTCAAGGATTTGTATGTTATATATACCTTATTTTGATATGTTCGGCTTCTCTTTTGCTTCTGATCTTACCAATCTTCGGAATGGCCTTGAGTGTTTCCTCCATTACAAGCCTGTCGTATCTCTCTGGTCTGTTTCTCTTCTTCTCAAACTCAAATGTTTTATCCTTTTAAGGGAAAGGAAACAGAGAAAGACAAGCCTGATGGTGAGCATTATCCAAACACAACCCCAAGGAAACACTTTTGATCAAATTAATATATAACCTGAGTCATGTCCTTTCCATGTGCTGCTCTGAATGCTTTAGTCCATTTTACTTTACGTGGGTTCCTCTTCATCTTGAAGTTCTTGTGGCATTTAGATCTACAGAACCGGAAAATCTGCAGCGGTAGAAGATAGTTAATTGCTATAGTAAGCTGAATCATAATATGCATAAGAAACTAATCTAAAGACGGTGCTCGTCTGAGTGAAACTGATAACATGTAAGACATTGGGATGCTTGATTGTATCCTCAAAACATAGGCAATGCAAATACGATATACACGTAGACCTCTTATATACTAAACTCCTAACCAAGAATGCCATATGATTTAAAACACCAATCAAACCGTAAGAATAGGCACTGAGTTATCAGGAGCAAAAAGATAGACTGAAATTGGTAACTTAAGCTCGAGAAGCATACTATAATATGAGTAAGGAGGAGATATTCACATAGTATTCATAAGAAACATAACTGAATAAACAAAGCTAAAGAGAGTGCTCTACTGAGTAAACCGATAACATAAACTATTGTGATTCTTAAGAAGACTACTTCTCTGTCAATTCAAGAATTAACCCATATATAATCACCTTTGCATCGTTGCGGACAAATTGAATACCATGTCCAGGATATATTGTGGAAGAACAAAACCAACACTTGACCAATCTCATTTTGTCTCCTCCTTAACAAATCCCTACAAGAACACAAAGGAATCATAAAGAAAAGAAGTGATTAAGCAAGGAACTATCTTGAACTTAGAAATGTAAAACTAAAACTAAACCCACAAAGAATTGACCATAAAACAAAACAAGGAAGTATTTATATTCATAGGCAATACAAAGCAGAGAGATAACTTGTAATTTATATGACAAGTCTCAAAATACAGGAACTGTAAACGGAAAGACTTTGAAGATCATTTCTCATGCGAATTTGAGATGTTGAGGACAAACCTGCGGGTGATTAGAGACTTGCGAGATCGATTTCAAGAAAATTAGGGTTTAGCTCAGAGCTCCCCAAAAAGAGTTGTTGTAAGAGAAGAGGTTTTACTGATGTAAGAAGAAGTAATTGGGCCTTATGGCCACTGGGCCTTGAGCCATGTGGATTTTATATGTTTTATATTCTTCATACTATTCAAAATTTAAACGTTTTGATTTCACTTTAATAAGTTTTACTATGTAGATTTTATATGTTCGTTTTATGGATTAGAGTTCGTTTATTTGACACTGTAAATATGAAAATCTTTTGGAGGATCACTTCAAATGTTTTGTTTACAAATATTTTAAGAAAAAATGCATTATTTGGTTAACTTCCAAATTTTTCCAAGGTGCATTTTACATTTTAAGTTCCGTTTCCTAAGCATCCCTCAATTAACCATTCCAAAACCACAATTTCATTATTTTCCCAAATGTACATAGCATTTCAAACTATTTTGCTTCTTCATTACTTACATTTTTATTACTCAAACCTTCAAACATTCGGTTCTATTCTATAAAAAACTAACAACTCTATGCACATAGATACTAGTAATATACAACATATATGTTATGTTCCCTAAATCTCAGTTTGATCTCGATTGTTCCTCTCGTATACGTCCGATGCATATTTCCAATTGATTACACTCCATATGTTCTTCAAGTACTCTGCTCTTGCATTCTTGTACTGCATCATTTAATCAAAGTTTATATTAATCAAATGATTCGCCAATATGATATATTTTTTGTTCGTTAAAGCTATATTGCAATATAATAAAAGATTGGAAAAGATAATTTAGTACTTGTGGATAGTAGGCGTGCTCCCATACGTCAATCCCGATTAGAGGAACCAAGTGTGATCCTTTGGTCACCAATGGATCCTATACATTACAAATAATTTGTTTTATTTCTTTCAGATGATCTTGAGATATATAGTAGCTGATGTTACGAATTAATTAAGTACTATTACATTAAACTACCTGATTTGCTGTGGTCTCGACGACAAGTCTCTTTAGCTCTTTGTCTAATCCAAACCACTAACACAAAGGAAACATAAACACTATGAAATCTAATCTCATATACCAATCGAAAGAAGATGTAAATATAACCAGTTTTGTTTTTTTGATAACTAAATAAATATAACCAGTTAACCAAACAAGATCATATTTTATGAGGAATTCCCTAATATACCACTCTTTGAAGTTTTTTTTCCAAAAATAACATCTTAAAATTTTTTTCCAGAAATACCACATTTTTTTCCAAAGTTCTAAAAATACCACTTTTTAAAAGTTGATTTTTAAGGTTTAAAATTTAATTTTTTAGGGTTTGGGTTAACTATTTCAAAATTAGGGTATAGTTTTAAGGGTAGGATAGAACATGACCAAAATCTAACCGTAACCGTATTTCGGACCGTAACCGTAATCGTATTAAACGGTTGAAAAACCGTAACCGTAACCATAAAAGTTGGTTAGTTATGGTTAAACCGTAACCGTTATTTAACCGTAACCATATTAAAATCGTCGGGTAACCGCCATAACCATTTTAAAATAAAAATAAATTATGTATAATTAATTATGTATGATAAATATAACATAGTAAAATTATATGTAATCAATATTTATCGAATCTAATTTTATAATATTTAATTAGAAAAATTAAATCAATAATAACTAAATATTAAAACTGATTATGTTAAATTGATTATTTTCTAACCAATATAAATAATATTAAAACAAATCAAATTTACAATAAAAATAAATAAGATTAGAAAAATTATTAATTGTAACAGAAAAAGATCGTGGTAATAAAGTTATGCCTATAAACATGACATCTAAACTAATTTGATAAGAAAATTGTGAATTATGTTATATTTTAGTTAAACCCAAAAATTTACTTAAGTTTGAAACAAAATATAGTCGTTTACGTTACACAATATAAATGATTTTGACTAATTGACTTTGTTAAGATAAATTAGTTGTCGTTTGTTTTAGAATTTTAGTACCATTTTCCACGATTCCACGACCATAACTTTTTAAAATATATTAAAATATATTTTCCATAATATTATTGTTTAAATCTTTCTTTTTTAAAAATTACATAGTTATATAATTATAACATAAATATTAACCGTATCTAACCGTAACCGTACAGTATATAACCGTAACCGTTTCAACCATATATTAACTGGTTAAAGTTAAGGTTAAAATAAATTAATAAATAACTGTAACCGTGGTCATGAGGGTTTGGGGGGTTTGGGTTCGGAGTTTAGGGTTTAGTTTTGAATGTTAAAAATCAATTTTTAAAAAAGTAGTATTTTTGGAATTTTGGAAAAAATGTGGTATTTTTAGGAAAAAAAAATTTAAGGTGGTATTTTTAGAGAAAAAAAATTAAGGTGGTATTTTTGGAAATTGCCCATATTTTATTGGTTAACATCTTCTTCTAATACTATATATGTCCAAAAATGTATAGATGTTTATGTCAAAATCAATTAACAATGAATGAACTTATACATTTTTCTTATATATTACATTATATTCAAACTTATTGTTAATTAGACTCTCACAAGAAAGCTTACCACCCAACCAGATCCTTGCACGGCTGCACCTTCCGCGTTCATCTTCTGGATCAATCCTTCTAAGGATCCGAAATGAGCATCGATGGCTGAAGACAAAGGATCATGCGGTGGCTTGCCACCTCCTTCCTACCAATTTATGTTTACCTATTAGAAAATAACTCCTAAAAAAAGAACATGGAGTGATGAGGAAGTAACATATTCATACATGAACAGGTGCTAGATTTTTCCAGAAGATTGCATGATTAACGTGACCTACAAGCAAAGTATCAAAAATCAATCAAATTCATCAAGATCAACAAGCAACACAGAGGGTTTAAAGCTGTGTTTTGACCTCCGCCGTTGAACTTGATGATGCTTTGGAGTTTGACGACGGAGGAATGATCACCGTCGGACAAGGCGGATCGGAGTTTGTCTAGGGCTTTGTTATACTGAGTGACGTAAGTCTGGTGGTGTTTTTGGTGGTGTAACTTCATGATCTCCTCGCTGATCGCTGGCTCTAACGCATCATAAGCGTAAGGAAGATCAGGCAACGAAGCGGTCTTCATCGACTCGAGACACGGATCCATGGTTATGGTTTTTTCTCCTCCAGCGTCAAGGCTCACCGCGAAAATAGCAATTAGGAAGATGATAGAATCAACGATACTCATGGTTTATATATAGTTAGCTATATACACATCAGAAATGAAGCGAGGAGTGGATTTATACAAATAAATATTAAGCCACGTTAACTTGGACAAATCCACTTGTCAATCTCTATGGCTTTATAGTGTATTTGTGTCGCAACCTTACGTTACGAACGTTTTTGATGCTTATTTGTGATGTTGGTGTGTGTGCTTGTCAATCTCTACGGCTTTATAGGTGTATTTGTGTCGCAACCTTACGTTACGAACGTTTTTGATGCTTATTTGTGACGTTGGTGTGTGTGCTTTTGTCGTTGTGTGTTTTATGGCATGAGAAACGTGTATGTATAAAAATCCAACGCTCAGTCAAATGATCCAATCTTTACATGCGAAAGATCAACACATCTAACAATATTCCCATTAGAAATCTTGAAAATATTCCCAATAAATCTAGATGTTATACAATAATATCGAATTCGAATGTAACCATATATAGTGATATGCCCGAAAATAGACCATTTACACTTTAAACAAAATATGAAATGCACAACGATGATTCTTCAGCTTAAAATTCAAGTGTTTGAAAAGCTTAATGTATAGGTTTGAATGATGACAAAAAAAAGGTTGAACGATGAGAATGCGGTGAGTGATATAATATATATGTGGGACGATCCAAATTGTTGATCTCAAAATCGGAAAAGTACGATCGTATATAATGAGAGGTCGAGATTTCTGTTAAGTAAGAATAAACATGGTCGTAGAAATATAAGATGTTCGTATTAAAAAGTGATGATCGTATAAAAAGGCGATGGTCGTATAAAAAGGTGATGGTCGCTCAATAAAATAGAGTATGGTCGTAGAGAGTACACAAAACGTGGTCGTATTGCTCTACTCTGAATATTATATCATGAGTTGTCACATCAAATAATGTGACAACTATTTATAGTACATTAATCTTGAGTTCAATGTGACTATGGTTACATAAAGTAACTAGATAAGCAAAAGCACTATGGCTTAGTTAATAAAAGTTGATAGATGTGTTGGGTCTTACTCTTATGATAGGCTTCATAATAAAAGGGAATTTGAGCATCCAAATCCATGTTCAACAGTAGGCCTTCCCCAAACCTGAAAATTAGTTGGGCCGAATTTTGCAGGTTGTATTGAGTCTGGTCCATGATGAGTAAGGCTCAACTTGATCGTCGATCTCTTAGTGGTCACTGTAGAGGTGCCTAGGGTTTTGAGCCGAGCGACCTTTCGTCTCCTCGCCTTCTCCTATCAAAACGAGATCTCCTCTTCTCCTCTTCTTTTTTTTTCATTTTTCTCTTTGTAGCTTCTCCAGAAGGTAAACTCTCTTGATCCTGCTCGTATTTTTCTTTGCTTCGATACTTTTTCGTCGATCGTATTTTGCTTTTGCTTTGTGGTTGTCGATTTTTGGTTTGTTTATTATGCCGACCGTATTTGTTTCCTGAATCCCCGACCGTCGAAAATGAAATCCCCGGTCATAGTTTCTTCTAATTCAGACTCTGGTTCCAGTTCCCCGGGTTTGGAAGTTACGCTTGCGATCGATCAGTCACACCAGATGCGCGTATCAAACAAGGGTGGTGCGTCGTCTTCGAGGTCGGGGCATCACGACCATATAAGCGATGATCGAGGCTTGACGATTGCGGAGGGAGGCGACCGAGAGGTTGACGATCAAGCAATCGTTGTCGCTGTTCCGTCGATCGAAGAAGACGATGACCACGAAATTGATGAACATGACCAACTTGAGGAGGATTTTGTTGATCAGGATGAGGAGGTCGGTGATGATAATTCCCCCGTCGACCGTGTCCCCCCGATGCGCGTGAAATCTCCGGGCCCAGGCCCGTCGCGCGACCTCTTTCCTCGAGGTAGTGACGATATTGCATCTTCTAGTACGTATAACACTCTTGAAAAACTTCGAGGAGATGATGATTGCTCGGGCATCGACATCAGGGTTCCTCGCCCTCACGAGCGTCCCTGGACTCCTCCTAAAGACTTCATGTGTTTATACGGATATTATTTCAGCCATGGAGGGATGTGGTTTCCGCTTCCTCATCTTGTGCACGAATATTGCGAGGTCCGCCGCGTTGCCCCTTCTCAGCTTACCTGCGCCTCGTATCGAAATATATGTGCAATCCTTACCATGGCTGCTGAGCTGGGGCGTTCGGTGAACCTGGCTCAACTTGAGGAGATTGTGGGAATCGCGAAGTCTGAAGAATGCGGTCGCTTCTACGCTTCGATGAGGTCGGGGAATATGATTCTAACCGGGTTCGGCAGTAGGATCGAGTGTTGGAAAAATAAGTATTTATACGTGAGGATTAATAGACCCTCGGTCGGGGATTTTACTGGCGTAATTCGTGCTGGGTGGAATTCGAGAATTAGTATGTTTCGTTTCTTCGAGTCCGACGTTCAGCTTTCGCTGATCGTTAATCTGTTTTTTGTTTTGCAGATAGGAAACTTCAAGTGCTCGAGCCTGTTCTCGAAGGTGCTATCTCCCTGATCAAATAGTTGAAGGCGTTAGGTCAACATAGGTGGGGAGATTTCATTGAACAGAGGATCAATCGTTGTCGGCGTCATGTCACTTCTGGTTAGTGGTCGGTGTTAGCTGATCCTACGCGGTCGGTGTACTCTAATTCTCCTACGCGTTCGATCGGTTCCTAATTTATTGGTCGTATATTCTCGAGTTGATCGATCGTATTTTCTTGTTTCAGGTAATTTCACGATTCCCCTTGCGATGATCAGGCCATATACGAACAAGCCTCTAAAAGACCGGAAACCGTGACCTACCAAGAAGCAACGCTCTCAAGCTGTCGATATGGGAATCAAAGATCTTGATGTCGTTGTTTACAACGTTGCCTCAACATCGGCCAAGGCTCCTACACGCTCTGATGTTAGGAGGAAATATAAAGGGATTGTGATCGAGGGTTCCTCTGAGAAGACGGTCGGTGCTGACGATCAGACGAAACCTGCTGAGACCTCGAAGGGGTCTGCTTTGGTCGGTGACCGTGGTGACGTAAGGCGGTTGGAGAAAATATGAGATCGGGAGGACGATCGAGGTCGCTCTGGATCTAATCCCAAGAAGAACAAGAAGGAATACAAGAGGAAGGACAAGGCCTTGGCGGTTATGGAGGTTACGGACGCTGAGGGTCGTAACCCTGTCGAACAGGTCGCTGACGAGTTGGTCGGTGATCAGGCGGCAGGTGGTGCTTCTTTGTCGTTCGGGCCTGACTACGATTTCAGTCTCAAATTCCGTGGTCAGAGCCGCATATTCTCGAGGATCATGTGGCGTGCGGCGAGTATGCGCGCTGCATCCAAGGTCACCCCAGGGGACCGGTGTAATGATTGGGTTTGTCCAAGCACGAGAAATCATGTAAGCACGAGGTGTCGCGACCGTGTGGGACGAGTCAGCGGAAGCACGACAAAGCGGAAGCACGACAAATCCTATCAGCACGAGGTGTCGCGACCGTGTGGGACGAGTCAGCGGAAACACGACAAAGCGGAAGCACGACAAATCCTGTAAGCACGAGGTGTCGCGACCGTGTGGGACGAGTCAGCGGAAGCACGACAAATCAGAAGCACGACAAATCCGCAAGCACGACAAAGCCCTGCTGACTCAGCTACCTGCCTGCCTGCTTGCTTACGCTTATATATAGGAGGCAAGCAGCTTCCATTTCTCCATAGAAACCACTTCGAACCTCTGTTAAAATCGGTATAGAAAACCCGAGTTCTTGTCCACGTTTTTATCCACTCTTTTCTATCATCTTAGACCATCGAGTAGAAGCAAGATTAGTCGATAATCTAGCCTAAGCTCTGGCCGTTTTTAGAGAAGGAAGATCCATTCTAGATCTTTAGTCGAATCTAAATCCTAACCGTTCATAGAGTAAAAGTGAGTCATAGTTATGTTTGTTCATGTACTGCAAAACAAATAAAGCGTCATGCTTGTTTATTTTTATGCTGATAACCGTAGAGGTTCATGCTAGGATTTTAGGAATTTAGTTTAAGTGTTTGATTTTATTGTTTTGCATGATTGTGTGAATGTGTGTTGCATATTTCTTGTGATGATTGTGTGTGAGCTTGCTACTAACCTTTGTGGATGCAGGGTTCAAGATAAATTTTGATATTATGTTTTACCATGCTTGTGTAGAGTGATATAAAGATGTAGCGTAGGACCATAAACGGCTGCGTAGGACCCTTAACGGCTACGCATGTCCTTATTAAGGCTGCGTACTCATCTTATACTAACTCTTTATTTGCATGGTATGGTTTGTTTAACACAAGAAAACGTAGGGGACCGAAAGGCACTCGTTGTTCTTGATGCTAACGGCCACCAATTAATTTATGTTAACTTATGTAATTTTTGTGTTGTTTGTGATTAACGTTACAAGTGATCAAGAGGATCATGTAACGTTCTAACTCTCTAACATTAGTAAAGAGCGGTTGACACTTCCATGTATGGAGAGTCACGGAGAGACGGGATTGCAGCCTTGGGCCGTGGTATTACACTAGTCGGATCATTGGTCTTGTAGCCTTGGTGGTTAGGGCCAAGTGAGGTAAAAGGGAAAATGGAAGGAAGTTGTCAATTGGCTTTATAGGTTGTTGTGTGCTAACAGGTTACTTTAAAAGAGGACTGCGGTAAGAGGTCCTCTCAGTGTGTTGTGCTTTAATCATCGTTTCCGCATTTGCATTCTCTGATTTGTGTGATTGCTTCTTGATTGCTTGTTGATTGTTATTTTGGGTTTGAGTTGGGAATTTATTTATTGTATGTTAGGGGAGCCTTGACTCAATGAGCAATTAGTGCTCACGACTCATTTGTTTTGCAGGTAACCAATAGTGAGATTTTAGTCGGGCTGGAGGAGCTTAGGAAAGTTGGTGTAGATCGTCTGCCTTTTGCAAACGTGTATGTATTTAATATGTAGAAATGTTATTTTGAGCATTGGCTCGAAGCCGGAAAATATCTATGTTTTAGTAACTGTTGTAAACCTTAAGTATAAGTATGTATAAAAGAAGTATTTGTTTAAAGCTTGGGTTACATATGATACTAGTCCTAGTCCAGGACGAACCAACTATCGTTCATAAATCGGGTTGAAAAGCCTTGGTTTATGTTCGATAGGAAATGCATACTTGGACGTTTGGTCTAGGGTTCTTTAATGAGTTTTTGGAACCTCGGAACGGACGGCCAAGTGCGCAAACGTAGCATCCTCGGTCGGGTTTTGGGTCAGCGTTGACCTGATCCTGATCGGGGGCGTTACAACCGGTGCCTGCGTCTGAAGAGATGGTCGAGCGCGACAAATTTCTGGCTTTTTCGGTCGACCTTGTCAGGGTAAACTCTTCTCCTTTCTCTAGATTCATTAATCGTTGTTCGTGGCTAAGCATTGCTGGTCGTATTTTGGATTCAGATTGTGAGCAACGTCAACTTCATGAGGACCAGATATGAGCAGATATTGCAGAAGAACCACGACCTTATTGTGGAGAACAGGAACCTGAAGTCGAAGATGAAGAACATGACCAAGTCTGCTGAAGAGATGGTCTGTCATATTAACACGCTGGGGAAGAATAACAAAGAATTGACGGTCGAAGTGGCCAAGTGGGAGGACGAGGTGTAGAGGATGATGGTGTAATGACCCTTTCTTAGGTCTAACCGCGCCTCGGCAAAGCCCGATTTGATGGCCGGATCAGTCCGATAGTTTTTGGCCAAAACCTAGTTAAGCACCTCGGTGACTAAGCTAGGTGTCTGCCTGGTTGGTTAGTCACCAGCGTTACCTTCGGATGAAGAAACGTCACTTACCTTCGGACGAAGAAACGTCCAAGGTGATTGGGTTTGTCCAAGCATGACAAATCCTGTAAGCACGATGTGTCGCGACCGTGTGGGACGAGTCAGCGGAAGCACGACAAATCCTGTAAGCACGAGGTGTCGCGACCATGTGAGACGAGTCAGCGGAAGCACGACAAATCCTGTAAGCACGAGGTGTCGCGACCGTGTGGGACGAGTCAGCGGAAGCACGACAAATCGGAAGCACGACAAATCCCGCAAGCACGAGGTGTCGCAACTATGTGCAACGAGTCAGTGGAAGTACGACAAATCGGAAGCACGACAAATCCTCCAAGCACGAGGTGTCGCGACCGTGTGGGACGAGTCAGCGGAAGCACGACAAATCCGCAAGCACGACAGAGCCCTGCTGACTCAGCTACCTGCCTGCTTGCTTGCTTAGGTCTATAAATAGGAGGCAAGCAGCTCCCATTTCTCCATAGAAACCACTTTGAACCTCTGTTAAAATCGGTATAGGATACCCAAGTTCTTGTCCACGTTTTTATCCACTCTTTTCTATCATCTTAGACCATCGAGTAGAAGCAAGATTAGTCGATAATCTAGCCTAAGCTCTGGCCGTTTTTAGAGAAGGAATATCCATTCTAGATCTTTAGTCGAATCCAAATCCTAACCGTTCATAGAGTAAAGGTGAGTCATGGTTATGTTTGTTGCTTTACTGCAAAACAAATAGAGCGTCATGCTTGTTTATTTTTATGCTGATAACCGTTGAGGTTCATGCTAGGATTTTAGGATTTTAGGATTTTAGTTTAGGTGTTTGATTTTATTGTTTTGCATGATTGTGTGAATGTGTGTTGCATATTTCTTGTGATGATTGTGTGTTTTGTTTGTGGTTAACGTTACAAGTGATCAAGAGGATCATGTAACGTTCTAACTTTCTAACATTAGTAGTGAGCGGTTGACACTTCCATGTATCGGAGGTCACGGAGAGACGGGATTGCAGCTTTGGGCCGTGACTCTGCCGATGTAATCCACGGAGAGACGGGATTGCGGCCTTGGGTTGTGGTATTACACTAGTCGGATCACTGGTCTTTTAGCCTTGGTGGTTAAGGCCGAGTGAGGTAAAAGGGACATTGGAAGGAAGTTGTCAGTTGGCTTTATTTAGGTTGTTGTGTGCTAACAGGTTACTTTAAAAGAGGACTGCGGTAAGAGGTCCTCTCAGTGTGTTGTCCTTTAATCATCGTTTCCGCATTTGCATTCTCTGATTTGTGTGATTGCTTCTTGATTGCATGTTGATTGTTATTTTGGGTTTGGGTTGGGAATTTATTTATTGTATGTTAGGGGAGCCTTGACTCACTGAGCAATTAGTGCTCACGACTCATTTGTTTTGCAGGTAACCAATAGTGAGATTTTAGTCGGGCTGGAGGAGCTTAGGAAAGTTGGTGTAGATCGTCTGCCTTTTTGCAAACGTGTGTGTATTTAATATGTAGAAATGTTATTTTGAGCATTGGCTCGAAGCCGGCAAATATCTATGTTTTGGTAACTATTGTAAACCTTAAGTATAAGTATGTATAAAAGAAGTATTTGTTTAAAGTTTGGGTTACATATGATACTAGTCCTAGTCCAGGACGAACCAACTATCGTTCATTAATCGGGTTGAAAAGCCTTGGTTTATGTTCGATAGGAAATGCATACTTGGACGTTTGGTCTAGGGTTCTTTAATGAGTTTTTGGAACCTCGGAACGGACGACCAAGTGCGCAAACGTAGCATCCTCGGTCGGGTTTTGGGTCAGCGTTGACCTGATCCTGAACGGGGGCGTTACAGATGGGGGAGAAGGAATCCATATACCATCTAGCCAAGTCTCAGATGAAGGGCTTGAGGTTATCTCGTTACGAGAAGGTCGGTGCAGAGCTGCAGGAGAAGGTCAGTGCCCAACTCCAGAAGTTACGATGTCATATTAGTGATTCGAAGGAGATGAACCGTATATCGTCGACGGTCGGGCAGATCAAAGCGTTCATCGCTTTCTACGAAGAGCATGGCTCTGCTCCGGAGGGTGCAGTGGAGAAATTGAAGAAAGATCTCGACGAGTATCTGAAGATGGTTGCTGCTCACAATGTCGAGAAGATCTCAGAACAAGACTTTGTCTTTCTCGACCGGACTAGCTGGATCCCAGGCGACAAGCTCGTCTTCCCCGTTGAATCTCCGAACAGAGTTGGTCAGTACGACATGGGTGAAGAATGGAACTCCACTGGAGAGGAAGAAGTTCGAGGCGACGGCGAGGTCGATATACGACCATCTCGGGTCACGCTCAAGGTCAGTGGTTCTGATCTGACCGTATCTTTACGTGGTCTCGAAAGAGAGGGTGGCTCCGGATCTTCTCATGTATCCGAGACAGATGAGGATGAAAATCTCTCAAAGGTCGATGGTCGAACTGAGGTGGTGAAGAATCCGACCGAGGTCGCTGGAACTTTGACCAGGGTTGCTGAAGATCCTTCTAAGGTCGCTGATCCTGCTTGAAACCCGGACGAGACCGATGAAGATCCTGGAACTGATGAGGTTGACGTCATCAATCTCTGAGTTGTGATTTTGGATGGTTTTGTTTATCCTGGTCGGGCTGCGTGTAGCCGTATGACCTTTCTTAGTTTGTTCCTCTCCCCTTTTTTGTTGTTGTTGTAAGAAACTCATTTTGGTCGGTCGCTCATGATGAGCGTATGTCTATGAAATATGCGACCTTTGATGGTCGGCTTTTCAAATGTTAACTTAGAATTTTAATAGAAAAAATCATAAGTTTTCGATTTTAGGGAGCTCTGGTCGGTTCGCGCGATGGACGACGAGGCTATTTTGTCTGCTGGTCGGGACCAGGCTTAGGACGGAACTCGTCTCGTGGCTAACTGTGCGAGTCGTGGTCGGCTTACTGCACTTAGACGTTCTTTGGATTCGTTGCAATTCGGGGCCTGGCTAACAATTTTTCATCGGTCGGGGATATATGGCCCCCGGACTACGGTTGGAGGTTTTCCTACTGCGTAGAAGAGAACGCGTGTTTATTTTTGAGTCGGGTGCCTGGCCATGGCACCGACGTGGGGGTGAGCTCGGAGCTTTCGGTCGCGGACCAAGTGGTCGCTTATTTTGCGTGAGACTCCGGTCGTAGTTTATTTTATTTTTATTTTTCTGGAGTAAAGACCAAGACCAAAATTTTTTGGTCGCTTGTTTTGAATGAGATTACGGTCGTAGTTCCTTTTTTTTTTTTTTGGAGTAAAGACCAAAACCAAGATTTTATGGTCGCGGACCAAGTCATCGCTTATTTTGAGTGAGACTACGGTCGTAGTTTTTTTTTTTGCGGAAGCTGAACCTCAAGAAAGGCTGCCTACGTACCCGTAGTCGGGATCAAGCCGATCGTCGTTCATGGTCGGAAGATTTTTTTTTTTTTTTTGCGGAAGATGGACCCAAAGAGACTGCCTACGTACCCTTGGTCGCGATCAAGCCGGTCGTAGTTCATGGTCAGTGGGTTTTTTTTTTCTTTTCCGGAAGCTGGATCTCAAGAGAGGCTGCCTACGTACCCGTGGTCAGGATCAAACCGGTCATAGTTTGTTGGGGTCGGAAATCCCTCCCCTGAGAACAACAGTCGATAATGACAAAAGCGCTGTGATATGGTTGAGTTGTCGAGCAGGAGAACTAGCCAAACAGCCAAATACACTATCGCCGCCAAATTTGAGAGTTAGGCCAAATTTGGCCTAGCCGGGAAAAGGTTAGCCAAACCAGGGAAATTGGCCGAACCGCCCAGACAGGTTTGGCCGAACCGGTCAGACAGGTTTGGCCGGACCGCCCAGGCAGTTTTGGCCGAACCGCCCAGACAGGTTTGGCCGAGCCTGTCCAGACAGGTTTGGCCGAACCGCCCAGACAGGTTTGGCCGAGCCTGTCGAGACAGGTTTGGCCGAACCGCCTAGGCAGTTTTGGCCGAGCTGCCTGGTTCAGTTTTGGCCGAGCGGCCCGGTTCAATTTGGCCGAGCGGCCCGGTTCAGTTTGGCCGAGCAAGCCAAACCGCTTAGGCGAAATCTGCAAGCCAGACCGCTTAGGCGAAATCTGCCAACCAAACCGCTTAGGCGAAAACTACTAAACGAAAGGCCTTGCATATTTCTGGTTAAACGGGATCAACTACATTTCGCCGAGGAGAGTTCCTTCTGAAGAACAGGTTAGTCGCTAAGAGTGGCAAGCCCATCGGCTGACGAGTTCAGAACAAGTCTAGCCCATCAGGAGAAGCCCAAGAGGGAAGCCGCCTTCAGAAGGAGAGATCATCGGCGAAATAAGGAAAACTTATTTTTTCTTCGAGAAGATAAACTCAATAAGGAAAGAGTATCGAGACGTGTCCCGAAGAATTAGGATAATTTCATTTATCTTGTTGTAACCCAAAACCGACCTAGTCGAGTATATATATCGATGTACATCCTTTGAGAAAGGGATCCGCAACTTTATTCACAAAAGCAATACAAAGCAATTACAAACCCTATTTTTCTTTGCTCATCGTTTTCTACTTCGTAGCTTAACTTTGAAATCTCTGCTTCCTCTCGAAACCCTTACAAATCTAATTGTGCGAATTCCGGCTTCCACAATTTGGCGCCGACTAAGCGAACCAGCCAAAGTCGCTGCACCTAAGAAAAACAATCCTACCTAGGTCGAATACGAAGGAGGATCCGGAGGGGCTCACAACTATCAAGTAAAGTCATCAGGTCGCTGACGCGGAAGAGGCCGTGGGCGCGGTTGCAGCAGAACAACACCTCGACCAGAGAGTCGAAGGACAATGACGAGAAGTTGTATTGTGATTTCCACAAATCTAGTGGACACTCAACCGCAAGGTGCCGAGAGTTAGGGCGACAGCTCATAGCCAAACTCACAGAAGGCACCTTAAAAAACAACAAGAGCTTGTCAGACTTCAAGCCAGTGGAGAAAGCTCCTACCGAGGCCGAACAACAAGTGGACACTCCCAGACGCCACCGTCGCGATGATGGCATAGAAAACGGAGAACAACGCGAGGTTATCAACATGATAATGGGAGGATCACAATACTGTGCTGACGACGAGACCGCGATCGAAGCTTATCAACTTCGCGCTGATGTCTGCGCAAACATATCAGCACCTGCAAAGCCAAGGCTTTCCAGCGACTCAATCACTTTCGACGAGAAAGACACTGAGGGCCTCGACCAACCACATAACGATCCATTGGTAATCAACCTAACCGTCTACGATTTCAACATCGCTCGCGTTCTTATCGATACAGGGAGTTCAGTGGATGTCATCTTCAGGAAAACGCTTGAGCGAATGAAGATTGATTTATCCAGAATCAAAGGAAGGCCTAAGCCCATCACGGGTTTCTCTGGCGAAACAACCATGACGATGGGAACGATTTGCCTTCCTGTCCAAGCTGGCAACGTTAAACAGATGGTCGACTTCACTGTCTCCGATCATCCAGCGATCTACAACGTGATCATGGGAACTCCTTGGCTCAACCTGATGAGAGCCGTGCCTTCAACGTACCACTTATGCCTCAAATTTCCAACTCCCATCGGCATAAAGACAATATGGGGAAATCAGAGGGATTCCCGTACCTGTTTTCTGGCCGAGCATAAGATGCGAAACATCGAGAAGAAGAAAGACGCCCCTGAGCCTCAGAAATCACGAAAAAGAGCGAGAACTAGCCCCGAACAGGTGAAGAACCTGACTGACCTCTTATAGCAATTACATATTGCAGAAGGTCGCGTAAAAGAAGAACGACCCACCTGCGAACCTGTGATATCTGTATGCATCGACAAACAACATCCCAAAAGATGCGTAGAGATCGGGGCCACCCTTGAAGAAGATCTTAAGAAGAAGCTTGTGGCTTTTCTCCGGAAAAACATCAATACTTTCGCCTGGGTAGCAGAAGACATGCCAAGGATAGACATCAACGTCACCAGCCACAAACTCAACATCGATCCGACGTTCAAACCAATAAAACAGAAAAGGATGAAACTCGGCCCCGAAAAAGCAAAAGCGGTAAACGACGAAGTCGAAAGGCTATTACGCGTCGGATCAATCACCGAAGTCAAATACCCCGATTGGCTCGCCAACCCAGTCGTGGTAAAAAAGAAGAACGGTAAGTGGCGCGTCTGCGTGGATTTCACGGATCTAAACAAGGTGTGCCCTAAAGACAGTTTCCCTCTGCCTCACATCGATCGCTTAGTGGAAGCAACAACAGGGAACAAACTGTTGACATTCATGGACGTCTTCTCGGGATATAACCAGATCCTAATGCATCCCGAAGATAGAGAAAATACCGCCTTCATAACCGACCGCGGATGCTACTGCTACAAGGTTATGCCTTTCGGCCTGAAAAACACTGGAGCAACATACCAAAGACTCGTCAACAAGATGTTTCAAGACCAATTAGGCAAAACGATGGAGGTGTATATAGACGATATGCTTGTGAAATCTCTTGAGGAAAAGGATCACATCTCGCACCTGGAAGCATGCTTCAACCAGCTCGATCTTTACGACATGAAACTAAACCCGACGAAATGCAGATTTGCAGTTACCTCTGGAGAATTCCTAGGATACTTGGTCACTCATCGCGGCATCGAAGCAAATCCAAAGCAGATTGACGCGCTAATACAAATGGCATCTCCGAGAAACAAACGTGAAGTATAGAGATTAACTGGACGAGTGGCTGCATTCAACTGATTTATCTCACGATCAACTGACAAATGCTTGCCATTCTACAACACGCTGCGAGGAAACAAACAGTTTGAATGGTCAGACAAGTGCGAAGACGCTTTCAGACAGCTTAAAGAGTATTTAGCAACGCCGCCTATCCTCGCTAAACCAGTAACTGGAGAACCTCTTTTCCTCTACATCGCTATTTCTGAAACAGCCGTTAGTGCTGTGTTAGTACGTGAGGAACGAGGCGAGCAAAAACCCATCTTCTACGTCAGCAAGACTCTCACCGATGCTGAAACAAGATATCCTCAATTGGAGAAGCTTGCACTTTCCATCGTCATGGCATCGCGAAAGCTAAGGAACTATTTCCAAGCTCACACCATCGTAGTTCTCAGCACCTTCCCTTTGCGCTCGGTTTTGCATAGCCCAAGTCAATCTGGCAGGTTAGCCAAGTGGGCAATAGAACTCAGCGAGTACGACATCGAATACAGAGGGCGGACGTGCAACAAGTCACAAGTATTGGCAGACTTCCTCATCGAACTCCCTGAGGATCAAATGCTAAAGGAGGTCCGACCAGGTATCTGGGAACTACACGTCGACGGCTCGTCATCTAAGAATGGATCTTGAGTAGGAATACGCCTAGCATCGCCAACAGGCGTGATCCTTAAACAGTCTTTTCGTCTAGGCTTCAAAGCCTCCAACAACGAAGCAGAGTATGAAGCCATCATCGCTGGAATGAGGCTCGCCCAAGGACTCAACATCGAGCATGTTCACGCTTTCTGCGATTCACAGCTAGTTACTAGCCAATTCAGCGGCGAGTATGCAACAAAAGACGATCGGATGGAAGCCTATGTAAAGATAGTCAAGGACCTTACCTCGACATTCAAAGAATTTACGCTAACACGAATTCCTCGAGGGGAAAACGTCGACGCTGACGCATTGGCAAACCTTGCCTCCGCTTCAGCTCTTCGAAAAGATCCGGCTTTGAAGCGGGTAATCCCCGTGGAATTCATCGAATTTCCCAGCATCCAACAAAGTACAGCGCTCGCTATTTCGACACGATCTCAGATCGCGAGACAAGTAAAAGCCATTGCTGAATCATTCGAGACAAGTCCCAAAGACATGGAGATGACAGAAGCAACAGAAGAAAGAGAGCCCACGCATCCGCCAGTGGCAACGCCTATAAATGACGCTGAGAATGCCCCGGATGCTGACAACCTCTCACTGAAAGATCATGACCAAGACACATCTGTCCCAATGGAAACTGATGGAGAACCCGAGTACGGATGCGATAAGCCCTGGATGGACCAAATTCGTGCTTACATCGTTAGTGGAGAGCTGCCTAGCAACAAGTGGGCAGCCCGCAAGTTACAGAAGCAAGCTGCTCCATACGTCCTGTTAGATGAGAACATCTACAGGTGCGAGTTCTCCGGTCCTTTGCTCACCTGCGTAGAGGGACAAGAGGCCAGACAAGTCATGGAAGAAGTACACAGCGGGTCATGCGGCAATCACTCAGGAGGCAAAGCCTTGGCAATCAAGATAAAGCGACATGGCCACTTCTGGCCTACCATCGTGAACGACTGCATTAAGTTTTCAGCCAAGTGCGAAAGATGTCAACGTCATGCTCCAAAAATTCATCAACCAACGGAGAAGCTCTCTTCCGTCACCTCTCCTTACCCATTCATGAGATGGGCGATGGACATCGTAGGACCTCTGCATGCATCAAAACAAAAGCGTTTCTTACTTGTTTTAACAGATTATTTCTCAAAATGGGTGGAAGCTGAAGCTTACTCAAGTATCAAAGACGCTTAAGTCAAAAGTTTCATCTAGAGAAACATCATATGTCGTCACGGAATTCCATTCGAAATCATCACCGACCACGGTTCTCAGTTCATCTCCAACAGGTTCGAGGCCCTCTGCGCAAAGTGAAAATTCGACTCAACAAATCTACTCCTCGTCATCCCCAGGGAAATGGACAGGCAGAAGCAATGAATAAGACGATTCTCGATGGCCTTAAGAAACGTTTGGACGCGACGAACGGTCGCTGGACAGATGAGCTGGAAGGCGTTATATGGTCCCACCGCACCACTCCCAAACGCGGAACAGGCGAAACTCCTTTTGCTCTTGTCTATGGAACTGAATGTGTCATACTCTCCGAAGTCACTAGTCCAGGACCGCGACGTCGTCTCTTACCTGAAAACGAAGAACTCAACGATTCACTCATCTTTGATGAACTGGATTTCCTTAACGAAAGGCGCGATTAGGCACTCATCAGACTAACCAACTATCAAAATGCGGCCGCACGATACTACAACTCTAAAGTTCGAATCAGACGTTTCCGCGAAGGCGACTTGGTCTTACGCGAAGTTTTCCAAAACACAACAGAGCGAAACGCGGGGAAACTTGGTGCTAACTGGGAAGGACCTTACAAAGTCACCACCGTGGTCTGTCCCGGCGTCTATGAGCTCGCCACCATGGCCGGCAAGCCAATACTCCATTCGTGGAATGCGAAGCACTTGAAGTGGTATTATCATTAGTCCTCTCCTAAGGCCCCTGCCTTGAACTACGAAGTGACTTGATCCCTGCAAAGGGTACGTAGGCAGCTTGTCTCCGGTCGAGTTCAGTTGCCCTCCCCCGTCAAAAAAGGGAGGAGTAAGTGCTTTAACGAACTACGAGGCGACTTGATCCCTGCAAAGGGTACGTAGCAGCTTATCTCCGGACGAGTTCAGTTGCCCTCCTCCGTAAAAAAGGGGGGGGACTGGGGTATGTATACTCATATACTCCCAATTTTTAAATCACGCTCTTCGCTCCAACTTTTACATCTTCAATGGACTATTCGAAGCCTCTTTTGAGCAAGTTCAAACCACTGTCGTTGCTGCTGTCCACAGCAACAAAGTGTGAACCTGAACACATTGACATCCACTCTCGGATCCTAAGCGCGCTATATAAGTTATAACAATCAGTTTCTGAGCTTTTGACTCCGGCTGATTCTGATGTCCGGCTCTTGGCCTTTTTGGCCACGAGCGTTCATTCAAAAACCCAACAGCACGTTGGTAAAAAGCAGCTGCCAATGATTACTTAGGTTTATACACCGAATAATCATTCAGAAAACCCAACAACACGTTGGTCAAGTCAAAAGGCGTGATCGTTTCTGGACAGACGTGTTCAGAAAACACCGCCAAGCGAGCCTCTAAAGCTAAAGCATCAAGAGACCACAAAACCAAAAAGTTTACAAACTAAGCCATTCCGCGGAATATCAGAATCGTTAACAAGAAGATAACATGTCATGAAAGTCTCGTACACAGATTATCTTACGTCAAGACACGACGCAAGGCAAAACACAAAAACAAAAACAGAAGCAAAGACATTGCCACAAAGGCAGTTTTAGGGAAAGCAAAGCCGAAAAAGAAACAAGAGAAAACTCATCCTGCGAAGCCCTAGTCTTCAATGTTAACATACTCATCATCATCATGATTCACTCCGAGCTCATTTGTCATCGATCCATCAAAAGTCCGGACACCCACATCCGTTGTCAAAGTCTCGAGCGACACATTGTCCCGAGCAGTACCTGATGAGTCAGAAGAGATAGGCGATATGACCAAGTCGGAGTCTAATCCAACAAAAAGATTGTCAAATTCCACATCGCCGCCAGCAATATTTGGTAACCAAGCCTCGGTTCTGGCTACTTCAGCGTCAAACGAGTCGGGGGCCTCGCGCAGAATTCTAGCAAATTCAATGTTCGCCTCGACTTGAGCTAGCTGCACTAGTTTCTTCTTTGGGTTCCCGCCAAGGGTCCTGATCTTCTCTTTGGCGTGATCGATCTTGCCTTGGAACTTGGTGGCAAAAGTGCGCATCGCAGCCATGGTCGCACGCTTGATCCTGGAAGCTATACCGGTCTTCTCGTCAGCTAGTTGCCGCTGAAGTATCGATGCCTTAGCATTTTCTTCAACGGCACGCTCTTCCGCCTCAATGAACCTCCGCTGATAGGCCTGCAACTCGGACTCCGCACTCTTTCTGTGCTCCATTTCGATTCCTAATCGAGTCTGAGCATCCGAGCACGATTTCCTGGAAAGCTCTCCACGATCGTAAAACTTCCGGGCTAGCCTGTTCGCAGCGGCAAAGTGCTGAGGGACCAAAAAGAAAGGGTTTAAACACTTAGAAAAATCTCCTCAAAAAACTTTTGGAAACTCACTTGAAGGAATTGCGTGTTACGGACATACTCTGGATCCGTGGCGAGACATCAACCCAAAGTCAGGATATGCGACTAGCTCGGCGGGGAGAGGGCCGTCACTACCGTGATACTGGATGTTCGTAAACCATGCGGCCGTTTTCGAGTCATCAATAACACTCTCCGAAATCCCATCGGAGAGAACCGTACGAACAGGGCTCTGAACCTGGCCAACGCTCGAACTTCGACGAGATCTCTTTTTCTTTCGCCGAGCGCTGTGAGACTCCCCCTCTTGCTCGAGAGCAGTGCCTGAAGTGGAAGCTCCTGCCTCGGAGGAGGGAATGACTCCGTCAGGAACAGGGACCCATGGGGGTTTCTTTGAACGCCTACTTTTCTTCAGCTTCTCCTGGGGAACCTCGGGGATCTCACCGCTAACGATCGGCTGGTCTTGGACTCCATCTTCTTGCCCCCCAGCAGGGTTCGTTTCGAAACCAGCCGCCAAATTCTCAGCCTGCGCGCGCTCCTGAGCTGCCATCTCCTCTCGAAAAGACAAGTATCCCATCGCTCGTTTAACTCTTTGGAAATGGAAAGTCCTCTCCCAAAAACAGAGGTGCCGCTCGAATCTAACCTCGGAAAGGAAGTCAGTGAACAAACCGTCTGGGCAGGGTGGAAATCCGGACGGACCTGCACGAAACATAAACAAAGATCAAGGTTAGGATTCAAGTGTTTCCTAAAAACAAAGACGGCAAGCAGAAGGAAAGTCCTAGACTAAGACTGAATGACAACTAGCTACCGCGACATCTCCATCGCGTAACTACTTTCTCAAGCCATTGATCACCCACATATGCTTAGGAAATCTTGACATAGAAGAAGTAGTTGATCCAATGCCTATCCTTGGTAGGGTGATCATCGATAACCAGACAACCAACGTGAGCTCCGATGGCAACGATCATATCATTCCTAACCATACCCCTGCTACCAATCTTCAATAAATTCAGGTAATAATAGACGGTGATTTCTTGGTGACATTCTATGCCCCGAACCAGTATTCCTACCAAGTGTCGAATACCTCGAGGGGTCGCCTGAGCAAGGGCTATCTTGTGTCTCCAGAAATAGTCAAGGATCACCGGTGGGATAGGGAAAGTGAGGAAGCATTCCTCATGAGAATTCTCATACATAGTAAAGTAGCCAGGGGGAGGATCGTCGGCTCAATCAGAGGACCTTGGGACACTAAACTCAACTTCATTGGGAACTTCGAACTCGGTCCTGAGTTTGTCTAACGATTCTGCTGAGCATAAGGTGGAACCTGGGGGATCAGGATTCCCCCGTTTCTTATACATCATTCCTTGTCGCTCTCGACGCGCTTTCTTCTCTGCGTGAAGGACGTGGAGGAATTTTTCCTCTTGTTCTTGAGTCAAGATTGCTTCCGCAGGCCACTCGTATCCTTCAGACTTAACTACAAAAGGAATCTCGTCAAACTCTGGCAAAACGGGGTAAGGATCCATCCCAGAGGCTCCGTCGACGGAATTCTCAACCGGTTCGGCCAAAACTCCTCAAAGCGGTTCGGCCAAAATTTCCAAATGGTCCGGTTCGGCCAATTCGCGGCCTTAAGACCGGTTCGGCCAAAATGAGCAGAGGAGCGGTTCGGCGAATTTCCCTTTCGACAGAGAGACCGGTTCGGCGAATTCCCCATTCGCGCAAGTGACCGATTCGGCCAAAACCTATCAACCGGTCCGGATCGGCCAAATTTTCGCGAGGAACCGGTTCGGCCAAAACGTCCAACCTGGTCCGGTTCGGCCAAAAATTCGCGAGGAACCGGTTCGGCCAAATGTCGCAACTGGTCCGGTTCGGCCAAAACTTCACGACGAATCTTCCTCGGCAAAACTTCTCAACCGGTCCGGCCAAAACGCCTCAAGTAGTCCGGTTCGAAGAAAGTTTCACAACCGGATCGGCCAAAAGGAAAACTAGGTTCAGCCAAATTCCGGTTTTAAAAACCGGTTCGGCAAAATCTTCCAGTGCCAAGCAGCCCCCTCGGCAAAAAACGGACCAAAGTTTCGCCGAGCCGGCGAGCTCCTTCGGCAAACCGGTCCGCGAATTTCGCCGAACCGGACGAGTCCCTTCGGCAAAATCGGACCACAATTTCGCCGAGCAGGCGGGCTCCTTCGGCAAAATCGGATAACAATTTCGCCGAGCCACTCTTCGGCAAACCGGTCCACGGATTTGGCCAAGCCGGACTAGCTCCTTCGGCAAGAAACGGACCGAAGTTTCGCCGAGCCGGCGAGTTTCTTCGGCAAACCGGTCCGCGAATTTCGTCGAATCGGGCAAGCCTCTTCGGCAAAAACCGGATCGAAACATCCGCAAGCCGGGCGAGCCTCTTCGGCCACAAAACGGCGGGTCTCCTCGGCAAAAATTATCGATCCCTCCGCCTCGTCCAAATTCGGCCTCTCAAAATAGAAGGCAAAATCTTTCTCGGCGAAGTCTCCCTTCGAAACCTTCCCCGCGACCAAAACCGGGACTCGCTCGATGAGGTCGTCGTCGGCCAAATAAGGATCGAACAAAAAAAAAAAAAAAAAAAACAAGCTAACAAAAGTTAAGAGAGAGAGAGAGAGGAGAGGGTACCTTCTAGAGACAGAGTGAAGAAATGAGATGAGGTAAAAGTAATAGGAGTAGAATGGTTTTATAAAGGAAGACGGTTTCACCTCGGGAAACGTGACATCCAGTACGTTTCAAGAATGTCAGTATCTTTTATCTTCAAGAACACTGGAAATTTTCATCAGACAAAATGGGACCCGGGTCAGAACATCACATCGGTCTCTTCAAAGTATTTACTCTGGTAAAAATTTATAACTTTTGTTCTCTTTACTTGGACAAGTTACCGCCCCGCTACTATTATCATACTAACGGGCTGGGGGGCTAACTGTTGGGATCGGAAATCCCTCCCCCGAGAACAACTGTCGATAATGACAAAAGCGCTGTGATATGGTTGAGCTGTCGAGCAGGAGAACTAGCCAAACAGCCAAATACAATATCGCCGCCAAATTTGAAAGTTAGGCCAAATTTGGCCTAGCCGGGAAAAGGTTAGCCAAACCAGGGAAATTGGCCGAACCGCCCAGACAGGTTTGGCCGAACCGGTTAGACAGGTTTGGCCGGACCGCCCAGGCAGTTTTGGCCGAACCGCCCAGGAAGTTTTGGCCGAGCTGCCTGGTTCAGTTTTGGCCGAGCGGCCCGGTTCAGTTTGGCCGAGCAAGCCAAACCGCTTAGGCGAAATCTGCAAGCCAGACCGCTTAGGCGAAATCTGCCAACCAAACCGCTTAGGCGAAAACTGCTAAACGAAAGGCCTTGCATATTTCTGGTTAAACGGGATCAACTACATTTCGCCGAGGAGAGTCCCTTCTGAAGAACAGGTTAGTCGCTAAGAGTGGCAAGCCCATCGGGCTGACGAGTTCAGAACAAGTCTAGCCCATCAGGAGAAGCCCACGAGGGAAGCCGCCTTCAGAAGGAGAGATCATCGGTGAAATAAGGAAAACTTCCTTTTTCTTCGAGAAGATAAACTCAATAAGGAAAGAGTATCGAGACGTGTCCCGAAGAATTAGGATAATTTCCTTTATCTTGTTGTAACCCAAAACCGACATAGTCGAGTATATATATCGATGTACATCCTTTGAGAAAGGGATCCGCAACTTTATTCACAAAAGCAATACAAAGCAATTACAAACCCTATTTTTCTTTGCTCATCGTTTTCTACTTCGTAGCTTAACTCAGAAATCTCTGCTTCCTCTCGAAACCCTTACAAATCTAATTGTGCGAATTCCGGCTTCTACATAGTTCATGGTCGGTTTGTTAAGGACCTTGGACTTAACTGAATATTTGAAGGACATGTTAAGGTACGTGACTTAGCAGACTCGAGGCGGGCTCCCTTGGTCGTTAGTCGGGACTCGAAATTGATCATAATAGTATTTATTTACGGTCATCGAGTTCCATGATCGAGGGATCATGGTTCCTTCCATGCTCATAAGTTTGTAGACACCTGGACGGACAATCCTTGAGATCTTGTAGGGTCCTTCCCAGTGCGCACCAAGTTTGCCTGCCTTGTATTCTGCGGTATTCTCATAAACCTTTCGAAAAACGAGGTCACCTATTTGGAAAGTTCGGTTTCGAACTCGCTTGTTATAGCACCGAGCTGTTATTTGTTGGTAATTCAAGATGCGGAGCAAGGCTTGGTCGCGTTTTTCTTCAACATGGTCGATGTTGTCCAAAAGCATACGATCGTTGAGTTCAGGGTCTGCGGTCATCATAACTTGGCGGATGCTGTTTACGTTTACCTCGGCGGGGGCCATGGCTTCGATTCCATAGGCGAGCGAGAAAGGACTCCGTCCAATTCGTCTGCCCATACTCCCTTCTTTTCGTCGAGACGCTTCTTTAACTCGAAGATGATCTCTTTGTTTGTGGCCTTCGCTTGACCGTTGCCTTGTGGGTATCGCGGTGTCGATTTGTTCACCCTTATCTTCAATTTTGCGTAGAAATCTTTGAAAGTATTTGGGATAAACTACAACCCGTTGTTGGTCACGATCTCGTAAGGGAGACCGTGTCGATAAATGATGAACTTCCAAACGAAGTCCTGTACGTTGTCTGCTCGAATCATTGCGTATGCTTCTGCCTCGACCCACTTGGTGAAGTAATCGGTGACCACGACTACAGAGCGTTTTTACTTCAACTTAGGAAAAGGGCTGATGATATCCATCGCCCAACGCATAAAAGGGTAAGTCGAGGTCGCGGTCGTGAGTGGCTCGGTCGGTGAATTGATTATTGGTCCATGACGCTGACACTTCTCGCAGCATCGAGAATGGTTGGCGCAGTCCATGAACATGGTCGGCCAAAAGAAGCCAAGCTTTTTGATCTTCATTGCGAGAGTTCTGCCGCCGGAATGGTTTCCACCTGCCCATGCGTGGGATTCAGCCATGATTAGGTAGGTTTCCTCGCCGGCTACGCACTGCAAGAGAGCACCGCATACATTCCAACGAAAAAATTTATCGTCGAGCAACATGTATCGAGCCGACCGTGTCTTTACACGCAGTGCAGCCCACTTATCTCCAGGTACGGTTCCATGCTTGATGTAGTCGATGATTTCTTCGCGCCAGTCGTTGTGCTCGACGATTCCGGGTTCTTGTAAGATCGGACGGGGGTCAAGGTCGCTCGAACTATCTCCTTCTTCGACCGCGTTCACTCGATTTGATCCGTGAGGCAGCTCGATACTAGGGTCGGGAATTGTCTCGACCGGTGTAACACGTTGTAGGCTGGATTCGGAGCTGGTTGCAAGAGATGCCAACGCGTCTGCATTGGTATTTTCCGCGCGTGGGATGTTGGTGATGAAGAAGCTATCGAAGTTGTGTAAGATGAGTTCTTTACACGCATCGTAGTCGTGGTTAAGATAGTTGGTGACAAGCTGCGAGTCACTAAAAGCATGCACTTTCCTTGCACCGACCTCTCTCGCTAATAGAAGACCAGCAATGAGAGCCTCCCACTCTGCTTCGTTGTTGGAAACCCAAAATTCAAGTCGAAAAGATTGTTTTAGTACCTCACCGGTCGGGGAGACTAATCGTATGCCGACGCCTGAACCGTGTTGGGAAGACGACCCGTCGATGTATAGGCTTCATTCCTGTCGCGCCCGGTCAGTGATGATCGCTTAAAGAGGGAGCTCGGTGATAAAATCGGCAAGGACTTGAGACTTGGCGCTCGTACGGTTATGGTACTCGATGTCGTATTCGCTTAGTTCTACCGCCCATTTTGCCATTCGACCAGATTGGCTTGGGCTGTAGAGGATCGTCCGCAAGGGCTGAGCTGTCATAACAGCGATCGTATGTGACTGAATATACAGCATGAGTTTCCGGGCAGCGACCACGATTGCGTAAGCGAGCTTTTCCTAGGTCGGATACCGACCTTCTACAACATCCAAAGACTTGCTTACATAGAAAATCGGCTTTTGATCTCCATGATCTTCGCGAACAAGGACTCTGCTGACCGCTGCATAAGTGACCGAGATGTACAGGTAGAGTGTCTCACCGTACTCGGGTTTTGACAAGACCGGCAGTGTTGTTAAGTAAGTTTTCAGCTCCTTGAAGGCCTCCTCGCACTTGTCGTCCCAGATGAACGCCTTGTTCCCACGTAGGAGTTGGAAGAATGGAAGGTTTCGGTCGCTTGAACGAGAGATGAAGCGGTTGAGCGCAGCGATCCTACCAGTAAGACGTTGTACTTCTCTTTTATTTGTTGGCGACGGAAGGTCCAGGATCGCGGTGATTTGCTTAGGGTTACCCTTGATTCCTCGCCGGGTCACAATGTACCCGAGGAATTCTCCGGAGGAGACCCCGAACGTACACTTGGTTGGATTGAGCTTCATGTCGTATTGGTTAAGTATATCAAAACAATGTCGGAGGTGACCGACGTGGTTGGCGGCTTTCTGTGATTTGACGAGCATGTCGTTGATATAAACATCCATGTTGTCGCCGAGCTGGTCGGCAAACATCTTGTTAAGTAACCGTTGGTACGTTTCTCCAGCATTCTTCAGGCCGAAGGGCATGATCCTGTAGCAAAAATTTCCACGGTCGGTGATGAAGGACGTCTTCTCACGGTCGTCAGGGTGCATCGCTATCTGGTTGTAGTCAGAGAAAGCGTCCATAAATGAGAGGAGTTCATTTCTTACGATGGCTTCGACCACGCGGTCGATGTGTGGAAGCGGGTAGCTGTCCTTCGGACACGCCTTATTAAGGTCGGTGAAATCCTCGCATACACGCCAATTTCCTTTTTTTTTCTTCACAACAATCGGGTTAGCCAACCACTCCGGATACTTGACTTCGACGATTGACCCTGCTTCAAGGAGTTTGGTGACTTCTTCGTTGACTGCCCGAGCTCGTTCGCTGCTGAGCTTTTGTCTTTTTTGCTTGATCGGCTTGTTGGTCGGGTCTACGTTGAGCTCGTGGCTGGTGATGGTCGGCTTGATGCCCTTCATGTCGGCCATCGACCATGCGAACATTGAGATGTTGTTGCGCAGGAAATCGATCAGTTCTTTTTTATCGGTTCAGAGAGTTCGGCACCAACGTTGACGCGTCGGTCATGATTTTGAGGGTCGATGTCGACCGAGACTGTGAGTTCCATCATTGGCTCCTTTTCGTCGGGCTCTTCGGGACTGCTGATGAGTAGGTTCACCTTTTGTAGTTTTTATCCCGTAACAAAGCACGTTCGTGCTACCTTCTGACTGCCTCGGACGGTGAATATCCCGAGCGAGGTCGGGAACTTGATGCACTGATGATAGTTCGAACAAATGGCCCTGATGGAGAATAACCATGGTGTTCCCATGATCACGTTGTATACCGCGGGCTTATCTGCGACAAGGAAATTGACGATCCTTGAAACTCCTCCTGCGTAAACTACCAATTTGATCGACCCGATGGTCATAGTGGTGACGCCGGCGAACCCTGTGAGAGGTCTCACGCCAGGCTTGATCTTACTGTCCGCGATATCCATTCTCTTGAACGTATCTTTAAAGATGAGATCGACAGAGCTTCCGGTGTCGATCAGGATGTGGTTAACGTCGCACTCTCCTATTTTTAGTTCGATGACCAAGGGGTCGTTGTGTGGCATGGCAAGGTTCTTTGTGTCGGCTTCTGAAAAGATGATCGGTATGTCGACTTCTACCCGGGTGGCGCATTCCTGGTCGGCGAGATTCTGCTTCTCGTGATGCTTAAGAGATCGGACCGATGCATGCTCGATCTGATGGCCACCCATGATGATTGTGACTCTTCTTTTCGAGGTTGGTGGATCGTTACTTGATCTTTGCTTTGGTGGGAGGACGTCGGTTTCATTCGGGCGTTGCTCGGTCGCTGCTGGGTTTCCTACCTTTCGTTTTTCTCCACGGTCGGGAGGACTATCCACCTTGATTTCACCACGTTGATAACCGGAGAGTAGAGCGTCCTTAAGACCCCGACATTGCGACCTAGAATGACTGAACACCCGGTGGAAATCGCAGTATAACTTTTTGTTGTTCGAATCCTGCCCTCGTATCCATTTGTTCGATGGTCGCTGAGGTGGTTGGTTGGTCCCAACCTGATGTACTGAGAGCTTTTTTGCTTTGTACTCCTGGTCGTAGTGTTGGCGGGGCTCCTGGTACTCACCGTTACCCTTTGGTTTTTCATTTTGCGTCGGGGGCTTTGCAGGAGAGTGCTTTTGTGAGTTGACGGTCTTGTCATCTTCAAGGTGGATATACCGCGTAGATCGGTGCATCGCGTCCTCTAGACTGGACGGTGGGAGGAGGACAAGATTTTCCCTGAACTTTGATTCATCCCACAATCCTTGTCTTAATGCGGAGATCGCGGAATTATCGCTGACCATAACCCTGGAGAGCATTGCCTTGAATCTATCCATGTATTCCCGTAGGGTCTCGTCTTCCTTTTGGACCAGGGACCAGAGGTTGGCGTAGGAAATTCCTTCTTCGAGGTACATCGAATAGTGCTTGAGGAAAGCTTCAGACAGTTGTGGGAAACTGCTGATCGATCGCGGACTAAGTCGGGTGAACCACTCAAGAGCGGGTCCCGAGAGATGCTCGACGAAGTGTTGACAACAGCATGCGTCTTTTTCTTCTGGGAGATAGTAGATGCGTCCCATTGCTAGGTTGAACCTTCTTAAATGCTGCATTGGATCGGTATCTCCAGTGTAATGCGGAATACAAAGTTTGCTAGAATCTCTGATCGGGACCGACATGATTCGGTCGGTGAAAGGTGTTTGTTGCGTTTCCGCTAATACACGGTCGATTTCAGGGGCTGAGCTAATTGCCATGTACATCTTCGAGTTGATTTCCTTAAGTTTCGCTCGCAAATCGTCCAACTCGAAGTCTCGATCGGTTTTTGGTTCCTGCGACCGCGATCTGGCATGCCTGGCGTGCTGAGAGACGGTCGGGTTGACTAAGGGAGGAATGACTGTTTCGTTTTGGTCGGTTCGCCGACCCAGTCCCTCGATGACGTCCGTTGATCTGCCCAATCTGTCAAAGACATTTGTTGGGCGGCCCAATCTGTCGAAGACTTCTGGTTGTCCGCCCAACCTGTCGAAAATCATCTGCGACGAGCTAGCTCCAAGCTGCGGGGTGTCATGGTTGGGACGGTTGTTGCCGACCTCGGCCCGCTCGCGGGTGACCGCTCGAGAAATCTGTAAATCTTCGAGACGGGAGCTAGTCTGGCGAGTCAGCTGATACTGATCGTCGAGGCGTCGCATGATGACACCCATCATCCTGGTCAGGTCGACTTGTCCATCACCGATCCGGATAGTCCCTTGGTGGACGACGTCGGGAGTGTTGACAGTTGCAGGCTGGTCGACGTTGGTACCGCCGATCAGAGTAGACCTTTCAGTAGCGAGTGCGACTGGGTATGGTGAACAGGTCCTGGAGTCGCGCTTCGAATGGTCGGGGTGGCGACCCTGTCCTCTTGCGAAAGAGGAACGGGTTCGGCGACCGGGCTCATTCTTTGGAGTATAAGAGAATCTCTATGCCCCTAACTGGCGCGCCAAATGTTGATCTCAAGATCGGGAAAGTACGATCGTATATAATGAGAGGTTGAGATTTCTGTTAAGTAAGAATAAACACGGTCGTAGAAATATAAGATGTTCGTATTAAAAAGTGATAATCGTATAAAAAGGTGATGGTCGTATAAAAAGGTGATGGTCGCTCAACAAAACAGAGTATGGTCGTAGAGAGTACACAAAACGTGATCGTATTGCTCTGCTCTAAATATTATATCATAAGTTGTCACATCAACTAATGTGACAACTATTTATAGTACATTAATTTTGGGTTTAATGTAACTATGGTTACACAAAGTAACTAGATAAGCAAAAGCACTATGATTTAGTTAATAAAAGTTGATAGATGTGTTGGGCCTTAGTTTTCTGATGGACTTTATAATAAAAAATAATTTGGGCCTCATACATACATACCAGTATATGAATTTAAATTTATAATACAGTTCGACGTAGATCAGTAAAAACCTGTTTGTCCTGTTTTTGAAACCTATAAAATAATCATTCATAAATGAATAGTATTCTGGGACCTGGGAAAAACAATGTGTAAACCGTTAACCAAAAACAGCCCATAAACCATAAAAACCGCAAAACGAAAGGCCCAATCCATTATAACAAACCGTACACCGTGGAATATGACGTGGAAGATCGAATGGTCTATATCAAAAACAACATGAACGCCACGTGTTCACCACAACGTAAATCCCTTATCAGCGCGTGCCGGCTCAAGCCATGCACACAGCTAAACCGCGTCGCCACGTTCCTCTTACCCATGATCTCAATCTCCTAATCACAACCGTTAGATCAAAATCAAACGGTCATAATTAAATCCCTTTAGGTCAAATACCAGAAAAACCAATCACCTACTTGTGCCACCACAGACTTTTCGAAGAAAGCGTGAACAATAAGTTAAACGCGATTTCTACGATCCCTAACTCTCCACCGTCCGATTAAACAACTTACAATTTTCATGTTCAGATAAAATTAAAAAAAAAAACAAAATCAGATACATATAAATAAATTAAAATCCATCATTAGCATTGAAATGTGTGTGGCTGAGTATTGCATCTTAGCGTAAAGCTTGGGGAGAGTGTAACCTACAAACACAAACATTTGTTATGAAGATGATGAATATGAAAATGGGAAAAAAAGGAAGGAAGGTATTGATAGAGAAACTGATGTTGCAATTAGCAATGTAGATGTTAATGTATCTGTTATTGCCACTCGAAATGTATCATTTGAGAAGCCTGAAATGACGGTGGAAAGTTCGGTTTTGGTTAATGGTAGAGAAGGTTATGTTTTGTCTATGGTGAGGCACAACCGAGTGGCTGTAACTTCGATATCGCAGATGAACTCGTTGTTGATCCAGAGTCTTTCTTCTTTTCGATCTCCTAAGCCTCGTTGGTCATCTGCTCGAGACGCTGAAATGTTATCTGCGAAACTCGAGATTGAGAAAGCTTCTGTTGTGCATGAATCTCCTGGACTTAATCCTTTGGTTTATCGTAATATCTCCAAGTTTCTAAAGAGTTACGATCTGATGGAGAGGAAACTCAAAGTTTATGTATACAAGGAAGGAAGTAAACCGATATTCCATGACCCAACGCCTCGAGGAATTTACGCTTCAGAAGGTTGGTTCATGAAACTCATGGAAAGCAACAAGAAGTTTGTAGTTAAAGATCCAAGAAAGGCTCATTTGTTTTACATACCGGTCAGCATCAAAGCCCTTAGGACCACGCTGGGATGGGATTTTCAGACACCGAAAAGCCTTGCTGATCATTTGAAAGAATACGTTGATTTGATATCCGGAAAGTACAAGTTCTGGAACCGAACTAGTGGAGCTGATCATTTTCTAGTTGCTTGCCATGATTGGGGAAACAAACTGACGAAAAAACACATGAAGAACAGTGTTCGAGCGCTTTGTAACTCAAATGTTGCACAAGGCTTTAGAATTGGGATCGATACAGCTTTACCGGTCACATATATACGCTCTTCCAAGTCTCCTCTTGAGTACCGCGGGGGGAAAAATGCATCCGAAAGGAAGATTCTTGCGTTCTTTGCTGGAAGTATGCACGGATATCTTCGTCCGATCCTTGTGCAGCTTTGGGAGAACAAAGAACCTGATATGAAGATCCTCGGTCCAATGCCTCGTGACCCTGAAAGCAAGAAACAATACCGAGAATACATGAAGAGTAGCAAGTACTGCATATGCGCGAGGGGCTACGAAGTACACACACCTAGAGTTGTAGAAGCGATCATTAACGAATGTGTTCCTGTTATCATTGCTGACAACTACGTGCCTCCCTTTTTCGAGGTTTTGAATTGGGAGGAATTTGCGGTGTTTGTCGAGGAGAAAGACATAGCGAATCTGAGGAACATTCTGCTATTAATACCTGAAGAGAGATATATTGGTATGCAAGCAAAGGTGAAAATGGTGCAGCAACATTTCCTATGGCACAAGAACCCGGTTAAATTTGATCTGTTTCATATGATTTTGCATTCAATTTGGTACAACCGTGTTTATAGGGTTAGAACCAGGTGAAAGACTAATGTAATTGTAACCCAAATGAAATCAATGAGAGTCTTTTTTGTTTTTTGTTGTTGTTAAAGACCTCTCCAAAAACAGATGGTAAGAACAAACTTAAGAGTCTTTTTTGTTTTTTGTTGCTAATTGCCATGTACATCTTCGAGTTGATTTCCTTAAGTTTCGCTCGCAAATCGTCCAACTCGAAGTCTCGATCGGTTTTTGGTTCCTGCGACCGCGATCTGGCATGCCTGGCGTGCTGAGAGACGGTCGGGTTGACTAAGGGAGGAATGACTGTTTCGTTTTGGTCGGTTCGCCGACCCAGTCCCTCGATGACGTCCGTTGATCTGCCCAATCTGTCAAAGACATTTGTTGGGCGGCCCAATCTGTCGAAGACTTCTGGTTGTCCGCCCAACCTGTCGAAAATCATCTGCGACGAGCTAGCTCCAAGCTGCGGGGTGTCATGGTTGGGACGGTTGTTGCCGACCTCGGCCCGCTCGCGGGTGACCGCTCGAGAAATCTGTAAATCTTCGAGACGGGAGCTAGTCTGGCGAGTCAGCTGATACTGATCGTCGAGGCGTCGCATGATGACACCCATCATCCTGGTCAGGTCGACTTGTCCATCACCGATCCGGATAGTCCCTTGGTGGACGACGTCGGGAGTGTTGACAGTTGCAGGCTGGTCGACGTTGGTACCGCCGATCAGAGTAGACCTTTCAGTAGCGAGTGCGACTGGGTATGGTGAACAGGTCCTGGAGTCGCGCTTCGAATGGTCGGGGTGGCGACCCTGTCCTCTTGCGAAAGAGGAACGGGTTCGGCGACCGGGCTCATTCTTTGGAGTATAAGAGAATCTCTATGCCCCTAACTGGCGCGCCAAATGTTGATCTCAAGATCGGGAAAGTACGATCGTATATAATGAGAGGTTGAGATTTCTGTTAAGTAAGAATAAACACGGTCGTAGAAATATAAGATGTTCGTATTAAAAAGTGATAATCGTATAAAAAGGTGATGGTCGTATAAAAAGGTGATGGTCGCTCAACAAAACAGAGTATGGTCGTAGAGAGTACACAAAACGTGATCGTATTGCTCTGCTCTAAATATTATATCATAAGTTGTCACATCAACTAATGTGACAACTATTTATAGTACATTAATTTTGGGTTTAATGTAACTATGGTTACACAAAGTAACTAGATAAGCAAAAGCACTATGATTTAGTTAATAAAAGTTGATAGATGTGTTGGGCCTTAGTTTTCTGATGGACTTTATAATAAAAAATAATTTGGGCCTCATACATACATACCAGTATATGAATTTAAATTTATAATACAGTTCGACGTAGATCAGTAAAAACCTGTTTGTCCTGTTTTTGAAACCTATAAAATAATCATTCATAAATGAATAGTATTCTGGGACCTGGGAAAAACAATGTGTAAACCGTTAACCAAAAACAGCCCATAAACCATAAAAACCGCAAAACGAAAGGCCCAATCCATTATAACAAACCGTACACCGTGGAATATGACGTGGAAGATCGAATGGTCTATATCAAAAACAACATGAACGCCACGTGTTCACCACAACGTAAATCCCTTATCAGCGCGTGCCGGCTCAAGCCATGCACACAGCTAAACCGCGTCGCCACGTTCCTCTTACCCATGATCTCAATCTCCTAATCACAACCGTTAGATCAAAATCAAACGGTCATAATTAAATCCCTTTAGGTCAAATACCAGAAAAACCAATCACCTACTTGTGCCACCACAGACTTTTCGAAGAAAGCGTGAACAATAAGTTAAACGCGATTTCTACGATCCCTAACTCTCCACCGTCCGATTAAACAACTTACAATTTTCATGTTCAGATAAAATTAAAAAAAAAAACAAAATCAGATACATATAAATAAATTAAAATCCATCATTAGCATTGAAATGTGTGTGGCTGAGTCAGTATAACGTATAGAGCAAAGCAACCTAACCTTTGAGGAGTTTCGTTTCTCTATAAGAAATCGCCGAATCGTTAAGCAATCGCTAATCTCATCGTCTTCTCCGATTCAATCGCTAATCTCAGCTTCTCCGATTCAATCGCTGCATTGTTTTAGACGGAGATGGCATCGTCGACGGCGAGGATTTGTTGCGGCGGCGGAGGAGGAAGTGCGGTTGCGGTTCGATGTGATCGGAGTACGGTGATTAGTCGATCGTCGTCGTGTGTTGTTGTTCCGGTGGTTAATCGACGGAATCGGTACGAGATCGGGAAAGTTTCGATGACGATGGGGGATTTGGGATTGGGATTGAATTCTACGGCGGTGAAGATTGAGAAGACGAATATCGGAGAAAGGAAACGAGGCGGATCTGTTGTGTCGAGGGAGAAATTGGATTTGTGGTTGAGAGATTCTGTTGTTGAGATTGTGAAGAATCTGAGAGAATCGCCGTTATTGGTGCATTTATACGCGGAGGCGAACGGTGGTTTGGTTACGACGGCGACGAATCCGGGGGCGGAGGATTGGTCGGAGATGGAAGGGAAATGGGGAAGAGGAGAAGAGAGAACACCGGAGGGAGTTATATTCGTTGAGAAACTCGTTGATGATGACGTGGCGGTGGATTCGGAAGGAGATGATGATGATTACGATGGTGGCGCGTGTGGAGAAGGAACAAGCGCGTGGGGGATTGTGGCGCAAGGAAGGGGATCGGATAGTGGACCGGTTTGTTATTTGTTGAAAACGACCCGGGTTGGGTCCGGTATGGGTACGGTTTGTACGCATTTCTGTTTGGTTAAGGTGAAGAGTTTTAGAGAGACGGCTTTTTCACAGTTGAATAACTCGTGGTTGGTGCAGACTGGTCAATGAAACAGTGAAAGGGATTGATCTGTAAATTATTTATTCTCTTCGGGTTTGAATTATGAAACCCTTATTGATGAATCTGTTCAACATTTTAGAAATTTATATACTGGTGGTTTTAAGTGTAAATGAAATGGTCAAGCTATTTGGTTATGGTGATTGGTTTTAATTAAGAAGATTGATAGTTTGTCACTAATCATAAGTAATGATCAAGAGGCTCGGGATATTATCCATATACATCATGACACCAAAATAGCAAAACGTAGATGGATTTGTATCATTCATAATACTCGAAGCTGAGGTTCTAAATCTAGTGATCACAGTGCACTCATAATCTTCCCGAGAGAGGAGAGAAAGTGAAGAAACGATGATCGTGAATCGTGATAGAAGTTGATGAGCTGCATGTGCGACTCTTTGGATCATTATTAGTGGTCTTGCCAATTGTGGACCTGTGATGTAACGTGGATCTTTGGGTAATGGACTTATGTTTTAGGGCCCATATATATAATAGATGTGTAAGACCTTCTTCTTTCGTTTGGGCTAATATGTCGACACAACGGTAAAATACATTCATTTTGTATCGGATACATAAAAAAGTTGTAAATGTTTCTTGTTTGCTATCTTCTTTTGTCAGATTTTATTGTTTTCTATCTAAATTTTGTTTTATGTTTTGTAAAATGGGAAAGCTGACATATTGGCTAAGAAAGTCAAAACGTTACATGCCATTTCAATTTAATGCTACAGTTGAATTTTTTCACTTAGGGACTAAAAACAAGAAAATTGCAAATTACCGAGGCTATCGGTTTTGTTTCTCATGTTGTCTATTCTCTTGTTGAAAGGATAAATTATTACTTCGTTTTCATGAATCTCTCTTCTTTCCCAACTCCAAGAAAGAAAAACGTGGTGTTTCAGACATGGCACGCTCAATTCCTCTTTTTTCTTGGCCATTGAAACTAGGGTTCTTATGTTAAAATGTAATTCTATAATCACACAAAAAGCCAATTGAATTGTGTATTTTAAATTTTTAATATACCACTTCTTGAGACGTTTCCTCGATTTCCATAATCCATTAAAAATATCAGACTCATTGAATTGATGTGTTTTTTCGCAAAGTCCCATGCACATGGTTCCAACAAATGAAGCTTCTTAAGTTCTTTTAGTTTTATTATTCAGATAGCATCATCACTCCCACCAAGCCACTAATTAACCCTAGCTACCACTTCTTACTTGGTTCTTGTTTTTCTTTACCCTAAGTTTTAGTTTGTTTCACAAAACAACTCTACTTTACCTGAAGTGAAGACAACAAACTTCCATTCTTAACAATTAAAGATTCCATCAAAAGAGTTCCAAAATATGGAACCCGGTGAAGACAAATCCGATAAGAAATCCTAAAATTGTTATAACAACAATAAACATAAGAAAGCTACAAACATTGAAATGAACTAACAAACACATAACAGATAATCAAAAACAACAAACAACGATCTCTCTTACATAACCCAAAATGAACAAACAAACCGGATTCCTCTTCGCCGGACCGAAAAAACATGTTAGTTTTTTACCATTTTCTTCAACTTGAACCCAATTCACCTGAACTCCCTGAAGGACATCTGATCATTCTCAATATGTTAACAGCTTCTCCCATATGTGGTCTACTTGATGGAACCTGAGAAGTGCAAATAAGCCCTAGCTTAATCACCGCGACCGCTTCTTCTACTGGAAACTTCCCTTGTAGCCTCGGATCGATACATTCCTCTGCTCTTCCATCTTCAAGAGCTTCTCTCACCATATCACATAGAACCACAACATCATCTTCCATATACTCTACAGGTTTCTTACCTGTAACAACTTCAAGAACCAATACTCCAAATCCATAAACATCGCATTTCTCGGTTATTTTCACCGTTCTGCAGGCAAACTCGGGAGCCATGTATCCCAGAGCACTCTGTATCTTGCTGCTTAGAACGTACCTGTCTAGCATTGGTAGCAATCTTGCTAATCCGTAATCTCCAACTTTAGCCTCACCAGAGCTGTCTAGCAACACGTTACTCGATTTGATGTTGTAGTGGATGATGTTTGATTGATGCAAATAGGCTAAGCATTTCGCTGTACCGAGGATCACGTTGAACCGATCATTCCAAGAAAGAGAACTACTACCTCCTGGTGCTTCGTGTAAGTGTTTGTATAAACTCCCACCTGAGAGGAACTCATAGATGAGAAGCTGAAGAGATGTTGTCCAGTAATAACCTTCGAGTTTAACCAGATTCGTGTGCCTGAGTTTCCCGAGTTTCTTAACCTCTCTCTCGAATTCTTCTTGAGACTTGACAAGGCTTGAGACAGTAAGCTTCTTGATAGCCACAGGATACCCATCTCTGATTACTGTTCTGTAGACTGCTCCAAACCCGCCTCTACCAAGCTCACAGTCTTTGTTAAGCAGAGCATGTGTTCCCGTGCTGAAATCGGGTTCACCAGAGAACATTACAAGCTTCCCTGAGTTGCTATCGGTTGTGGGAGATCGGCTGAAGTCATCTCCGCCCGAGAAAGTGAGCGGTACAGCTGATCTTGAAACCGTTGATGCACGCACTCTCAAGTTAAGGACCGTGATGGCAATTACACCAACCACAATGGCTGCAGCAGCACTGATAGCTATTAAGGAAGATATACTAAGAAGTATCCTTTTGTGACCAGAACCAGGAGGCAGTACTTCACCCGACGAATCGAAAGTTGCATTAGGATTCAAGACAATCGGTTTCGGAGAGACAGCAGGACATGACTTGTTGACAACAGCACCGCAAATTCCCGGGTTTCCATATACTGAATAAGGGGATAGACCGTTAAAGATTCCACCTGCAGGTAGTTCCCCAGAGAGATGGTTATGCGATATGTTGAAGGTGCGAAGATAACCGAGATTAGCCAACGGTTTAGGAAGCGTTCCGTTCAGGTCATTGAAAGATAAGTCCACTTCTTGAAGGTTTGTAAGTTTCGCCATTTCTGGTGGAATTACGCCTATCAACTTGTTATGTGACAGGATCCTGTAAAAAGAAAGATGAAACAGAACACAGTTAATACAGAATCTCCATTGGACAAACCTGAAACCTTTAACTAAATACAACTTAAAGCAAAGGAGACTTACAAAGACCGAAGAGAACTGCAATTCTTGATGGAAGAAGGGATATTTCCCTGTAAACCGTTGTTTTCAAGTCTCAACTCTTCCAAGGAAACAGCTCCACCAGTTTCTCTAGGAATTGTCCCATTAAGCTGGTTGTGACTCAAATCAAGGAGGCTCAAACGCTTCAAGTCACCAATGGTACTGGGGATTGAGCCGGTAAGAGCATTTCTTGACAGATTCAAACCCTGCAAGTCTCTAAGATCTCCTAGACCAGCTCCAATCTCACCAGAGAAAGAGTTGCCTGAGAAATCCAACACCTGAATCTTCTTGATACCTCCAGTGGAGTTATCATTCTTCAACGCAGAAACTTCATGAGAACCATCTTGAAATATCCAACTGGGAAGCTTTCCAATCAGTGAATTCCCACTAAAATCTAAGGCCAAGAGGTTGATACAGTTGGCTGTTGAATCAGGCAAGCTACCGATAAGCCCATTCCCCGAAAAGTTCAGAACTTTCAATGCTAGAAGGTTGCCTATAGAGCCAGGAACATGCCCTGAAAACTTATTCATAGAAAGATCTAAAGTCTCAAGACTCCTCATTTCACCAATCCACTTTGGAACTTCACCTTCTAACTCATTCTCCCCCAAGTTAAGATAATAACACAATGTAAGCTGCTGAAAAGTCTCTGGTAAGTTCCCTGACAGAGAATTCTCACTAAGATCAACACTCTTCAACAACAAACAGCTTCCAATCTCGCTAGGTATTGGACCAGATAACCGGTTTCTACTCAAATCAAGCGCACGCAAGTTGTTCAATCTATCAATCTTCTCAGGAAACTCTCCCTCTAACTCATTCCTCGACAAATCAAGTGATCTAAGAGTGTTCATAGACCAAATCCCTAAAGGCATAGAACCCGAAAACCGATTCGAAGACAAGTTCAAAGCCGCAAGAGACGAGCAAGAGCTTATACTAACCGGTATCTTCCCCATTAGCTCATTCTTAGCCAAAGAAAACACTCTCAACGACCCACATTGCCTGAAAAACCCATCAGGAAGCGAACCAGACAAGCCATTACTACTCAAATCAACAACTTTAAGGTTAACTAGACTCAGCAACAAATTAGGGTTTATAATTCCAGTAAGATTGTTGTTGGACATAGACAACTTATGAAGAAACTGAAGCTGAAGTAAACCACGACCAATTCTACCAGAGAGAGAGAAACCATCTAGGGTTAACTCAGTAACACGATTCGTCCGTGGATGACATTTAACTCCGTTCCAGCTACAAGGACTGTAATCATCTTCGCTCCAAGAAGCTAGCTTTTGCTCTGGATCTCGTAAATCAGCTTTGAAGACAATGAGACCTAATACGTCGTCGTTTAAAGGTGGGTCTAGAGATCTCACCGGAGTAACAACCACCGACACCAACAAGACTGTAAAAATCAGAGCTTTATACATCTTTTCCAAAACCCACTTCTCCTTCTTAAAGATTTTAGTTGCGGATTAGCTTCATTTCTTGTCTTGAGCTGAAATTAGAAAGTACACAAAACTGATGAACAAAAGAAACAAAATCGTACAGATAAAAATAAAATCTTTTTTGTTTGGTTTCTAGAGTGAGATTAGAGCTCAAGAAAAGAACAAAAATCCAGCACAACGGCTACATTTAACCTAAAATTCATAGAAACAAGAATTAAAAATCAGGTAAACAAAGAGAGTACAAAGTAGCTAAATTTAACCTAAAATTCAATCCTTAAGAAAATGTTGAGTATACATCAACACTTTTAAGCTTTTTAACACGATTTATAGCAGAAGAAGAACAAGCTTGAGTAAAGTTTCGATCTGAGAAAAGAGAAACTATTTACCTAGTCAAAATTGTCTCCGACGAAAGAATGGTTTCAGCTTTAGACGAAACTTCACCGGTTAAAAAGACAATGAAACACGAGCTTCTTCTTGTTGTTGTTCTTCTTGTAGCTTTAAAGAAAGAACAGTGAATTTTTGCAAAGAGGCAACAACACAACACAACAAAGCAGAGAGTGAGAAAGAGAAAAGGGAAAGAAGGGTAGATGTGTAATTAAAAGCTGCCTTTATCAACGGGCTGGAAAAAGAAGAGATGGGTCCTACTAAAGAAGTACGTGGGGCCAAGGAAGGTGGGTGGACTCATTAACTCAAGAACGACACGTGTTTTAATCTCGTTGGGTTTGAGTAGTCTGACTTGGCGTACACGTGGCTTTTTTCGTTTTTGTTGAGGTTGGTTTTAGGAGTGGGGAAATGAATAAATGATTGGCCAACTCATAAAGAAAGGAAACCAAATGTTGGAAATTACTAAATTATCCTTCCGAAATAATAGAAAACTTTCGTTAATGTGGGTAACATGATAATACTCTGGCTTCTTGGCTTAAAAGATTTGAATAATCTTTCACTAAAAATGGATAAAGTTTGTAATGTGGTTGGTTCTGTTATTCTCAAGCAGAGAAATGGGTATTTTGGGTAAATTTTCAGAAATAGACAGTGGTAAAGTGGTCACAATAGATTTCGTTTTTTTTTTTAATTTTAATTTTACAATTTCAATGGTAAAAGAACATTAAAGTAAGTTGGTGCAATGGTGGCCTGGAAAAAATATATTTGTGTGGTGTTAGAAATCACTTGTACATCATTAATAATTGCAACCATATTCATTTATTTATAAACGTCCTGGTCACTTTTATCATACCATAAAGTCACAGAACAATGTAAATGGTAGATTTAAAACTAAAACTAATATGGGTTTTTAAGTTTAATAAAATGATGGGTTTTTCAAAGTTGGATCTTAATTTATAAAGCCTAATGATTTGGTTGACTTGGAAGAGCAATAGATGTTAAATTTTGGTATCTTCTGTTTGTGCAAGGAATCATACATTATGTGAACTTTTTTTAACAGATGAAAAAATGCTGTTGAATAACTAAGTGTCAAACACTTCTTGCCACAAAATAAAACACTTAAAAAACCAACATGAGAGAACAACGATGATAAAAAATCAGATAATCCGTTAAGTATGCATTTGGAATTTTTTTATTGTTGTTTTCTTCACTTCTCGTGTGAGACTTCGGTCTCTTTCTCCATACCGATGTTTTAATTTTATATTCCTTTTGACAGTAAAAATATTATTTATTTAAAAAATAATGGAAAAATGAAAAAGAACTCTTTTCCCCAGGGAGAGAAAACAACCATTCATGGAGATTTTTGGAATTTACTATTTGTTTCTATTTACATTTTTAACAATGAGGCTTTTTGTAATGTATTTTAAAATTAAAGTGTTGGGGTCAATTTCATACTGTTTTAAGAGCTTTGAAGGAATTTTTTGGGCAGTGGAGAATTCACATTTACTGTTACTTCACTTTCCATCTATATTTATTTACTCTTTGTTCGTTTTTAATAGTATAGTATTTATTTCGACATTTAATTTTTACTCCAAACTTCATCTGTCATAACAGGATTGGCATTTAGGACCAGCCATTAAAAGATGTAAATTCAATTTGTTCTACAATCTCCATATTTTCTTATGTATATTGACTATTTTTAGCTTTTTCAATCCACAGTAAATAATTTTGGATAAGATGGATCCAAATCACCCATTAGAGGCCCATCTAGGAGATAAGACTCATGGGCTCAGTTGATTATTCAGGCTCATAAGCAAGTGAGACAAGGCTTATCAATCCTATGGGTCACCTGGCCCCCAAACATTTGTGAAAAAACAAGTTTTGGTTATGATCATTTTGGTTTCAACTTTCTTGAAACTTCCAAGTGTCTAGTTATTGTTTTACTTGGAACTTGGAAGTTTCAGGCTTTCAGCTTATATTTCATCTAAACAAAATTAAATCCTGTTTCATTTGTGAAAAATTGTTTTGGTTATGATAATTATTCATCTAGCCCGCATTTTAGAACATTGAATATAAGATAATGTTGGTCGCTAGTATATTTGAAAAAGTGATTTACGGTTTAAACAACAATTAGTTCTAAACATTTGATAAGAGTATAGGTTAAAATTTTGAAACTTCCTAAATATTTATAAAAAACAACTTTTGAAGACAATGCGATTACGCAAGTAACATATCAGCTTAAGATCCTGTATTAAAATTTAAGGTTTTCAGGATAACTAAAATTGAAAATAATTATATAAATCAAACAATCCCATATTTTAAATTTTCAAATAGTAAAATCACATATCACGTATACGATATATCCTGATTTTAGAGAATCGTGGGGACTTCGTATCTGAGATTCTGATACAGATTTTGTGATCCATTTTGAAATAAAAAATGATTATAATTTGCATGTTCATTATTCCCACGATTGGAATAGCCAAACAAAAGGAAAATAAAAATTAATATTTTGATTTTCGTAATCATCGTACAAGATCCCAAAGCACTGTATACTGACATAAACACCAAGTTTCTTACCAAATTCCAGAGAATCAAAATCAAAGAACAAAAACACAACTTGTTTCTTTAAATTGTAAGGAAGATAAAATCATATCAAATCAGCTCTTGATATATTGCTATCCTATATATCCATATATAATTTGAAAACATAATAACACATATATATTATATAAATACACTCTTCATACACAAGTCTTTTAGATTTGTCAATTGTCACTTTCTTCTTCTTCATTTGTACGTTTGTCTCTGTATTCTTTAGGTTTGAGATTAAAAGTCAGTAATATGTTTGTATTAATGTTAACTCATCTCTTTTCTTCATTCTTGTGCAGTTTTTTACTGAGTTGCTTCACTGCACAAAAAAGTAAATCTTTCAATGGAGGAAGAGCTACATGTTTTAGCAGTAGATGATAATCTAATTGACCGTAAACTCGTAGAGAGAATCCTCAAGATCTCATCTTGCAAAGGTAAATTATAATACCATTCAAATCTCCAATTTTTGTTTTCCTTTTAAGTCTATATGGTATTGTAATATTGCCTCAGAAATGTGTAAACTGATTTTACATTTTGTGCAGTGACCACAGCAGAAAATGGGCTTAGAGCATTGGAGTACTTAGGCTTGGGAGATCCACAACCGACTGATTCATTAACTACCACCAATGTAAGTTCAATCTTCAGGTTTTTCTTTTACTGACAGGGAACATATTGATTGGTTTAGAAAAGACCCAATTGTATAAATCCAATGATTTTGTAACCTTTTGGTGGTTTTTTCAGGTTATGAAGGTGAATCTTATTATTACGGATTATTGTATGCCTGGAATGACAGGGTTTGAGCTGCTCAAGAAACTGAAGGTGGTAAAAAAATTACTTACAAATCAAGTCTTCTTGAGAAGATCAAGAGGCTAACACAATGGTTTTTGATTATTGATAGCAGGAATCATCAAATCTAAAGGAAGTACCTGTTGTGATATTGTCTTCAGAGAACATTCCTACTCGCATCAACAAGTAAACTTATTATTCCTCATAATGAAAAACATTTGCTTGTTCTATTTATTTATTTTTTCTCCGGGAGGAATTTAGATTTGGTTGTTTTCTTGATAATATTACAGATGTTTAGAGAGCGGAGCGCAAATGTTTATGCAGAAGCCATTGAAACTATCGGATGTAGAGAAACTCAAGTGTCATCTCTTAAACTACAGAAGCTAAAAATCTGTCTAGACTCCAAAGCTCATAGAATTCTTTTTGTTTTCTGTTTTTAATATAAAAAAAAACTAAAGGTTGTGTTTCAAAACAATGACAAAGATCGTATTGATAGTTCTAGTATAGAAAAGCTGTCTATTTCTCCACAAGAACTATGACATATGAATATATGAAACCCAAACTGCACCAAATCGAAGTTTCAAGCTTATTTACCCACGGCTACGGTTTTAATTGGTGTACTGTGTTAAAATCATCAATTAACCATTCGAAAACATTCTTAACCCGATTAATATCTGATCAATCAACCTCTCAAGCATCACAATCTCACTCTCCGACACATGGGATATAAACACGGCAGAGTAACCAAGTATCCTCCTCGACATCTGATCTCCTTGAATGTAACCTCTAAGAACAATGTCTTTCCCTTTAGCCATAAACTCATGAATCTGCTTCTTCGGATCCCTTTGTAAATGAGTCCGTACTTGAGAAGCTCGTTGTTCTCCACCATTGACAAGAATTTGTCTCTTGAGACGAAGAAATTGCCTTTACCTTCGATTTCAATTTGGTCGCATCGGACAGCAAGTTGACTACTAAATGTAGACATTCACGAACCTCTCAAAGCTTGGTGATCATAAACCAATAAAACCGATATTTGTGTATAATTAAAACTGAAACTTTGAAGTAAGAAGAGAGATATAAGCGTATAACTTTTTCATATATTCGTGTCATGAGAAATAGACAGTTGTTTCTTCTATTGTAGAAAAAGAGAGAGGGTGTGACAAATATCATATGTGAATCTAGTTAGAGATGGCTTGAGAAAACGTCATAATAGCTCTTGTTGATTACAAAATTCAGCTGCATAAAATAAAAATAAAATGAATCTAACAAACCATTTATATCCACTAATCCATAGAACAAAAAGATGAAAGCATCTAAGGTCATCCATATATTTTCTAGCTCAATTCGGCATGTAAGAACATCCATATACTTTGTTCCATATACTAATCCATATAAAGCATCTAAGAAGATCTACATACAGTAAAAACTCTATAAAGTAATAATGTTGGGACCACCAAAATTTATTACTTTATAAAGTTATTACTTTATAAGTAATGTTTAAAATATATTAAAAATAATAACTACTCCCTCCGTTCCTAATTAATAGATGTTTAAGGCAATGCACGGTAATTAAGAAAACGCATTGATTTCTACGATTTACAGTTTTCAATAAAGTTTAACCAATAGTATTTCAATATTTGTTTTGGAATTTGTAAAAGTGCATAGAAAACTGTAAAAACTCTATTAATTTGGAACAAAATTTTTTTGTAAAAAATTCTACATTTAGGAACAGAGGGAGTAATTCTTAAATTCATAATAGAACACAATTTAACCACTAATAATTTTTTTTACTAAATATAAATAGTTAAAAATAAGAAAAAATTAATTAATTCTCTACTAAAAGTTAAAAAATAAATATATTTGAAACAATTTGTTTATTATAAAACATCACTTATTATGAAATGAAACAAATATATACCAGTTATTATTTTACAATATTAATGAGACCATATATTTGTATAGAATTTTTAAAAAAATTATTATCTTATCATCGTATCGATTTGTGTTAAATTTTACACTGACGCGACTCGGGACCGGCAAAATTTATTACTTTAACGAGTTTATTATTTTATCGAGTATTACTTTATAGAGTTTTTACTGTGTCTTCTAGCTCAGTTATGCCTCTTTCTATTCTCAAAACTGGTAAGTAACAAAAACAACATTCATTTTTCTATTCTCAAAACTGGCAAGTAACAAAATGATTTTTTTTCCATCTAATTGATTTTTCTTATATAGAAAAGAGGAGTTACAAACAACCGATTACAACTGAAGTCTGAAAGATTACTGGGGAGCAAAGTTCGAAAGATTATCGAGGAGCATAGCCCGAAAGATTACCAGGGAGCTAAAACGAAATTACAATTATCTAGACATCACAAACTAACACCACCTCAAGAGCCTGAAAATGTCATCGCTACACAAGGAAAGTGCGGAAAGAGCAAAAGGACGCATCGCATCTACATAGCTCACAAGTCACCGCTCAGGCATAGAGAAACCGCGCAATGTACGCTCCAAAACAACGAATAGACAGAGCAAAGAACCAAGATCGAGAGTCGAAACACCTAACCACCTAATCTTCATCCATAAGGATCTAAATCGAGGGCTTTGCAAAATGATATATTCATTGTTTTGATGTATTTATGCATATAATCCTCTTCACCCATTTTCTTATTGTTTGTTGGTTACATTAATGTGAAAAATGATATTATATATATATATATATATATTTAAACAGAGAATATATAACATTTGCGAATGATTACATAACCGAGCATGTGATTCTCGCACATAAGCTATACATTTTTTTTATAAATTCTAAACAAATACTCCCTCCCTCCGTTTCATAATATAAGTTGTTTTGGCTAAAAACACAAAGTTTAACAAAAAACTTTTTATTTTTGTTAAAGATATAATAAAAACAACTCAACCAATTAAAAATAAGACTGCATAATACTATTGGTCACACACTACAAGAAAACACGGCATTTGCTACTCCCAAAAGAGTCACAAATCCGTCGCAAAAACCCGATTTGTGACAATTTTGTGACAGAAATTGGTCGTCACTAAAGTATCGTCGCAAATTTATGACGTCGCAACAGCGTCGCAATTTTGCGACGATTCTGTGACCAAATTTTTTGCGTCGCATATTTGTGACGAATTTGTAACGTCCTTAAATGATTGTAATTTTGTGACGAATTTGTAACGATGACGGAGTTGTGACAGAAATATTGTACATAAGTACATGATTAATGTTCTTAAATAATATATTTTATTAGTAATTATCAATTTTTTTTGCTACGAGCATAATTACGTAATAATTATTTTGTTAGCAATTATATTTGATTAAATATAATTACAAATATTAAAGAACAAAAACAAAATATACATTATACAAAATAATTATACAATTACATTATTCGAAAAATCTAAGCTAAAACTCTACAACAAGAAATCTCTTGACAAAAGTGGTTTTCTCCGTATAAAGAGGAATCAAAGACTTAGAAAAATAATTAGAGCATAAGCCAAGAATGAAAAGTGACACATTCTGCATTAATCAAAGTAAAGAAACTCTTATTCTATTCAATTCTTATTCCTCTCAGCTCATTCGCTTTCCTCTGCAGCTTTGAGCCTACACCAACACACACATTCTCGAACACAAAATCATCACCACGCACACAACATCACAAAGTGGATCATAATTCCATATCTATTTGTTAGAAAATGTAATGTTAGGTCTTACCCTTTTAATCTCTGTTTTAGTCTGAGACACGAATCATGTGGTGGAAGCTTTCTCTCTCTCAGTGTCCTAACAAATGGTTGAAGGCCAAATCAGTTAACTGGAAAAGCACAAAATGAGATAACAAACTTATAAATAAGGAGAAGTTTTACCAGCTTACCAGTCGCTGAAGCGAGTAATCCTCTGGTTATCCTCCAACACTTGCATCATTTCCTCCAATGCCTAGAATCAAGAAAACAGGAGAAGTAAGCATCCATGATTTTAGCAACGAATCTTTCAAATAGACACAAGAATCTAACCAAGATACCAAACAAGAAAAAGCTCTCCTAATTTGGCTAAAGATTTACTGGTGGAAGAAGATACCTTTAGAAGCATTAGATGTGAGCGGAGAATCCTCCTATGATAATTTGGGACTCGTTTCCATGCTTCTATCATCTGATTCATCACCTCTCTCACAGCCTAAACCTAAACGGTCAAAGAAACAAAATCAATTTGAGAATCATCATTGAGCAAAACCTCACACTTAGATCACGAAAACCAAACCTTCACGTATTTCCTGCTTTCGAAAACCTTCAAGGATTTGGACTTCAATTCTCCTAAATCATTCCTCTCCATCGTCGCTAACCTTCCTAAAGTTCAGCAGCAGCGTTCCTCGCCGCCCAATTTTCACTAGCCAAGAAGCTAAGCAAGCAATCCATCAATCCTTTCAAACCACCCAAGCTCAAAGCTGCTTAGGACACACCACCATAACCAATCACACTTCCGATAACAGCAACACCCGCCGATTTCGTCTTAACCTCGTTACACTTCACCACGAGGACTCCACCTTTACGGAGAAAAGGGTTAAGCGGCGATGCAAGTTTGTTTATTATATAAGGAGGTGAGCCAACTTTTACAATTAGGTTAAATCCAAAATTTTAATTTTTTAATTAGATATGGGTAAGAGGGAAATTAATTTATAACCATTGAATTGAGAGGGAAACCCAAATATTTTGGTTTTGGCATATGCTTTTGATTTTGCACTTGCTTTTGGTTTCCCACTCAATTTATTTGAGGTGATTTAAATATATTTGGGACAATTGCACGTGGGTTTGATATTGAAAAAATCTCTTAGGTGTGGACTTTGAGGTTTAGGGTATAGAATATTTGTGTGATGGTAAGTGATATATAAGTAAATAAGTTAATCAAATGGTTTGATTATACAATGTATGTATATAAGTTAATCAAATGGTTTGATATATTGTTAAATGTTGGTTGATCATAAGTTCATAACTATCAATCATGTAATTTATATGTAGGGTATATTCCTAAAATTGTTGATTTTGTCAAAATTATGGTATATTCCGAAAATGGTTTGATCATAACTATCATATTGATGTATTTTACGTGTAGGGTAATATTCTCAAAATTGTTGATTTTACTATTTACATAATTCATTATTAATATATGTTTTGGTTGATATGTTATGGCTTTTAGTTTTAACTCATGCTCTGTTTTATACTTGAATTGTGAACCATTCTTCCTCACTCTCAAGTATGCAGGATTCTCCACAATACAAGAGCTTGTAAGAATCATTCTTCCGGAGATTACAAATCCTAAATAAATTTCTTAGCAAAAAAAAATCCTAAATAAATCCCACGATAAGAATTCGTCATTAAAGCGTCACAATTTTGCCACTACTGAATGAGTCACAACTTGAAACTCTATACCCTAAAACCTTTTGATTCCAAATGGTATGACATTATCATGTCCAAATCTTAACTTCATCATTTGTCATACTTTTTGTGTCATAAAATGGATTTATATTTAACTCTTCACTTCATTTTTGGTAAAGAAACAATCATTCTTAAAAACTTATATAATTATATAGATTTTATGATTACAATTTAGGGGTTAATTCAAAATTTAGAAAATTTTGAATTTTCATAGATGTGAGTATTAAATGTAATGTGAGTGGTAATTTTGAATAATGTACCTTCCAAATATACATTCTTCTACCTGAAATAGGTTAATAAATTTTCCAAAATCAAACTCGGAGTTGTACATTCGTCATAAATTTGGCTGCGCGTCACAAATTCGTGACTAAAGAGTCACAAAATTATGACCACTTTGCGACTAGTTTAATAGTCACTGCTCCAACCCTAAACATTTAGAGGCTAACATAGACCTTATCAAGCTAAATTTCATCTATTTCCAATCTTCTTGTTTTAAAAAAAGAGAGTTGTATGTAACTTTTAAAGTCAATTTTGAAAAAAAATCAATCATTCTCATAGTTTATAATGTAATCACATACATTTTATGTTTAAAATTTAGGGTTTTGTACAAAATTTAATAAATGTTGAATTTTCAAAGTTGTGAGTGGTAATTGTAATGTACATAGTAATTTATACTAGTTTACATTCGGAAAATACATCTTTTAACCTTTAATATGTTAATGATTTTGGAAAAATATTAGAAGGAGTTACAAATCCGTTACAAATCTGTCACATAATTTGTCATGTGGTTACAAATCCGTCACAACTTCGTCACAAACTTTTAGTGAAGAACGCATGTTTTTACAAGTCGAATTAAACACGTTGCCACCTACTTTTTTGGTTGCCAACACTTTTAGCGGTGCACCGCAAACATCACAAATCTTTTACAAATTAGTGACCACGTATATATGGTCGCAAAAGCGTCACAAATGTGTAACGGCGGTATGACGATTAGTTTCCGTCATACATTTGCGACGATTTTGCAACAGTGTAAATTTTCGTCGCAAATGTGTAACAATTTCGAAGCAAAAGCGTCACAAGTATATGTGACGGAAAAATTCGTCACAAAGATGCGTCACAAATACTGTGTTTTCTTGTAGTGACACAATATATAATAAAGGTAAAAAGTGCATAGAAATCTAAAAACAACTTATATTATGAAACACAACTAAATCTCTAAAACAACTTATATTATGAAACTGAGGAAGTATAATGTTATAAAAATTGGATTACGTATCAAATATCTTATATATCACCACCAAACATTGATAGTTCAACCGATGTACTATTTCACGAAAGGGGGTACTATTTGACCAAAGGGAGAATCTTGAAGGTTTTTAGTTTGAGAAAATCTAAAAGTTCTTGAGTTCGAGGGGGGAAAAAACTTATCATCATACATATATATCACAAATATATTACTCCAGGACTAGCATTCAACCTTTTAAACGACCCACTTTTTCTTTTTTCTTATAATTTTTTTAATTACTTTAACGTCAATTCTTTTCTGTTTGTAAAGAAATATGTTTTGTTATATTATACAAAGACAATACAATGAAGTATTTATACAATGAAGATACAAGAGATGAGACTAGGTTAATCTAAGAATGGTAAGTTCTAAATTATATCAATCAGAGATTATGATGTAATGGAGAATCACAATCATATCTCTAACACTGTTTAGGTGTTCCATTGTTACAAAATTATATTTGGTCAGCAAACCATTTCAACATAGAAATCCCAAGTCCTCGCCTAGACTTTGGAGAACGCCTTTTTAACGTTGAAAAAAAGGAAAGCTGATGTCTATGAAATTTGAACAGAGACTATGACTTGGTCAATGTGACTGCTTCTCCTCTACCATGTTTATCAAAATACTTACTCTCCCAAAATACTTAAATCATTGTCGGACGATAAAAAAACCTATATACACAGTGGCGGATCCACAAAATCATTTAGCATGGGGCACATATATATACTTTTTACTATCACTGATATTTTGATTACATGCATTTAAATAATTTTTCCCTTAATTACTTATGAAAAATATACAATTAGCATGTGGCACATGCCACACCCTCTAACATGCTGGGTCCGCCACTGTATATACACTCATCTTCATTAATCCCCAAAAAAACAATACTTCTTATCGAATTCTTGTCACATCGATCAATTATCTTGAAAATCAATTAGAATCGTGTTTTTCATGGAGAAAAGTTTAGTTTAATCTATGGTTTTGCTAATATGTCAACACAAAAGAAGATATCGAGACGAAGTTAATTCTATGATTGGAGACTGTATTACGTACGTCGCATTCAAAAACATTTCACAATCTTTGATTTTTTCAACAAATAAAGATGGAAATAACATAGGAAATTAACCTAACCTTTCTTTACTTGGCCCTCTCTCTCTCTCTGTAATGTGTGTGTATATGTAGATGTCTACACAAACATATCAGATATCACGAGGTAAAGCAAAACCCTAACTAAGGTAAGAAAAAAAAGTATTGCACATACATATATGTGAATAAATATACAACGAAATTTGTATTCAAACGATGGAGGAGATTATGTCAATGATCTTCAACGGAATCAATCTAGTTAAGCAGCTCGAGTTCAGCTTATCATCACAAGAGTCGCCAGAATCTCTCTCAAATTCTCTCGGTTCGATCTCGACCCTATTCGGTAACGCTAATGAACAGCTGAAAATTCTACTCGCTAGGAGGAACTCTTTCGTACCGAATCAGCCTGAACCAGAACCGGTTCCAATGTCCGGTTTGGACGAGATGTTGACGCATAGAATTGAACCGAGTCTGACGCAAGATTACTGGTCAAGGCATGCAGTGATGCATACCGTTGAGAATACGGATTCCGGCGCAGCTAGCCATTCCTCGACACCTAAGCATCGAAGAAGGTATGAATTATTAAGGTTCTTAATGGTTACACTACATATGATGACTAGAGGAAGAAACATATGGAACATACCAAAAACGAGAGTATATATATACTATCCAAATGTGTAAATTGTTATATACATACATGTAACGTGTGTATATAGGAAGAAGGATGAAAAAGAAGAAACGGTGGTGGTGGTGGAGGCGGCGAGGATGGGGAACATGGAGATACCACCGGACGACAATTACACATGGCGTAAATATGGCCAAAAAGAAATTCTCGGTTCTAGATTTCCTCGGTAATTATAGTTCGAATATTAAATGGTTTTTTATTATTTAAGTCTTGAGTCCATCTTTTGATTCATTTTGGGAAAATCGGACATGAGAAAATTTTAGTTAGTTAGCTAATGAGAAAATACACCACCAAATTTTCATGACGTCACGATTCGTTCAAAGGCGGCAAAATTGACAATTCTATGTTTTCTTGGTTTTACGATTTTAACCGATATACTGTACATTGGACTTTAATTTTTGTTTTGGTTTAGTGAAGAATTTTTCGTTCAATTTGTTTGGATTCAGTTAGACTTTGAATCATATGCATATAGATAATTAATTTTATTTAGATATATAGTTATAATCGTTACTATTTGTAAAAAAAACAAATATTGATTTGGTTTAAAATGTTCAATTTGGTTTGGTTCGATTATTAATACCACACTTGCGTACATTACTTGGTTTCTTGAAATTTCATCTTTTGAAAAACTATACAAAATTTGTAGGGCGTACTATAGGTGCACCCACCAGAAACTATACAAATGTCCGGCGAAGAAGCAAGTGCAAAGGCTCGACGAAGAACCGTACATGTTCCGTGTCACTTACCGTAGTTCAACACGTGTCACTTATTCACCACTTCTCCGATCTCATCAGCCGCCGCCACCCCAACAACAGCTACCGTTCGTTACGGTTCCTCCGTCGTTAGTATGGCCGAAGCTATGTTCGGCAACATGGACGCTGTTGTTCCTTTAGGCGAGCCCTACGTTAACCAAGGTAGCCTCGGCCCCGGAGGAGGAGGAGGCGATGGGGACACGTGGAACTCACCTTCGAAGAAAAACTACATGTAGACTCCTAGTTAATGAAGTATTTTTGTTCAATTAGAAAGTTCAAAACTATTATGTATTGATTTTTAAGTATGGATGGTTCAAAGATCCTTTTAATTATGTTTGCAGATGATGCATGCATATTTTATCATCTTTAACATACATTTTTCTTTGATTTTGTAGTCATTAGACTTACATTTTGCATATTTTTTTTATCATTTTGAGTCTCATATAGAATAGTTTGTGTCTTAGAGTCTAAGGATTCATTTCATGCATATGCATAGCATTTTTAGTTTTTTTAGGTACAATGGAGGACTAGAAGTGAGAGGAACCTTATGGAGTTGAAAGAACATTCAAAGGAAATGATGGAAATGAAGAAACAATTTGGTGAATTCGGACAAGGCACATCGACCAGGTGCATCGGGTAAGTGTAGGTCGATGCAAGAAAAGAAGTGTTCCACCAGAGAATGCATCGACCACGTGCATCGACCTCAGATACCCGATGCGAGAAAAGAAGTGTTCCACCAGAGAATGCACCGACCACGTGCATCGACCTCAAGTACCCGATGCAGACCTGTTTGATCCAAACTAGAAGATCCGACCCGGATCCAAACCGGGTCAACCCAATTCGAATTTTACTTATTATAAATAGTTTTGTGAGCCTCTAAAAACCTAGTTTTTGGCCAAGTTTGATTTGACATTTTTCTTTTGCCTAAGAACTCTTTTCATATGCTTTTGAGATTAAATCTTGAATCTTTAGTGAAGTTTTCTTAATCTTTACTCTTTACTTTTATGATTATGCATTTATTTATGATTATGGTTATGTTTAGTATCATGAGTAGTGAGTAGTTTCTCTATGGGTTTTTGGGCTTAGTAGGTTAGAGGTGATTAATGAATGATTAGTGATGTATATGGATAGATTCTTATGGTTTCTAAAGATTAAGGTGTGTTTAATGTTAGATTAGACTTGATCAATCTAAATCTAGATCATGGATATTTTATGCCCGGAAGGTGTTCGATGAAATGTCTAGGCCAATCTTAATCTTGCTTTTTATTCTTAACCAATGGAAGTTGATGTTTAAGGTAATTAGTGACTTTATGAACTTCAGTTTAATGATTGTTAGTCATTTAATTGCAATTGGAAAATTGGTCTAGTTGAATGATTAATGAATTGATTATTATCATGGAAGTGGATTAGTCTATTTTAGTGATTCATGTTATATAATTAAGTTAGAATTGTTAGTCCTAGCATCACTAGTTAGTTATTAGTCACCCCAAGTCCATTGCTTTGCCCAAAACCCATACATTTTCATATTTAAACAAGTTTTTACATCATTGACGTTTTGGTTGACATTTCCATTATCATTTGCTTGTTTTGCTTAGTTTTGCATTATTAGGACTTTTATAATCGAAATCTAAATCTTGAATTGCTTAGCTTATTCGATTGCTTGGATTCTTAGTGTAGCTATTCTAATCTCCCTTGGTTCGACCCTATACTATGCTACAACAACTAGAGTGTGTTGTTAGCTAAGTTTAGGTACAAATACAATTTGACACACATCAGACTAAATAAAGCACAAATCAATATATATATGAAAAAACTTATGGGAAAAAGATTCCAAGATGTTTTTTCAAATGATAAATAAATAATATGTTTATATAAGTATTTGCTACTAACCATGCATATCCATTTTTAATTTCACAATAATTTTTTCATGCACATATATACTAGTAAAAGTATTCATTGCCTACTAATTTCAAGTTTCGATTTGATGAATATATTTTCACCTTGAAAATATTCAAAATATAATGATGAACATGTCAAAAAGTTTCAAGATCACTAGACAGAAACAAAGCTTTCATCATACAATGCCGTCTAATAAATGTTGTTTTTGTTTTTTTGTTTTGTTTATACCCCAAAAATATTAATCCTTAAAATGAATATATACTTCATTATAAAAAGCATAAAGGTTCATTATGCGATAAACTTATTGGGGTTTTTCTTTTGTTGTGTTGCAAACCAATGAATCAAAATGTAAATAGAGTGCATTGCTTTCTGTGTCATTTGTCGCATGTCCCATGTCTCATCCACATTTTTGTCCATTTGTTCATCATTGTTGTGTTTTTGTGACCAGAACACGACATTTATCCCTAACTATATAGGGACGCATATTAATGTATTTTCCCTTTTATAATAACTCATTAGAAAAGGACCAATTCGTCGAGTTGTATTTTGTACATATATATATTATATAGTTGCTAGTTGCTACTTGCTACTGGCTACTTGACATGTTCTGTTCATGCCCTTTGGTAAAAGGAAGCGATCACTTTCTATATGCATTTCTCCTGTTTTGTTACTATATACGACCTAACATGCTAACCAATGTTTAGATGTACAACTCTCTAGCTATACACATATATATATCTCCATAATTATATATCATAGTATGATAGGAATCTACTTGACTCGATTATTCCTAATTGATTAACGAAATATTGTATTTGAAAGAAAAAAAGATTGAGTTGGAGAAATTAAAGAGATGAGTATATGTATGAGTCAAAAACTTAGAGATATATTAGCTTTCGTCATAATTTTCTCTATTTTATTCATTCATTTCTATTTTCCTTTTTAATAGATGAAAAATATATATAAAATGGGATCATAGATTCGTAAGTAACAGGAAAGTGAAACAATCAAAGTATGTTCCTAATCCTATTCCGATTCCTAACGAATGAGGCTAGCCTGTCCCTTATTAACCAATAACAAATAACACAAGAAAATAAAATTGTGATTAATTAAGTCTAGACATGTTTTATATGATTCGACTTCATTTCATTCGTGCTAATCATATTGCTTAGCCAACGATAATACATATTGTGCTATATATACACACTCACACTCACGAGAGAAGAGGACAAAATATATATGTTCCATTCTACAAGCCTGATATTCATGACCTTAGTCCTAATATCCTAGAGTAATGTAAAATCAGCTAGGATCGAACATATGGGTCGAAGTAAGAAAGCTGCTCATTGTCGCTGAACCCGAAATCCCCGCCAACCTCAAACGCCATAAGATCCGTAGAACTCAAAACATTGATAGATGCACTAGTTTCACCACAACCGTAAATAGCCTTATGATGGTCTTCTCCAAACTCCATTTCGTATTCTTGCCACACCAATGACAAGTCATTCGCAGTGGACGAACCATGATGATGATTCTCTTCCTCCTCTTTCATCGAAGTTGTCAAACTAGGACTCTCCATGATGATCTCATCATGATGATCACAAGGCTTGATCTTAGGTGCTACTTCGTTGGTGTTACAAGTGTGGTTTCCGCTGTATGTGATGTTAAACATCTTGGGTTCGACCTCTAGCTTTTGGACTTGCTTTGTTGCCTTGCACCCTTGAGTGTATTTGTGTGTGCACCTAAAGTAACTTCTGCAAAACATTAATATATGAAAATTTAGACCAAATTTATATTTCACAACCAATTTAGCCCAGACCACATGGTAGATATAAATGCGGTCCATGTATAATAATACCGGGCAACATGTCACATATGAATATCTATACATATATATCACATGTCTCTTTCTACGTAGATGTGGATGAATATAGGGGTAAAAAAGACCTTGGGAAATCGGAATTAAGAATCCGCTTTTGTCCATATTTCCTCCAAGAAAATGCGTCCTCAAGTATACTCGACTCTACAGTCCACGTCTCCGGTTTTTTCCTGCTCATATAATATTAATGTGAATTTATAATTAGAACATTTGGCTCTTTATGCAATTAATAATGATTCTTCCAACCAAAGCTAAATGTCTTGTTTGTTTCTGGACCAACCACAACACTAAATCCTAAATGATCGCCTATTTATTAGTATCAATCCAATCGTATGATCAACTTAATCAGTTCTACATAATCACAAAGGATTAAATAAAATTCTCTGTCAATATGGTAAAACCAAAAAAATAACTTGTATGTAGTGTTTTGTGCTATAATGCCACCACCACCGTGTCGTAACTCTTGTGTGTGTGTGTGTAAAGTAGTTAAAAAAAAAAGTAAGTGAGAGAAGGTGAAACTTACTTTCTCTTGTAGCATCCTCTTTTACCCTTAACGGGTCCCAATCTTTTCCGACTATCGCCGGAATCTTCAAACTTGCCGTCGTTGTCGCAAGAAGCATTTTGGGACCCTTCAACGGCGGCAAGAGAGGAGGATGAGGAGACGGGTTCTAAGGATTCAAGAGTAGAGATAACGTTATTGAAAGACTCCAAGATTTTCACCACAAGATCCTCAGCTAGATCCGACCCGGTCTGAGAGATGAATTGCTGAAGCTTAGTGGCAAACTCTTGGCCTTGGACAAGTTGGTCAATAGCTTTTAGCTTTATTGCTTTGTTACTATTAATATCCATTTTGCTGTTTTGAGAGAGATTTTTTGGTGTGGTTTTTTTTCTTTCTCTCTTGGTGTGGTTTATATGATGATTAAAGGGAAGAGAAGTGTGCGTGTAAATATAATGGAGAGAAACATTTGTAATGATGATGATATTTTTTTGTTGGGTTGCTTTGATTTTTTGGAAGAGAGAGAGAGGAAGATGATAGGAAATGAGAAGGAAGAGAAAGGGGACGAACTTATCCACCATTTTCATTTGCTTACGAGAGGTTTGTGATGTAAGCTCGAATGACGTAAAGGTGATGTCATTCTTTCCTCAATGGGAATGGAATAAAGAGTTTTGTTTAGATCCAACTTACTTTAGTAGGGTGATTCAATGATTTCTATAAACCTGATAATTTGTGGATCAAAAGTTCGTGTAATTTTGAATTGCATATCATTATCGGATAAACATATTTTTAGTTTACTTGTGTGGCTTTGATGAATTTGTAAAGCGTAAATGAAAAGAAAAAAATTTGGAGCAAAACGCTTATTAATTAGGGTTTCTTTTTACTAAATCAATGTATTAACAAATGTAACCCTAAATACAAAATATGTCTAAAACCGGTAGAAAAGGAAATATTCTGTTTTTTTAATCCCTCTTCACTCAAATAAGAGCAATACATCTTCATTTAAGAGCATGTTTATAGGTATTCCTTAAGTTTCTCAATTATTAAATTTTAAATGATTTAATTGTTTATTTAATTTTTAATCAATCAACTTAAAGCATTTACAAAGAACCGTTCACCACTAAGAGCATGATTATTCATCATCTTTTTAAAGGTGTTATTTGAGTTAGATGAATTAAAAATTAATATTTTAACAAACTTTTGTAATGAAATGGGTTAAGAGTTAGGTTGCATGAAACTCCATTTTATGACGTTTCACGCTTCGGAATCGGAATCGGAATCTTTTGGAATCGTCGTGGAATCGCGATTCCAAAAATTACCATTTTGGAAGCGCCTTGAAAGCATCCGATTCCAATTTGGAAGCGCCTTGGAAGCGTTTGATTTCAATTTGGAAGCGTCTTGGAAGCGTCTAATTCCATTTTAGAATCGCGATGGAAACTTCTTTTCATTTTGGATAGTAAAAATTAAATATTAGAAAACTTAAAAACATTTGATATTTTTATAACTTAGAGAAAAAAACCCTTAAAATATATGAATCACCACATCCCTATTCACTAAAAAGTAAGAACGATTATGATTTCGTTCACAATCTCTTTAGAAGGACTCTTTAAGCTTCTAATGTATCTCTCGGCAATCTCGTAGAAGAACATGATATATTTAATACTATATGTAATGAAAGAAACTACGTGAAAGATATGAGTTTAAAGATCTTTCCCACGACAAACCAAAGTTAGGAAGCAATTTTATTTGATGGAGCAAATGAAAACCAACATGAATATGTTAGTGTAAATCTTTAATATTAGTATTATGGATTGTTTATTCTAGTTAAGTTAATACTTTTATGTATTAGATTTATTATCCAATTTGTAAACGAAGTTTTTCAATTTGGTTTAGTTTTTAATGTTAAAAAGTATTTATGTATATATATATATATATATATTTAGTTTAGTTTTACGCTTCCAAAACGTACCCGATTCCTAATTTTTTCAAAAAATCGCTTCCGCCACTACAAAAAATTGGGCATAATGTGTCATTTATTTTGTAGATTTACATCAGTTTTAATTGATGCAAATAAAATTTGCATCACTTATAAAAATGACACTACAAATGGTGATGCAAATATGTCGTGTCGGTTTTATGAATTGATGCAAATGTGTATCACTTTTAAGAAATGGTGTAAATTCTTTACATCAATTGTATAAATGATGTTAATATTTGTAACACTTATAACAACTGACGTAACATATTTATATCAATTTTATTATTAGTATATGTAAGAATTGCATATCAACTTTGATTACAATATTATTAATTTAAAGATTAAAAAAAATATAAATACGTTATAAATATAAATATTTTACTTATTAAGCCAATATGAACACCAAAGATAACTGTGTGTCAAAAGGACTTAATTTTGACTTAACTACATTTCAGCAAATTATAGAACGTTGAGTTTATTTTATAGAGGAAAAGATTTCTTCTCTCAAACAAAGTTTCCGATGTGGGACAAACAAAGTTCTTTTAAAATAAAAGAGGATCCGCTTAGAAGATTTAATTGTTTAATTGTATATTTGTTAACATCACTTTTTAACTGATATAAAATTTGCATTGTTTTATTCAATTGATGCTAAAAGCAATTAATATACACATCAATTAAATAAATTCATGTTTTGTATCGATTTCTTTTTAAGTGATACAATTTATAGAGTAAATTAGTATCAATTTTACTTATCGATGCCAAATAGACCAGTAATGACATCAATTTTATCAACTGATGCTAAACTACAAAATTTGTTTCACTTGTACATAAATAATTCTAAATAGTATCAGTTATTTTTCTGATACATTTTAAATGATGTTATACACATCTTTTTTTGTAGTGCGCGTTTCCGAACGTTTCGCTTCCACGTACCCGTTTCCGATTCCATGCAAGAGAAATATACTTTTGAGTTGATTTATAGATAAATGGGTTAAATTAACATTAATGTAATATTAAAATTTAGTTTATGAACTTTAGCTTGTGTCATGAGTAATCATGCTCTAAGAACTTTTTATCTCTCTCCTCTTAGTGTTAACATTAATTATTAATTTACAATATGACATCAATAACACATTGATAATTATGTTCTAAGGACTATGTATTGTTCTAACATATTATTATTGAATTTTTAGTTATTTCACATTTACATATAAACACAAAGGTTTCTTAATCGGGCCAACTTATCTAAAACAGACTGATTACGTTGAAAGGATCATATGACTAAAAGGTTAATTAGCTCTCGCTTTCCGATTAGTTTAACTTATCAGACCACTTCATTGATAGAAAATATATCTAGCGTATCAAAGCTAAACTTTTCTTTTTCCAAAAAAAAAAGCTAAACTTTTCTACTCAAATTTTTACTTCTAGAAGACTAGAAGTACTATTTAATATTAGTCTATAATAACAAGAACACAATATAGTTTAGAAAAGTATTTTGTTTCACTTTATTCCAATTTCGAGGAAAAGGTATAGTTAGGCATCGTCATTTTTTAATTTATATAATCCATATGTTAGTGTCGTAAAAAGGTATAGTACTTAGGTAACATAATTTTTTATATTTATGTTTTTGTTGTAATATCATAGAAGGTGTAATTAAGGTGGTCCGACTCAGTGGCCCCTCACTATTTGAATGCACTATACATGCGCAGGTTCTCCTCACTTAGATATGTCTACTTGATCTAGTGGCCTCTCACTCACCTATCTAACCAAGTTTAAATTAATTATTGGTGATATTTATATAGGACAAAACAATTTTGTTTGGTAATATAAAGTATAACGAAATAGTTGAACAATCTTATGATTTTATAGACGCTAACCAATCTACCATTAAGTTATGCTTAGTTGTTATGCAAGTTATCTTCCAAAGCCACGAAACAGAACACGGTAGAACTCTAGTGGTTGTGGCTACATGTCTCTCCTTTTGCCATTAATTTAAACTAATCGAAATGGAAAATTAGGTTGTATATGCTACATTTCTTGTAAGCCAAGTTATTCGTCTCTCTATAACCTTTTTCAAAAACTATATACCTTGAGTCGTAATTCGTAACTGATGATACTATTATTGAACAAAATATCTTCTATATGTTAAAGGAGAAGCATTTTTTACTTAAGTGTCAAGTTCTCATTTTTTCTCATCTTTTTGATTTAATTAGTAAACATTACTAACTCCTACTATATTCATATCCAAACATTCCAAAATAACTTAATCTCTATATACAAGCAAACTATAACTATTCCTACTATATTCATATCCAGTCACTCCAAATACATTAATCCCCATATTCAAACAAAAATTAAATAAGTTTACTCATCTAATTAACGTAATTAATATTATTAAATTTAGACATATAAAATCTCAATACGTAAATACTATTTCAGCACACACTACTAACTTAACAATTATAATGCATATTACCAAACAATTTCGAAACAAAAATTATCTACTAAGTAAACACTAAAATAATAATTAATTACTAAGATCAAAAATCGGTGAGAAATATTTGATTATATACGCAATCTTTCATCTTTATATTTGTGAGTCATATACCGTATATTTAAAAAGTATATTCTATTGGTTTCACTTATTTCGCGGGTGGAACACATTTTATAAAAATAATCGCAAATTTAAATATGTAAAATTAATCTTAAATTTCGTAAATACAATTAGTTATTTAATTAAGATTTACTTGATAAATATTTTATCCCGTGTACAACGCTGGTACTATTCTAATATTTTTTAAAGCTATAATGATAAAAAAAAGAATACCAATTGAACTGTAAACGTAGGAGATCACTAATAAATCAATTTCAGAACAATGTTTAAACTAAAAACATAACCTATTGATCACACGATTCACACCTATCTTAAAATGTGAAAAATGTGAAAATGTCGTTAGGAATGGGTTAATATTTTCGGATAAAAAAAAATTCGGATAGGAATTTTGGGGGAAAGCTAGAAAGTTACCGATTAGCAATGTTTTGAAAACCGGACCGGACCGGGGGTCGGACCGGGTTCAACCGTGAACCGACCAGCTACCCGGGTTTGAGTTTTTTTTTAATATATTTTTCATATTTAATTTTTTTATAATTAAAAATTTATAAAAACAAATATTAGTTTTAAATTTAGTTAATTTTTGTTATGATTTAATGTTTTTAATTTTTTTTTACATATAAACTTAATTATTTGTCACTAATCTTTGTTTATGAATATTTTTTTTGTTATTCAAATGATTTTTTTTATGACTAATTTTTACAAATATGTTTATTTAAAAATATTATTATATATTTGGGTATTATAGTTATAAAAAAACTATTTATACATATATTTTTTTTAAACTATTAAATCCGGTTCGACCCGGTTCGATCCGGTCGAACCACATTGACCCATGACGCGAAAGCTTGTCCGGTTCGGTCGCCGATCTGGTTTTAAAAACATTGCCAATGAGTAGTTCGTACGTCCCCAGAGGCCAATAACTTCTGACCAGATTTGTACCTTGATTCATAAATGAGATCCGTTATTAATGCTCTAAAGTGTAGTTGTTGCGTCTCAACTTTTCATTAATTCGAAAAGGCTAATTCTCTATCCTATGTTATGTTTATATGTGAGATATAAACCAGTTCGCCAATTAAAAAAACGTAATTAATTTTACAGATTCTAAGTAATCAAATTTAGTAGGCCGGCATTGTCTAATTATATCTCTTTTTTTATCGAATGAGAATTGGTCTCTTAACGTACATCGACCAATAGAATGGATCCAATAAAATAATTATTATATTATTTGTTCAAGGGGATGATATGAGAGAAAGTCAATGGGAGAAGAGGTGTAGACTAGGAAATCAACAATAAAAGAATGATCAAAACTATACTATAAGTTTGAACGATTAATCTATAATCTGAAGTTTAGCTGTCTTTTTGGAATATTTAATTGAGTATTATCCATTAACGAATTGCTAACTGTCGATTCAAAAATCCTGGATGGTGACCTATCTTGTGCTTTGGAAGGTGGCCTATCTCTAATCTAAATATAGTCATATATACATATAAAAATTGCATTATTTTTATTTACTATTTCTGACCTCATTAGAATACATTTTGAAGAAAATGTGATCGAAGCAACAATTTATTTTACTTGATTTTTTCTTCACATAGCTATTTGCATTGATTAGTTATCACTTTTTTTTTTTTAGTTATCACTTGTAAATTACCATGTCGTATGTAACTAACAAATTTGTGTTGTTTGAATTATAATTATATAGTATTGTTATTTATCATTATCAATATACTACATCATACCGTCTAGTGATGGAGCATCGCGACTTCAATTCAAAAACTAATGTTTTAACTCATCATATGGATCAAACTATAATGAAGATAATTAGAGTCATCAAGTTGTGTAGACAACTATTTTGTCTATATTTGTTTCCGAAAGACCATTTAATAGGAAGGCTATAGATAGCTACGACAATTGGTCAATCACTACAAGACAACAACCCCTACCAATCAGACATTGTTTGCATGTTGGGGTTGTACTACTTATTAGAAATTAATCTCATAATTAATTAATATATAAATATAAAAGGATAGATAGGGTCTTGAAATTATTATTGAAATCCATTTACTTAACTCTTAAACCCCGATATGTTAATTAAGCATCTATACTTATCTCTCACCGTTTATAACTATACTATCATTTTTACCAAAAAAATGAATAATGTTTTGTGTTATTAGTAGAACCCGATTTAAATCATTGATTGTGGATGCGTAGTGAAAACGGTGTGATCTAGATCGTAAAAGTTGCATAAGTGTGGAAGTAGGCATGTGTAGTATTGTTAACAAATGTGGAATAGTGAATTAATGCGATCGACCAAAGTGATTAAAAACAATGATTCGAAAGTTCTAGTTATACGGTTCACCTTTCGTATTATTTGAATGATGCATGAATCAAATATGTACAGTTGATTGTGATGTGTAAAAAGACAATTATGGCAAATCAGTGGGAATCTTATGCTAGGAGCCTAGGACCAATAATTGAACAGCCCTTGTAGCCATTTTCACCAAATAAATGTATGTGCGATCAAAAGGAGAAATTAAACAAGGAAGCAAAGAGGAAGCTTTATATATCATATCTACAATGAGAAAGTTCTCGTTGGAAAAAGAATAATTATTTGTTTTGGGAACAGATAATAAAATGAGAAAAATACTCAATAAGGAAATTCACTGGAAAATACAAAAAATGAAAAACAACAACATTAGTACTTGTTAAAGCTAACATGGTTTTAAAAATTCACAACTTTCATGAGGCAAAGAAAAGGAAGCTTCTTCCATGACTCTCTCTCAACTCTCTAGACAGTCACAATCTTATTAGATTCGATTTATCTTCTAAATCCTAATGTTGGAATTTATAACATATACTATCAGTGGTCAAACTGTTTCATTAGATTCGATCTATCTTCAAAATCCTAAAGTTGGAATTTATAACATAAATTATCAGTGGTCAAACTGTTTCTAAATTCTAACTACTTTAAATCTCTTCAAATATATATATATATATATATATATCATTAAAGTTCTTTTTCATTTTACAAACTTTCAATCATATACAAAAATCAGTAAACTCTTCACAAAAAACCAAAAAGAAATATATTAGTAGTAAATTCGTTTATGATGAAACCTAATTATTAGTAAAATCCGTTAGCGTAAACTACAAGACTTTCTAAGCTCAGAAGAACCGATCAGAAGTATTAGAGCATGTACATTGTAGACATACATCATTGATGTTTAAAGTATTTTAAAATTAAATTAAATTAATTTTTATTAGAATGAATGTCTAAAACCCACTTAAAATGTATAATATAGAATCTATTTTGTGTAATTAGACACTCATTCTAATAAAAGTTAATTAAATTTAATTTTAAAATACTTTAGACATTCTTATGTGTGTCTACCATGTACATGCTCTTAAGTAGACAATGCTACTACGGAAACAGAAAACACACAACACGGATTTGGTTTGCGTTCAAACCCTACAAATGAGTAGTATTTGACCTCTTTTGCAGCCCCGTGAACATGCAACGTTAAGATGGGGCCATGTCAGGGTCTAAATTGAAGAGTGATAAGTTTGCATCAATTATTTGTATTTAATTAGACTATCATATATGATATTGTTAATTAGTGTATGCATTTGATATGATCAGTCACGCATGTTTTTTTGGTGCAAACTGTTAGCCGTTTTCGCAAACTAGCTAAGAACGAAAATGAATTGATTTGTCAACTCGAGACTACAGTCATTCGGATCCAATGATCCATAACCAATTAAACCATACAACACGGGATAATAATAATACGAATATTTGGAATATAATTTTGTGAAAAACAGAAAAAATAGGTATGAGAAATATGAGATTTTATTAAAATTTATTATTCAGATATGAGTCTTGGCTAGTATTTTTATTCAGATTTTGAGAAATATGAGATTTGAGTAAAAAGAAAAAAATTCGATTGTTCTTCGTAGAGAAAGAGGTTTCAATCTGATAAGCGTTATCAAACGGCAAGTCGTCCAAGTGTGTAGATGTACAATGACATGAAGTGCGAACTCAATGTAGTACTAGTATTTAACTACAACAAGCGTGGCAACGTAAAATATGGAAGAAAATAAATTTAGAGAGGGCTTTAAATAAAAGTAAATGGGCCTTAGCCCAATATCACTCTAGTAGCATTCGAATGAGTTAAATGTGATTTACAATTTATCCCACATCGTAAGTTCTGAGAGAAACCTCGTTGTATAAATAATGTTGAAGAAGCATTGGTGGTCACGACCTTACTTGAACAGGATCTGTTCTATAGGTTCGTACCTCTGTATCCTTGATTTCTAAGGAGACAGGCCCTTAACCCTGGTTGATGAACCATGACCGTGTGACTAGAGCGTGATTAACGGCCACGATCGATCTTCGGATCGGTCAGGTGCTGTAGAGGATCGTTACTCGGCTCGGTCTAACCTTGCCGGGGTGGTCGCACGGCGGTTTGACAGGTCCCTTTTTTTATTTGCTTTTTGTTCCACTGTCTCTGTTACTTGCATGTAACGTGTTCGACGAAATGTCTGAGAGAGAGAGTAGTGTTTTTATTACAAGTTGAAAAGTGAAAACTTGAACACTCCTAAATCTGAAATGGACGAGGGAGAGAGCTTTGCCCCGTTTCAGGGCATAAAGAATGATGTAAAAGGGAGACTCAAATGCTACAAGCAAGAATGGATTAGTGGTCTCAGAGCTGGATTTAGGTAAATTCTACGGAGTTTTCTTTGGACTTTATTTGTTTTCAGTCTGTGATTAGTGTTTAGTGTATTTACCGTGAATGGATTGTGCTGTTTTTCGTCTCTTTGAATCTAGTGGATGCAAAAGGAGAGATATCATTAGGATTAGAAACCATTAGGATCAGAAGTGGTACAGTTTAAGTTTCTTCTCTCATTTGCAGTATAGCTCTGTCTCTACTTTCTTTAGATGCAACCTGTCTCATGATTAAGTAAATGACCTCCGTAGAAAATAGATTTATCTACTCAATGAGTTGATTTAGAAAACCTTACATGTAATCCAATCATTCAGCATACAAAAATGAATGTACACACTGTTTTGATTGCAGGTAAAGTCTTGAAAGACTGACTAAACTTGGAGGAATGCTTGTGTTTTTATGTCATCAACCATTCTTGCCGAAGAACAATACATCGGAAAGTGATCCAGAAGTGTTGATGGGAGAACGCAGCGGTGAAACTATGCGGGAATGCATTGGTGAACGTATTTGTGAACCCATCATGTAATGCAGTGGAGAACCAATGGGAGTATGTATTGGTGAAGTGAGACGTGACCGTAGAGGTGAACTTTGCGTTTGATATAACGCATGAAGCAAACCCACAATCTCAGTAGGCTCCGTTGTGTTGTAGATACAAGCAGATGGTTCAGAGGTTAGTCCTGACTTCTCTTTCTGCAAATGCTGTAAATGGTCTGCAAATATCTCCTCTTCAGATTCACTATCTACTTCTGCCATTTTGCTTGGAGATTCATGGTCCTCTGAAGATACTGTTGAACCAGATGCCTGTATATCTTCGTCAGTGTCACTGTGTTTAAAGGTCTGTCTTGGGTTCTCTTGCTTATCTTGAGACATCTCTAAATGAAACATCATCCTCTCTTGCTCAAGTGTGTCATCAGGACAGAGCCTGAATCTATCATCCCTTTGTTCAAGTGCCTCATCCAATTCCATTGTTTCATTGTCGCCCTTCTCCAAGTCATGTAGTGAATGTCCATCTTCCGCCATTACGCCTACCTTTAGCACTTTTGTTTCATAATGATCCACCAGCCGGAGCTCCTCTTCATGGTTTATCGCGCTTTCTTTTGAACTTCCATGGTCACTGAAGGAGCCTCTTGAGCTAGATTCTGATCTTCTATCAGCATCTTCATCTTGTTCAAGCATTGTCCCTGGCTCATACTCATGGAGACGAAATGTTAAAGCTCTTCTTGAAGTCCATTCAAATGTCTCGTCCAGTTTCATTGATTCATTCTCGCTCTTCTCCAAGTGCAGTGATGGTCCATCTTCCACTGTTTCGCCTGTTTGTAGTGCATCGGTTCTGCTATCATTCACCAGCCAGGGATCCTCCTCATGAAACACAGCTCTTACTTTTGAACTTCCATGGTCATCGAAGGAACCCCTTGAGCTAGATTCTGATCTTCCATCAGCATCCTTGTCTGGTTCAGGCATTGTACCTGGCTCAAACTCATGCAGACAAGATGTTGGAGCTCTTTCTGAATTCCATTCAAATGTCTCTTCCAATTTCATTGATTCCACGTGCAACGATGGTCCATCTTCCACCATTTCATAAACTTTTGGCACTTCGGTTTTGTTCTCATCCACCAGCCAGGGATCCTCCTCATGAGACACAGTTTTGTCTTTTAAACATTCATGGTCATTGAAGGAATCCCTGGAACTGGATATTGATCTTCCATCAGCATCATCGTCTGGTTCAGGCATTGTCCCTAGCTCATACTCATTCAGGCGAAATGTTGGAGCTCTTTCCCAAGTCCATTCAAATGGATTTCTTTGATATTCCTCCAACTGCAACTCGGCTCCATCTCCCATTGTCTCCGCCCATGTTTTTTCACTTGCATATTGCCTTCCTTCCAGATAAACTGCTTCTACTGTTCCGTAGGAATTAGCCACATTCTCGTTTTGAGGCTCCATTTGATGAGATTCTGACTTCTCTTGGCCATTCTCGTCGTTAAAAGCTTCACTCGCCTTCTCAAGAGAATCAAAGGATCCTACTCCGACCATCTTGCCTGGCTCAAGCGTTTCCTGTAACTCAGACCTTACTATGTCAAAAACGGTGTTACTCAACTCTTGTCTTTCACTTGAGTTTTCATACTCATACTGGGACGGCTCTGGTTTAGCATCTTGAGACTCATGTAACACAGCTCTCTCCTCTGAACTAACATGGTCATTGAAGGAACCCCTTGAACTGGGTTCTGATCTTTTATCAGAATCCTCGTCTGGTTCAGTTCTTGTCCCTAGCTCATACTCATGCATATAAAATGGTGGGGCTCTTTCCGAAGTGTATTCAGGTGGTGTGCTGTAATTCTCATAGTGGCTTTCATATTCCTCCAGATGCAGCCCAGCTCTGTCTTCCATTGTCTGTGCCCATGTTCTTTCACCTGCATACCCGCTTCCTTCTAGATAAACTGGTTCTAGTGTTCCATAGGAATTTGCTACGGTCTCCTGCTGAGGATCCATTTGATGAGATACCGTTCTCTCTTCACCTGTCTCCCCTACTACGATTGTTTTGGATATTTCACTCGCCTTCCCGAGAGAAACAACAGATCCAGCAGTATCTTCCCCCACCTTGCCTGGCTCAAGAGTTTTATTTGTCTCATTTCCAGCCTCCTCTAACTCATACCTGGCTCTGTCACTAATGGTCTTATCCAACTCTTGTCTTTCGTTGAAGTTCTCCTCCTCATGGTTCCTGGTTATTGTGACTGTAGCCTCACCTGATTGGTCGGGATGTCCTATAAAGCTCTGGTTCTCGTTCACCAAAGATTTCAGGGGAGACTCTGGTGTAGCTGACATTGCATCTGAAAATGTGTTTGAAATGTGCTCCATATCTTCCTTGACCGCTGTATCCTCAAATGTTTCACCATTGCTTGAGCTGCTGTCACAGATAGAATCTACACAGTACTGAGATTTTTCCAAATGCAACCCCGGTTTGTCTCCCATGACTTCTCCCCATGTTCTTTCACCTCCATATTCTTCATTTTCATGAATCTCCTCCCCATCAATCTCATGAGTGTCTCTGACGTTCTCAGCGTGTACGTTTGTCTCACTGACATATTTGTTCATCTTTATAGGTTCCACACTATGAGATACCGGTCTCTCTGCAACTGTCTCAGCTTCTTCACTGGATTCACTCATCCTTTCGTTCTTGTTTACAGTAACCTCCAAGAACTCAACATCTCCAATCATCTCTTCTGGGTCAAGAACTTCATTCTTCTCATATCCCGACTCCTCTAAATGGTACTCGATTCTCTCGCTAATCTTTTTATCCATCTCGGTTAACTTCTCTGTGTGAGCTTCCTGATATGGCTCTAGATGAATTCTGGAAGTTACTCCAATAGTCTCAGTAGATGCAAGTTGTTGTTCGCTTGACTTGTGGTTCACCAAAGGTTTCAGCTGAGGCTTCAATGCCTCCACGTTTGAATCTAAAAATTCATTTGATATGTTCTGCCTATCCTCAAATGTTTCCACATTCCGACTCAAGATAACAGCATCAGTGCTTTTGCAGATTGTATCTCCAGAGTCATTGTCTGAACACGACAGATGACTTTCTTCCGGATAAATCTCTTCATGACCTTCTGAAGCTGAATCCTGGTGATTAGTCTCATCAGCAAAACCTGTGCCAGAATCAACAAAGCTAGGTGAATCGAGAACAGTATCTACTTTCTCTTGAGTAGAGAAATTAAATACACCGGAACAACTGCCACATCTCACTTGATATCTGTTATGTTTTCCCTGAGGAGACACCTGAGGTAGGTGTAGAAGTTCCAAACAATAGGAACAAGTTGCGAAAGGCGCACCGCCCTCTGAAGGAAGAATATGGCGCTTCACCACTGGTTTCCTCTCCCTGACATATCTTTTTTTGTCCCTAAGAGAGCTCTTCTCACTGCTTGTATCACTCTTGGAATTCCCCAAGGAACGTTCAGAGTATGTGGAACGATGTGGCACTGCAGCTGCTTGATAGCTACGCTCAGAGTACATAGAGCGATGCGGGGTTGCAGAGCTATTGGATTCATGGAGATTATGATACTGATGATTATTAAGCTGAGACTGAGCAGGCCAGTGATAGTACTTTCCATCAGATGTCTCACCCGGAAAACGAGCCGGTGAAGCATCAGAAGACTCTTGAAACCAGCCTTCTCTTTCTCTTCCGTATTGCTTGAATTGGTTTGGTTGATGATGATAATAAGACTGCTCGGATGCAGAAGCTTGAGAACCGTGATAAGGACTATTGTAGCCATATTCATATGCAGAAGAAGAAGGGGAAGGACTTGCTGGACAGAATGGAACCCGAGGTTGATCTTTGTATCTCCCCTCATGTTGTGTCCACTCCGAGGCATTGCTATGTGACTTATAATAAGGGGAGCTTCTTGCTGAAGCAAACGCATCAGAATCACCAGTCACACTGAATTCATCAGCTCTTCTCATCCATTCTCTGCGAATATCCGATGTCTCATGCTTGTAGACAGTTTCTGAATGACTTCTTTCAACAGAAGGCGATGCCCTTGAATTGTACTCTCGGTGAGTATTCCTCACTGGAGTTTTACTACCACCTTCTGCAGATTCATCCTTGGTTCTGAAACTGCGGTTTTCAGAAGAAAGGAGAGCCTCGGGAATAGTCTTATCGTTTCCTTCCTGTGCCCAACGGTTTGCTGTGTTCAAAGAAAGAACACAAGCAACAGAATAACACTAAGCACAAGGGTTGTTACTTGTAAACATGAGTAAGGGAACTTAAAGAAAGGTTATCATACCATGAAGAATTGAGTCGCATCCACCACATTCGTAGGAAGTAGCATCTAATGGTTCTTGAAGAAGCTTCTGACACTTTGGACATCTCACGATTCTAGACTGAGAAGACAATCCAGGCATGGTTTTACTCTTCATGCCTCTGAACATATGCTTCAAGTCTTTACCACTTGCTAACTACAAAAAAACAGAAAAACAAACACATCAGCTCAAATCCAGAACCCGAGAAACGGTTATAGGAAGAATCGAAGATCGAGAAAGAAGGTAAAGATCACCTTAGAACGGAAAATGGAGAGGAGTCTAGGTGAAGGTGAAGAATCTTGAGATGGTTCAAGATTTATCTTGTTAGAAGATTGGGATCTACTTTGTTTCTTCTTCTTGATCATGGTTTGATGTTTTGACTTATCTTTGATGATGTATGATCTTTTTCTTTCTTTCTGTGTTATAATTCTTGTTGATGGTGATCTTTGAAGCAAGTAAAGAGGAGGAGATATTATTATTACTTGAATCAGATCAAGCACATGAACTACATTAACAAAATATATCTCATATAATAATCAAAATGTGTAATGGTCAAGGTGATGATGGTTTAACTGACTTGTATATATTAGTTTATTTCATTTTCTTATACTGGAAAAATAAGATCTGAGAGTTGCATTGATCTGAGACAAAGTTGAGGTCCAGTTATGAAGTCTTAACGATTTGGATTTGGATTTAAAAAGTCAACTTTGGAGTTCTCTTTGAAACACCCCATTATTGTTTCTAGATTCATTTATATATTTTTCTTCACTATTTAAAATAGTTTGTATCTTTCTTTATATGAAAAAGAACGAATCACTTCGTCGTCATGGTTCAATTATAATTTTTAAAATAAGAAATAATTCAACGTGCATCTTAGTAATTTGACAACAAAAAAGAAGCTAAGTAAAGCGTTATTGACCAATCCATTTTGAGCTTGAAAAATACGCAAATTAAAGTTTATGGAAATGTATTTTTTTCCAAAAGTGCTATGGAAAATTATTTCTTTCTAGGCCGTGTTTGACAGTTTGCTCAAGTTTCAAATTGAAATACACTTCATCTGTAAAATTAATAAAAAAGTTTAAACATATATATGCACAAGATCAAGAAATTGGTTTAGTGTTTTGGAAATATTAGAACCATAGTTGTAAAACACTACAACAAAAAAAGAACCATAGTTGTAAAAAATACAAAAGAGCCATTTTTGTATATAATCCTTCATCACCAAACTCTTCTCCATCTCCATGTTTAGTCTGAAACAATGTAGAAAAACATATATCTTACCAAATCAAAACTTCTGGAACCATAGTTGTTACCCTAAAAAGTAACAAAAATTCTCCTTGACACTTACTTGATCCACAAGTAACTTCTGGAAATCATTTCTCTGAACAAATTTCTGATAACAATGGGAAACCCTAAACTCTGTGTTATATTTTTCTGAGCAAGAGATCTGCAGCAGCTGTTTTCTTCTGAAGCTCTGATGTTTCAGCACCAACAAGTTTATCCATTTGTCTCCCATCTTTAATGAACACTACTGTTGGTGTAGCTTCCACATTCCACTCATTACTAAACTCCTGTTTTTGATTCATTCATCAATTTCAATCTCAAATCCTTAAAACTGAATCTTATCAAATTTTCAAAAACATAACTTATAAGTTTTACTTACCGCGAGCTCGTCTACATCAACAGTTACAAATATCATTGAAGGGTATCTAGAAGCAAGCTCTTCTAATACTGGTTCTATCTTTTTACAAGGTACACACCACGGCGCGCTGAAATTCACCACGAGCTTTTTTTGATTGGAATTGAATCAATCAAGCTAGTTACTCAGATAGAAAAATCGAAGAATAAAGCGGAATTTTTTTGAAGAAGAAAGCTTACAATCTTGCCATTGTTGTTAGCTTCTGAGATCTTTTCTTCCCATTTTTCGATTCTGTTTACCGAATGGACCTTTCCTTTGAACCCGTGTTGGCTTCGGGTTTGAGTATTGCTGTTGTTGTTCCAGCAGCAGCATATACATGACCATAACTGTAACACACATACACATCTAATCTTTTAACATAGTTTCTTCATTTTTATGCTAATGAAACATCGAATCGCTACGAGATATGATTACAAAACTCAAAAGCTTTATTACCTTTTTACAACAAGTTCTTGCACAACGATTTCCCATCAACTCTTTAAACAATCAAATCCAGTTTTGCTTCTCATTGGCTGTTTAACATTCACTACATGGAGATCAAAATCTACATCAAACCAAACCAAAATCAAAACCCTAATTTGTTTTAAAAGTTTCACAAGAATCTTGAAAGAGAAGAATATTATAATGACCCCATTTCATAGAGGTAAATTTTTGCCCTTAGGTATAAAAAAATAAGAGGTTTGGGAAAGGATTAACCTCTAAATCCTTCCAAATTCAAATGATTTGTGTTCTTGCATACAAGATTGTTTCAAACCCTAAAGGCAAGAGATCAAAAATCACAATTTTCTGTTAAAGATTCAGAAAGAGAATTAAACAAGAATCCAAATAAGGATGATTTTGGCAAGAACATTCGATAAAAGAAAGCAATGAGGACGAATTTTTGGTTCTTTGATGGAAAACTATATCTTCTTGTTGATGCAGGTGGTTTTGAGGAACCATAATAACTGATTGCTAATTTTGTAAAATGAATTTGGTTAATGACAACATAGATATCATAATAGTCTCATACAGCCTTGACTCTATGGATTCTGTATTGGTTTCTTTAATGCTTTAACCGATACTAACCGAAAAGACAAAAGCTTTATCCTCCTCTCAGTCCAAAACCGGTTTGCATAGGCTGAAATTTATTCTGCAAAAGTTTGAAAGTTAGGAGATTTTGAACAGATTCAAGGAGATGTTCTATATCCACTGAAGATGTTAAGTTTGTGCGTGAGTATGATACCAACGACTAAGAGCTCTTTTTCTCAAGTTTCTCGATTTCTTCACGCTCCTTCCTTTCCGCTTCTTGAAGTTCTCTTTCAGCGTCTTCTTCTTCGCGTTGCTTCCTTTCCGCTTCTTGAAGTTCTCTTTCCGCTTCTTCTTGAAGTTCTCTTTCGGCATCTTCTTCCTCTTCAATTCTGTCAAGATTATCAAACTCTTTGGTTGCTGCCATTGCCTTTACCACAGGATCCCTTAGCTCGGAGATCAAACCACCACCGACTCTGTACTCTTCTTCATCACCAATAAGAAACAAGCGTTGATCAGGACCAGACGCCATTGGAATATCCACTGCCAGTAGCTTCATGTCATACTGAACAAAGACAGACATGAACATGAGAAATCCAGCAAAGCTTACATACTTCGTGATAGAGAAATGGGAGCACTGATGGGTTCAGATTACGATTTCCTTTATATAACATAATAACAGAACCAAAGAGCATATGAAGAACACAGAACCAACCAAAGCAAAAAATTATATACAGAGCCCTAGGTTTCAGAGAACCAGGAAACTCTCCTTGCGAACAAACAATACGCCCCAAAATTCATCAAAAGAGTCACACAAAAAACATCATAAACCTTTTCTAGTTATACTAAATGACTAACAAGTTGGTCTGGCGGTGGTAATGAGCTCTTATCAAGCACCTGAAATGTTGGCAAGCCTAATGTTCCGAGTACCCTTTGAAAACTTTCTAGAGCAGATTACTAACAATCATCATGATACTAATGTGAACAATCAAAGAAGAAGGCTTTAATTAAAAGAAAGAGAGACTGTATGCAGAGAGAAAGTAGAGAAAGCAAAAACCTGGCCTTTCTTCTTCTTGACTTCGACACTAACGAGCCCCTTTCTCTCAGAACCTTGAACCGGGAATAGAAGAAAGCAACGCTTGCTTCTAATTGTTGGCTTAAACTTTTTGAATGTTATGCCACCACCTGACATCACATAAGCACGCAAATCCGATCCTGCCAGAGGAGCACCCATAACTTCAAGAATATCAGCCGCTGTATTGAGCTTCCTCATGGTAATCCTATAAACTCTATCAGGATTTACCGTGAACCTTGCGCGAAGGTACAAACCCTATCAACAGAAAAAGTGTAGATTAGTGGTATAAGCAGTGACACTTTATAATAAAGAATAGAATGAGAATGTTATCACAACAAAACAAACTGAAGTTTACAACAACAGTATTGCAAAATTTCTGCAACTCTTGATAGAAAGTTGAAGGCTAACATAGAGTTCACATATCCATCACTGAAACAATCCTAAGTTGTATCTCAGTCGATAAACATAGAAATGTAGCTCAACACTTACAGCAAATGCGACAATAGCAGATGATAGAGCAAGAAACCCATACTTAGCCATTCCTTCAGAGAGACCAACGAATGTATTAGCAATCCCAAACATAATCCTCCACAAGAAAATACAAACAAAAACACCTCCTGCTCCAAACACCACAAGATTATTCTTCTTCCAAAATGCATCAACATGTAACCCTAAAGCAACTCTGTATCTACCAAAAGTCGAACTCACAGCTTTGATTGGCTTATCAACAACTTTCCTAGCGAAATTCGCATCGATTTTACGAAACCCACCAGAGCTCGAAAACAATCTAAAACCCAATACAAAGTTCACACGAGGCTTAACCACAACTTTGCTACAATTCATCAAACTAGGAACGAGATTAGGACGTGTTAGAATCTGAGATAAGCCAACGTTTTGCGACGCAAAGCTGTGGAAATTGGACTTAGGTTGAAACTGAGAAACCACATTAGAAGGAAGAAAGCCAACGTTTTGCGAAGTGGGTCTTGAAGGAAAGGTGTGGAAACTGGATTTAGGTTGAAACTGAGAGAACCCATTAAAGGGAAGAGTTGGAGAAGACGAAGCGAAGAGTTTTGACCGGCTAGTTACAACGACGGGATTGACGACTCGAGTGTAGTGTGAATGAATAACTCTGTGAATTGCTTTGAAATCAGAAGGTTTCACCATCTTTTCTAGGGTCCCGACCTTGAAAACCTCTCGGAGCAAAACAAACTAGACTTTTCCGTCACCGGAGCTACGAAAAGCGATTTGGTTTATTGGCTAGGGAACGAAATGAATACGGGCCGGGTCGAATTGGGCTGGAATAGGCCCATTAAGAGGCCCATTAATAGTAAATCTGATTATGCCTATAAGTATTCTTTGCTTGTATAATAAGGGAAAATAAAGTTTAATTTATTTATACGACAGTTGACTAACCAATACAATACAGAGATGTATATCCAAAGAAAAAGGAAATTAGAAAATTCGGAAAATTTCTCAGGAAGATAAAATCAGAGAAGTTTTTAGTATACAGAAGAAACTTGGCAAAGCGAAGTCATTGAGGAGATTGAACATTAGCAATTCGAGGATTGTTCGTGATTAGAAGCAACATTTTCTTCTTCGTAGATCGTGTTTTGATTGTTTCTAATCGGTGAGGATTTTGTTTTCATCTCATTGGTTTTTTTTGTGTTCGAATCAACGACCGTATACGATTTTCGTGTTTTTGTTTCTAAGTTGTTGTTGTTTGAATCGGAATCTTAAATTGTGTGGTTGTATTGTGTAGATTTTGCTTACGGGATTGTTGAATTTATTGGAATTGCGGTTATTAGGATTTAAGAGTATGTTGATTGTAATATATGTTGAATAGACAGGGTTTGATTGATGTTGATATAAGACATTTTTATTAGTCTATGTTTGGTAATGATTCTGATATGTATATGCTTTGATTGATGTGTCAGCTAATCAGCTATATGACAAGGATCTGGCATGACTCAAACTCTTACAATTTTTTACTATTAGCTCCATTGTTTGAATCTTCTGGACAGAGTTATTCAGGAAGTGCTCGATCTTAACTCTTCTTTTTTGTTATTGATTTCAGTTTGCAAGTATTGTAGTAAGGAAAAATGAGTTCAACTGGTTTGAACCAGCAAAGAAACCTCCTACCAGGTGGCTATGACTACCCGAATACTGGCACTTCGGGCTCTTTTGATTCTCCAGGACCTGGTTTTGTTGAAAGTGATGAAGCGGAGTTGGTTTCTGTTTCTTGGAATCAAGATTATAACTGTTTTGCTGCTGGTACTAGCCATGGTTTTCGGATATATAACTGTGAACCTTTCAAGGAAACTTTTAGGCGAGAGTTGAAGGATGGAGGGTTTAAAATTGTAGAGATGCTTTTCCGGAGTAATATCTTGGCGCTTGTTGGTGGTGGACCTAACTCACAGTACCCTTCAAATAAAGTATTGATTTGGGATGATCATCAGAGCCGCTGCATTAGTGAGTTTTCTTTTAGGTCAGATATCCGTGCAGTCAAGTTGAGAAGGGATCGGATTGTTGTTGTTCTTGAGCACAAGATATATGTCTATAATTTTATGGATCTAAGACTTCTTCATCAGATTGAAAATCTGGCAAATCCAAGGGGACTATGTTGCCTCTCTCATCATATGAATACATCGGTTCTGGCATGCCCAGGTGTTCGTCGAGGAGAGGTCCGAGTTGAGCATTTCGGGCTTAACATGGTACAAATCATTAATGCTCATGATTCTAATATCGCGTGCATGACCATGACATTGGATGGTTTGCTTCTCGCAACTGCCAGTACAAAGGGAACTCTGATTAGAATATTCAACACAATGGATGGAACTCGTCTGCAAGAGGTAACTATGAAGTTATGAACTACTACTTTTACTTATCTTAACTCAACCATTGTACAGTATGCTGTGTAAGTCACATTTTGATAATTGATTCTGTTTATAGAATGGCTGAGCAAATATATCTTATGAATTGGTTAGATAGAATCTTATGCGGAGCATATACTAATTTTGTATGCTCATTACTGATTGATTAGTCTGCGTTATGAAATCCAATGCTCTGCTTTGTTACAGGTCCGAAGAGGAGTAGACAGAGCAGATATCTATAGCATTGCGCTCTCACCAAACGTCCAGTGGCTGGCGGTATCAAGCGAAAAGGGGACTGTTCACATCTTCTCTCTTAGAGTGAGAGTTTTTGGGGAGGACTCACACTCTTCTGACAATGAGACTTCTTCAAATTCCCTGCAAGCTCTTGTTTCTCCAGCCAGTGGTGCTAACCCCAGTTCATCATTGTCATTTCTGAAAGGTAAGGAAGAAAGTAGGAGACATCTGTGAAAATTACTATTACCTTGAAGTATGATATGCCTTGTTTCCTCTTAGAATTGCTTATAGAGCGAGAAGAAAATACTTTCTTGATTCATGAGAAGAATCTAAATGAAACTTTGTAGCTTGAAACTAGAAAATCAGTAAACTTCATAGAAGCATGTAGCTTAGAAGCTAATTGTGTGCGTTTATCTGGTACCTAACATCTTCACACAATGTTGCAGGAGTTCTGCCAAAATATTTCAGCTCAGAATGGTCTTTTGCTCAGTTCCATGTACCAGAAGTCACCCAATTCTTTGCAGCATTTGGGGCTAAGAACACAATCGCGATTATTGGCATGGATGGAAGGTAATACACCTTCCTAAATCTCTCTAATATCCGCATCATCATCCAGAATTAGTAATGTCAAATATCAAAAACAGAGCAAGTCTAGCAGTTCATTGTAAACAACTTAACTGCACATCTGATTTATCGGTCTTACAGTTTCTACAGGTGCAGTTTCGATCCAGTGAACGGAGGAGAGATGACTCAGCTTGAATACACCCATTTTCTAAAGCCAGACAGCCGTTCGGTATAATCAGAAATCATGCTTGATTCGAGTTCTACGTACATAACCATTGGCTCTGTAAATAGATTGGGTGAAACTGCATCACATTTTATTCTATTCAATCTATTCTTGATTGAAAGAACTGAATTATCGATTGGTACAATGTACATGACAAGATTTATCTCTACGCTAATTTCTGGAGAATCCAAAATGGTATATGTTTGATTCGATTACCATTATTAAATTTGAAATACAAAGAGACATGCCAAATATTAAACAAATAGTGCCATTGCAATAACCTTATTTCTAGAATACAGACTCGGTTTTCTCCTGTGGCTACAAAGAGTCTATAGTTTCGAAGACAGACCGGTCTTGTGGTCGAGAGCAATCATCACTTTTCCGATTGCCTTCCTATCTTTGATGGCACCAAATGCGAGATTGGCCTGTAATCGCAAACATTAAGTATTAAACTACATGTGTTACGAGTTTCGATTTTACGAAAGATGAATTGGTTTTTACCTGGGAGAGGCTATAGGTATGAGAGATGTGAATGGTGATCAATCCTCTAGCGAGCCATGACAGTAACTCTCTAATGGAATCTTCAAGGACACTAGGTTGGTGGATTCTGTAGCTACCCCAGTAAAGACCATGCACCGTCCAGTTCTACACCAAATTGGATACAACTTATAAAGTTTAGATTCCTTCAAGTGAAAAGCTTCTTCTCTATACTACAAGTTTTGCTAGACAACAAACCAATTACTTTACCTTAACAAGCGCGATATTAACGGGAATCACGGGTACTTCACCGCTAGCGAAACCAATCACAAGAATCTGAGCTCCCCAATTCAAAACTTTCATAGACTCCTTTGTGAGTTTCCCTCCAACAGGATCATATAAAACATCAACTCCTTTAAGCTTTCTCTTCTTGATAAACTCTTTAACACTTAAAATAACATTTTCACTCCCCAAATCAACAACATGATCCACTCCCATTGATTTCAACAGCTGAATCTTCTCAGTTCCTCTACCAACAAACAAAGCAAAACATTCAAATCGAATACAAACCCTAAAACCAAAAATGAACCAAGCATGTATACATTACCTAGCAACTGCAATGACTATAGCTCCACAAATCTTTCCGATTTGTACAGCTGATAGACCAACACCACCAGCAGCACCAAGAACCATTAAGACCTGCATCATCATATACATCAATGGAGTTTCTCATGTTGTTGATTAGGGCAAACACAAAATCGAATATTTTACCTGACCAGAGGTTAAACGAGCTCTATGAACAAGAGCTACATGAGAAGTACCAAAAGCAACAGGAAGTGCAGCTGCAGCTACCATATCACATCTCTCAGGTACAAGAAACCTAATAACCAAACCACAATCATTCACAGTAAAAAAGATATACACAAACGCAAAAAAAACAGAGAGAGATTTTGTAAAACGAACAATTGAGATTGATCGGAAACGATGAATTGAGCGAAGGAACCAAGACCAGCGAAAGAGCAAACACGATCTCCGATTCGGAATTTTGTGACGGAAGGACCGATTGATTCGACGATACCGGAGTAATCGGATCCAGGGATGAATGGTAACGGAGGTTTCTCTTGGTATTTTCCCAGAATCTGAAGGTAATTCGCGTAATTCAAGCTCGTTGCTGTAACCTTGACTCTTACCTCTGTATCTGATGTCAATGGTGGGATCGGAAAGTTCTTGCTTATCTCCACCGGAGATTCTGGATTATCCGTCTCCGTCGCCGTTGGATCTCCCAGTTTCCGGCAAACCAAAGCCTCCATTTTGGCTTCTTTTTTTTTCCTTTACTCGCTCTAGTGAAAAAAAGTTTGGATTGAATATTTATTAATAGTCTGGTAGAGATATATGACGTGACTGAAACGACGACGTTTCACTTGCCTACTTATAAATTTATAATAGAGAAGTATTAAGATTGAACAGTATTTTGAAAACCGGACATGAGGTCAGACCGGGTTCAACCGCGAACCGGCCAACAAACCATGTTGGGTTGATTTGGGTTTGAGGCTTTTTTTTTTTTTTTGTAAATTTTTTTTTTTTATGTTTTTCATATTTTTTTTTATGATTAAAATATATAGAAACAAATACTCGTTTTGAATTTAGTTAATTTTTGTTATGCTTTAATGTTTTTAATGTTTTTTACATATAAACTTAATTATTTATCATTAAACTTAGTATTTAAATAATTTTTTGTTATTAAAATAATTTTTTTCATAATTAATTTTTTGAATATGTTTATTTATAAAGATATATTATATATCTGGATATTATAGTTATACAAAAACTATTTATATTACAATTTTTTTAAAAACTATTAAATCCGGTTCGACCCGGTCGGATCACATTGACCCATGACCCGAAAATTTCTCCGGTTCAGTCGCCGGTCTGGTTTTAAAAGCATTGAGATTGAGACATTTTGATCATAGGTGATTTTTTTTTTTTGGAATTAATAGGAGGTTCTAGGCCAAATCTCGTAATCCCCCAAACCCGAAACTACAGCATGTAATATTAGTTTCGTCCCAAGCGCTATCCAAACCAGCGACCTCTAAGCTTTACCTATAAATCTTTACCAGTCGAGCTATTGGTTCTTAGTGGTGAGTTTCGTTTTGATGATAAAGAGCGAAAAATTGAGAGAAAAAAAAACTGGGAGATGGTGATGATGAAGAATGTAATGCTCTAGAAGAAGCCATTCAAGTACTAGTTTTCACTTGCATGCTTTATGCAAAAGTTTGTATGATCCCTTGTGTTTCACCTAGCTTGCGCATTCCGGTAACCATTTGGGTTTTGCTTTCGATATGTTGGGTTTTAGATTATGGACACATTTTAAGCTTTGATTATTTGTTTGTTTATATTTTTGTAACTATGGTTAAATTTATTTATTCCTAACCGGGTTTAAACGAACCCAAAATTTATTTATTTCTTGTGCTTTAAGAATGCTTCCACGAAACCCAAAATAAACCCTAAAATTTATTCCCTTCATCTCCACCGTGGCCATGGGGTCAAGAAGAAGTTGGAAGCTTGGATCGTGAGTTTTCATCCTTCCATTTATTTTTTGGATGACGTTTACATGAGTTTAAAGAATTTGAGAGAGCTTTGAACTTATAGCTTTAGAGATTTTGAGACTTTGGGGTTTTACTTTCACAGGTCAAAGAAAAATAAGAGAAAGAAGAAGACTAGGAAGGAAAAACGAGAGGTCCAAACTTTCATAGACCTTCCTAATGATCTATTACAACTTATAATATCCCTTCTTTCATTGAAAGACAACATCCGTGCTTCTGCTGTCTGCAAAACATTGCTTGAAGCTTGTATTTCTGTTCGAGTAGCAGATAAGTCTCCTTGGCTTATCTACTTCTCAAAAAGAGATGGATCCTATGAACTATATGACCCATCAATGCAGAAGAGTTACAATCTTGAGTCTCCTGAAATATCCGGTTTTCGGGTATGTTACTCTAAAGATGGTTGGTTACTCATGTACAATCCCCAAACAGAACAACTCCTCTTCTTCAATCCGTTTACCCGTGATCGCATACCCGTGCCTTCGCGTCATATGGCTTATGATCAACGAATAGCTTTCTCTTGTGCTCCTACATCAACTAGTTGTCTCTTGTTCACTGTCTCAAGGGTCACTTTGAACTACATCATTGTCAAGATATGCTCTCCTAATGATAAAGAGTGGGACACATTTGTGTTCGGCAATAGATTACCGCGAAACTACCGCACTTTCGAGCAGATTCTCTTCGCTGATGGTGTTTTCTACTGCCTCACAGACAGCGGTTGCTTATCGATCTGCGACCCGTCTTTGGAAATTTGGAGTTACCTTCCCGGTCGACCTCCAAAACGTCCTGGAAGCAACGGTTGTTTTATGACAGAACACCAAGGAAAAATCTTTCTCATTTACACTTACAACCACATGAATCCAACAGTGCTTAAACTTGACCACACAAAGTGGAAATGGAGTAAAATGAAAACACTCGGAGGCTTGACTATCTACGCAAGCACTTTGTCTTCTGAATCGAGACCCGAGCAGAATCAGCCGAGTGGAATAAAGGACTGTTTGTGTCTCTCTGGATTCGAGAGGACTTGCATATATCATAAGGTGGATGGGCAGAGTATGGATCTCTGCAACTGGAAGAATCATGATCCGTATGGGAACATCTGGATCGTGCCGCCACTCAACCTCCTTGATCTCCCCTTTGTTTGATCAACTTCTCTAGTTATAGTTATAGCTTTCTTTTTTTCAGAGTTACTCAAACACACACACTTTTTTTTTTGGGTCGATACACATATACACTTTATTTTCAAATATTGATAATGGAAGTAGGAAATTTCTCATAAACTTGTAATAGTTACAAACACCTCTAGATTTCTGATCTCACACTCATATGCTGATTAACAATGTTGTGTCCTAACTCGGTCAGAAATAATAAAAATCAAACAAACAAACCAACAAATCACAAAAAGGCAACCATATCAAAACCGACGATCAGAAATATTTGTTCCTAGTGTTTCAGAGAATATTGGTCTTAGTGAAGAAGGTATGATCTAGAAGAAGTCATTTGAATAGTGGAATATTCTTAAGCTTGATTTTTGTTTTGTTTTAGATGTGTGTTTTGTGTTTGTCACTAGTTCTCACTTGCATGCATTATGCAAAAGTTTGTATGATGAGCTCTTGTGTTTCATCATGATTTTGATTTAATCCAGATCCTTATTTGTGTTTACAATAAAGAGCCAGATTTCATACTTGTTCTAGATATTGAACGATATGAATTATTACACATGTATTAATGTGATACTATTGACCTAGGTTGTAGGGAAACTCCGTCTGAAAGTTATATTCCTTGTACGCGCATCCCTCACAAGCAGATCCACTTTCTTATTATTTTTTATTGCCGGTAATAAGGTCGAATCCAAGAAATGCATCACTTGGCACCAATTTGCGTAATTCCGATTGAAAGTTGGGTCAATCGTGTTGTTGTATCGCTATACTTACCAACTCTTTAGAGTTTGTCAGAAAAACAGAACAAAAGCGTCGGCAAACATAAAGTTTGTACTAAGAAAAAGGACAAGATTACGATCTTCTAATTAAGCTAAATTATATTGAGGTATAAAATTGTGACAAAAAAAAAATTGATGTATAAATTTGTGATGTTCATGTATAAGCAATGGATGAAACATGAACCACTTCTTTCCTTATGTTTGACAAAGAGATCATTCAACTAATTCACAACTCTGCGTATGAGTTGCTACAGCAACATGTTCATGTAAAATTCATTCTTTATACTCATTTTGTATCATGATTTAATTTTTTGTTTCCAAACTGTGGCAGTTCAACCGTAGGAGACTAGGAGTGAATATCCTCCAGAACTCAAAGCTTTAGCTAATCGGCAGTTCATTTTACCATCTCCAAACCTTCTACAACAAAAAAATTTAAACCATCCACATTTAAAGTTGTCAGTGTCACTGATGATCCTGCAAAACTTTCAATGTTTCGTGGTGATGATGTCAAAACGGTATATATAGATAAATATTTGCCTTTATTATCTTCCACTTATAATTTATTTGACTTTCTATTTTACAAAATTTCCATGTAGGATGATATTGTTGTGATTGATCTTAATATCTCAAACTCCACTGAACTCACTACTACCAACCTGGTATGGCGCTCTTTAGCTTTAAACTTCATGTTTTCAGTCTATGCTATAGTTTATGAAAGGAATGGAAGAGATTAAAAGTTATAGTTTATCATTAGATTCATTTACAATCTATTTTCCATTCTCTTGGTTACATTCTATTTTTGGGATATATTTACAATTTGTTTTCCAATTCTCTTGGCTAAATATTTTTTACTTTGCAATCTATTTTCCATTCTCTTGGTTACAATCTGTTTATAAGCGGTTCGACGAAAGGAATATCCAGATACTCCCAAAAACAAGCGAACTATTGCTTTAACAGAAACGTCATCACTAACTCAGGATAGTGGTGAGCAACTTTCATAAAAAAAATATAAACCAACGCTTACTCTTTTAACTGCAGAAGAAGCTGGACAACTTTCCATCTCGAAGCCAACACAAAAAATTGAGCGTGAAACTATTACTGAAATCAAATTTGAAAAACCATTACTGAAATCTCCTAATTGCATATGTTATCTTCTAATAAGCAGACGAGTTGAGCTTACAATGAAAAGCAGGATTTCAACTAGCATATGTCATCCATCAGCCGCAAGTGAGATCTTGAAGCCTGCTGATGGGTACTTGGAATCATACGACGCTCAAATTAGTAGAACAAAGAAATCAAAACTCTAGCTAAACAAAAGAAAGAAAGAAAAGCAATTAAGAACAAAATTTCAAGATCGGTGATGACTTAGTTTCATCGATTCATGGTCTATGATTCAAAGACATTCATCATCCAACAACATCATTCATCGTGGACTTACTCTTATTTGGGCTACTATATTTAGAGTGGATTACATTACAACATATAAAAAACTATTGGACTATTATACTACGTGAACATTTTGGTTTTGTATTTTTCTTTCGGTTTCAATAATGTTATTCTTTGTTTTTAATTACTTATATTTATATGTTCATATAATTAAATAGTATAATGTGAAAAACTAATGTATGATTTAAGAATATTCATTTAGAAAGAAGAATGTAGTTAAGATAGATATCAATTTCATGGAGTTACACCAACCAAAATATAATGATACATAATGATATCAACTCCATGTAGTTCAACTCAAAACAAGGTGTATTTTCAAATTAAAATCTATGTTTTCATATAATTTTAATCTTAAATTTCATTCGATTTACTAATCAAAACCAAATGTCCGTGCATGGGCACGGGCCAAAATACTAGTTGAGATATAAAATTGTGAAAAAAAAAAAAATTGATGTATAAATTTGTGTTGTTCTATTTTTTTTTTTAATGCGTTTCCGCTTTTTAAACTTTTCGTTTCTCCATATCCGATTTCATACAAACAATATTTACTAGGTCGTAACCGGATAGAACCAAACCGGCCTTTTTCCTATAAAGTCAAGTGTGACCATTGCTTTCTGACTTTTTCTGTAAAACCCTCTGAGATTGTTAATACGAAGAAGACCTAAGAGAACGATTCAGAGATCTCCCTTGGATCATTCGCTGACCCAAATCTAACGGCCAAGAGATTCTTCTACGGTTTCTTGTGCGTTAAGACTTCTCCCACCAAAACCAAAAAAAACCCTAAAACCTATTCTCCTCATCTCCAACATGGGATCAAAAAGAAGTTCGAAGCTTAGATCGTGAGTTTTTTCATCCTTCCATCTTTTTAAATTTTTTTTTTTTGTGAGACGTTTCACATGGGTTTATAGAATTTGAGAGCTTTAGGACTTTAAATGTTGTAGCTTTAGAGATTTTGAGACTTTGGGTTTTTACTTTCACAGGTCAAAAAAGAAGAAGAACAAGAATAAGACTGAGAGGGGAAAAAGAAAGGGAAAAACATTGTTAGACCTTCCCTCTGATCTATTACCACTGATAATCTCACATCTTCCATTGAAAGACAACATTCGTGCTTCTACTGTCTGCAAAACATGGCACGAAGCTTGTGTTTCTGCCCGAGTGATAAATAAGTCTCCTTGGCTTATCTACTTCTCCAAAACAAATGGATTCTACAGTATACTTTATGACCCATCAATGAAGAAAACATACAGTCTTGTGTTTCCTAAATTATCCGGATTTAGGGTTTGTTACTCTAAAGATGGTTGGTTACTAATGTACAATACCAGCACATTCCAACTCCTCTTCTTGAATCCGTTTACCCGTGAAAGCATACCCGTGCCTTCGCTTCAGATGGCATATAATCAACGAGTGGCTTTCTCTTGTGCTCCTACGTCAACTAGTTGTCTCTTGTTCACTATTAGTAATGAAGTCACTTTGAAGAACATCACCATCTATACATGTTCCCCTAATGCTAAAGAGTGGGACACATTTGTGGTCACGGGAAGACCGCGAAGCTACAACAATTTCGAGCAGATTGTCTTCGTCAATGGTGTCTTCTACTGCCTCACAGACAGTGGTTGGTTATGGAGCTTTTGCCCATCTTCGAAAACTTGGACTATTCTTCCCGGACAACCTCCAAAATGTCCGGGAAGTAATGGATGCTTCATGGCAGAACACCAAGGAACGATCTTTCTCATTTACATGTACAACTACATTAACCCAACAGTGCTTAAACTTGACCATACTAGCTGGGAATGGACTAAAAGGAGAACACTTGGCGGCTTGACGATCTACGCTAGCGCTTTGTCTTCTGAATTAAGAGCCGAGCAAAATCAGCAGTGTCGAACAAGGAACTGTTTGTGTGTGTTTCATGAATTCAAGAAGACTTGCATATATCATAATGTTGATGGACACAAAATGAATCTCTGCAACTGGAAGAATCATTTATCGCCATATGGGAATATCTGGATCATGCCGCCACTCAACCTCCTTAATCTCCCCTTTGTTTGAGAATAGTTATAAATTTCTCTTTTTTCAAAATTATTCAAACACATGTACACTATTTATTTACACATATTGATGATGGAAATGGGAATTTATTTCATAAACTTGTAATTGTTACAAACAACTATGGATTTACAACTCTGTTTCCCTAGATGCTCTATGAGGATCCTCAAGGTAGGTTAATATGGTTTGTGTTTGATTAGATTTGATTGGTTGTAAAGAGTATTCAATAGAATTGACTATTTGGTTGGTGATTTATTTAATTAGGGTGTAAATAATAACGGAATTGACCAATCTCGGTTTTAGGAAGAAAATCAAAAATAACGAATTGTTTCGGGTTCGGATTCGTGTTCAGATATGTGTGGATTTTTACCCAAAATGCTTAAAAATTATTTGAATACTTATAATTACCAGGATTTTTTCCGGATTTAATTCTATTTAATTTTCTTTTACTTAATTTATCCAAACACATCCGCAAAATATCAAAGTCCCAAAACAAAATTGTAAAAATTCAAATAATATACCTAAATTTTTTTTTGGTTTTGTCACGAACGCATTTATAACTTATTGATTACAAAAATACATAAGTATCTTTGAACCAATATGGAATGGAAGTGCTAATGTAGGGAAAAAAACTGTTGTTCGGAGACGAGCATTCCTCGCGAGGAGGTCCGCCTTTTCATTCTATTCCGAAGACAATCCGTAAGAGTGAAGTCCCGAAAAGAAACACGTAACTCCTGCAGTTCCTCCAATTCCGATTTGAACCGGGCCAGTTATCTGGATCTTCTACCATGTTCAGGAATGGTGTAAAAAGCCTCACAAAACCTCTTCCGTTTACTTAGACATTCCATAGCCCACAGTAAGCTATGCATTTCCGCATGAAGTGGGGATACTACCCGACGTATACCCCGTGTCCCTAATAGGTCAATCGAACCATCTTGCATCTGTAAAATCCAACCCACTTCACTCGGGGCGTCCTCTTCCTTCCAAGAACCATCAATAAAGTATCGGAAGACGTCATTCAAGGCCATCGGAAGTGCAGACGACACCGGATTCCCAAGGGTTGTTGCCATAGACTCTTTCGCCAAAAACCATTTTGTGGCCTCCTTCCTGGCAAATACGACAATTGTCTGCGGGGATCGATCCAAATTATTGAAAACTTTATCATTAAGAACCTTCTAAAGTACCATATGATCCAGGGAAAGCATTGAGAAAACTCGTCGAGGTCCGACCTATTCGAAATACGAGAGAATAATAAGTCAAAATTTCCCCATAAAGCATCCGTAGGAAAAATCGATTGGGGGGGGGGGGGGGGGGGGGGTTCAAAATATTGGACAGGCCCAACATTGTCTAGCGGGAGAACATGTAAAAAGGATATGGTTGATTGTTTCTTCCAAATCCCAACATCTTGGACAATTGCGCTCTTGTTGAAGGTGTTGGTGCGCAAGCCGCTCGTTGACCGGCATTGCTCCAGAGAGCGCCTGCCAAAAGAAATGACAAATTTTGTTAGTTGTTGTGAGCTTCTGCCGTGCAGTTTCATACCCCGAACGAACAATATACATTCCCGATTTAGTGAAGTGCCAACAATACCCGTCCATGGCTCGACCTTGGGACGGCCGCATGGACCATATTAACTCTATATTCTCGGAGACTACACAAGCGCGGAGTCTATCATGATTCTACTAAATTGGTTATTCGAATATATCTATAGTATCTTAAGTGACCGAAAAACTATAAAACAATTACCTAAAATACATGAACATATTTTACCTTAAATTTAAATATTCTTAGGTGAAACATGTTCGGTTATGAGTTCGGTTCAACTTCGAACTAGGTTTTTCGAATTTAAATGTTTAAAACGCATTTAAATATTTTTAAAACTTGATTCGGATTTGGGTCGGATAATTTCGAAACGGATTCAGATGATTTTCCTACTTTTTGCATCTCTAGTAATGGACTCTGAAACGACGCCGTTCCACTTGGCTACCTAAGAACCGAACCGAACCGAACCGGCCTTTTTCCTATAAAGTCAAGCGAGACCATTGCCTTCAGACATTTTTTCTGTAATTTTTAGATTGTAGGCGAAGAAGACCTAAGAGAACAATCACACCTTAGATCCTTCGTTGACCCAAATCTAACGGCCTAGAGATTCTTCAACGGTTTCTTGTGCTTTAAGACTTCTCCCACCAAAACCAAAAAAAAAGAACCCTAAAACCTATTCTCCTCTATCTTCACCATGGGATCAAGAAGAAATTGGAAGCTTGGATCGTGAGTTCTCATCCTTTCATCTCTTTACATTGAGTATTTTTTTTTTGGATAATTTTTACATGGGTTTATAGAATTTGAGAGCTTTGGACTTGAAATGTTGTAGCTTTTAAGATTTTGAGACTTTGGATTTTACTTCCACAGGTCAAAGAACAAGAAGAAGACTAAGAAGAAGAAGAAGACTAAAAGGGCAAAAAGAAAGAACCAAACTTTCTTAGACCTTCCTTCTGATCTATTACAACTGATCATTTCACTTCTTCCATTAAAAGACAACATTCGTGCTTCTACTGTCTGCAAGAAACTACAAGAAGCTTGTGTTTCTGGTCGAGTGGTAGATAAGACTCCTTGGCTAATCTACTTCTCCAAAATAGATGATGGATCCTATGAACTTTATGACCCATCAATGCAGAAAAGTTACAATCTTGAGTCTCCTGAAATAACCGGTTTTCGGGTTTGTTACTCTAACGATGGTTGGTTACTCATGTACAATCCCGAAACAGAACAACTACTTTTCTTCAATCCGTTTACTCGTGATCGTATACCCGTGCCTTCGCTTGGGATGGCTTATGATCAACGAATGGCGTTCTCTTGTGCTCCTACATCAACAAGTTGTCTGTTGTTCACTGTCTCTAATGTCACTTTGAATAATTACATTACTGTCAAGACATGTTCTCCTAATGCTAAAGAGTGGACTAGTTATGTATTCAGGGAACGATTACCGCCAAACTACAACAATATCGAGCAGATTGTCTTCGCTAATGGTGTCTTCTTCTGCCTCACAGAAAGCCGTTGCGTATCGATCTTTTGCCCTTCTTTGAAAATTTGGACTGTTCTTCCAGGTCGACCTCCCAGACATCCTGGAAGCAACGGATGCTTCATGACAGAGCACCAAGGAAAGATGTTTCTCGTTTACATGTACAATCACATGAATCCAACAGTGCTTAAACTTGACGATACAAGCTTGGAATGGACTGAGATCAAAACACTGGGAGGCTTGACGATCTACGCTAGCGCTTTGTGTTCTGAATCGAGAGCCGAGCAGAATCAACCGAGTGGTATAAGGAACTGTTTGTGTGTCTCTGTGTTCCATGGATTCAAGAAGACTTGCATATACTATAAGGTTGATGAAGAGAATAATAAGACTTGTTTCAAGTGGAAAAAACATGATCCGTATGCGAATATCTGGATCATGCCGCCACTCAACCTCCTTGATCTCCTCTTTGTTTGATCAAACACATATGCACTAGTTATTTTACACATTTTGATAATGGAAATGGCAAAATTTCTCAAGAAGTTGTAATAGTTGCAAACAACTCTGGATTTCTGATATCACACTCATAAGCTGATTAACAATTGTTGTGTCCACAATCAGACAAATAAAAATCAAACAAACCAAACAATCAAATCAAACTGATGATCAAGCAAAAGAAGGAAAAAATGAAATATGCTGCCTATAATAAAACTCTATTGCCTCTGACTCCAAAGAGCTGGATCATTTATTTATATACCAGACAAACTTGTAAGAAATTTTCATTGAATACCAAAGATGTGCTTATGTGAAATGGAATGAAGAGAAAGAGTCTCTAGATACCTAGCTACATGGTAAATAAGGTAAAGCGTTAAAACACACACCACAAACACTGTATAGATTGCCACTTTCGAACTTCTTCTTGTATTTCTAGCTAATTAACTCTATTTTTATAGTTCTTTTGGTTATTTTTCGTGTATTTTTTTGGAAATTCGGGTAAAAACAATAGAACTGAACTATACGCGAAACTGTTTGGAGTAATTATGAGTATATCGAATAATTTATAAGCATTTAGGGATAAAAAAATACATGAACGGTTTCTAGTTTTTTACTCGGACCCAACCAGAACCCTAAAGGAAACGAACCAAACGGGTTCGGGTACCAGAACGCCAAAAGGACTACTTGTTCTAGATACAATAGGATTGAACCATTTGAATGATTTTGGAATATTATACACGTGGATTGATCAATGTTGGTATAATCTATTAGCTTGTAACCGGGTTTAACCGAACCGGCCTTTCTCCTACAAAGTCATTGCTTTTTGACCTAAGAGCGGCCAAGAGATTCGTCTACGGTTTCTTGTGCTTTAAGACTTCTCTCACCCAAACCAAAAGAAAAAACCCTAAAACCTATTCCTTCTATCGTCAGTTCTTCACCATGGGATCAAAAAGGTGTTGGAAGCTTGGATTGTGAGTTTTCATCTTTTCATCTCTTTAAATTTGGGTTTGTACATGTGTAGAATTAGATATTGGACTAACTTGTTTATTACTTCATATGTCTAAGGTATTATACACAATCATCTTAAATTAAAATGATACAAAACTCCTTTTAATTTAGAAGATAACTTGTCGAGGATGGACAAAACTAGTCAACAGACTCCTCCGAAATATAAACTTCAATCTTCAAAATAGGAATAACTCTTCTTTGGTCTTGATAAAAGGGAATACATCTCGTGGGTGCAACTTGCAACTCCATAAACAATTTGTGTTTGACTTGGACAGTCCATACACTGGACTAATCCGTAATAAGAGAAACCAAAACCACAAACTATGTGACATACACTAACTATTTAATAAAGAGAAAAGAAACCAGACTTGTACACTTCACCACTTCACGTCATCTTCATCACCATCATCATCAAGGATCGTCATGAACTCTTAATGCCGAAGTTTTAGTTTAGGTTCCCTAGAATCGCCTGCTCTATTAGACTGTTACAAAACTCCTTTAATTTAGGAGATAACTTTTAGCTAACTCTAAGCCTTATCAAACTAGGATATTATGATCCTTATCTCCAATAACATGGGTTTATAGAATCTGAGATTTTGAGTTTTTACTTTCACAGGTCAAAGAAGAAGAAGAAGACTAAGAGGGGAAAACGAAAGGGCCAAACATTATTAGACCTTCCCTCTGATCTATTACCACTTATAATCTCACGTCTTTCATTGAAAGACAACATCCGTGCTTCTGTTGTCTGTAAAACATTGCATGAAGCTAGTGTTTCTTCCCGAGTGATTAATAAGTCTCCTTGGCTTATCCACTTCTCAAAAACAAATGGGGGATCTTCCCAGTACAAGATTTATGACCCATCAGTGCAGAAAAGTTACAATCTTGAGTCTCCTGAAATATCCAATTTTCGGGTTTGTTACTCTAAAGAAGGTTGGTTACTCATGTACAATCCCAATACATTCCAGCTCCTCTTCTTCAATCCGTTTACCCGTGATCGTATACCTGTGCCTTCGCTTAAGAAGGCATATAATCAACGAATAGCTTTCTCTTGTGCTCCTACATCAACTAGTTGTCTCTTGTTTACTGTCTCTAATGTCAATATTAGACACATTGCCGTCAAGACATGTTCTCCTAATGCTAAAGAGTGGAATAAATTTGTGTCCATGAATGTATTACCGCGAAAAAACCGCATTTTTGAGCAGATTGTCTGCGCCAATGGTGTCTTCTACTGTCTCACAGACAGAGGTTGCGTATCGAGATTTTGCCCATCTTTGAAAATTTGGACTGTTCTTCCCGGGAGACCTCAAAAATGTCTGGAAAGCAACGGGTGCTTCATGACAGAACACCAAGGAACGATCTTTCTCATTTACATGTACAACTACAGGAACCCAACAGTGCTTAAACTTGACGATACAAAGTGGAAATGGACTAAAAAGAATACACTTGGAGGCTTGACGATCTACGCTAGCGCTTTGTCTTCTGAATCGAGACCCGAGCAGAATCAGCAGTGTGGAACAAGGAACTGTGTGTGTGTGTTTCATAAATCCAAGAGGACTTGCATATATTATAATGTTGATGGACACAATAAGAATCTCTTACAGTGGAACATTTTTAAATCATATGAGAATATCTGGATCATGCCGCCACTCAATCTCCCCTTTTGATCAACTTCTCTAGTAATAGTTATAGCTGTCTTTTTTCTTTTCTTTTTTTGTCTTCAGTTGTAGTTTTCTTTTTTTTCATAGTTTTTCAAACACATTACACTATTTATTTTCACATTTTGATAATGGAAATGAGAAATTTGTCAAGAACTTGTAATAGTTACAAACAACTCTGGATTTTGATCTCACACTCATAAGCTGATTAACAATGTTGTGTCCTAACTCGGTCAGAAATAATAAAAAGAGAAACCAAGCAGGATAACCACCAAAAATTTATAAATGAGTAACCATACCAAATGACATTTTCCGTCACTCCTTGGCTTATCCTCTTTTCCAGAACAGATGATGGATCTTACCAGTACAAGCTTTATGACCCATCAATGCAGAAAAGTTAGAATCTTGAGTCTCCTGAAATATCCGGTTTTTGGGTACGTTACTCGAAAGATGGCTGGTTACTCATGTACAATCCCTTCACAGAAAAACTCCTCTTCTTGAATCCGTTTACCCGTGATCGCGTACTGGTGCCTTGCTTAAGATGGCATATAATCAACGAGTGGCTTTCTCTTGTGCTCCTACATCAACTAGTTGTCTCTTGTTCACTATCTCTAGTGTAAATAAATACTTCATTACCGTCAAGACATGTTCTCCTAATGCTAAAGAGTGGAACACATTTGTGTCCATTAATGTATTACCCCGAAAAGACCGCACTTTCGAGCAGATTGTCTTTGCCAGTGGTGTCTTCTATTGCCTCACAGACAGAGGTTCCTTATCGAGCTTTTGCCCATCTATGAAAATTTGGACTATTCTTCCCCGGGAGACCTCAAAACGTCCTGGAAGCAACGGGTACTTCATGACAGAACACCAAGGAACGATCTTTCTAATTTACATGTACTACTTCATGAACTCAACAGTCACTACAAGAAAACATTAGATAAACCAACAACATTTCCAACGGATTATTTTGTCGGATATTTTTCCGACATATTTCAAACGTATTTTTGACAGAACGCAAACCGTTGGTAATCCGTCGAAAATTTTCGACGGATTACCGACCGCCAGAAATTCGTCAGTTTTATCGACAGAAATCTCACGGTTTTCCGACTTAAATTGATTATTCTGATTTTGTCGGATATCCGTCGGTTTATCTCCGACGGATTTTCGATGAAAATCTAACGAATGTTTTCTACCGACATAATTTAAAGAATAATATCATATCCGTCAGAAATCCATCGCTTATTTCCACGGCTTTTCGACGGATATTAAACAATTTAGGAATTGGGGGTTATAAATACGTCGTTTTACGATAATGATAGCTTGTGGAAAGTGTCTTCTTAGTTTAAATGATATGATTTAATGCTTATAAAGTCACTAGAGCTCTTATCCAGCGTATAGACATATTTAACTTTTGTCTTTGTCGACTTATATAACCATTGACTTATTGTTTTTATGTTCGTCGACTTAATTTCTTGTATTCATCGATTTATTTGACACTATCGATTTATCTTAAACTAGTATTTCTCCCGTGCTAAGCACGGATATACCTTCACCAACAAATCAAACTAAATTTATGTGATATATGCATCACTAAGAATTACATGTATAAATAATTTGGGGTTAGTGAGTAAATTTAGGGATATCTAGCATTTTAATTTTGAAATTTAGATAGAAAATAAATAAATAGAAATGAGTTAATAAGAAGAAATAGTTTCCCCGTTTTATTTGGTTGCTTTTGGTTGTTGGTTTTTTTTATTTTTAAATAAAAATATGAAGCATTTACCACATGTCAACTTTTGATTGCTCAAGTGACTTGTGATTTAGTAGTTAAGGATATTTATTAATTTTAAAAATTATTTTAATTGCTATTTAGTGTTTTAGATAAGTTCAATACATATTTACGAAAATTATATTGTGTAATAGCAAAAAAGGTTTGAAAGTGTGTAAATTGAAAACGAACTGAGTGTATAAGACCATAAATGACTTGGAAGCTAATGTAACATATCATTACATAAACTTGATACCTTAAACTCTAAAGTGTAATTTATTCTATCGGAAATATGTCGGTTATATCGATGAGTTTTCGACGGATTGGGATACTCGCCACGCGTCAATTTTCCCCTCGAAATATCCAAATGCTTTCGATATGCGGCTAATTTAGAGAACCCGCGAAATAATTGGTTTACCGACGGTTTACCGACGGTTTACCGACGGTTTACCGACGGCTTACCGACGGCTTAGTGATAAATATCCTAAGTACAAAGCTCAGATCTCTTCTTCTATTTTCACTTTTCGTTTTAGGGCTTTTTCATAACTCTGCTCTTTTATCAATTTCTCTGATTTCTCAAAGGTTTCCATACCAAATTCCTCTGAAGATCCTATCAAATACACACATTAGCCTTAACTCCTTCATTGCCTCCGGCTCGTAGGTGTCTTCCATGCTCGAGCCGTTTTCACTTCTTGTCTGCGAGAGGACTTTGCTTTTGCCGAAATCAAAGAACATAGAAGATGATATGAACCCACCAAACCGTCCAAGCTGGAGAGCTTAAGCTTTTACGAAATCCATTCATAGCCTCCGTATGTGACTTCTCATAGGCGATTGCGGGTTTTCGTTCTTCTCATTTGTCTCCTTATATGAAATTGTGATTCTGAGTCATATCCTATGATCAATTAGAGTTGTCTCTTCATCTAATTTTAGTTTTCGTAAAACCAAAAACTCAAATCGATAAGAGTTTTCTCCTTCCTTTGATTTTAGAAATCAATTTGTTTCAGATTTTGTTTGATTTCACAATTTCATATAGAGTTTGTGTTTGATTTCAGAGTTAGAAGTTAAGTTTGATGTGTTAGTGAGTCAGAATTAGCTTTACCATTTACAATACTTTGTCAATTTGATGTTGAATTTTTTGTGAGTCGGAATATGGATATCAGATTTCCTTTGACATATGAGTCTTCTAGTTTGTGAGTAAAGCTAAAAAATATTATCCACCAATAAATTCGTGACTGTGTGCATGTGTATTGTATATACACACTTATATTATACACAGAAGAACTCACTATATGATATAGTTGTTGCTTTCTGTTTCCCAAAAGATGCATTTGTAATGAGTTTGATGTGTTTATGATAAAAGGTAACACTTTTAAACTCATGAATGGTTCTGTTTCTTTTACTTCTTCCTAGTACGGATTGACTTATAAGTAAAATACATGTTGCTGCAGGGGTACTTTATCATGTGGAGTAAAGACTGGACATAATGATGCAATTGTTTATTTTGTTTCTAGTTGTGTTCTTTTGATTCCAAGACTTGCATTTTCGGTTTTACCATATGTTTTGGCTTGTCTTACTTAAGACTTGTCTTTTGGCATCGGTTTTTCTTTGTGTTTTGGCTTGACCCAATCAAATCTTTTGTTAAGTTAAGGTACTTGACTCGGTGCTTCTATTACATTGGTTTCACTTCTTGTGAGAAACTTTCTCTCGCATATCACTTCCGATTAAGTCCCTGCTACTTTCCTTAATCAACATGTAAGTCTCTCCTTCTCTCTCATGTTCGTGGATTAGATTGTTTTTAGGTATATAATTGATATGTGATTGAGGGACACGCACACTAATAAGAAGACAAAGCTTGTTCAAGATAAGGTGGCTGAGGAGACACTCGCTGCGATTGAGGAAGAACGGCAGGCTCAATTGACTCAATTATCTCAAGCCGGGTCAAACGTGGAAGACTTACCACACGATGAGATGAATCGTATCGTGATGAGTGTAAGTTAATTTTTTTTTTTTCTTAAATGTTAAAACTTTTCAAAACTAATACATCTCTTTCTTTTGTAGCTTATTCCAACAAAAAAGGCCGTAAGTTTGGGATTGGTAGACTTCCGGAACGAGACGAGGCGATATCTTCTTCTACGTCTCATGGCTCTGCTGCGTATCTTGCGGAAGAAATCGAGAGACTAAACGAGTGACTCAACGAGGAGCGGACAGAGCGAGAGAAGAAAGAAAAGGAAAATGATGTTATTGTGGCACGGATGAAAGCATTTCTCGAGAAGGCGGGGGAAGAATTTTAGATGTTAAATGCCGTTATTATTTTCAAAATAATGTTTCAGTTATGTTGTAAAAGATTTTAGTTTGATATTATAATGAAAACATTCTCAAAGAATTTTTGTTTATAGTCATTTTAGATTTGTTTTGTCTGATTTTTAAAATATTATCAATTTTGATTTGCCATCAAGAATCCGTCGATTATATTCCGTTGGAAATCCCTCGGTAGTTTTCCGACAATTACATGGTCGTATTTTCATCGGATTTTCTGACTAGTGTTAAGCATCGGTAATCCGTCAAAGTTTATGACGGAAAGTTATACTCGATATTCCGTCAAATTTTATGACGGAAATATCTACTTGGTAATCTGTCGAACTATCCTACGGATAACCGACGGATTGTGTTTTACCAACAAGATGGAACCAACGGATATTATGCGTTACTAATCTGTCGGAAATGGCTGTTTCCAACGGATATATGACGGAATAGCTCGTCAGTTTTGCTATGTTTTCTTGTAGTGAGTGTTTAAATTTGACCATACAAGATGGAAATGGAGTCAAATGAAAACACTCGGAGGTTCGACGATCTACGCTAGGGGTTTGTCTTCTGTATCGAGAGCCGAGCAGAATCAGCAGTGTAAAACAAGGAATTGTTTGTGTGTGTTTCATGGATTCAAGAGGACTTACATATATCATAATGTTGATGGACACAATTTTGATATTTTACACTGGAACGCTTTTGATCCATATGAGAATATCTGGATCATGCCGCCACTCAACCTCCTTGATCTCCCCTTTGTTTGATCAACTTCTCTAGTTATAGTTATAGCTTTCTTCTTCTTTTTTGTCTTCTGTGTTTTTTTTTCACTATTTATTTTCACATTTTGATAATGGAAATGGGAAATTTCTCAAGAACTTGTAATAGTTACAAACAACTCTGGATTTTGATCTCACAAGCTGATTCACAATGTTGTGTCCTAAATCAGACAAATAATAATAAAAATCAAACAAACAAACAAACCAAACAAATCACAAAAAAGGCAACCAAATCAAACTGATGATTAAGCAAAAGAAGGAAAAAAAAGAAATATGCTGAATATAATAAAACTCTATGCAGCAACATTGGATGTATCGATCAGTAGAGAAGCCAAACTTGCACCTTCCTTCTTTGAACCACAGTGTGAAAAAACCAAAAACATAACACACAGAACAACAACAAAAATCAGGTGGTTGGTTAATGACAATGTATTGTTCACCAGTTGTTTAATCATCTGGTCCAAGCAGTGTAACCTGCGAATTTAACCAATTATGTCATGTAAAACCCCGCAGTTTAACAAAAAGATTTGACATTTCGGTTAGTTTTTGCTTACATTGCAATCGAAGGCGTATTTTCGAGCAAGGACTATGGCTGTGTTACGTTCTTGTTCTGACTCGAAGGTTAGTATGAAAGTTAGACTCTTTCTTGGTTGCCAGAACAATGCCTTGGTAGGAGCCTTAACATTGTCTCTGACTCCACATAGCTGTTTTATATAAACTTGTAAGAAATTATCATTGAATGCCAAAGAGGTGTTTCTGTGAAATAGAATGAAGAAAAGAGTTTCTAGATACCTGCATGGATGTCGAATATATTTCTCTCGCCTTTGTGATCCATCCTCGAGAGAGCTTTATCCTCGTCTTTCCAACTGTAAAGACATGAGATCGTGATGCATAGTCTTGTCCATTCATCTGTGATATAACAACCTGAAGAAGAGTTTGTATTCAGCTTATCAGAACATCAACTCAATGCAACTCTTTCCCAAGAAAACCAGAAGAAGTTGTAACATACGCTGAATTCACTATTCGATTTTCGCATCAGAGACTCTACGCGGGATTGCAATGCAGAATCTGCAATTCAATAATTCAAACATTCACTTATTGTCCACTTAAAATATCTGTATAGTCTATAGTTTTTATAAAATACCAACCAGGATTAATTGGACCATCGGTTGTCACCGAGACTTTTTGTCCATTTGAAAGAATGTCTGCCTGTAAGATCCTCCCAACATCAAATGGTTCTGGAGCATATACGGATTGAGTTGCACCTAAAAGCAAGATACGAACTGCTTAAGCTAAACTTCATTTACTAAAAACCAAACATTGAAGCAAACAGATAGGACCAAATACCAGAGATAGCTTCCCTTCGACTAGTTTCACACGCTGCACGGTACCATTGGATCGAACAGTTTGAAAGATCTATAGCATTGTCTGGCGCATTAACACGGATTCTAAAGCAAGAACCGAGACTTTGTGTTCCTTCGAGAACAAATGGACATGACTTGGATTCCTCAGCTCTCTTGATAACTGCTATCTTGAAATGTTTGATGGTTGTTGTCAAAGGCAAAGAACAAAGAAGTGAGTAAAGACTATAGAAAACTAAATGTTGCGTCGAAGCACTAAAAACATTACCTCTTGATGAATTTTAACAGAATTCATATACTTCTCTTGAATTCGATTTCTTAAACCATGAAGCTCATGTTGCATACCCATAACCTACATTACAACACATTATTTTATAACACATTCAGTTTTTATTTTCTAAATGTGACCTAGCAATTATGTAGCACCTTTGTTGGATGATGCATCCGTTTGATCTGTCTAGCCTCCTGAACCTCCTCAACCAATTTCTCCACATCCTTTGTAATGAAAAACATAAGTTGGTTAGAAAATGTAACCACTCCTAATGAAGCTAGACTACATGATACTAACCGGTCCTTGAGCTCTAGAAGCTTCAGAAATCCGTTCTTGTTCTTCAAATGCCGCTCCAAGTTTAAGCACTACCGCTCTTGCACTTTCGATTTCAGCACAAGCAAAGGACTTTTCCTGGTTTACCAGTTTCTTTGCATCTTCTGAAGCCTGATATATAGTTTTTTACTGTTAGTAAAATAAGCAAGCTAATATATAGTCTTGCACCATTATGAATGTGTATTCTAGTTCTTTACAAAAGTAGCGTTGAGGCAAGACCTGCTTGAGGAAGTTTCCTAGTTTCTTCACTTCAAACTTTTCTTGAATTAGTTCACCTTCATTTTGAGTTAACTTGACTGCTAAAGCTTCAACCTATTTGATCCAAGTCACATAAAACGTTAGTTTCAGAACCATCAATAAAAAATGGATGCAGAAACATGTAAAATGCATCGAATCAGCGTTCAATCTTCGTAAATGGCAGTACACATACTATAGTATTCACAAGTTATGTCTTTTTTAAGTTAAGGTCAGATTTTCACGAGCATGGGTAGTAGATTGAGATGAACAAGTAACAATAGATTAAAAAATCTTAACCATGGAGATAGCTTTCTCCACATCTTCCTTGTTTTGCCCGTCCGTTCGTCCTCTCATGTATTCTAAAGCATCTCTTAGCTTCTTCAACATAACATGTCCTTCCAAAGAAGCCACTTCTCTAAACTTAGCCTAAAACAATTACAAGAATTTCAACAACAACAAACCAAAAACAGAGAAAAATTGTTCACATAAGAAAGTTTTTTTATGAGCTTTTGTAGGAAACCTCATCAGCCAAACTAACAGCTGCAGCCAAATTCTTGTCGAATTTACTAGCAAGGTCACGAACTGAAAGCCGCTTGTGCTGATCAGACAACTTATCGCTCTCTTCCTCGACGGTTTCTTTCACTGATGGACCTTTTTCATCTTCTTTTGGTTCATCTATTATCTGATTATCAGGTCCTAATTTGTAGCTTGGAAAATGATTAGAAGAAAAGCTCACATCTACTGATACTGTAACAACTGAATCTGTTAATAATGTCCTTTCTTCGATTTCAGGACACACTTTCGTCATTTCTTTCAAGATTTTGATCTGTTCCTAACAACAACAACAACAACAAAGATCAAATCAATCTCATTGGCTAACTAATAAAGAAAGAATATTAAATCATTCAATGCAAGAACATAGATTACTCTATAAAACAGAAAATGCACTAAGTGATCTTATCTCTATTACTTTTATTGAACTAAATTGAAAGAACAAATAGCTCTAAGTCATAGAAACTTAGATCAATACATTACAAGAAAATGCATTATACAATCACTAATTGAGAAATAATCAGAAGTTCAGAACATAGAGTAGAAATAAAAATAAAAAAATAAAAGATTAAGGGTGTACAATTTCTAAACTCCTGAAACTAAACATCCGTATCAAGAAACACAATACGACAAAAACTCAGGAGAAATGCAAGTAGAATCAACACAAACTTACTGATAATATCCTCAAGAGTCAAGAAACAGAGAATCTTAGGAGCATAAAAGAAAAAAAAAGAAGAAGAAGAAGAATAAAGAAAATTGGATCTTTAGTCTCTCTCTCTCTCTCTCTCTAGTCTTCTTCTTTGGGCATCTTTTTTCTTCTTTTAGCTTTTACAAAAGTGTCAAAGATAATTTGGAAATGCAGTGAAGAAATAAAAGACACACTTTTGTTCCTCTCTCTCTTCTTCTAACCAAAACTGTTTGTTCACTCTCTCTTCTCTCTTTATCTGTTTCACGCCATAATCGTTAAAGACTCAAAGAGTGCAAGAAAGAAATAAACGATTATTTTGTTGACAGTGTTTTCTGGTCTGGTCTTTGCTTGTTGTTCTCACGACGCGCGGTTACATTGTGTTTGAGCTACACGCGTTGGCGCGAGTGTGAAATGGTTCGTTGTCGTGGGTCCTGATTCTCTATGGATTTTCTTCTACACTCTTTTGTTTTCGCATTATTAATTGGGTTTTGTGTTTTCTAGTTCGCTTTAGTGTGGATCCAATTATGATTCTTTAACCACCATTAAATGATTACTTATCTCTTTGTTTTTGTTTAATTATTTTGTACCTTCTTTTTTTTGTCACAAATTATTTTGTACCTTTAGCAAAGAAAATAAACTTAACTTCCAAATCCAAAATATACATGTGTAATGTAGATATATAATGATTACAAATTTCTAAGTTACAAACATACATTAGATATATGTTTGTCGATTTTAATTCATGGATGATGATATAAGAAAATCGGATAAACAAGAAATCTTTGTGTACAATCCATTCTATAGCTTCCAAAATTTCAATTTTAAATCAATAATTAAGTTTGGGAGATCTCAATCTCGTAGCTAACAAGTAGGAAAAGCACATCCAAAGTTCTAAACATTATCATAAAAAAGGAGTTACCGTTACAAAAATCAAAAGGTGATCATGCCTATAAGCTGATTCATACATCAAAACGGAGAAAAATTAATTCGTGTGGAACCCATGTCACTATGCTACATAGTAACTTCTGTTTTTTTACTTCTATATATACGAACGTTTTTCGTTCGATGAAAATAATAATTTCACACCTCTTTCTTCAAATCATCAAATCTCTCTCTCGCTCGTTTTCTTTTTATAATTATCAGTATACTATTCCCACCGGGTATAAATCTTTTCGTCTTTATTTATAATAACCGATATAATAAGTTCTCATTCTTTTTATAACACGTTATCAGCACGATCACTCTGCCGTTATGCTATATATTTATAAATATTTTATACTGTGTAATTTATTATAGTGCGCGGCATGCCGCCTCTATAATATCAATTACTTTCTAATGGTTGTTTAATGCACCACTATTCATTTGATTATATTGTAGGCGGTTTTTCGCCTCGGTATGATTTTTATATATGGTTGCTTAACGCACCATGTAATATATTTACTGCTTATACATGGTTGCCTAACGCACCATATAATTTATTCATTATTTATACATGGTTGCCTAACGCACCATATAATTTATTTATTATTTATACATGGTTGCTAAATGCACCGTATAATTTATTTATTGTTTATATGTGGATGATTCTATCACCATAATTTCACCGTTTAATATTCCTTTATATTATGTAGATGATTTTGTCACCATAATATGACTGCTAAATATTTGCTTACATTATTATCATTATATAGGAGGTTCAGTCACCTGTATATATTTTTATATGAAATTGGTAAATTAACTAGTTGCTCATTAAAGTATTTTTCAGATTGATTTTTGTTTTAATATTTTACTTTCAACGGTCACAAAGAAATTTTTCAAAATTTATCTACTTTTCCAACGGCTATGAACAGTGATTTTTCAATCTATAAATACACTTATCTTCCATCTTTTTATTTCATTCACAATTTCATCTCATCTTTTCAAACTAAGAAAATGTTTCGATTTTTGTTAATTATTATAGCATTTGTAATTTTTGCTTGTATTTACTGTATTTTCATTGGTGATTATACTCCGGAAGAGTACATCGTGAGTTATACCCTAATGTTTTATGCGTTAACATTTCTTGTAATTTCATTTATTATTAATCTGCTTGGTTGATTTTAATTAATGAAATTCTAATAATATTTAATAATTTTTGTCTTAGAAATAAATAGCAAATATCGAGAAGCTTAAGATTCCAGCTCTCGAAGTCACTGGAGAAAACTACATAACATGGTCCACGAATGTTGAACTTCATCTAGATGAAATGAATATATTGGGTACTATAAGAGAGGGAAACGAATCGCCTAGCCATGAGAAATCAAGGGCGATCATTTTCCTAAGGAAACATCTAGATGAAAATCTGATACATGATTATGCGAAAGTAAAAGACCATGCAGAGTTGTGGCAAGCTCTAAAAGAAAGGTTTGACAACCAAAGGGCAATAACTCTCCCACATGCTCTTGATGAGTGGGCAAATTTGAGGTTTCTGGATTTTCAATCGGTAGAAAAGTATAATTCTGCCATGTTAAGAATTGTGTCCCAATTGGAATATTGTGGTAAGCATGTGAGCGAAGAAGAGATGCTCAATAAGACTTACCTCACTTTCCATAAGGAACACTATGTTCTAGCAGAACAATACAGAAACTGCAGGTACCGAAGGTTTTCCGAGCTGATTGTAGCGCTTAAAATAGCGGAGAAGAATAGTTAACTTCTCATCAAAAACCACAACGCTCGACCTGTAGGAACCAAAGCAATCCCTGAAGTGAATGCTATGGTTGTGAAAAATCCGGAGAAAATGGATGTGCAAAATCTAGAAAGAGGCGGTCAAACTTATCGGGGTCATGGTGGTCGATTCAATCGAGGTCGTGGAAAGTATTATAACCCTCAAGGACGAAAGTCATTCAAATGGGTTCGCTCTGAACAGAATTCCAAAGGCAAGGAAGCCAAAAGTAATGTCACCCAGAAGCGTGACGGAATCTGTCACAGATGTGGATCGAAATGACATTGGTCCCGTGTGTGTCGAACTCCTTTACATCTTTGCAAGTTTTACCAAGAGTCTGTTAAAGGCAAAGGAAAGGAGGTGAACCTAATGGAACACCCTGAAGGTGATACCCATCTTGATGCCTCGGACTTTGAGGATGACACCGAAATGACTGACCTTACGAAAGATTGAAATGCTTGTAGTGAGACTACTGAATAGTCTCTACTTATGTCATGTATAATATTATGTTTTTCAGTTGTTTTGATGAATAATGTTGTGTTAACAACAAAATGTATAATTATTGTGTATTTCCGCTTTTATGAATGAATTTTATTTTTATTTTATTGATATTTATCTTAATTTCAGAAATGGACAATGATACGAACGAAACAGTATCAAAGGGACACGTTAGAGAAATTTGTATACCTGATAGTGGAACAACACACACTATTCTGAAACACAGAAGGTATTTCTCTGACTTAAAACCAACAAGAATCACAGTTGACACAATATCGGGTCTCGCAGACTTGATTGAAGGAGCTGGTAAAGCCAACTTTACGTTGCCGAATGGAACCAAGTTTTCCATACGTAATGCCTTATTTTCTCCGAATTCTAAAAGGAATTTGTTGAGCTTTAATGACATATATCTTCAAGGATATAACACTCAATCTGCAACTGAGAACGGAAAGAAGTATATGTATATAACTTCTGATAAGTCCGAAAAAGGCATATACTGGAAAAATTTCCAAAACTTCCTTCAGGATTGCATCAAACTCATATAAGTGCAATTGAATCTCATATAGTGATTAAAAGAAATCCGGAAGATTTCACACTTTGGCATGATCGCCTTGGTCACCCAGGCACCTCAATGATGAGAAATATTATTGAGAACTCACATGGTCATTCACTGAAAATCCAAGAGATATATTAGGGAAATAGAAAGACATGTGTTGCATGTTCTCTTGGAAAATTGATCATAAGGCCATCGCCAACCAAAATCGATAAAGAATCACCAAAGTTCCTTGAGCGAATTCAAGGCGATATTTGTGGACCAATACACCCATCATGTGGACCGTTCCACTATTTTATGGTGTTGATTGATGCATCTAGCAGATGGTCACATGTATGTCTATTATCATCTCGAAATATGGCATTTGCGAGATTTCTAACTCAGATAATCAAACTAAGGGCTCAGTTTTCTGATTACCCCATTAAGAGAGTTAGATTAGATAATGCTGGTGAATTCACATCCCGAGCCTTTAATGATTATTGTATGGTAACGGGAATTGAGGTTGAACATCCGGTAGCTCATGTTCACACACAAAATGGTTTGGCTGAATCATTAATTAAACGTTTGCAATTAATTGCAAGACCATTGATCATGAGATCAAAACTTCCAACTTCAGTATGGGGACATGCCATTTTACATGCAGAAGCACTCATTCGGATAAGACCAAGTGCATATCATAAATATTCTCCATTACAATTAGTTTTCGGTCGAGAACCGAATATATACCATCTAAGAATTTTTGGTTGTGCGGTATACGTGCCTATTGCACCACCACAACGTACAAAGATGGGACCACAAAGAAGGTTGGGTATATATATTGGTTGTGATTCTCCATCCATCATACGATACCTAAAACCAAAAACTGGTGATATGTTTACGGCACGGCTTGCCGATTGTCATTTTGATGAAAAAGAGTTCCCAGTTCTAGGGGGAGAAAACAAACAAGTAGGAAAGGATATAAAGTGGAGTGTGCCATCTTTATTACACCTAGACCCTCCTACAAAACAGTCTGAACTAGAAGTTCAACGAATTATGCATTTGCAAAGCATAGCAAATCAGTTACCTGACGCTTTTATAGATACTAAAACGGTGACTAAGTCACATATTCTAGCTGCAAATGTTCCTGCTCGGATTGAAATTCCACAAGAACAAGGAAAAGCAGATGATACACGTGAGTCTAGAACACGCTTGAAGCGTGGTAGACCTATTGGTTCTTAAGGATAAAAATCCTAGAAAGCGTAAGGAATCTGAAAAGCCTGATGTTCCCAAAATAGCAAAAAATATTTTGGAAGAATCACATCAAGAAACGAATGATGATGCAGAGCATCATGAATCTGAAGTAAATCATGAAATCTCCATAAACTATATTCATAATGGGAAGGTTTGGAATCGAAGTGAAATGGCTGTTGTGGATGACGTTTTCTCATATCTGGTTTCGAAAGAAATAAATGAGGAAAACGAAGATCCAGAACCACAGTCTGTATATGAATGTCAAAAGAGACATGACTGGAGAGATTGGAAAGGAGCCATTCAAGCCGAACTCGATTCACTCAACAAATGCAGTGTATTCGGACCAATAATACTTACACCTGTAGATGTAAGGCTTGTTGGATATCGATGGATTTTGTCCGAAAACGAAATGAGAACCACGAAATTACGAGATACAAAGCTCGTCTTGTGGCTCAAGGTTTTTCTCAAAGACCTGGAATAGATTATGAGGAAACCTATTCTCCCGTTATGGATGCAATAACGTTTAGATTCCTGATGTGTCTAGCAGCTGGTGAAAACCTAGAAATGCGTCTCATGGATGTTGTTACTGCTTATCTGTATGGATTATTAGATACTGATATCTATATGAGAATTCCTGATGGGTTTAAAATGCCAGAAGCATTAAGTTCCAAACCTAAAGAGTTATGTGCAATAAAATTGCAAAAATCATTATATGGGTTAAAGCAATCTGGACGTATGTGGTATAATCGTCTCAATGAACATTTGACAAAAGAAGGATATGTAAACAATCCCATATGCCCATGTGTTTTCATCAAGAAAACAACATCTGGATTTGTGATCATTGATGTATATGTTGATGATCTAAACATGATTGGAACTCAGGATGAAATACAGAAAGCATCTAATTATTTGAAAGGGGAATTTGAAATGAAAGATCTCGGACAGACAAAGTATTGTCTTGGTTTACAAATTGAGCATTCTCAAAAGGGTATATTTGTACATCAATCTACCTATACCAAAGAGTGTTAAAAAGATTCAACATGGACAAGGCAACTCCTTTGAATACTCCTATGGTCGTTAGATCACTACAAGTTGAAAATGATCCATTCCGACCACATGAAGAAAATGAAGAGATACTTGGTCCTGAAGTACCATATCTGAGTGCCATCGGAGCCCTTATGTACCTTACAAATTGTACAAGACCTGATATATCATTTGCCGTAACTCTTTTGGCAAGATTCAGCTCGTCTCCTACACGAAGGCATTGGAATGGGATCAAACACATTTTCCGCTATCTTCAAGGGACGATTGATTTAGGTTTATTCTATCATAAGAATTCAAACGGTCAAATAATTGGTTTTGCAGATGCAGGATATTTGTCAGATCCTCATAAAGCCCGATCACAAACTGGATACGTTTTCACGATCGGAGGCACTACTATATCTTGACGCTCTCAGAAGCAAACACTCGTGGCAACTTCTTTCAATCATGCTGAACTCATCGCACTCCATGAAGCAAGTAGAGAGTGTGTATGGTTAAGGTCAATAAGCCAACACATCCAATCAAGCAGTGGGATCCACGTAAACACGGAACCAACTATCCTATATGAAGACAATTCTGCATGCGTCGCTCAAACAAAGGAAGGATATATCAAAAGTGATAGAACCAAACATATCCCTCCGAAGTTCTTTTCATACACTCAAGAACTTAAGAAGGCTAAAGTCATTGAAGTCACGTATGTTCGATCATGTGATAATGCTGCAGATCTCTTCACAAAGTCATTACCTACCACTATGTTCAGGAAACATGTCCATAACATTGGAATGCGTCATCAACAAGATGACACCTGATCATTCGAGGGGGAGCTTACGCGGTTGTACTCTTTTTACCTTACTAAGGTTTTTCCCATTGAGTTTTTCTGGAGAGCTTTTTAATGAGGCAACAAGGACGCTAAGCAAAAGACAATAGTGACACTGGTTTCCAAGGGGGAGTGTTACAAAAGTCAAAAGGTGATCATGCCTATGAGCTGATTCATACATCAAAACGGAGAAAAATTAATTCGTGTGGAACCCATGTCACTATGCTACATAGTAACTTCTGTTTTTTTACTTCTATATATACGAACATTTTTCGTTCGATGAAAATAATAATTTCACAACTCTTTTTTTAAATCATCAAATCTCTCTCTCGCTCGTTTTTTCTTTATAATTATCAGTATACTATTCCCACCGAATATAAATTTTTTCGTCTTTATTTATAATTACCGATATAATAAGTTCTCATTCTTTTTATCTTACAACATTATTGCAAACATTTTGGAGAGTTGTGAGATACTTTTTTAACATTTTGGCGTGTAGTCATGAGTACTACATTTGGTGGAATCTAATGTATTAGTTGAAAGGTCAAACTCAAATTTGTTCTCCCCTAATCAGACGCGTTAACATCACAACTTATATAATTAAAGAAAAATACACACACATGGAAGTTAAAATCGTTTCGAATTAACATTAATTTATAATTAATGTCTATATCCCAAGTTTTAAACGAGCTTTGTTTCACTAAATCATATACTAATCGCTTATACGCTAATGATAAAATTTCCCTATCTCATTTACATATTTTGAAGATTTAATGAATTAAACAATTAGTTAGGTTGATAGTTTATCATTTTCAATTTTGTGGCCCATGGTTAATTAATTTCATTACTCATCACGCATATTATCATGTTTAGCCAAAAAAACGAAATGCAACTGGACAATATCAAAGTAGGGTGGGGACTATCTATAATCAATTAAAGACTTTAATTTTAAGGAATTTTCTTGATTAAATCCCCATCTATTAATATTCGATTTTTCTTTACTAAAGTGTCATAAAGGCTAAAAGCAGAGCATGTGATATTGAGGTCACGTTAACATGAATAGACGGTTCAAACATCATAATCTCACTTTTACTTTCTGTTTGTGGTATAACAAGAGAGTACTATAATGAAGGATCCAATTGGCTTTAATTAGATATCAATTACTAAATTTTAGTTATAAATTCATTTAGTAAGCTGTAAAGTAATTCTTACTTAGTTGGTTGGATAACAACTCTATATTTGTGCCTTAATGATGTATTGTCATTCATGACCATAATTAGCTATGAGCATTAAGCATTATGTATATGGGGTCCATGGAATCCCATGAGCTTCTGTTACCAAACATAATCGTTATCACTTTTTTTTTACTTCTTTGTCTTCATTTTGTTGGCTTTTATTGTATAGGAAGACCAATTAGGTTTCTATATCTAATCTCTACTTATAGTAAGATTGAAGCTTCGACGAATTTTTATTTTTATAATTTTATGTTTTGGTCTATGTTGCATGGAAACTGTTGGTGATAGAAATCTATTGTATATTACATAATCAATACTTTCATGATGAAATTCTATGTTTTATGATCGAATTGTGTCTTTCATGCTATAATTTTCTTCGTGTTTACGATTTTATGTTAGAATTCTATATTTTAGGATAGAACAAAACGCTTGCATACTAGAGTTTTATGCTTTTGTGATAGAATTATACCTTTTCATGATAAAGTATGTTTATATGAATACATTTTTTTTGTAACATAATTTTGTGTCTTAAAGATAGGGTTTTAGTAGAATTAAATGTTTTAATAAATAAAATTCTATGTTTTTTTTTTTGTCAACATAAAATTCTATGTTTATGTGATAGAATTTTAAGATTTTGTGATATAATTCTATTTTTTTTTTTAAAAACAGAATTTGCTGTTTTCATGATAGATTTTTATGTTCTTATGGTAAAATTTAATATTTTGTAATAAAATTTTACGTTGTGTGATGGAAATGGTTTTGTGAAAGAATTTTATTTTTTATGATAAAATTCTTTGTTTCATGATAACATTCTATGTTTTTGGTGATAGAATTCTATCTTATGATTATGAATTCAATGGTTTTTGTGAGAGAACTCTATGTTCTCATGATATAATTATTGTAAAATCTCACAATAGAATTCTATGTATTTTTGTAGGATTTTATAGAGAATTCCACATTGACATAAACATGTAGTTAGCTAGTTTTAGTCTATGCAACCCCAAAAATGTATATTTATGACGTGTCAAGATATCATTGGTTAGCAAAAAGAAATTGCCGGGACGAAATGGTTGCATCGGCGACGAATGCTATAAAGAAATTAGGGTTTCGTTTTTAGGTAGATGAGCCACCACCGTGTCGCGATTCTCTCTTCTCATATCTCACCAGTCATGGCCTCCGAGAAAGAAGCTGCTCTCGCCGCCACTCCTTTCGATTCTCCCACCATGTATGTACTTTCCTCTAATCCGATCTTCTAATTTCTCTTCCTCTTCTGGTCAATTTGTTTTGATTCAGTGAATCCTAGCTGAATCATAGATCATCGGTTACTAACTTCGATTTTTTTTGATGATTGATGAAACTTGGATTTTTTCTGGATGATAAGTACACTGGGAATATCTTTGATTTGAGTATACTTGATCGTTGTTTGGTGCATAGAAGAGTGAAACTGTTGCACAAATTTGTAGAGATGATTATTATCTATATACTTTCATTTGGAATTTCAAGATTTAGTTTTTCTTCTGTTGAGTGACTACAATTTTCTTTCTTTGTTTATTGGAAGGACATGATTTTTTGTTCTTGTGTTGAATTGATGTTAACATTGTGTTAGTTTTTGCTGAAACATGCAGATTTGATAAGATCATTAGCAAAGAAATTCCATCCACTGTGGTTTATGAGGATGACAAGGTACTCTAAATTCTAAAATCTTCTTTTGATATGCTTTCTTCTCTGTTTGACATCTGAAGCACTGTGAAAATGGGACATGAGTATTTCATGGCTATGCATTTCAAGTAAATGTATGGTTTCTTCTTGACTATATGGTTCAGCAGTAGATTTTTTCACTCCTACTGCAGCCTAAGGGCTTAACAAAGATAAGTATAATTGATTGCGTCTTAAGTGTCTTGTGTTTTTTCAATATCTGTCTACCTAGCTCATGTAACTCTCTCTATTCTCAGCAACTGGATCCTGTATTTACTGTATAGTGATTGGTGTTTAAGTTTCTTTTGCCAGGATTTCTATTTGACGACGAAGTTATTAGCTTTAATAACTAAATCAATCTCTTGATTTATTCATCACTGTGTTTCAGTAGTTGTACATACTTCATTATCACTTTTCCTTGGCATGTTTTCTCAAATCATTTTGCATGATTATGCAGGTCTTAGCTTTTAGGGACATAACACCCCAGGGTCCTATTCACATCCTCCTCATTCCAAAAGTGAGAGATGGCTTAACTGGCCTTTCTAAGGTACCTGATTCATTTACACCTCTCCAAATTGAACTCTACAAATACAGACTGGTTCATTTAGAAGCTAGTCTGGATAAGTAAAAGTTTAAAGCATGAGTATTCTTGTACTTGATCCGATGAAGAATGACAAGCTAAATAGTGTATTTGTTCGGCTACTGCAGGCTGAGGAGAGGCACATCGACATCTTGGGCCGCCTTCTCTACACTGCCAAGCTTGTAGCTAAACAAGAAGGCCTAGATGAGGGTTTCAGAATTGTGATCAATGATGGTCCACAAGGCTGTACGTATTAAACACATAGTTCTACTTCCTTCAATTAGTTTATATACATCCAATACATAGAAACAAAGGGACATTGATATTGATCTTTGTCACGTTCTTGTTTTGTAGGTCAATCGGTGTATCACATTCATGTTCATCTCATTGGAGGACGCCAAATGAACTGGCCTCCTGGCTAAAAAGATCATGCAGTCATGGTCATAAAAGAGATGCTCAGAGTTTGCTCACATCCTCTACTGTCTCTATAAATAAGAAAGCTTGGGACTTGACCTTTATGATTGTTATGCAAAACCTTTATTTGACTTGTCTTCTTTTTTGGAATCTTGTTTTTATTATTGACTTTGTGAAACATTCAACGGTAGACAAGCTTGAAACCTTTTGAGAAAGTAGAGAGCCCATCTTTGAGGAATAACCCTAGAGACGCATGAATTGACCTTGTCAACAACAGTCACTACTACGTGTTCATGAGCTTTTTTGGTCATAATATTATATAAGAAAGCTTGGTAGAGGCCACGTCTTTGTTATTTTCATTTGTCTATATAAACATTCTCGTTGCCTGCAATTAAAGATTTGGTGGGTTTTTGTTTTTCCAAAGTTTACAATCTGATTCATGGCGGATGAGAAGAAACCGAGGACCAGCAGGTTCAAGATCGATAATCTGCCTAGCCGTGTGAAAGAGGAAGACGATGAAAACAAGAAAGAAACGTCCATGAGGAAGTCGTGGTCCACAAACTCGCTTGGTCTGCTCAACAACAGCAACCGGTCGGGGAAGAAGACCTGCGTTTGTGCTCCAACTAAGCATGAAGGCTCATTCCGTTGCAGGCTTCACCGTTCATCAACCACGAGCCACCATAATGCAGCAGCTACTACTACGCAACTTCATCTTCCAAAGCCCTTGCTTCCTTCTCGTTATCTCAATGACCAATAATGTCACATAGTCTCTCGCCTTGCGTTTTCATTAAAGATTGTTCTATGTGATAAATGAGTATTATGATGGTTTTTTGGTTTGATTTTTGTGTGTTTCTTGTGCTGGTTTGGTTTTGACCGATGAATTTGTTGGTATAATAATGGACTATATAATGTTATCATCACTATCAAAGAGAGCATCTACCTACCTTGAAGACAAATTTTTTAAATAGTTTGAATATGAAAATGTATGTATATTTAAATAAAACTCACAAAATTCTTCATAACACAACAAGTATTAAACAGAAAGTTTGACATTGTAATCTCTAAAATTACAAGGAGAGAAAAAGAAACAAAGTCAGAAGAAGATAGATTCATTTCAAAACACAGCTTCTTCTAAGCTTTGCATGCTACATTCAGGTTTTTACGCCATGCCTCCGCTAGTTGCGGTCCTAATGATCTGGAAGAGAGCTGAAACATAGCAAAGACAAGAGGTTCAATAAACACAATCAAATCATTCACATTCCACATCAAGGACCATTGAAGCCAAAGAACAAAAACTTACATGATCCAATGACAACAAAGACGAAGAAGCCGAGAAGGATAGGTCCAACAGGGTAATCTTTGCCTTTCTTGGTAGTGGTCTCAGGAACAAAACCTCTTTTTGTAATGTTCTTGTCAAATTTCTCAATCTTCCTGTCTGCTAATCGCTTTGAAGTTGTCTGCAATACATCAAATCAAACCCAAATTCATTTCAGATCTAAACATCCAATTTGATGCAATTGTAACTGTAACTCAAAACAACAACAACAATACACAATCATGCAGACATGAACTCAGTTTTGTCATAATTCTAATTGTAATCAAATTTTGGCAATACGCGAAATTACGCGTGAATTTATAATTCAAGCACGAAGTAAATCATTGATTAAAATAACACAAACTGAATCAGATCTGACGTAGAAAGCATATAATTAGAAGCTTCATAGATCCGATCTATAAAACAATAAAGGCATAAGAAAAGATCTAAGATCTGAGATCGAGGATATTACCATGATTTAACACCGGAGGAGATGATGAAACTGATCGACGATTTTTTTTTGCTTCTTTAAAAAATTCGATTTTTGTCTTGTTTGTGTTTCAGCGATCGCTATAAAAAGGATGGGTAAATGCTATTCTCACCACGTACATCGTCACGTCCCATCTACCATTGGTTACATAGACGTGTGAATGTCTACGTGTCGCTCACTTATTGGATTGTGGTTTTAGCCTTCTAAATCTCCCATTTTCCTAATCAAGATTACTAAATACTCCCTCCGTTCCTAATTAATAGATGTTTAAGGTAATGCACGGTTATTAAGAAAACGCATTGATTTCTACGATTTACAGTTTTCAATAAAGTTTAACCAATAGTATTTCAGTATTTGTTTTGGAATTTGTAAAAGTGCATAGAAAACTGTAAAAACTCTATTATTTTGGAACAAAATTTTTTTGTAAAAAATTTATTAATTAGGAACGGAGGGAGTATAAATTAATAAGTTAGATTCAAAACAGGCCCGTTTAGGCTCGTTAATTTCAGGCCCAAATTAACATTATTATCGAAGTGAGTACTGTTACAAGGTGAAGTAGAATGAGAATGTTAAAAAGAAATAAAGGAAAGTATCAAAATTTGTTTTGTTTGCTTCTCTTATAAGTACAAAATGTTACAAGGGTTTTCTCTGTTGACATGCAAAAACTAAAGGTAAATGACATTTGTATATCATAGATTTTCATCACGAATTTCCCCACCAAGCTTTGATAAAAAAAACCACATGCCTCTTCTTAATCTTTAAGAACCGCCAAATACCTAAATCGGAATAAGAAGAATAAAACCATAAATCCAAGTTTTTTGTAACATATGCATGTAAATGAATAATGGTAAAGGCCAATGAGGTTACAAGCTACAAACACAAGTTGGACAAGGATTAGTTGAAGAGGTTACAATCATTCAATGTTTGCTTGATTCTGGCTGTATCCCCAAGCTAAGCTACTATAGTCTATATACATCATTGTATTTCGAAAAAGGAGATAAAAAGTACTAACCGATGCTAGGAAATCCGTGGAGAGGCCAGGTTTGCTCTGAGATGTCTCATCTTTAATTGATTTCTTCTGTCTAAAGTTACGAATCACCCTCGGCGGATATACAGCTGCTGGTTCAGCATTGCTACCCGATTCTTCCTGTATCTTTTGCTTCTGCTCACCACAAAAACACAAACCAATACATCAAGTTAAGACTAGTGAGTTTCCTCCGAACGAGAAAGCCTATAATTCAACTCTAAGAGTTTTGAGAGCGTTAACTTGATGGATTTAGAGTATCAAAAGAGTCCACAAGCTATAACTTTCAGACAAGCAGATCATCAACCAGATGGGAAAAAGAGTACAATATTAGAAAGAGTGAGCACCTTCTTCATTCGTTCATCTATCTCGGTCATAGCACGCGACTTCTCTATTTTGTTTAAATAAAAGTCCTTCTCTTTCTTAGCAACAGAAAGAACCATATTCAATTTCTGTTCCCGTATTGCACTTTTGTATGCTGCACAAAGCAACCCCTTTCTAGCTTAGAGATCATGTAAATGTAAATGGTTAAGCAGAGAAATTGTGTAGTTAACAATACCGATTTCTTCAGTAAGATCATCCCATTTAAATTTGGTCAAGTACTTTATGTTCCAAAGATCATAGTATACTGTTGACTTCTTTTTCCCTCCTAAGAGAAATAAAAACACACCAAACATTAACAAGGCTTAGATCAAACCTATATTGACTATGAATACTGATATTATGATTCATTAGTCATACCAATTTGTTCTCCATTTAGCATTTCCGCAACCCTTTTAGCTACGCTTTTCTTAGCAAACTCAACCCACCTACAGAGTTAATGAACAAAATCAAGATCTTGTAAACAATTCAAGAAGTCAGGTTCACAATTTTGTAACCTGTGTTCTTAAACATACCCTTCAGAAAACAGTTGTCCCCGAAATCCACCAGCTTTCTTGCGGTGCACTTGCGCTTCAGGATCTGCATAGAAATTCAAAGAATGCATCAGCTAATTTTAACTACACAAAGCACATATTGATATGACTACAATGTTTTCGACATTAGGACTCACTTTCAGGTGCAAGATAAATCCTTCCGAGTTCTCCGAATTGAGCGAGAATCTGACGAAGTCTAACGTGATCCATGTGTGGTGGAATACGACTTAAGTAGCAAACTCCACGATTATTAGCTTTAGTAGCTTCCTTAAGCAATTTCGCTTTCAATTTCTTCTTCTTTCTATCAGCCTTTTGAATCTTCATCTTTTCCTTCGAATCTTCTTTCTCCTCCTCCTCCTCCTCAGATATTACATTCTTAAGCTCATGAGATTCCTCACTCTCCATCATCTTCCAAAGCTGCATAAAAACAGGACAAACCCATTACTGAAAGAAACAAACTTTCAATTCAATAAGTGAAAAAAAGAAGACTTTCCAGACAACGAATCAACAAATTTTCAGAGAATCGAAGAAGAAGGAAACTGCAGAGAAATCATAATGAAACAAGAGAAATCTTGATATAAATCACTCCTTTATCTTCGTTTCTGAAAGACAAAACATGAAATTTACCTTGAGAAGAAGAAGCTAGTAGAATCGGCGACTTGTGTTCTGTGTTGGGGAAGAAGATGACTTCTCTTCTCTGTTTAGGGCTACCGAAATTAAAATTGTATTTCTATTTACATTTATCCGGTTCTCGTATTTATAAACCGGTACTTCGGTATAAGGTATCCGGTTATTGATAATTTGAACCGGTATTCCAGTGTCTCTCTGCTTTGTCGACACAGAAGATCGATCCGTTGTGGATTTTATTGCTAAATTGAGAAATGGGGTTGCTTTGTGAATTGCTGAAATGGTGAAGGAGCATTAGCCTGAAACAGTTGGAGCATGAACATCAATCAAATGCATATTTTAAGTAATTGGTAAAGCAGTTAATAGTTAGATATAGAGAAATTTTGAAAATTGCCACTTTCAACACGCCACATAGCAAAAATGCCACAAGTAAAAACACTTTTACAAAAATGCCACAATTTTTTTAAAATTTTTCCACTTTACCCTTCTGGTAAAATGTGTTTTTTTCTTTCTTTCTAAAGCCCAAATTTAGCTTTTTCTCTCTCCCTCTTCGAGAATTTTGATCTGACCGGAGACTCGCCGGATCTCTATCTGATCATCGACGACATACACAAGAACAAAACCACAAAGGAAGCAGCGGTGAAGAAGATCGAAGCAGAGAATATTCCAATCTACAACGTGATCAAAGTTTTGAAATTTAAATCAAATTTACGGAAACTAGAGGTGGAAGGGGAGAAGATCGAGTTGTATTTCACTGAGAGGAGTTTATTACCGGTTTGCCGAAGCTACTGGGGAAAGAGTTCGTGAAGAAGAAGAATTCGATTGCGATTAACCTAATCTCGATTCAAACTCCAACGCCGTCAAAATCTGTGTCCGAAGATCTACTTCCCTAAACCGGACAAATCGATTTGGGCGTAACTGAATACATCCATGTAAAATCCGGTCTAGGGTATTGAATTCTGTATCGAGTTCAGATTGGTGTTAGTTTTCCGACGACGAAGTGTGTAACGATGGTTACATGTGTGTTGATTTTAAAATTTTCGTTTTTGATTGAATTGTTAATGAGTACATACTAAAAAAATGAAGAAGAGCATGGAAAACTTCTTGCTGATTTACCCCTTTGAGTGGAATAAAAAAAGCTTGAACAAAGCTCTGAAATTTTATCACGTTTTTCTTTTGATTTTGTTATGGACGAATATGTTTTGATTGTGTAGTTCTGAGCCGATTTATGTGCAGGCTGCTTCAGCCAAAGTAAGTGTTGGGTCTCATGTATAGGTGGAGGATCCCGATGAGGCTTGGATAAATGGAGAAGTTGAAGAAATCAAGGTATACTGCTCGGGAAAGACGGTAAGCCCATCTTCTTGATGTCCCTTCCTCAAAAGAAAGTGGGAAACTTCCCGATTATGATTCTGCCTATAAAACTTCCCGAAGCTTTAATGTTGTAATGTTGTAAATTGTTGTGTGATTACTTTGTATCGTATTGCCTCAATCATCCACAAGGCAAAAGAACAACAAAATTCGAAGATTGAGATGGTATGCTTCTCTCTCACTCATGAGACTTCGCTTTTTGGTTTTAAAAAACGTTCATGTTTCAGTTCTGATTTCATACCATTTTGTTTCCAGTGATGATGCTGAAGCTTTTCCACAGTGTTATCTTCGCTGGGTTATCTTCGCTGCGTTTTCTACTCTAATTGTAGCTGTGGTGAGTAGAGTGTTCTAGTTGATATGAGTGTTGTTGCTTTGTTGCAAGTTGGAATTTATTCTTGTGGAAAGTAGTACTGTGGTTAGCTTAATGTCTGTGTAGTTAAAGATAAGATAGCTATAGGGCTAGTTGTTGTATTCAAGAATCTGGCTTTGCTTATATGTTGTTTTATCTATATGTTTCAGCTTTTAGAGATATCGATTCCCCATTTCTTAACAGCTACGATATTCTCAGCTCGGTTTTCGGAAGAGCTTCTAGCTTTCGAGAACGAGTCTTAGTGTTTCTTCGAGATGCCATTTAGGGAGAGCGATTGTGGTCTCTCGGCGTCTCTAACTCTGAGCAGTCTCCTAGATGGAGGCAGTGACATTGATATTTGGTACTTAATGGTTCTATTGTATAAATGAAATGGGCGTCTTTAGTGTTTTTTAATGTAACAATGACATGGATTCTTCTTTTTCTTGTTTGTTGCAAATGTATTGAAACGTTGTTCTCTATAAGATTATAGTCGAAACTATCGGTAATTAGATGATTAGTTGATGTAATTAATCGACTAAATGTATTTTCTTTATGCTATAATCGATGGTTCCTGCAGCTGTAAGTATTCCTTTCGGTGTTGCAGGTGTTGAGTTCAGCAAAAGAATAATATGTGACTAAGATATATTTACACACATATATAATTGCTAGTGTTCATTAATAGTTTTGGTTTCAGATTGCACATAAGAGATGTGAAGAATGTAGAGGAACAAGAGTTGTTTTTAGAGACAAAAAATATTTTGGATGTAATAATACGATTATTTCAGTTTCTGAGTTCCTTCAACAAAAGCTTTTTTGCTCAATTCTTGTAAAATTTGACACTTTTTTTCTAAATACTATATAAAATTTACAAAAATTTATAAATACTCTGTGTTTGGCGAAAGAATGAGAATCAACTAATAAAACTTTATAATTACTTTACAAACTTTACAGAAAACCTTATAATATAGAATTCGTTTTAAGTCGTGTTTGGCAAAACAATGAAAATCAACTAATAAAACCTTTTAAATACCTTATAATCCTTACAAAAACCTTACAATATACAATTTTATAGATCAATTTTTAAATACTTTATAAATCTTACAAAAACCTTATAATATAAAATTTTATAGATCGATTTTTAAAACCATTTGAAGTCCTGTTTGGTGAAAACAATGAGAATCAACTAATACAACTTTTTAAATACCTTATAAACTTTACAAAAACCTTATAATATAGAATTCATTTAAAGCCGTGTTTGGCAAAACAATGAAAATCAACTAATAAAACTTTTTAAATACCTTATAATCCTTATAAAAACCTTATAATATACAATTTTATAGATCAATTTTTAAATATCTTATAAACTTTACAAGAACCTTATAATATTCAATTTTATAGATTGATTTTTAAAACCATTTGAAGTCCTGTTTGGCGAAACAATGAGAATCAACTAATACAACCTTTTAAATACCTTATAAACTTTACAAAAACTCTATAATATAGAATTCGTTTAAAGTCGTGTTTGGCAAAACAATGAAAATCAACTAATAAAACCTTTTAAATACCTTATAATCCTTACAAAAACCTTATAATATACAATTTTATAGATCAATTTTTAAATACCTTATAAACCTTACAAAAACCTTATAATATACAATTTTATAGATCGATTTTTAAAACAATTTGAAGTCCTGTTTGGCGAACAATGAGAATCAACTAATACAACCTTTTAAATACCTTATAAACTTTACAAAAACCTTATAATATAGAATTCATTTAAAGCCGTGTTTGGCAAAACAATGAAAATCAACTAATAAAACCTTTTAAATACCTTATAATCCTTACAAAAACCTTATAATATACAATTTTATAGATCAATTTTTAAATATCTTATAAACTTTACAAGAACCTTATAATATACAATTTTATAGATCGATTTTTAAAACCCTTTGAAGTCCTGTTAGGCGAAACAATGAGAATCAACTAATACAACCTTTTAAATACCTTATAAACTTTACAAAAACTTTATAATATAGAATTCGTTTAAAGTCGTGTTTGACAAAACAATGAAAATCAACTAATAAAATATTTTAAATACCTTATAATCCTTACAAAAACCTTATAATATACAATTTTATAGATCAATTTTTAAATACCTTATAAACTTTACAAAAACCTTATAATATACAATTTTATAGATCGATTTTTAAAACCATTTGAAGCCCTGTTTGGCGAAACAATGAGAATCAACTAATACAATCTTTTAAATACCTTATAAACTTTACAAAAACCTTAAAATATAGAATTTATTTAAAGTCGTGTTTGGCAAAACAATGAAAATCAACTAATAAAACCTTTTAAATACCTTATAATCCTTACAAAAGCCTTATAAATATATTTTGTAAGGTTTAAATACTTTATAAAGTTTCCAAAAATTTATAAACTACACAACTTCCAACGTCATTTTGCAAACTACACAACCACCATCACTCAATAATCTTGACCGACATCTCTTGTAAACCAGTTTATAAATAAAGTTTTATATCAAATCTTATATAAAAAATTCAATACCTTATATACCTTAAAAAGATCTCATAAGAAAATTTAAATATCTTGTACACCTTACAAAAACCTTATAAATACAGTTTTATATCAAATTTTATAAAAAAAATTATATACCTTATAAATCTTACAAAAACTTTATAATCACAGTTTTACTTTAAACCTTACAAAACCCTTATAAATACAGTTTCATATAAAATCATATAAAAAAATCTAAATACCTTATAAACTTTACAAAAATCTTATAATTGCAGTTTTACATTAAACCTTAAAAAAAATCTTATAAGAAAATTTAAATATCTGGTACACTTACAAAAACTTTATAATTACGGTTTATAAAAACTTGCAAAAACCTTTATAAAACTTACAAAAACGTTTTCTCTTTATAACTATATCATTAACACTCACTTAATGCTTTTCTTACACAAAACACACATATACTTATGTCTATGTCTTTATATTTTATTGAATCGTTCTGCATTGTGTATCAAATTGAAGTAAATGGAGAGAATGCTTCCCTTTCTCTTTATAAGTTCTTGAAGAAAGGCAAATGGGGAATCTTTGGTGACGAAATAAAATGGAACTTTGCTAAGATTCTTGTTGACAAGAATAGTGAAGCCGTTGAACGTTATTACCCAACCACTTTTCCTGTTACAGTTGAAGTAAAGAAATAAACTCTATCTCTCAATCTCATTCTATCTCTCTTTCTGCTAATTTTCATGTATAGCTTGCTCCTTGTAATGAGCTTCTTCAATGCCAGACCTCAATCCAACGAAATTAACTCCTTTCACTGTTCTCTTAAGTTCTTCCTCTTCCACTTCCCTTAGCTTATAAGCCTATGATTCTTCCCTTTCAACGAGAACCAACCTTCTTCTTTCATTCTTTGTTTAAACAATCTCGGGTTTTCTCCGAACTCTTCAGTTTGATAACCTTTGATTTCATCCGCTTTCCTCTTCCATTCTTCTAATTCCTTCCCAAACAGAAATGAGCAATTCTTGTGCTCCTCTAATTGCATAAACAAGAAACAAGCTTCTTCAACAATAAAGTAAAACACAGTGATTAGGAATCACACATATTTCCACACAAAACGAACAAAACCGCTAAATTTCTCAGACAAAAGCAGTAGAGGTGATAATCAGACGGTGAACTCCTCGGCGTTGAACTCATCGTTAGGCAAACTCATCCAACGATATTTTTCTCTTTTAAGCTCTTCTCTCCCTCATCTTCCAATCTCTTCACCGACTTCAAAGATCTATGTAGAATCAAGTCACCAATTAAAAAACCAAACAAAATGCAAATCTGAAATTGAAACACAAAAGCATGGTCAATTGGAGATATACGTTCGACTTAGCCTCAGAGCTCATCAACACGGAATTTTCTCAATTCCTCAAGCCATGGAACAAAAAAGATCTCGCCGACAGCGACTCCCTCGTCAAATTCCGAAATTCAAAATTTTGACAAAAAACCAAAACAAAGCCTTGAAGAAGAGACGAATCAAGGTCTAGAAGAAGAATATAAGACTGGGGTTTTCACGAATCGCGATTTCCATGTCTTCTACTCACGATTTCGATATCGTGATTGAGAGGTGATGAAATTTTTAGGGTTCTGAAAGTTTCTCTGGTTTAAAGAGAAGGACAAGTTAGTCATTTTACCATAAAAGAGTGTCATTAATGAAAACTGGTATTTCCGTGTGGCATATTTGAATAGATATAATTTAAAAGTGGCATTATTGCAATTGCCCCTTAGATATAACATAAAAATAAAAATTATTTAACTATATTTATTTATATGTATTCTAAAATATATTATGTCATAAATAATAAATATCATTTATTGTTTTATTTATTATAATACTATTTAACAAATAATATGACAAATAAACTAATATTATATCTATAAAATTAAAATTTTATTATAAATATATTTATATATTCTAAAATTTAATATGTTAATATTGTATATAAATTATTTTTGTAAGGTATAACATAATTTATTTATAATTTTCTCGAATTTAAATTACATTTAATTGATATATTATCTGATTATAAATAAATAAAATAATGATAAACATGTATCAAGTAATTAAAAGTTTATATAATTCATTTTTATATAATTATAAAAATAAATGAGTTGTATATTTTTTTTTTTTTTTTTTTTAATATATATATTAAAGGTAAATGCATTTGAGAGCATTATCATTTATTAAATATTTTACTTAATGCTTCGTCAATTAAAGTTGATTGAATAATAAAGAGGATAATGCTCTTCTGAATGCTAGGCGAATCAAGGTATTCGCTAGGATTGGTTGGTTCTCTCATGACTATCGACGCAAAGCTTTTAAACATTGAGCCGAAATAGTGAAATGGGCCTAAATAGTAAGTTGGGCCGAAGTGAAGACTAGCAACAGAGAAACCCATACGGAGAAGCGTGGTTTGATTTGGGGATTTTGGGTGTGTGCCACTCTCACTGAGTCACTCTGGTTTCTAGGGTTTGAGTTCTGATCTTCTTGTTCTTCTAGTTTGATTGCGAATGGAGAATGAAGCTGGTAACAAGTTCACTTGGGTCATTAAGACCTTCTTGGAATATAATTTCTCTGGTGTATTCATGATAGGCGGCTACAAATGGTGAGAAGACAAACTTGTTTTTGGTGTAATTTAGGTTTATGAATTCGATTCAATTGGCTTTTTCTTGCAGGTATCTCGTGGCATTTTCAAGCACACACAAATATTTGTCTCTGGGTCTGAGGGTTAATCGTTATTCAACTTTGCCTCGTGGATGGAGAATACACGCAAAATGTCGCCTAACTCTTGTAAATCAGCTTTCGGAGAAACACTCCCTTGTGCAAGGTGTGGTTTTTGTCATGTGTTTTTATGATTCTCCCTGTGCATTCTATTTATGGTGTTTTGACTTGGGTCAGTTGTGATTTCCAGAAAAACAGCACTGGTTTGATGAAGAGCGTCTTATGGGGGATTATCCAGAAATGATTACCCTTTCCAAACTTCATGAAAAAGATAGTGGATTTCTTGTGAACAATAAACTCAAGATTGTTGCCGAAATACACGTTCTTGAAGTTGTTGGAATTAAATCTCAAGAGGTAACCCAACCTCTGAAAAGGATAAAGCTTCAAGTGCACGGTGAAACTTTATCGCTAAAGGAAACCATTGATGTCCATGGGTTTCAAGTGCTTCTTTCACAGGTAATAGCTTTTCTTGATTGATAGGAGCGTATTTGATAAATACTAATAACTCTTTTGGTTTCAAACTCTCATGAGACGTTATCATTTGCCTTTTTGTTGTTGATTTTGGGACAAGGTTTCTGTTTTGAATTTGTCGGTAGTATACTTCTTAATACAGAGAAAATGTTTTAGCTTCTGAATATGTAAGGACATGGCTTTTTTACTTTATTCATCTTTTTTTCAACTGCAGGCGGAATCTGTGAAACTTATATTCCAAAAACACCCAAACATTGCATCAGACTTCCGAGCAAAGAACCATCATCAGAGAACATCATGCATGAATGCTCTCCTTAACCTAATCGAGACGCTGTGTCAATCACTGCAAGACCTTTCCATTGATGACCTGGGCCAAGGAGACAATGCATTAACATACCTCAAAATTTCTGGCTTTAAGGTGGATTGGTTGGAGCGTAAACTGGAGGAAGTGAAGGAAAAGAAGATGGAACAAGAGATTGGTGAGACTCGGATGCAAGAGTTAAAGGAAAAACTGAAGGGCTTTAAGCAAAAGTACTCAGGCATAGAAGCTCTGCTAGAGAAAAAGAAGGAAGAACTAAAGGACTTGAAGCACAAGTGGTCAGACACAGAAGCTCTGTTAGAGAAAGAGAAGGCAAAGGTATTGGCCGCTAGAGTTCCTCCACTAACGTTGGATGATGTTGTGTGATGACTTCTTACGTTCTGCTAGGTGTTGTGGTACTGTATTCGCTTGAGTCCTCGATGAATTCCCGATGATTCAAACGAATTCGTTTCAGAACTAGAGTCCTAGCATAGGAAGCTAGCAGATATATTTTTCGGAATTGGAAGCTCCTACATTTTGTAAAGAACTAATCTTTTTGTTGAGACGACTCTGTTAGGATTTCTTTTAGTTGTCTTAGTCGTATTATGCAAAGGTTAAGATGTACTACGTAATAAGTATTTTTTAATCATGCTTAACTTTGGTCTTACACCCAATTTATTTGTCTCCATAGGTGTTCTTAAGCTCCATTTTTTGTTTGTCATATGCTTAGTTCTTTACATGGCAGTTTGTGCTCTGTATCCGAGTTGCTGCATCGACATTGTCACATTAGTGTTTTGATGTTCTAGTGACCACGGATTAGAGTTTACATTGTTTGAACATTTTCAAAAATCAGACTTTCTTGTGGTCGTTGGTTGCTTGAAGGAAACAGAGCAATGAGTAAGTAAGACTTAACAATATTCTCTCGCTGTGTTAGCCAAACTCATAAAGCTTTGATTGAGGGTTTTAGAACACTAAAGAAAAAAGTTATTTACGGATCTCTACAGACTGATAAAATCAGATCAGTTAGTTTTAATGTTTCTTCATTCCTTCTTTATAGTGGATAGTATATATATATGCTTTGGACTACCAGTAATACATAGCTTAAAGTTGTTGTTTTTCTTTTGTATTGTTGATTTCTGAGGGCTTAGGTAGTATATATATGCTTTGGACTACCAGTAACTTCAATGAAAATTTGTAGATTTTTGATAGTTATGCAAGGGTGAGGATAAACATCAGATTCATATTTTAGTTTCTGCTCTCTTTGAGTTAATTAAGGCTCTAGGTTGGTGTGTATGGAGCTGTAATACATGTTTTGCTGCTGAATTAATTGCGAGAAAATACAGTGAAAGTAGGCGAGAAGAAGAAGAAACATATCGAATTGGTTCAGGTGCATCGAATTTAACTCATGATCCTCTTTTTTCTTCCTTTGTTTCAGCAAATGGAGTGGTAAAGGTTTTCTATATTCAGCATCTCTAGTAGCTTTTTTAGTCTTTGACATTGAAATTCATGCAAAAATAGACAATGGGAGTTTCAACAGATGATAGAAGACAAAGAAATGGGAACTAAAAGATTATTCAGAGGTGCTTGACATCAGCCATTTTCGATGAGATCTAACCGAGCAACAACAAAGATTGAGAAATGAAGAGGAACTAAAAGAACCTTCTGCAACATCAGAGTTAAAAGAATATGGTATATACAAAGCTCTATTCCTACTTTTGTAGCAGAACCTAGAGAAACATGTTTTCATTGGAACCTTGAATCAACTGTTTAAGATTTGAGAGGAAAACAATGCTCTGGAGGAGAAGAACAAGAAACCGGTTTACTATATCTATATCTACATATCTGTTTGGAGTAAAAGTATAAAAGCTAGAAGAAAAAGGTTGGCTATTGCTGATGAAGGAAACAAAGCAATGAGTAAGTAAGACTGAAGAATATCTTCTCTCTCGGATCAGTTAGGTTTAATCTTTCGTCATTCCTTCTTTGACGATTTCTTCTAAAGAACGGCTATTGCTAGATTCTTCATCTCTATCCTGGTAATGAGCATCATCATCTGGGATCACTGGTTGCTGTTGAAACTTGATCCCCTCAGAAAACTCATCAGATATGTTCAGAATAGGCCATTGTTGCTGTTCTTGTGTTTGCGGTTGAAGCCAATCCTGTGAAACTAGAAAAATCTGCGGTTGAAGCGAATCCTGTGAGACACGAAAAATCTGCGGTTGAGGCGGCTGATTAGCAACATTGTGAAGCAGCTGATAAGCATAGTTTTTCAGCTGTTGTATTAGCGATTGCTGCGGTTGAAACGGATCCAGTGGAGGTACACAAAACTGTGGTTGCTGAAATGCAGCATTACAAATCTGATCAATCTCCTCTTCTACTGCTTGTACATCTATCACTGGTTCAACATTGTGAAGCTGTTGCTGTTGTATTAGCGATTGGCGCCGTTGACATGGATCTAGTGGAGGTTCACACGGTTGCCGATAAGCAGCATTACAATGCTGACCAAACTCCTCTTCTAATGCATCTACATCTACCACTGTTGCAACATTGTGAAGCTGCTGCTGAGAAGCGTAATTGTGCCACTGTTTCTGTTGTATTAGCGATTGGTGCGGTTGAAACGGATCCAGCAGAGGTACACAAAACTGCGGATGCTGCTGAAACGCAGTGTTACAAGGCTGATCAACCTCATCTTCTAATGCATCTACATCAACAATTTCTTCTTTCATCTTCCCTTTCTTCTTCTTCTTCTCATTCTCTTCTTCCTCTGCTTTTCTCTTTTGTACTCTTGGCGTCAAAAAAATCTTGCACAAAGCATGATCCACCTATATTCACAAATCACAACCCAAAACAGCTTTCAAAATCTCACATATCTTAATAACTTGCAACACAAGTAACACACACATACCTTTTTGTTATGGCCATTTGATTCAAACCAGTATTCATGCATGATCCAGTCTGATTTGACATTGTTTGGTGGTCTCCCAATTTGGTAATCTAGTACGGTTTTGTATCCGACTATGCCTTGTCTAGCTTCAATCTTCTTGGGAGCAGTTACTGACTTCCACGATCCTCCATTGTCGCTACGATTCACCACTTTACCACCTTCACGTTTCTTGGTTCTCTCCGTTATAAAGAACCATTCTTTATCATTACCCTTCTCGTATTCTTCTGTAAAAACAGAGCCAAATTCACATAAATAAACAAAACCCTAAAAAAACCCTAACTTTGAGATTTAAAGAAAGGAATCACAAACTTGAGAGTTGTTCTGGGTTGGATTCGTAGATGTTGACGCAATGAATTTGGACATTTGGAAATGGGTTTTTGTTGCCTTCCAAGAAGGGTTTCAAGTAATGGAAGATGAGATCTTCGTCGGTTGGTACGAACTTAAAACCTGGCGGGAAAACGATGGGTTTCATCGGAAGAGAAGAAGAGAAGTTATCAGCGTCCGAAGAATAAGAAGAAATGTTGGCGTTGGGTTTTGATGACGGTGGTGGTTGCGTTTGATTTTCCGGCGAGGATCTTTCTTTATGGTTGTTTCTTGGTGGCATCGTCGTCGAGTGAGATTCGTTAGAGTTTTAGAAATTTCACAACTTAAGAGATTACAAAAAAAAAAACGCTATTAACAACGAAATAAAGATTATTTAGCTTCTTTTAGATGGAAAAAAAAGAGTAAAATTTACTGAAATGGTGTGTGAAGAGTACCGTTAGACGAAGAATTTTATCTTCTCTGTTTTTTCGTGATGACTAAAGTAAGGGATTATCGACCCAAAGGTTAAGTTGTACTAATAAGTAAGAGAATCATATATATAATTAGAGAGTCCTCTTTCCATCTAAGGTGTCCACATAGGCAAAAAAAAATTTAACAATTAATTTTAGTTTTAAGTTCATTTAATTCATGTTTATGTATATTTATTGTTACTTATAACTACTAATTTTTTAATTAAATTAAAAAACGAAAAATAAGTCAATAAATTACTAAAAGTAGAAATTAATATTTGAGTATTTACTATGAATTTATGATAACGATAAAAGTTTATATATTCAATTTCAAAAATTGGAAATATGTAAAATGAATATACATATAAGAAAAAGTGAATAAAGATATTAGCGACATCAAAAATTCAAAGAAAAAGAATCTTGAGTGTCATAAAATTGTTAAGAGGCTATTGGTTTTTTTTTTGTCATGAACGCAGTTACACCTATTCGTTAAAGAAATACATGAGCATATTTGAACCAATGAGGGATGTACGTGTTAATATAAGAGGTTGTTGATCTAAAGATAAAGAATATATATTATTTCACTAAAAGGATATTGAACCATCTAATTAAAGATGAGATAATAAGATGAAAATTTAGGATATACGATTTTATTTATAATGTTATATAATTTTATAGAAGTATGAAAGAAAAATATGAAAGTATTATAATACTATTATTTTAAAGATATAAGGTATAAATTGGTGTAAGACAAAAAAATCACGCATTGCTTGAGTTATGTTCTACTAAAAATAAGTAAACAAAGTAACATAAAATTGTAAATAGTTAAATCAAATTTTTGTCGTTAAGTTTAATAAATGCATCATACGAACCATATTTTAAGATTATTTGAGTATTTGTTTTTGAATTAAAAATTACAATAATGAATTACTTTTATTTATATGGTCATTAGAAAATAATCTAAATATTACGAATTTATATATAAGAGCGCTGAATAGAAATGTTCATAAAAAATAATCAAAGAAAAAATAGATTCAATGATGTTAATTATTGAAGTATCGTCATAGAATTTTAGTCGATTGTTAAGAGACTGAAGGCTTTAAAAAAAAGAGGATGTATGATTTCACTAAAAGATATTGAAAGATTTCACTAAAATAAGAAAATAAGGTGAAACTTTAGAATATAATATTTTATTCAAAATGTTTTTTTCAATCTTTGGAAGTAGAAAAGAAAAAAATTGAAAACGTTGTAATATCGTAATTTAAAATAAATAAATAAATCTTAAATTTGATATATATATAGTATAAAATTAGTGGTCACATTATTCATAAATTGTACAGCAAAATATATCGAGAATAATTTGTGATCTTTATGTAAAAATGTATGTAGTTCTACAAAAAGACATTCCCCGGCGATCTTCTGTAATTCAATATTTGAATCAATGATTTTAAAAATCTAGAGAAACAAAAACTATTTTCGAAATGTTTAAGAAAACGTAAAAAGCAATTATGTATAAATTAACTTTCTATAATTATATTAGTGTTTTGTGAAAAAATGACAAAAGTAAATATATTGGTTATATTTAGAATTTGTTTGAAGATTGGATGAATTTATTATGCAATAATAGATAAAATAATAAGTTCTCAAAAACTAAACAGCTATTTATTTAAAATCAAATACCAAATCGAAAGAATTTCAAAAAAAAGAACTAAAAACAAATAAATAATTGAAAATATGATATGATAATGTGTAATTAAATGTAAAATATATATACTAACATAAAATACTTACTAATTCATGTTATTCGTGATATTGATAGAAAACATAAAAAAATAACACAAAAATATCAAAAGAAGCTAAACTCGCGTAACTCGTGAGTCCAACCCTAGTGAAGCTTAACTTGCGTCTTAAACCGAGTTTGTTTTGACGAGGTTAACAAAAAGTAGAGACATTGGACCGAAATAGTAAAATGGGCCTACATATTAAGCTGGGCCGAAGTGAAGTCCAGCAACACAGAACCCATGCGGAGAAGCGTGGTTTGATTTCTGATTTTGGGTACGTACCATTCTCACTCGATAATAGCTTTCAAGTGCTTCTTTCACAGGTAATAGCTTTTCTTGATTGATAGGAGCGTATTTGATAAATAGTAATTAACTCTTTTGGTTTCAAACTCATGAGACGTTATCATTTGCCTTTTTGTTGTTGATTTTGGGACAAGGTTTCTGTTTTGAATTTGTCGGTAGTATACTTCTTAATACAGAAAAAATGTTTTAGCTTCTGAATATGTAAGCACATGGCTTTTTTACTTTATTCATCTTTTTTTCAACTGCAGGCGGAATCTGTGAAACGTATATTCTAAAGACACCCAAACATAGCATTAGATTTCCAAGCAAAGAACCTAAATGTGAGGACAACATGCATGAATGTCCTCCTCAACCTAATCGACACTTTGTGCCAGTCACTGCAAGATCTTTCCATTAATGACCTTGGCCAAGCAGACAATGCATTAACATACCTGAAATTTTCAGGCTTTAAGGTGGATTGGTTGGAGCGCAAACTGGAGGGAGTAAAGGAAAAGAAGATGGAAGAGGAGATTGGTGAGACTCGGATGCAAGAATTAGAGGAAAAATTGCAGGGCTACAAGCAGAAGTACTCAGACATAGAAGCTCTGCTAGAGAAAAAGAAGGAAGAACTAAAGGACTTGAAGCATGAGTGGTCAGACACAGAAGCTCTGTTAGAGAAAGAGAAGGCAAAGGTATTGGCCGCTAGAGTTCCTCCACTAACGTTGGATGATGTTGTCTGATGACTTCTTAGGTTCTGCTAGGTGTTGTGGAACTGTATGTTGGTTTGATTCTAGGTTTCAAAACTAGATTCCTAACATAGGAAGCTAGAGTGACTCATGTCGGAATTGGATGCTCCTACATTTTGTAAAGAACTAATCTTTTTGTTGAGACTACTCTGTTAGGATTTTTTTTAGTTGTCTCAGTTACGACTATGTAATCGGAATCTGTGAAACGTATATTCGAAAAACACCCAAACATGGCATTAGAGTTCCGAGCAAAGAACCAATATATGAGGACATTATGCATGAATGCCCTCCTCAACCTAATCCAGATGATGTGTCAGTCACTACAAGACCTTTCCACTGATGACCTGGGCCAAGCAGACAATACACTTACATACCTGAAAAATTCGGATTTTAAGGTTGATTGGTTGGAGCATAAACTGGAGGAAGTAAAAGAAAAGAAGATGGAAGAAGAGCTTGGTGAGATTAATATGCAAAAATTAGAGGAAGAACTAAAGAACTTGAAGAAGAAGTGTTCAGACACAGAAGCTCTTCTAAAGAAAGAGAAGGCAAAGGTGTTGGCCGCTAGAGCTCATCCTCTAACGTTAGACGATGTTGTTTGATGAGTTCTTAGGTTCTGCTAGGTGTTGTGGTATTGTAGAGAGACTTTTGTCGGAATTAGGAAGCTACTATACTTATTAAAGAACTAATCTTTTGGTTAAGATGACTAGTTGACTCTTTCATGACTATGTAATCGGGTTATCGCCGGCAAAGGTATACACTGATTGGCAGGTGAACCAAGTCCCGGTTTGATAAGATCTCTATCACTGGTAGTCACTTACTATCAATGAGCGCAAGGCACATGAATCTAACACCAAGAGAGTAAAGCAAGAGAAAAAGTCCAACCTTTTTAGGCTGATCAAGAACAGTATTGTCACCAGTTGTAGTTCCAAGAACAAAGAACACTTGCAAAGTGATGAAACCAAACTCTATCCCTTACTATAATTTCCCGATCAAATGCTTTCAATACAAAGAGATATAAAGAAAACCTGTTTTGTTTCCCTTTTATGACTTTGAACCTCTAGGATCTCTCAAGAACTTAGAGTTGGTGAAAGTGTATATCTAAATTCGTATTTTGACCAAGTGACTAGATTTCTTTTTTGCTCAAGTCACTTCGGGTTCATGTCTTCAATGGTTTCAATCCCAAAGAATGCTCTCAAGTCTTCTGCAATTTTGTGGTCATTGCCTCGTTCTTTATCTCTACCGTGGTCCTGGCCATGCCCGTGTTCCCTTTCATATTCTCTCGATCCAGATTATAATCGAGAATTCTGCCAATCACAAAACAATGGTGAAAATTTATAAAATTAAGAAACTAAGAACTGAAGGGCGAAACCTCAAATCATAATGACAAATTGAAAATCTTTAAAACTCAAGGTAAACTATTATCAGATTGTCTGATCCACCTACAGAGAAATCTGGCAGGATCTTCACCACAATTTCAATTTTGGAGGCTGTTGCAGCCACCAATGGGGTGAGATGCCATGAGAGAAACCGACATTCACACGAGAAATAGCTAGACATGATGATGCACAGGCATTAATCAGGCACAACAGCTTCCAACATCACAAAAAGACCACAAGTGGACATTTCCAGAACACTATAAGATAGCTACACAAGTGAAATGTATTAATAATGTGATACCTGTGTCAATGATGGTCGCATCTCCTGCCTCTCTTACTTTTTCCTTTCAGAACTCTATGGTGATCATCTTGTAAAAGAGCAAGAAGATCGTATAAGCATTGAAACAGAAAACAGAACAAATACAAACTATTGCAGAAATCTCATTTAGTCAACTAAGTTACTAAACAAAACACCAAGAGAATATTAAACCTTTTTAAACTGACAGAGAACAGTGTTGTCACCAGTAGTCGTTGCAAGAACAAAGACCACCTGCAAAGTGATGAAACCGAACTCTATCCCTTACAATAATTTCCCGATTGAATGCTTTCGATATACATTTGGTAAACGAATGACAATCTCTGCAAACTCTAAGATTCTTTGTAATCCGGAGAGTTGTTCCTGCAGGCGTTCTCATCAATCCATATGCAATGGCCAATTTTTCACTATGAAATGCAGATCCTAAACACCGATCAGAGAGAGTTGGACCAGTTATGTTTGAGTCCTCTGGGTTGTAGCCAGCTAGTATGGCACGACGGACTACTTCCTGCAGTTCTGAGTAAATAAGTGCGGACTCCGAATGCATTTTGTCATCGACGACAAATTTGTGAACTTGATCTCCAATCTCAATCCAGCTCCAGCCTGGTGTTGTCTGTAAATCATGGCTTCTTATTAGTTTTCTCATGCTAGCAAAACCTTGAGCATCATTCGCTGCAGAATATATCGAAGTCATAAGCACATAATCCCCTGCATTGAAAGCCTCGAGCTGCACCAATTTCTTCATGGCTACTTCTCCTAATTCCAAATTCCTGTGGATTTTGCAAGAGCCAAGCAGGGTTCTCCACAAGACAGGATCTTCATGGCAGCAAGACATGTGTATCATCTCGAGCGCCTTATCGAGCTGACCTGCTCGTCCATAAAGATCCACCATGCATCCATAGTGTTTAATATTTGGTCTCAGATGAAACTGCGAACTCATCATTTCGAAATGCTCAACTCCTTCTTTGACTAGACCTTGATGACTGCAACCTAACAACAATCCGAGGAATGTAATAGCATTAGGTCTAACCCCAGAAGTCACCATCTTTCCAAAGAACGAGATAGCCTCGACACCGTGCCCGTGAACTCCATACCCAATAATCATCGAGTTCCAGCTTAACACATCTCTCTTACGCATCCCATTGAACACACAAACAGCATTTTCAAGACTACCACATTTTGCATACATATCAATAAGAGCATTACTCACATAAACACTCCCCTCACATCGAATGTCACAAGCTAACTTATGCAGCATAACACCCATATTCAAAGCGCTAACATGCGCACAAGAAGATAACAGAGCAACAAGCGTGTAACCATCAATACACACACCTTCATTTTCCATTCTCTTGTACATACTCAACGCTTGATGATGTGAACCAGCATGAGAAAAGCAAGAAATCATAGCGTTCCAAGAAACCAAATCTCTCACAGGCATTTCATCGAACACTTTAGAAGCAATATCTATCATTCCATTAGCAGAGTAACAACGAACAAGACTAGTACAAACAATAGCATCTGAAGAAAACCCAGATCGTATAATCGAACCATGAAGCTCTAAACACTTCGGAATCAAGCAAAGCTTCTCACTTGCTTTGAGAGCGAAACTGAAAGTGAAGATATCGGGTTTTGAAACAGAGGAGAGAAGCATTCGATTGTAGAAGAGAAGGGAAGAGAGAGGAGAAGAAGATACGGAGAAGCCACGGACAAGTGAGTTCCAGTCCGAAGTTGATGGGTCGGAATCGAAATGGGAGAAGAGGAGAAGAGCGTAAGATAAGTTTCCGGTGACGGAGACGGCGCAGAAACGGAGGAGATTGGTGAAGATTGAAGGATGGTTTTGAAGACCATTGATTATGACATGAGAATGGATCTTGTGGAGCTTGTTCATACTGTTGCAGCCTTGTAGCATTCTCACTATCACTCGTGCTTTCTCACACATTGTGTCTCTCTTCATGTTTCAAAATTTACACATCTTCCATTTAATATATAGAAGATTTTTGACGTATTTTAATAGAATTATTTTTTTCTTGAATATTAACACATTTTTGTCAACGCACTAGGTGTTTATTTCACGTTGTATATCTTCATAAATTATTGAATGTTTTACCAAATACTAGACTATTTATTCATTTTGAGAAACTTTTTTGATGTTTGAACATGTTCAGTATTAACCAGTGTTCTAAAATACGCTATACGCTAAACGTATAGTCGACCACCGTATAGCATTTAAACGTATATACAGACATTTATACGGAGTATATATGGTGAATATTTTAAAAAAAAAAATATATGTATTATAGTATAAATATAATAAATGTACAACTTGTATGGTAAAATATAACTCATTATTATATATTAAACAAAACATACATTTATAATTAATATAATTTATTTTTAAAAGTTATAATCATGAAAATATATTAAAGTGGATATGATTTGCGATTTTACCCTCAAAGTGGATATGATTTGCGATTTTACCCTTCAGGTCAAAAACCCACATGGCAACCCTTAAAGTATGAGTTAACCTGCAGTATAACCCTCAACCGTATAGAAATTTGTTCAATCCGTATATAAGCAATTGCATCTTCTTCTAAGAGAAAGTCATTCTTCATAATAAGTTTATCAATAAACATGTTTTTACTATACGGATTGAAAAATCTATATACGGTCGAGGGTTATACTGCGGATTAACTCATACTTTAAGGGTTGATTTGTGGGTTTTTGACTTAGAGGGTAAAGTTGCAAAACCTAGCCACTTCGAGGGTTTATTTGCAGAAAACCCTTAAAAAAATATGTGTAAGAAAATAATAACCATGGATCATCTCAAGTAGTTGAAATTAAGCAAAAATAAGAAATTTAAAATATCAGTTTCGTCAAAATATTTATTAAAAAGAATACATAACGTTTATACGGTGTATATACTGCCGTAAACGGTTGTATAGTTTAATCCGTATTTTTAACCGTATAGCAAAAAACGATACGTTACAGTCATTCACTGTATAGCGTATATACGGCCCGATATACCGTATTTTAGAACACTGGTATTAACTAATCATGTGACTCTACAAAGAAAACTAGCGGTGGACGTTTGGGTAACTATTCAGGGGTTCGAGGTTACTTCGGATTTTCGGTATATAAATATAATATTCATTCGATATATCGAAATATTGGGTCGATCTGTTTGGTTTTTGTCGGATTCGGTTCGATATTGGTTATTTATAGAAAACCCAAAAATATACGAATTTTGAGTACAAAAATATACACCTGAATGTATTTCTTTAATTATAGATAATCAAAAGTACCAAAAAAGAAAACTAGAGGAAATCAGAAAATCACACCCTATTTAGTTAAATTTTGATATAATTGTATTGAATTCAAAGTAGAGTTATATCAAAATTCAATAAATATCCTAAACCCTATAGTGTAAAACGTGGCTAATAGGGTCAATCAAACCAAGGCAAGCTCTTGACTGCTAGTGGATGTGTATTGTTGATTAGCAAATTATCATCATCTTCTTCTTCTTCTTCTATTTTCCTATTCTTCCCCATTGTTGACACTCCTAAGAACAACTCTCTTCCTTCCTCCATATTGGGATTAAGAGAGTGATCTTCATAAACCCTTGATGTTTCTTGCTGCGGAACATAGAATATCGAAGGAGGAAGATCTTTCTCTTCTTCTTCTTTTTCATGTTCATCCTTTGCTCTCCTCTTCTTTCCCATTGGGGTCTGATAAATCTTGCACAAAACTGTATCCAACTGCATAAAAAAAACAAAAACACAATAACCGAAATTACTCACAAGAAAATCTCAAAAAACAACTTGCAACACAAGTAAACAAAACATACCATCTTGGTTGTCCCCATGGGGTTTCTTATCAGGCAGAGGACGGTCCAAACGGTATTCTTGCATGATCCAACTCGTTTTAACGCCGTTTGGTTGTTTTCCGATGCGAAAATGGAGATTTCTTTTCGATCCCCATTATGTTAAAATAGGAATATAGAATATTTCCTTATTATTGACAATGACAAATATGTAAAGAGAATACTTGTAGAGCACTCCTCGATGGCACATCTACCCCTACTGAAACTGATGCCGCTACGTGGAAAGAACGGGATGGACTAGTCAAGATGTGGATCTATGGCACCATCTCTGACAACAACAAACCAACTAAAACCATTCGTATTGAGCTAAAAAAGATCCATATATAATGCGAGTGAGAAGACAAACCCGCAAGCTGTGTGGGATTGTAATTGTAGATATTAACGTGATGGATATCGACAGTGGGCAATGGGTGTCCTTGTAAGAATGGTTTCAAGTAATAAAAGATGAGTTCTTCATCTAATGGTACAAACCTAAAAACCTGGTGGGAGAACTAAAGGTGTGTAACTATAATTATAAGCATTGGTTGAAACTTGAATTCGATGATCGGATGGTACAGTTTCCGGTTCATCCATGGTTAAGCTGTGTGTTAGGAGAAAAACAATGATTTGCATGATAATGTATTATTGTTTTAAATTTATAGATGTAAGTCTATAAAAAATCTATGTCTAGTTGTATTGTGAGAGTTGGTATGCTTTTACGGAAAGGAAAAAAACTCATATTACTGATGAAACAAGGAAATACATGGTAAAAATCACTTATTATAAATTGTCATACTTATTTATTTATGTTCTTAAGGAAAAAAGTGAAAGACAAGAAATCAACACAAAACTCCATAGAACTGTATAGATAGATACTTCTTAAAATTAAACCAGAAAATACTAAAATCTATAGATAGGTCTGAGATCAACGCTTAGTATTTTTTTTCCTTTTCATTCCTTCTTTTACGATCTCTTCTAATAAACCGGTATTGTTCGAGGAACTGGTATCGTCATCAACTCTTGCTTGTTGTTGACGTGGAGGATAGAAAATCGAAGACAATTCATCAAACTTATTTGGAAGAGGAAGATTTTGTTCTTGTTTCTGCCCTTGTTTCTTCCCTTGACTACTCATCTCTCTTGTTACAATGATCACAAAAATTTAATCGTTAATGGTTTGTTTAGAACAAATCTTTTAGTGTATTGTATTTATAGATGTAAGAATAAATGTAAGAATTATGGCAATGTACCTAATATCCTTGTGTTTAGGAAACATGTCTTTTCCTTTAATTAAAAAAATCTTTGTTGCCCAAAAAAAAAGAAAAAGAAACTCTTTAATTAGTTTAATGTTTTAAAGAAAATATACAAAATCTATGCAATAAGTAAATTTTTGTACAATTTGCCAAATTGGTTTAAGGTTTAATTTAGTTTTAAGTTTAAGGTGTAAGTTTTGATACATAGAGGTTAAATTTTAGTCAATAAGTATTTGAATATCTCCCAAGAAGCCCTAAAAAATACATTAGAAACCTCCATAAATTAATACTCTATAAATTAATAATCATCATAAATTAATAAAATCTTCCGGTCCCGAGTCAGGTCAATTTAAAAATTAGCAAAATTCAATAAAATGATAAGATAATAATTTTTTTAAAATTTTTTATGTAAAATATGGTCCCAATAATAGTATAAATTAATAATCATATATAAATGCATATATATATAACTATATGATAATATAAAAAAATTGTTTTAATGATTTTTTTTTAACATAAAATTGAAAATCTCATTAGATTTTATCTTTAATTTTACATGGTTTGTATCTAGGGGGGGGGGGGGGGCAACCCAACTCATAACTCAAATGGGTTAAATGTTAATAGTTCATGGATCAACCCATTCTATTTAGTAATTGGGTTGAATTTAAATGAGTTGGATGGACTTTGACTCAACCTACTTAATTTTATAGATAAAATGATTATAAATATTTATAAATAAATGGTAAATCATGTTTCACAAATCATATTTTTATTTAAATTACAAAAACATATTTTGATTAAAAAAAATATAACGAAATCCTATTTTTGGCAAAAAAAATTTGAATTGCGTTTTTTGGTATAATTTTTTTTAATGAATTGTGTTTTAGGCATAATATTTTCGCAAAATCTTGTTTTTGGCGGGAAAATTTTACGGATCATATTTTTGGCGAGATTTAATTTTTGGTGGGAAATTTTATGAATCTCGATTTTGGCGAAAATGTTTTGTAAGATCACGCTTTTGGCGGGAAAATTTTGCAGGGTCATATCCAATATGGATGACCATATCCAACCCAACTCATAACTCAAATGGGTTAAATGTTAATAGTTCATGGATCAACCCATTCTATTTAGTAATTGGGTTGAATTTAAATGAGTTGGATGGACTTTGACTCAACCTACTTAATTTTATAGATAAAATGATTATAAATATTTATAAATAAATGGTAAATCATGTTTCACAAATCATATTTTTATTTAAATTACAAAAACATATTTTGATTAAAAAAAATATAACGAAATCCTATTTTTGGCAAAAAAAATTTGAATTGCGTTTTTTGGTATAATTTTTTTTAATGAATTGTGTTTTAGGCATAATATTTTCGCAAAATCTTGTTTTTGGCGGGAAAATTTTACGGATCATATTTTTGGCGAGATTTAATTTTTGGTGGGAAATTTTATGAATCTCGATTTTGGCGAAAATGTTTTGTAAGATCACGCTTTTGGCGGGAAAATTTTGCAGGGTCATATTTTTGACGTGAAATTTATGAATCTTGATTTTTGTGAAAATGTTTTGTGAGATCACGTTTTTGGGAGGAAAATTTTGCGGGATCATATTTTTGGTGGGAAAATTTTGCGGGATCATATTTTGGCGGAAAATTTTATGAATCTCGGTTTTGGTGAAAATATTTTGTGAGATCAAGTTTTTTGCGGGATCATATTTGTGGCGGAAAATTTTTACGAGATCGTTTTTTGGCTGGAAATCTTATGAATCTCGATTTTGGCGAAAATATTTTGTGAGATCACGTTTTTGGCGAGAAAATTTGCGGATCATATCTTTGGCGAGAAATTTTGTGAAACTTTTTTTTGGCGGAGTATGGTTTACTAGATTGTGTTTTTTTGTATAATCTTGTTTTTGGTGGGAAATTTACTTCCGGGATCAATTTTTGGTGGGAAATTTCCGAATCACGTTTTTTGTCGGAATATTCAAAAATAGTCAAAAAAGATTTTTAGCGGGAAAATTTGTGGAATAGTGTTTTTATAACAAAATAAAAAAAAATTGGGGAATCATGTCTTTTAGTTATAAATTGTGTTGATGGGTTATCCAATTTCAACCCATAAACCCATTTATTTCAATCCATTTTAACTTTATCCATTTGACTCATCAAACCCCTTAACCCAACAACCCATTAAATCCAAATATTCAGTCCATTTGGGTTAATGGGTTGGATTGGGTTGGATAAACCCATGATTTTTTACCCATTTGGACACCCCTATCTGTATCATATCCTTATGAAAAATTATAGACAAAATAATTATTCTTTATACATAATTTTTTTTGTAAATGTATCTATCGACAATGGGGATAATCCATGACTTCTTCTAAATTTTATACATAGTATATCGTTTTAATTTGATAGTCTTTTATAATAATAACATCTATTCTATTGCGATAACTAAAATATTTAATTAAAATTTCATGTCATTTCATTCGGAAAAAACGAATAAAGAAAACTATAACCTAAAAAAAGATTTCTCACGATAAATTAATATCTCTCTAAATTAATAATTTTTCGAAGTCCCAATTATTAATTTATAGAGGTTTTACTGTACCACACTTTGATTCATTAATTTAAGTGAATCTTTAACTCTCTCTTTTTCATAATCATGATATAATGATTAAACCGATAATCGCTGCAATGTTTCTTCCATGTGACCAACACAAGAGATCAATAAAAGGTTCCAACTTCGCAATGAGACCAAAAGAAAATCACCTATATGCTCTCTCCAAGTGACTCTCAAAGCCTTTTGCACAACGTAATTCCCAAACACATTTCGAGCCAGCCTCAGCAACGCATCCCCACCACACTCCACAAGTTCACTCACGACCAAATCCAAAACCAATCTCGAATTTGAATCAAGAATCTTCTCTCCATAGCTACTATGTTTATGAGAGGTAAGCTCAACGTAGTAACCATATAGCCTAAACGCTATATAGCTTGTACATTCCAAGTCGCAGAATTTAAGAGAGAAACTAGAGAGAACATTTAATTTTTGAATCATTGGGTTTTGTACCATCTAAACCCAATTGTAGTTTGTAGTTGAGAATGTATTCGTATCAAGAAGATTGGTTATTTGTAATATCTCTTCTAAAATTAATGTTTAGAGACCGATAAAGTCAAATTTGATCAAAATAATCATTTAAATTAGGCCAATTCAAGCTTTTCATGAAATTATATAACCATTGTGCTACCATTGGTGAAAAAACGTGACTTCGATCATGATGATCAGGCCATGAAATCGATAGCCATGTAAGTAAATTATAAACTTTTTGACTAACTAACTAACACTGTCTTGTGTATTTTTCATACTAAACTGTTTTATTATTGTTTGAGGTGATTTAGATGATTTAAGATCCCCCTCAAATCCCACCAAGTAGGTATCATCTTCTCTTGTGAGTCATCTAAAAGATGAGAATAACAACCACTACAAAGTGCCAAGATAACTATGGATTTGAGGGCTAATTCTAGAGGTAGTCTATCTACCACTGTAAGATTCGTCAAGTGCTACATTTGTAATGAATTATTGTTTTAATTTATAGATCTACTATATAAATCTTTTGTCTAGTCGTATTGAGAATTGGTATGCCTGTACAAGGAAAACATCGTAAAATTTGTTATACGAATCATATTTCTAATGAAGTAAGGAATACACTATAAACATATAGAATAGTTGCATTGAAGGGATATAAATTGTATACTAATGTCAACAGTATATATACACAAAAATCAAATCAAATCAACATTTAAGCTCGGCCTCACTTATTATAAATATTATCTTATTTCACTACAAAACGACGGATTTGCGATGGAAGAAACAACCGATTTGCAATAATTTTTTAATCCTTTTCTAATGAAAAAATAAAGACAAGAAATCATCACAAAACATTATAGATAAATGGAGATCAACACTTATTATTGTCTTTCACTCCTTCTTTTACAATCTCTTCTAATAAACCGGTATTGTTCGAGACTCCTAAGAACAAATTTGAATTGAGAGAGTGATCTTTAATGGAGTCACCAACTCTCGTTGTTTCTTGTTGTTGCTGTTGTGGATAGAAAATCGAAGACAATTCATCAAATGGCGATGGGCGAGGAAGATCTTGTTCTTGTTTATGCATGTGACTATGCTGTTGTTCTGGTTGAATACTCATTTATCTTGTTACAATGATTACAAAAACTTAATTGTATTCGTTTGTTTAGCAAAAACTTTAGAGTCTTATTGTATTTATAGATGTAAGAAATGAAAATGTATTTAAGATGAAGTCTACTTAATATTATTGTTTCATTAGGAGACATGTTTTTTTCTCTAATTAACTCTGCTTAGTCGTCGAAGTCTTTTGGTCCAATAGTTGACCAAAAAATCTGAGATTCGATTCTAGATAATACGATTTATTAACAATTATGTATATTAATAGAAGTAAACTTGCGTGATATCTCCAACGTTGTATAATTAAAGTCGTTCGCCGTAATTTCACGCATTAAAGGTCAAACGTATCCATCATGAACATGGAATATATGGTCGAAATGAAATGTCCGTAATAGGTAAATCTACTTTACCAAGTTGGATTAAAAAGAAAATTCAAATATTACAATTTGCCAAATTGGTTTAAGGCTAAATGGTGTAAGGGTATGTTCGTCAATTTGCCAATTCATCAAATGGTGATGGGCGAGGAAGATCTTGTTCTTGTTTACACACATGACTATGGTGTTATTTTGGTTGAATACTCATTTATCTTGTTACAATGATTACAAAAAAACTTAATTGTTTTCGTTTGTTTATCACAAACTTTATAGTCTATTGTATTTATAAATGTAAGAAATGATAATGTATTTAAGATGAAGTCTACTTAATATCCTTGTTTTAGGAAACATGTTTTTTCTCTAATTAACTTTGTTTAGTCGTCGAAGTCCCTTGGTCCAATAGTTGACCAAAAAAATTGGGATTCAATACTAGAAAATACGATTTATTAACAATTATATATATTAATGGAAATAAACTTACGTGATATCTCCAACATTGTATAATTAAAGTCGTTCGCCGTAATTTCACGCATTAAAGGTCAAACGTGTCTACATGGAAAATATGGTCGAAATGAATTATCCATAATAAGTAAATCTTCATAATAGTTTTCATAGTGTAAAATAAATAATTAATTAAGTCTACTAAACAAACTTTTTTGCTTATTCAAAATTGGATGTCAATCTCTTTGATACTCTACTTTACCAATACCAAGTTGGATGTAAAAAGAAAATTCACCAAGAACAATAACTCAACTGATAAAGATCTCATGCAAAGCTTAGAGGTCGCTAGTTCGAATGACGTTTGGAGCAAAATTAATATAATATGATAGGGTTAACCTCTTGGTAATTAAAAAAAAAAAAAGAGATATTACAATTTGCCAAATTGGTTTAAGGTTAAATGGTGTAAGGGTATTTCCGTCAATACCTTCGTATGATAAAACCCTTTATTCATGTATCGCCGTCGTTGAACGTTGTTTCGTTTCACTCCGGCGACAAGAGAATTCGAAGATCGAAAGAGAAAGCTTCATCCATGGCCTCAAGGTTCTCTCACTCTCACTCTCACAATCTTCATCTTCCATTGCAATGTCGAATTTCGAATCTCTCTTGTTTAATTTTCCGATTTCTCTCATTGTCATCAGGAGGTTAAGAGCATTCAAGAGATGGATGAAATCTAATGGAGTTGATTGCAGCGAAGCTCTCAATCTCATCGACGACGATAACAATGGTGTCTCTGTTAGAGCGTTCTGCGATTTGAGTGAAGGAGATGTTGTTGCTCACATCTCGAAAACTGCTTGTCTCACTATCAAAACCAGTGGTGCTCGTGAGATTATTGAATCTGCTGATTTAGATGGAAGTTTAGGTCTCTCTGTAGCTCTCATGTACGAGAGAAGCTTAGGTGAAGAATCTCCATGGTCTGGTTATCTTCAGATTTTACCAATTCAAGAAGATTTGCCTCTAGTTTGGTCTCTTAGTGATTTGGATTCTCTCTTATCTGGAACTGAGCTTCATAAGGTTTGCATTTGATTCTTGCTTTTGTAGATGGAATCTTGGAAGTCATTACTCATGAGTTTGAGTTTCTTGTAGGCAGGTGGTGAAGGAAGATCATGTTCTTATATATGAGGATTGGAAAGAAAGCATTTTGCCACTTACTACCTCTTCATTGCCTCGGATTGTTGATCCTGATTCGTTTGGTATCAAGGAGTATCTTGCGGCTAAGAGTTTGATTGCTTCGCGGTCTTTTCAGATTGATGACTACCATGGATCAGGGATGGTTCCTCTTGCAGATCTGTAAGTTGACTTTGGATTTTACTGTTTGTCTACATTAGCCTTGTTAAGCTGGTATGTATTAACTAAAGAATGTCGTTGACATTGAGGCCAAGCTAAATACTCTTTCACATGATGGCAGTTTGATTTTAGAGGCATCTACACAATAAACCATCGAAATGCTTTCCTGTATCAGCTAAATCTGCTCTCTAAATCTCTGATCTTCAGCTCATTGATGAAGATTTGTATGTTTAGGATGTAGACTTGTGATGCAACTGCCTAGGATAATTCCGGAAACTCTGTTGGTCGACCAATATAATCAAGACTTGTTGAGTTTTCCTCGCTTCTTGTATATCACCAATTTTGCCTAGTTAATTGGACTAGAATTAGTCTTGGATTTATTTTGTGTGCAACATTTACTTATTAATGCGTCCTCAAAACATTTGCTGTGTAAAACTTTAAAGGTGTCATCAGATTCAGTAACTTCGGTTAGGTCGAGTCTGTTCTAGGTGCTGTCAATGATGACAGATAATCTATATGTTAGGGAATCAAAGTATGGATTTTGTCAGTCTGGTTCAGGACTGCAGCACCTCGGATATTTACTTGGCACTGTGCTTTTCCAATTTGGGTTTTGACGTGTGTAGAAACATGATCCCTAGAAATTTGGTTGGATTTTAATCTGATGCTAGCATGATCAGTGAATCCTCTGACATTAACTTAATGTTTTAGTCATTGTCCACTCTTCTGAATCTTGCCTGTTAACTCCATATCACAGCTTCAATCATAAAACTGGAGCTGAAGACGTTCATTTCACTGCTGAATCATCTCACAGTGAATCCGATACTGAAGCTGATGAAACTGACAATCTTGATGCTGCAAATGAGGCCACTGGTGCAGATGATGAGCCTTCCAGTAAAAGTTCTTCATCGGCTGAGCAAACTTTTGAAGAAGTTCCTGGTGAGAACACTGATGATGATGCCGAAGAAGAAGAGGAAGAAGAAGAAAACTCTTCAGTGTTGCAAGATGATCTTTCCCCGTTAAAAATGATTATGGTGAAGAATGTCCCAGCTGGAGCTGAGGTATGTATGCTTGCTTAATTTTGTTTTCGACTATTAGTCACCTTCATTTGCGTTGATACCATAATCTCTTCTGTAGGTATACAATACGTATGGTTTGATGGGTAACGCTGCTTTACTCCATAGGTACGGATTTACAGAGCCCGATAATCCTTACGACATAGTAAACATAGATCTAGAATTAGTAACCGAATGGAGCACATCCTCATTCACAAGCCGGTACACTCGAGCTAGACTCGCCTTATGGAGAATACTAGGTTACACAGGATGCGAGAGCCAAAACTTCGAATACTTCGAGGTTTCTTCAACCGGAGAACCCCAAACCGAGCTCCTGTTTCTCCTCTATATACTGCTCTTACCAGAAGACACATATAGTAAACTCGATCTAGCTACATCCACAACAAATGGAGCTCCTCTCTCTAAAGAAGGAAGAGAGATAACAATAGGGAAACACAAATTCACGTTCGGACAAAGCGAAGACCACGATGTTTTGCTCACAGATGGTGTTAGTGAAGCTCTTCTTGCTATTGTGGATAAGCGAGAGAGTTTATATGGATCATTGAGTTCTTTAGAAGATGACATTGCTAAGCTCGAAACTTGTGTTCTTCCTAAAGACCGGAGATTATACCATTCGCTAACATTGCGTGTGAGTGAGAGAAGGATTCTTGAGAAGCTTAGGAGCTACATTCGTGAAAAGTCCGGCGAATTTTCCGGCAAAAAACGCCGGAAGAAGAATGATTCCTAAACCGTAGTTGAATTTTCAGTTTTAGTCCCCAAGTTACCCTTTTATTTTCTATTTGGTCTACTAACATTGAATTGGATCTATAAGAACCATTGAATCTAAACACATTTGATCGATTCTTTTTGTCAGTTCTATTTATAGAAACTTTTTAAGATAAAAACAAATAAAGAAACGAGTTTTATCATCGAGAGTATATCCTTACGGCATAAGCAAAGGAAAAGCGTGACTAAAAGCCGGCGATTGTTAGAGTGGCAGAATCGTAAATACTGGAAAAAGCTAAGGGTAATTTTGGTTGAACAAAACACGTGGCACGTGGGAGTTAAAGGATTTACAGTCTTATTACAAGAAAGAATAGGAAAAGAATAATACACAGAGACGAGAGTGATTTTCTTATCTGATAAACTTTTTTATTTTACAGTCAAATACTCAATAGAGTGTAACGGGGAGATTCTCGTCCATGTTCGCTCTCTTCTTCTTCTTCTTCCAAAGATATGTTGATTTCTGTAGATCGTTTGCATTGTACTTTTCTTCACATTGTTTCCTTTGATTTCTCTCCTGTTGCGAGATCGTGGTATGTGCTCATTTATTAGATTTTCTAGCTTAAATGTGGTTGAATTATGTAGTTTCTAAGTTCTTTCAAATCGATCATACTCATTATTTGGTTAATTTTTAAACATTGGGTTGGCTTAATTAGTGTACGAGGAGCAATTAAGAAAAAATCTGTTAATCAGTAGCTAATTTTTGGAGCTACACTTTGTCATAAGACAGATCATGAATTAGATTCGAAGATTGTAGTGATGTAATATGGAATAAAAGGTCACGTAAAAAAAAAGTGATATAATATGAAAAAAAGAGAGAAAAATGCATATAAGAGAAACTTATTATAAATTGTTTTCTTTTTTATTTATTTTCTTAGTGAAAAAAAAGTGAAAAACAAGAAATCAACCCAAAACTCCATAGAACGTACGTAGATAGATAAATTCTAACATTAAAACCAAAAAAAAAAAAACTCCATAGATAGGTTTGAGATCAACGCTTATTATTCCTTTTCATTCCTTCTTTTACGATCTCTTCTAACAAACCACTATTGTTCGAGGAGCCTCCTAAGAACAAAATGGAATTGAGAGACTGGTCTTTAGAGGAGTCACCAACTCTTGTCGTTTCTTGTTGTTGACGTGTTGGTCCTGGTGGAGGATAAAAAATCGAAGACAATTCATCAAATTGATTCGGACGAGGAAGATTGTGTTCTTGTCTACTCATCTGTCCTGTTACAAAAAAACTTAATTGTTAATGGTTTATTTAGCACAAACTTTTCAGTGTATTATATTTATAGATGTAAGAATGAATGTAAGAAATAGCAAATGTACTTCTTTTTTTTTGAAAAAATCGGCAATGTTCTTAATCTCCTTGTGTTTAGGAAACACGTCTTTTCCTCTAATTAACAAAAACATTTACTAGTTTAATGTTTTAAAGAAAATATACAAATTTATGCAATAAGTATACATTCTTGTACAATTTTCCATATTGGTTTAAGGTTTGATCTAGTTTAAGTTTAAGGTGTAAAGGTATTTTTTGTCAATACACTTATATGATACAAAGATGATAAACCCTTGTTCTTCTGTAGCCGTCGTTACACTCTTATCCTTATCGGAACGTTCTTCCGTGGTTACACTCTTATCCTTATCGGAACCTTCTTTGTTTCCCTCCCACGACAGGCGACACTACTCGAAGAGACTTCGTAGATCGTAAGAGAAAGCTTCATTCATGGCCACGAGGTTCTCTCTCTCTCTCACTCTCTCAATCTTTTTCTTTCAATGCAATGTGATAATAACAAACAAAAAAAACCATTCGAGTTGAGCTAAAAAGATCGATATATCTCCCAACAAGCCGTAATGAATTCCATTGCAAGGACACAAACGTGATGTTGGAGTTGTTCTTTAAATTTACTTAACACACAACAGAAAGTGACTGCATCATCACAAAAAAAGGTAATATACGAGTCATATTTCTAGTAAAATAAGGAATACATTGTAAGATATAAATAGTTGTATCGAAGGGGGAGAGATTGTATAATATTTCAATTGTATATATATATATTGTTAAAGAATTGTATATATATACACAGAAATTAAATTTCATTTTTCAATGCAGATAAGAGAAATTTAAGCATGGCCTCACTTGTTATAAATGTTATCTTACTTCACTACAAAACAACAAATTTGCGATGGAAGAAACATGCGATTTGCAATAGTTTTCAATCCTTTTTTAATGAAAAAAATAAAGACAAGAAATCAACACAAAACATTATAGATAGATGGAGATCCATATTCAAAGCGCTAACATGAGCACAAGTGAGAAGGCAAACCTGCAAGTTGTTTGGGATTGTAATAGATATTAACGTGATGGATATCGACATTGGTCAATAGGTTTCCGTGTAAGAATGGTTTCAGGTAATAGAAGATGAGTTCTTCATCTAATGGTACAAACCTAAAACCTGGTGGGAGAACCAAAAGTGTGTAATTATAATTATAACTTATGAGCATTGGTTGAAACTTGAATTCGATGATCGGATGGTACAGTCTCCGGTTCATCCATGGTAAAGTTGTGTGTTAGGAGAAAAACAATGATTTGCATGATAATGTATTGTTGTTTTAAATTTATAGATGTGTAAGTCAATAAAAAACCTATGTCTAGTTGTATTGTGAGAGTTGGTATGCTTTTACGGGAAGGAAAAAAAATCATGTTACTGATGAAACAAGGAAATACATGGTAAAAAAATCAGTTTCCTATTCATATAAGAGAAACTCATAAGCCATCACTTATTATAAAATGTCATACTTATTTATTTATTTTCTTAAGGAAAAAAGTGAAAGACAAGAAATCAACACAAAATTCCATAGAACTGTATAGATAGATAAATAGATAGGTCTGAGATCAACGCTTAGTCCTTTTCCTTCCTTCTTTTACGATCTCTTCTAATAAACCGGTATTGTTCGAGCTGGACGAGTCACCAACTCTTGTCGTTTCTTGTTGTTGACGTGGTGGAGGATAGAAAATCGAAGACAATTCATCAAACTTATTCGGACGAGGAAGATTTTGTTCTTGTTTCTTCCCTTTACTCGTTTCTCCTGTTTTTTTTGTTGATGAAGAACTCATCTCTCCTGTTACAATGATCACAAAAATGTAATCGTTAATGGTTTTTTTAGCACAAACTTTGTAGTGTATTGTATTTATAGATGTAAGAATAAATGTAAGAATTATGGCAATGTATCTATATCCTTGTGTTTAGGAAACATGTCTTTTGCTCTAATTAACAAAATCTTTGTTGCCCAAAAAAAAGAAAAAAAAACTCTTTAATTAGTTCAATGTTTTAAAGAAAATATACAAATCTATGCAATAAGTAAACATTTTTGTACAATTTGCCAAATTGGTTTAAGGTTTAATTTAGTTTTAAGTTTAAGGTGTAACTTTTGATACATAGAGGTTAAATTTTAGTCCATAAATTTATGAATATCTCCCAAGAAACCCTAAAAAATATTGTAGAACCTCCATAAATTAATAGTCTATAAATTAATAATCACCATAAATTAATAAAATCTTCCGGTCCCGAGTCAGACCAATGTAAAAATTAGCAAAATTCAATAAAATGATAAGATAATAACTTTTCTGAAACTTCTATGTAAAATATGATCCCAATAACAGTATAAATTAATAATCATATATAATTATACATATATATAAATATGATAATATAAAAACATGGTTTTAATGATTTTTGTTTTGACATAAAATTAAAAATCTCATTAGATCTTATCTTTAATTTTACTTGGTCTGTATCATATCCTTATGAAAAATTATAGACAAAATAATTATTCTTTATACATAATTTTTTTCTAAATGTATCTATCGGCATTCGGGATAATCCATGATTTCTTCTAAATTTTATACATAGTATATCGTTTTAATTTGATAGTCTATTATAATAAATAATAACATCTACTCTATTGCGATAATTGAAATATTTAATCAAAATTTCATGTCATTTTTGCAAATGGATTCATTAAATTTCACAATATAACATCATTCGGAAAAAACGAATTAAGAAAACTATTACCTAAAAAAGATTTTTCTCTATAAATTAATATTTTTTCGAAGTCCCAACATTATTAATTTATAAAGGTTTTACTGTACCACACTTTGATCCATTAATCTAAGTGAATCTTTTACTCTCTCCCTCTCTCTCTCATAATCATGATATAATGATTAAACCGATAATCGCCGCAATGTTTCTTCCACGTGACCAACGCAAGAGATCAAGAAAAGGTTCTAACTTCGCAATGAGACCAAAAGAAAATCATCTCTATGCTCTCTCCAAGTGACTCTCAAAACCTTTTGCACAACGTAATTCCCAAACACATTCCGAGCCAGCCTCAGCAACGCATCCCCACCACACTCCACAAGTTCACTCACGACCAAATCCAAAACCAATCTCGAGTTTGAATCAATAATCTTCTCTCCATAGCAATTATGTTTATGAGAGGGCAAGCTCAACGTAGTAACCATATAGCCTAAACGCTATATGGTTAGTACATTCCAAGTCGCGGAATTTAAGAGAGAAACTAGAGAGAACATTTATTTTTTGAATCATTGAGTTTTGTACAATCTAAGCCCAATTGTAATTTGTAGTTGAGAATGTATTCATATCAAGAAGATTGATTATTTGTAATATCTCTTCTAAAATTAATGTTTAGAGACCGATAAAGTCAAATTTAATCAAAATAATCATGTAAATTAGGCCAATTCAAGTTTTTCATGAAATTATATAACCATTGTGCTACCATTGGTGAAAAAACTTGACTTCGATCATGATGATCATGCCATGAAATCGATAGCCATGTAAGTAAATCATAAACTTTTTGACTAACTAACTAACACTGTCTTTTGTATTTTTTATACTAAATTGTTTTACTATTGTTTGACGTGATTTAGGTGATTTACGATCCCTCTCAAATTCTACCAAGTAGGTATCATCTTCTCTTGTGAGTCATCTAACAGATGAGAATAACAACCGCTACATAGTGCCAAGATAACTATGGATTTGAGGGCTAATTCTAGAGGTAATCTATCTACCACTGTAAGATTCGTCAAGTGCTACATTTGTAATGAACTATTGTTTTAATTTATAGATCTACTATAACAAACTTTTGTCCAGTCGTACTGAGAATTGGTATGCCTTTACAAGAAAGACATCATACAATTTGTTATACGAGTCATATTTCTAATGAAATAAGGAATACACTCTAAACATATAAAATAGCTGCATTGAAGGGATATAAATTGTATACTAATTTCAACAGTATATATACACAAAAATCAAATCAAATCAACTTCTAAGCTCGGCCTCACTTATTATAAGTGTTATCTTATTTCACTACAAAACAACGGATTTGCGATGGAAGAAACAACCGATTTGCAATAATTTTTAATACTTTTCTAATGAAAAAATAAAGACAAGAAATCATCCCAAAACATTATAGATAGACGGAGATCAACACTTATTATTCTCTTTCATTCCTTCTTTTACAATCTCTTCTAATAAACCGGTATTGTTCGAGACTCCTAAGAACAAAATTGAATTGAGAGAGTGATCTTTAATTGAGTCACCAACTCTCGTTGTTTCTTGTTGTTGATGTTGAGGATAGAAAATCGAAGACAATTCATCAAATGGTGATGAGCGAGGAAGATCTTGTTCTTGTTTACGCACATGACTATATATGATGTTGTTCTGATTTGATTTTTGTTGTTTATCGGAGGAACATGATCCCTGGAAATCAGTTTGAGGCCACGGGTGAAGATGATGAGCCTTCCCGTAAAAGTTCTTCCTCGGCTGAGCAAACTTTTGAAGAAGTTCCTGGTGAGAACACTGATGACGAAGCCGAAGAAGAATGGAGCTCATCCTCATTCACAAGCCGGTACACTCGTGCTAGACTCGCCTTATGGAGAAAACTAGATTACACAGGATGCGAAAGCCAAAACTCCGAATACTTGGAGGTTTCTTCAACCGGAGAACCCCAAACCGAGCTCCTGTTTCTCCTCTATATACTTCTCTTACCAGAAGACACATAGAATAAACTCGATCTAGCTACATCCAGAACAAATGGAGCTCCTCTCTCTAAAGAAGGAAGAGAGATAACAATAGGGAAACACAAATTCACGTTCGGACAAAGCGAAGACCACGATGTTTTGCTCACAGATGGTGTTAGTGAAGCTCTTCTTGCTATTGTGGATAAGCGAGAGAGTTTATATGGATCATTGAGTTCTTTAGAAGATGACATTGTTAAGCTCGAAACTTGTCTTCTTCCGAAAGACCGGAGATTATATCATTCGTTAACATTGCGTGCGAGTGAGAGAAGGATTCTTGAGAAGCTTAGGAGCTACATTTGTCAAAAAGCCGGCGAGTTTTCCGGCAGAAAACGCCGGAAGAAGATGAATCCTAAGCCGTAGCTACACACCCTTGTTGAATTTTTTCAATTTTAATCCCTAAGTTACCATTTTATTTTCAATGTGGTCTACTAGCATTGAATTTCATCTATAAGAACCATTGAATCTGAACACATTTGATCGATTGTTTTTGTTTGTTCTATTTATAGAAACTTTTTAAGATAAAAACAAATAAAGAAACGAGTTGTATCATCGTGAATATATCTTCCGGTAGAAGCAAAAGAAAAGCGTGCTAAAAGCCGGCGATTGTCAGAGTGGTAGAATCGTAATTTCAGGAAAAGGCAAGGGTAATTTTGATAGAACAAGACACGTGGCACGTGGGAGTTAAAGGATTTTACAAGAAAGAATAATACACAGAGACAAGAGTGATTTTCTTATCTTTTTATTTTACAGTCAAATACTCAATAGAGTGTAACGGAGAGATTCTCTTCCATGTTCGCTCTCTTTTTCTTCTTCTTCTTCCAAATTCCAATCTCACCATAGTTTCTTTAGGGTTTTCTATTTCTCTTCTTCCTTCGGATCTATGTGAATCGGTATGTAACTCATTGAGCTGATCTTGTAATGTAGCTGATTAATCATTGTGTCTTGAATCTAATAGTATTTTTGGATCATAGATTTGCTCAAGGTTTCTTAGATTTTTCCTTTTTTGGATTTGGATTTGTGGATTTTTCCTTTACTGTGATCTGGTTTTTTGATCGATCTTGTTTTTATTGAAAATGTGTACGAGAAATGTGTTGATTTCTGTAGATCGTTTGCATTGTACTTTTCTTCACATTGTTTCGTTCATGAATTAGATTCGAAGATTGTGGTGATGTAATATGGAATAAAAGGTCTAGTGTGTTGTTGATAAAGACATGAGGATTTTGTTTTTCGTGATTTGGTGAAGCATGTGTTGGGTTGTAAAGTTTGGTTTTTATTTGCTGAGTTGTGACCTATAATCTTACATTTTGGATCTTGTAGTAGTATGCATACTAAGATGAGGTAAGCTTGGAAGATAGGGGGATATGGCCAAAGCCTCTTTGGTTTACCAACTTAGCAAGAAAAATTAGCAGGAGTTGGTGATCAGTTCTCCTACTGTGGATTTTGCAGGCTAATAATAACTACTACCTGACTGTAGCAGCTTTAAGCTTTCCTAAGTCTCAAGCTCAGAGACTTTTATTTCCTCTGGTTTTGTTAAGAAGGAGATTGTGACAGTGGAGGATGTCGAGTGGTCGAAACACTCATTGGTGTCACAGATGTCAACGTGGTGTTTGTCTTCGAGGTCGAGATTCAATCTGTTCTTATTGTGGAGGAGGGTTTGTTGAGGAAATCGATGTAGCACCGAGTAGTCCTTTAGATATGCTTAGAGCTCACAGGGATGTTGAACGCGATCCAACCTTTGATCTCATGGAAGCTTTCTCGGCTTTTATGAGAAGCCGCTTAGCTGAAAGAAGCTATGACCGAGAAATTACCGGAAGAATTGGCTCTGCGGGTTCTGAAAGCTTTTCAACCGTAGCTCCTTTTTTGATCTTTGGTGGTCAAGCTCCCTTTAGATTGGCTGGTGGAGATAATAGTTCAGTCGAAGCTTTATTCAACGGGTCACCTGGAATTGGTATCACTCGTGGCAACAACGCCAATGCTGGAGACTACTTTTTCGGACCAGGTCTTGAAGAATTGATTGAACAGCTTTCATCGGGTACTCATCATCGAGGTCCACCACCTGCACCAAGATCATCAATCGATGCATTGCCAACGATCAAAATAACACAGAAGCATCTCAAGTCATCAGACTCTCATTGCCCGGTTTGCAAAGACGAATTCGAACTGAAATCAGAAGCGAAGCAAATGCCATGTAACCATATCTATCATCCTGACTGCATCGTCCCGTGGCTTGTTCAGCATAACACATGCCCGGTATGTCGTAAAGAGTTACCATCAAGAGGATCTTCTTCAAGCACACAGAGTGATCAGGACAGAAACATTAATGGAAGAGAAAACAATAGAAGAAGAAACCTTTTCTCTAACCTATGGCCATTTCGCTCGTCTAGCTCAAGCTCGAATCAAAACCGCAGAGAGACAAACAACACGGCGAATGCAGAAGAAAGCCATTCTAATCATCATCATCAACACCAGCAACAACACCAACAACAACATCAACATCATCAACAACAATCTCATATGGGTTACAGTGGATGGCCTTTTGACTATTAAAGGTAAATCCAAAAGTTAAAACTCTTTATTAAGTGTCACTTTGGTTCTTTGTATTTTGTTTGTGCTTCCTCTTGTTTCACTTACTTTGTTCATTGTTTACTTGTAGATCTTTGTGTTTCTTTGTTTATGGTTTATCAACTTTGTGTTTTTGTTTATGGATTTTATATATGACACATGTTAGCATGTTACTGAATTTGTATTAAATAATTTATATGTTTTTTTAGAGTATTTGTAAGTTTCGGCTGTCGTCAACCAAACTTCGATCTGTTTTTCTAAAGTAAGAAGTATTTTATAAAATTATTTCATTCTTCGGTTGGTTTGGATTTTCTTCATACAATCTATATTTTATAACGTTTGTTTTACTTTCACATTTCGAAAGCAAAAGCTGCCCATACCAGAACCTGAAAACTATGATGTGCTAGCCAAAGCTTGACCATTCTAGAATCTCGATGTATTTATTTATTATTAGATTTTGTCTCTGAGTAAGACGAAAGTGATAGTTAGATAACCAAATTGCGTTAGCTCAATGGTGTACTATCAAGTTTCTTTATTTATGGGAAATATATATATTAATGGACCAGTTTTTGGCCATTAAGAATATGCTATAACCCAAAAATAGTAGATTCCGATATTTTTATTTGTCGATATAATAATATTTCGCTCTGTATGTTCCACAAAAATTGTAGGGAAATTCTAAAAGAAGATCACAATCTCTGTTTTGTTTCGTTTAATATTACAACCAAAATTGCGAAAATTGCTAAAAATATCACAAACTTAAATTTATGAATGGGTTTTAAGAGTTGATCAAAGAAAGTTCCGCAATTATGAACTTTTTATCAAGGTGATTGCACAGTTTAATGATATATAAATAACGATTTGTGTTAATGTTGTTACTTTGTTATCATCTGAAATTTATATGATGTTGTGAAGAAAAAAAAATCCATTGAACAACAACAAATTGATCTTGTTCGATTCTATATATAAAAAAAGAAGTTAGATTTGTGAAAGATCATAACTAATTAACTAAAAAAGAAAAGAAATGGGAGTTGGATGTAGAAAGAAAATGATCGATATTCGAGTTTTTTGTCCTCTTTTGTATTGTTTTTGAGATTGAGATGGATTGAATAATCAATGAATGGCATTAGCCACATCCACACATTGTGTAGAAAGAAACTATGACAATTATCGTTAACACTATTAGTAGCTCTAAATTAAATTTCATGCCACCGACGACGTAGAAGAAGCTTTAAGAAGACCCACAAGATATCTGCCGTAGATGGAAAGTGACAAAAGTCCTTAACCTAAAAATCATTTTTTATAAAGATTGTTGTCTCTTCCGTTCCGTGATCAAAGTTTCACAACTAACTTGTCTTATCAACAAGTTATTACTACCCAATTCTTCACAATTTCCCATCATCATAAATTTTCTTTCTTTAATTTCCATATCTCTACTTGTAGTACCATTTAATATATTATCCATAGTTTGTTTTTATTTTCTTAGGGCCTCAAATAGTTGGTTTGCAATTAATTAGCACCATACATGTCACGTTCTGTATAATTAGCTACGCATTAAATCAATTCACAAAACCCTTGATAACATTAGCTATAAATAGCATTATCAAGAATACGTTTATAGCATAGGCTAATATGTTAAATATCGCCCATCTTTTTTGATCAAACCAACTTTCATTTCTGAAGCTTTTTTCGATATCAGCACATCTATTTTTTTTGTCACACAATACAATTAATATTATTTATTGAATTCTAAATGTTTTGTAAAGCAATCCACCAATGGATTTAAAATCAGCCTACAATTGAGCATTACATCTACTCTGTAAGTACAATGTGTTCATATCATTGTTTTCAAAATATGAACCGGAAATCAAACAAAACAATTTTTTAAAGACCGGATTCATTTTTTTTATTGTCTCAACTCTCAACACAAATTTGTTATGATATTTATTAATAGAAAAATAGAAATCATGTTATGCAAGTATTAGACTATTAGTATTCAGAAAATTAAATTTGTAATCCCTCAAACTAAAAAGACTACATAAATATAATTTTTGTTTTAAATTAACTAACCATAAAATAACAAAAAATTCTCAATATATATTGTGGAAATAACTAGAAAGTCCATATATAAGTATCAATATTATTATATATTTTGTTATGTTGCGTAAAACAATACTAAAAACAAAACAAAAAAAATTCGAAATTCAAACTGACACGAGCTCACACCCACTAGTACAACTACTCTGTACACATAAATTACTAAACAAATCTTAAATATTAGTACTACCAAAAAATAAAACATATATACACAAAATAAAATAAAAAGCAATAACACACAAAAATAAAAAAGTTTTCACAATTGTCATTTGCAGAGAAAGCTACTTCACTCCTTTTTCTCCTTCCTTCCTTCTTCCGTCTCCCTAAGCCCTACATTCTCCTCACGAACCTCTTTGTTGCTTCTTTCTTCAGCATCTTCCTTTCAATTCCAATCTCTGGAAGCTTCTCGATTCTGGTTTCCTTCGCCGGAGAAGAAGAAGAACAACCCCGGCCGTTATGTGTGCGGCGGAAGTTTTGGAGTTTTTTTCTTGAATGAATCTGGATTTTACTCTGTGTCCGTTTTTGTTATGGGGAAGAATACAGACGAAGAGCAGAATCTCCCTAGAAACGACGGAATCGATACGGATACAAGAGGAGGAGGAAGAAGAAACTGTGCTTGGATCTCTAGATGGTTTAGTATCAGATGCGTTTTGATTCTTGCTTTCTCTTCTGCTTTGTTTCTATCTGCCTTGTTTTTGTTACCTCCATTCCTCGGATTATCAGATCGTGGAGATCTAGATCTCGATCCAAGGTTTAAAGGTGAAATTCGCCTTCGATTCTCTCTCGTACACGATTGCTTCAAAGCTCACGCAAATCTGTGTTTGATGTCATTTGTGGTATAGATCTAGGGTTTGTGATTCGCTGTATTTCACATGGGAATGTAGAATGAGCTGTAATGAAGCTGTATGAGGAGATGATATAGGGAATGTGTATTTTTGCATTGACTTTGGACTTAGAAATTGCTATTTTAAGCGTTTTTTTTGTATAGGTTATGAATTTGTGTTGAAAATTAGATGTTAAGACTGTGGAGTTCTTGAGTCACTATGAATTCTATATTTAGTATTGTAATTTGTATCAAGACTCTACCTAAAAGGAGGATTTTCTAAATATGTTTTAGATTCTTGTTTTAAGCTTGGCTATAGTGTTTTCTTATTATTGGTGATGTTAATATGGATCTCTTACTCAAAAGGATTTTGTTTCCGTTTATGTTTATTAAGTTCACCAAAATCTATTTCTTACTATACACAATCTATTATTCTCAAAGCTTGTTGGTAGAATCAATTAAGAGTGTAGAGCTAGGGAGTGTATAGTTTAGTGTGTAACCAAGCAGTCCAAACACATTTCCTCAGTTGATACTGCTTGCTTGCGCAGCTAAAGACATTTTGGTTTAAATTATTTGGTTTGTTGATGTCTCTATGTTTCATGATGGAGTAACAATGTAGCTTTTTGATTTTTGTTTCTTTTGCAGATCACAGAATAGTAGCGAGTTTTAATGTTGAAAAGCCAGTTTCGTTCTTGGAAGACAATGTGTTGCAGCTTGAAAATGATATCACCGGTGAAATAAGCTATCCCATGATCAAAGTAACTAAATTTCCATTTTTGTCTTCCTTGCATGGATTTCATTGTTACCATGTTGATCATTCTGTAATTGCTCTTTCTTTTTCTTGAGCCAGGTTGTGGTATTAGCGCTTGAACGCTTGGATCTTAACAAATCAATGGTTATTTTCGCCATTGATCCCGAGAAAAAGAATTCTAAGATACCTGCCGAAATCGAGAGTCTGATCAAGGCAGCTTTTGAAACTCTAGTCCAAAAGGAGAATTCTTTCCGCTTGACTGAATCCTTGTTCGGGCAACCATTCTTTTTTGAGGTGCTAAAATTTCCTGGAGGAATCACTGTGATACCTCCCCAGCCTATATTCCCCTTGCAGAAAGCGCAGCTTCTCTTCAACTTCACATTAAATTTCTCGATTCACCAAATACAATCAAACTTTGAGGAACTCACTAGCCAGCTGAAGAAGGGTATAAATCTGGCTCCTTACGAGGTATGACAATTCTGAGTCACGAGATCAGTTCTCTTGCTAATGATTCAGAATGTTAAAACTCTCTTGTTGAATTGCAGAACTTGTACATAACCTTGTCAAATTCCAAAGGCTCAACGGTGGCGCCTCCTACGATAGTTCATTCTTCTGTTCTCCTCACATTCGGTAGCTCTTCCAGGTTGAAGCAGCTTGCTCAAACTATCACTAGCTCTCATTCCAAAAACCTCGGCTTAAACCACACCGTATTTGGTAAGGTCAAGCAAGTCAGTCTTTCCTCTATCTTGCCACATTCACCTGCCGCATCAACATCATCTCCTTCCCCTTCTCCCCAACCCGAAACCCACCAACACCATCATCATTCCAATCATCATCATCAGCACCATCACCATCACGAGCTTGCTCCAGAACCTTCACCTCCCACCAAAGGCTTTGCACCTGCAACTAAGAGCATTGCACCTGCACCAGCGCCAACCAAACACTCACCTTTACCCCCGAGAAAGCCGCCATGTCCTTACGAAAAGAGGAAACCAAAAGGAAACAATGCTCTGAACCATCACACTGCATCATCACCAACGCCTGCTCCACACCGGTCTCAGTCACACGCGCCAGCACCAAACCCCACCCCGCCACGTCATCATGCCATCCCTGTATCTAGTCCACTTCCACACGTTGTATTTGCTCATATCCCGCCTCCATCAAAAAGCAGCCCCGAAGCACAACCAACCGGTGAAAAAACTCCCTCACCTTCTCCTACACCATGTAAGTCTTCGCACTGGTTCTCAACATCTGCATCCATAGATTTGTTGATTCACTGAACTCAAACATCTAAAATCCGAAATCTGTTCTATATACAGCTTCTGCGAGTATCGGTCCAACCTTGAAAAGGGCATCATCGAAGCTCGTTGTAATAGTAGTAGCCACCGTAATCATCTTTCTGTAAAACCAAGCCGGAAGAAACTGCTTTTAACGTTCAAGCTGTAAAAAACTAGCAGCAGTTCACAAAAGCAGAACTCCTCCTGTCACAACATCAATCAAGGTAATTGTATAAAGGAACACAAGAGAAAAAAATGTATGTATGAAAAATGAAGGAGAGTTTTTGTTGTTGTAAAAGTTATGTTGAGGTTTGCAACACAAAAGTGTGTCTTGCACCTAACATCCGAGAGAAAAAAAAATCTTATATATGAAAAAAAAACATTTCTGTTTTTAATTTGTATATAAAGTAATCTTGTTTAAACAAAATTGTGTTTTTCGCAATCTCTGTTTCACAGAGCAACTCTCTTGTTATTACTAATTTAGTAGTTCTATTAAAATAACTTCAAAAGAACTTTTCTCGTTATTATCAGTTCAAAGAGTAATATCAAATTTTAAAAATGCGATTTGCGTTTTCTGTGTTTAAGCTAACTGTTAAGTGTAGTTAACACATTATTTTAAGGTGACAAACAAAACCAAGAACAGAGTTTCATGTCTATTTTTGGAATATTTTCATTTTGGTTTTTCTCTCCTACAAATGCGGGAAAACAAGAAAACAAACATTTATAGCAGCTAATAAATTTGGAAGAAAGAGAATGAAAGAAAAGCAAAAAAAAACCCCTAAATTTGAAGAAAACCTAAAAAAAAATTAGGAGAAAGAAGAGAAGAAGAAGTCTGGGAAGGGGAGTCCCAGAATTTCTTATTCCGGTGACAGTGTCGGTTTCTCTGACGCTCCCCTTTTCTTTTGTTCAAATCTTTCTTCGTTTCTTTCCCTGAATGCCTTCTCCAGTATTCAGGGTACGTTTGATTTTTCAAGAATTGACGATGACTTGTTCTTCAAGCAATTGTTTTTGTCTCTTTGATTGTGTTATGTTAAATGTTTTAAAACTCCGTTTCGAATTTGCAGAAACTTGCGTCGATTTACAATTGGAGGAGCGAGGGATTATAAGGTCGCTCATTCGCATTGCATATACATTACATTTTCTTATGTTGATGAACTAAAAAGAGAGAAAATTTTGCAGGTACTATGGATTCAAACCACTCAAAGAACACCATTTTACGGTTTAATGATTGAAGAATCCATCGAAGAAGAGTTACCAAAATTAATCTGAGAAACACTGTCAAGAGTTTTGGGCATGAACTGTATGGCCGTGGCTTTCGATCCATTAACCGAGCGGTTCACACAGTTTAGCCGATCTTCACAAAGATGCAGACTCCAATCTCTAACCAACCTCGACTTTAACTTTCTCGATTTCAACACTAAACCAACCAATCTCACTGCTTCACATTCCTTGAACCACAGAAGCATTTCCACTCCATGCTTGTCCATGGATGACGGTTTCAAAACCACGGATGCTCCTCCTTGCATTGAGATTCTCGGTGGTCGAAAACTCCCCACTATACGCGCCCTTGTAGCTGAAGTATCCATAGCTATGGTCTCTGGAGCTCAGCCTTTGCTTTTACCAAGTGGTTTAGGAGGTGCTTATCTTTTGCAATCCGGTAAAGGTCAGAGCATTGCTGTTGCAAAGCCAGTTGATGAAGAGCCTTTAGCTTTCAATAATCCTAAAGGATCAGGCGGTTTGATGCTCGGGCAACCGGGGATGAAACGCTCTATTCGGGTTGGTGAATCTGGAATCCGTGAATTGGCTGCTTACCTCTTAGACCACCAAGGCTTCTCCAGTGTTCCACCAACCGCATTGGTCAGAATCTCTCATGTTCCTTTCCATGTCAGTGATGGTGACTCTGCCAATAAAGTTGCCTCCTTGCAACGATTTGTGGGTCATGATTTTGATGCAGGAGAGCTTGGATCAGGTAGCTTCACGGTTGCATCGGTCCATAGGATTGGGATACTTGATGTGAGACTTCTGAACCTCGACAGACACGCAGGAAACATGTTAGTTAAGAAGATACATGACCAAGACAACGGAGTTGGAGCAGCCGAGCTTGTCCCTATAGATCATGGTCTTTGCTTACCTGAGTGCCTGGATGATCCTTATTTTGAATGGCTTAACTGGCCTCAAGCTTCGGTTCCATTCACAGAGACTGAATTTCAGTATATATCAAATCTAGACCCTTTCAAAGATGCAGAGCTTTTGAGAACCGAACTATCCTCTATCCAAGAATCTTCCATAAGGGTTCTCATTGTCTGCACTATATTCTTGAAACAAGCTGCTGCTGCAGGGCTCTGTCTTGCAGAGATAGGTGAGAAGATGACTCGGGACATCTGTAGAGGGGAAGAGAGTTCCAGTCTGTTGGAGATTCTCTGCACCAAAGCAAAAGCAAGTGTGGTTGGTGACATTGAGGAAGAAGAAGAAGAAGAAGACGATGATGATTATAGTAGTGAAAGGAATGAACTAGAAGCGGAACTCGAGTGTGGAATTTTCCAGTTTGACGATGATTTTGAAGATATACCACGCAAGGAGCTTCCAGAGGTTTTTAAACCGCCATTGTTTCCAAGAACTCCATCCATCGCTGCCGAGTTATATGCACTCATGCTATGTTCACCTAAGCAATGGATTGCTACTCGTGAAAAACCCACAAATGATGGAAAAGACGTTAACAGAGACGAGGAGAAGAAAGATAGGAGTATCGTGAGGAGCAAGAGCCACCCGATCTGCGTGAATTATGATGAAACAGAAGGTGTTTATTTTGGAGACATGAGTGCAAATGAATGGGAGATGTTCTTGCATAGTTTCCAGATGCTTTTGCCAGAAGCACTTGAAGGGTCAACAAGCAAAGGACCAAAGCCAAGATTTGGATCTTCCTGCAAATTCTGAGGAAACAACAAATATCAAAAAAGAGAGACCAAACTAAAGAAAGGAAGGTTATAAGATTCAGGTGTTTTTATACATAGAAAATGGAAAATGGAAGAGTGTACAGGTTTTTAAGTATATGATTTGATACCATAGAAAAGCAAATGGAAAATGAGACGAGCAAAAACTATGGCCGTCCAAATCCAAATTACTACTTGTTTGTGTTTCTGATTTCTTTATTGTATCACTTCATTGCTGAAACATTATACATACTTACAAGAACAATGCCTAATATAACTACAAGTTGTAGAAAGCTTGTAAGATCCTGAGTTTAGGGCAACCATAAGAGAGTTTACATGTAAAGAACAATATGACTAATGTAACTGATACATGCACACTACTGCAACTAAGTTCTATGTAAATTTAGGGAGAACCAAAAGATATTTTCATGTAAAGAAGTTGATTATTACATAACACTGTTGCAAGAATTGACCTATGTAGATCATCATCTCAAGCTCAGTCATGGACAGTGTCACTAGCCATAGGAAGACAAACAAATGATGGTAATGCTAAATGCTTATCGGTCACTATCAATTTCGGTTTATAATCACATTTTTCAGTTTATTTTGATTGTATTTCAATCACAAAAGCATAGATTTTGAGTACCTTTACCGATTTGGGAGAGAAGAGTGATCAAACGATGCAGAGGAATCGATTTGGTTTATACAAATACTAATTTTATGGGTTTTGAACGCTCTCAAATCAGAACATCGTGGCGTTTATTCGTTTTGAACACTCTCAAATCAGAATATCGTGGCGTGTTTTGATTGATAGATCGGTTCTATTTTGTTTGCCCCAACTTTTTATTAAATCTACAAATACAACTTGTTACTAACATAAAGTTTTACATATTACGAACTTTCAATCGAAGATTCATAGATCATAAATGTAAACCCATAACATTCTTTTTATATTTTTAGCAAAAAAATAACATTGGTTCTTATTTTATAAAAAATAAAACGAGAAGAAAAAAAAAATGTAGTTAGATCATAACATAACATAATGTATAACTCGAATTGGATCTACTTTTAATTTTCATTTCCATTGATAAAATACTAATTAATATTCAAGGCAAAATTAAACCGGAACACAAAGATACCATATTTCTGTGCTTTTCTCAAGAGGAACATGTCCTTTAACCTTGGGCTCAAGCGTCTCGATTACATGTTTTGTGACGATGTTAAGACAAACTCGTCCCATGTGATAAACTTCTAGACAACATCCGTATTGTTTCAACGGACCATGGCGATACATTTCGGCCGTGACATACATTGCACATCTTGAAGATATCTTAGCCATACACTTGTTAATCAAGTGGTCTGGTTCCGGAGGCTGAGCTAAACCGGTGGCTGCAGATGCGGATGCAGCCATCACGATAATTGTGAATAAGGCTATAGCCATGGATTTGGTGACCATAGTTGGTTTAAAGGCCATGATGTATCTTTTTGTGAATTGTTTTATTGTTTTTTCTTTAATCCGTGGAGAATATATAGGGAAATTGTTGTAGCAATTTGCGAATTTATTGATATTAAGTACGTTTCCTATATAATATTGTGATTAATCAATGAGGTGTTTTATTTGCAATTAATAGCAAGACGCCAACGTTTTGTTTTTCTCTTTAGAAGTAGTAACATCATTGGTCAACAACAACATCATTGGTCGAAGGGATTTTGAAACATTTTATTTTATCGTAATTGTCATTCTAATTAAGATCATATAACAAAACCTGAAAATGAAAAAGTTGGAGCATGATATAGAACAAAGAAAAAGTTGACCCTATCTCTATCTACCAAAAAAAAATTAAAACTTAAGAATATCATATTAAGCTTGTGAACATTTTTTTTCGACACACGAGGCTACTATAAATCCACCACCACCTTAACTTTTCTAACATATTACATTTCAACGTCGACTTCTTCATCGATTCTTGGCATCTTTGAGTGATTCTTGTTTTTGCAGTTGCTATAACACTTGACAACTTCTAAAAAAGTCTCCTCGTTGTTCTCTTCTATATCCCCTTCCTCTCCCCACAGAACCGCGCATACTCCCACCATCAAAATCGCCATAAGCTAAAGAAAGGAAGGTTATAAGATTCATGTGTTTTTTTATACATAGAAAATGAAAAATGGAAGAGTGTATAGGCTTTCAAGTATATGATTTGATACCATAGAAAAAGCAAATGGAAAATGAGACGAGCAAAAACTATGGCCGTCCAAATTCAAATTACTACTACTTGTTTGTATTTGTGATTTCTGATTTCTTTGTTGTATCACTTCATTTGCTGAAACATTATATAACAAAGCTTCTACGTGTTGTAGAAAACTTGTAAGATTCCGAGTTTAGGACAACCAAAAGAGTGTTTACATGTAAAAAACAATATGACTAATGTAACTGATACATGCACACTACTGCAACTAAGTTCTATGTAAATTTAGGGATAACCAAAAGATATTTTCATGTAAAGAAGTTGATTGTTGCATAACATTGTTGCAAGAATTGACCTATGTAGATCATCATCTCAAGCTCAGTCATGGACAGTGTCACTAGCCATAAGAAGACAAACCAATGATTGTAATGCTAAATGCTTATCGGTCACTATCAATTTCGGTTTATAATCACATTTTGCAGTTTATTTTGATTGTATTTCAATCACAAAAGGAGAGATTTTGAGTACCTTTACCGATTTGGGAGAGAAGAGTGATCAAACGACGCAGAGGAATCGATTTTGTTTATAAAAATACTGATTTTATGGGTTTTGAACGCTCTCAAATCAGAACATCGTGGCGTTTATTCGTTTTGAACACTCTCAAATCAGAATATTGTGGCGTTTTTTATTGACAGATCGGTTCTATTTTGTTTGCCCCAACTTTTTATTAAATCTACAAATACAACTTGTTACTAACATAAAGTTTTACATATTACGAACGTTCAATCGAAGATTCATAGATCGTAAATTTAAACGCATAACATTCTTTTTATATTTTTAGCAAAAAAATAACATTGGTTTTTATTTTATGAAAAATAAAACGAGAAGAACAAAAAAAATGTAGTTAGATCATAACATAACATAATGTATAACTCGAATTGGATCTACTTTTAGTTTTCATTTCCATTGATAAAATACTAATCAATATTCAAGGCAAAATTAAACCGGAACACAAAGATACCATATTTTTGTGCTTTTCTCAAGAGGAACATGTCCTTTAACCTTGGGCTCAAGCGTCTCGATTACATGTTTTGTGACGATGTTAAGACAAACTCGTCCCATGTGATAAACTTCTAGACAACATCCGTATTGTTTCAACGGACCATGGCGATACATTTCGGCCGTGACATACATTGCACATCTTGAAGATATCTTAGCCATACACTTGTTAATCAAGTGGTCTGGTTCCGGAGGCTGAGCTAAACCGGTGGCTGCAGATGCGGATGCAGCCATCACGATAATTGTGAATAAGGCTATAGCCATGGATTTGGTGACCATAGTTGGTTTAAAGGCCATGATGTATCTTTTTGTGAATTGTTTTATTGTTTTTTCTTTAATCCGTGGAGAATATATAGGGAAATTGTTGTAGCAATTTGCGAATTTATTGATATTAAGTACGTTTCCTATATAGTATTGTGATTAATCAATGAGGCATTTTATTTGCAATTAATAACAAAACGCCAACGTTTTTTTTTTCTCTTTAGAAGCAGTAACATCATTGGTCAACAACAACATCATTGGTCGAAGGGATTTTGAAACATTTTATTTTATCATAATTGCCAATCTAATTAAGATTATATAACAAAACCTCAAAAAGAAAAAGTCGGAGCATGATATAGAACAAAGAAAAAGTTGGCCCTAGCTCTATCTACCAAAAAAAATTAAAACTTAAGAATATCATATTAAGCTTGTGAACATTTTTTTTCTACACACGAGGCTACTATAAACCCACCACAACCTTGACTTTTCCAACATATTACATTTCAACGTCGACTTCTTCATCGATTCTTGGCATCTTTGAGTGATTCTTGTTTTCGCAGTTGCTATAACACTTGACAACTTCTAAAAAAGTCTCCTCGTTGTTCTCTTCTATATCCCCTTCCTCTCCCCACAGAACCGCGCATACTCCCACCATCAAAATTGCCATAAACTAAAGAAAGGAAGGTTATAAGATTCATGTGTTTTTTTATACATAGAAAATGGAAAATGGAAGAGTGTATAGGCTTTTAAGTATATGATTTGATACCATAGAAAAAGCAAATGGAAAATGAGCCAGCAAAAACTATGGCCGTCCAAATCCAAATTACTACTACTTGTTTGTGTTTCGATTTCTTTGTTGTATCACTTCATTGCTGAAACATTATACAACAAAGTTACTACGTGTTGTAGAAAGCTTGTAAGATTCTGAGTTTAGGACAACCAAAAGAGAGTTTACATGTAAAGAACAATATGACTAATGTAACTGATACATGCACACTACTGCAACTAAGTTCTATGTAAATTTTGGGATAACCAAAAGATATTTTCATGTAAAGAAGTTGATTGTTACATAACATTGTTGCAAGAATTGACCTATGTAGATCATCATCTCAAGCTCAGTCATGGACAGTGTCACTAGCCATAAGAAGACAAACCAATGATGGTAATGCTAAATGCTTATCGGTCACTATCAATTTCTTTTTATAATCACATTTTGCAGTTTATTTTGATTGTATTTCAATCACAAAAGGAGAGATTTTGAGTACCTTTACCGATTTGGGAGAGAAGAGTGATCAAACGACGCAGAGGAATCGATTTTGTTTATAAAAATACTGATTTTATGGGTTTTGAAGGCTCTCAAATCAGAACATCGTGGCGTTTATTCGTTTTGAACACTCTCAAATCAAAATATTGTGGCGTTTTTTATTGATAGATCGGTTCTATTTTGTTTGCCCCAACTTTTTATTAAATCTACAAATACAACTTGTTACTAACATAAAGTTTTACATATTACGAACGTTCAATCGAAGATTCATAGATCGTAAATGTAAACGCATAACATTCTTTTTATATTTTTAGCAAAAAAATAACATTGGTTTTTATTTTATGGAAAATAAAACGAGAAGAACAAAAAAAATGTAGTTAGATCATAACATAACATAATGTATAACTCGAATTGGATCTACTTTTAGTTTTCATTTCCATTGATAAAATACTAATTAATATTCAAGGCAAAATTAAACCGGAACACAAAGATACCATATTTTTGTGCTTTTCTCAAGAGGAACATGTCCTTTAACCTTGGGCTCAAGCGTCTCGATTACATGTTTTGTGACGAAGTTAAGACAAACTCGTCCCATGTGATAAACTTCTAGACAACATCCGTATTGTTTCAACGGACCATGGCGATACATTTCGGCCGTGACATACATTGCACATCTTGAAGATATCTTAGCTATACACTTGTTAATCAAGTGGTCTGGTTCCGGAGGCTGAGCTAAACCGGTGGCTGCAGATGCGGATGCAGCCATCACGATAATTGTGAATAAGGCTATAGCCATGGATTTGGTGACCAAAGTTGGTTTATAGGCCATGATGTATCTTTTTGTTAATTGTTTTATTGTTTTTTCTTTAATCCGTGGAGAATATATAGGGAAATTGTTGTAGCAATTTGCGAATTTATTGATATTAAGTACGTTTTCTATATAGTATTGTGATTAATCAATGAGGCATTTTATTTGCAATTAATAGCAAAACGCCAACGTTTTTTTTTTCTCTTTAGAAGTAGTAACATCATTGGTCAACAACAACATCATTGGTCGAAGGGATTTTGAAACATTTTATTTTATCGTAATTGCCAATCTAATTAAGATTATATAACAAAACCTAAAAAAGAAAAAGTCGGATCATGATATAGAACAAAGAAAAAGTTTCCCCTAGCTCTATCTACCAAAACTTAAGAATATCATATTAAGCTTGTGAACATTTTTTTTCTACACACGAGGCTACTATAAACCCACCACAACCTTAACTTTTCCAACATATTACATTTCAACGTCGACTTCTTCATCGATTCTTGGCATCTTTGAGTGATTCTTGTTTTCGCAGTTGCTATAACACTTGACAACTTCTAAAAAAGTCTCCTCGTTGTTCTCTTCTATATCCCCTTCCTCTCCCCACAGAACCGCGCATACTCCCACCTTCAAAATAGCCATAAACTAAAGAAAGGAAGGTTATAAGATTCATGTGTTTTTTTATACATAGAAAATTGAAAATGGAAGAGTGTATATGCTTTTAAGTATATGATTCGATACCATAGAAAAGGCAAATGGAAAATGAGACGAGCAAAAACTATGGCCGTCCAAATCCAAATTACTACTACTTGTTTGTGTTTTTGATTTCTTTGTTGTATCACTTCATTGCTGAAACATTATACAACAAAGTTTCGACGTGTTGTAGAAAGCTTGTAAGATTCTGAGTTTAGGACAACCAAAAGAAAGTTTACATGTAAAGAACAATATGACTAATGTAACTGATACATGCACACTACTGCAACTAAGTTCTATGTAAATTTAGGGATAACCAAAAGATATTTTCATGTAAAGAAGTTGATTGTTACATAACATTGTTGCAAGAATTGACCTATGTAGATCATCATCTAAAGCTCAGTCATGGACAGTGTCACTAGCCATAAGAAGACAAACCAATGATGGTAATGCTAAATGCTTATCGGTCACTATCAATTTCTTTTTATAATCACATTTTGCAGTTTATTTTGATTGTATTTCAATCACAAAAGCAGAGATTTTGAGTACCTTTACCGATTTGGGAGAGAAGAGTGATAAAACGACGCAGAGGAATCGATTTGGTTTATAAAAATACTGATTTTATGGGTTTTGAACGCTCTCAAATCAGAACATCGTGGTGTTTATTCGTTTTGAACACTCTCAAATCAGAATATTGTGGCGTTTTTTATTGATAGATCGGTTCTATTTTGTTTGCCCCAACTTTTTATTAAATCTACAAATACAACTTGTTACTAACATAAAGTTTTACATATTACGAACGTTCCATCGAAGATTCATAGATCGTAAATGTAAACGCATAACATTCTTTTTATATTTTTAGCAAAAAAATAACATTGGTTTTTATTTTATGGAAAATAAAACGAGAAGAACAAAAAAAATGTAGTTAGATCATAACATAACATAATGTATAACTCGAATTGGATCTACTTTTAGTTTTCATTTCCATTGATAAAATACTAATTAATATTCAAGGCAAAATTAAACCGGAACACAAAGATACCATATTTCTGTGCTTTTCTCAAGAGGAACATGTCCTTTAACCTTGGGCTCAAGCGTCTCGATTACATGTTTTGTGACGAAGTTAAGACAAACTCGTCCCATGTGATAAACTTCTAGACAACATCCATATTGTTTCAACGGACCATGGCGATACATTTCGGCCGTGACATACATTGCACATCTTGAAGATATCTTAGCCATACACTTGTTAATCAAGTGGTCTGGTTCCGGAGGCTGAGCTAAACCGGTGGCTGCAGATGCGGATGCAGCCATCATGATAATTGTGAATAAGGCTATAGCCATGGATTTGGTGACCATAGTTGGTTTAAAGGCCATGATGTATCTTTTTGTGAATTGTTTTATTGTTTTTTCTATAATCCGTGGAGAATATATAGGGAAATTGTTGTAGCAATTTGCGAATTTATTGATATTAAGTACGTTTCCTTTATAGTATTGTGATTAATCAATGAGGCGTTTTATTTGCAATTAATAGCAAAACGCCAACGTTTTGTTTTTCTCTTTAGAAGTAGTAACATCATTGGTCAACAAACACATCATTGGTCGAAGGGATTTTGAAACATTTTATTTTATCGTAATTGCCATTCTAATTAAGATCATATAACAAAACCTGAAAAAGAAAAAGTTGGAGCATGATATAGAACAAAGAAAAAGTTGCCCCTAGCTCTATCTACCAAAAAAAAAATTAAAACTTAAGAATATCATATTAAGCTTGTGAACATTTTTTTTCTACACACGAGGCTACTATAAACCCACCATAACCTTAACTTTTCTAGCAGATTACATTTCAACGTCGACTTCTACTTCGATTCTTGGCATCTTTGAGTGATTCTTGTTTTTGCAGTTGCTATAACACTTGACAACTTCTAAAAAAGTCTCCCCGTTGTTCTCTTCTATATCCCCTTCCTCTCCCCACAGAACCGCGCATACTCCCACCATCAAAATCGCCATAAACTAAAGAAAGGAAGGTTATAAGATTCAGGTGTTTTTTTATACATAGAAAATGGAAAATGGAAGAGTGTATAGGCTTTTAAGTATATGATTTGATACCATAGAAAAAGCAAATGGAAAATGAGACGAGTAAAAACTATGGCCGTCCAAATCCAAATTACTACTACTTGTTTGTGTTTTTGATTTCTTTGTTGTATCACTTCATTGCTGAAACATTATACAACAAAGTTTCTACGTGTTGTAGAAAGCTTGTAAGATTCTGAGTTTAGGACAACCAAAAGAGAGTTTACATGTAAAGAACAATATGACTAATGTAACTGATACATGCACACTACTGCAACTAAGTTCTATGTAAATTTTGGGATAACCAAAAGATATTTTCATGTAAAGAAGTTGATTGTTACATAACATTGTTGCAAGAATTGACCTATGTAGATCATCATCTCAAGCTCAGTCATGGACAGTGTCACTAGCCATAAGAAGACAAACCAATGATGGTAATGCTAAATGCTTATCGGTCACTATCAATTTCTTTTTATAATCACATTTTGCAGTTTATTTTGATTGTATTTCAATCACAAAAGGAGAGATTTTGAGTACCTTTACCGATTTGGGAGAGAAGAGTGATCAAACGACGCAGAGGAATCGATTTTGTTTATAAAAATACTGATTTTATGGGTTTTGAAGGCTCTCAAATCAGAACATCGTGGCGTTTATTCGTTTTGAACACTCTCAAATCAAAATATTGTGGCGTTTTTTATTGATAGATCGGTTCTGTTTTGTTTGCCCCAACTTTTTATTAAATCTACAAATACAACTTGTTACTAACATAAAGTTTTACATATTACGAACGTTCAATCGAAGATTCATAGATCGTAAATGTAAACGCATAACATTCTTTTTATATTTTTAGCAAAAAAATAACATTGGTTTTTATTTTATGGAAAATAAAACGAGAAGAACAAAAAAAATGTAGTTAGATCATAACATAACATAATGTATAACTCGAATTGGATCTACTTTTAGTTTTCATTTCCATTGATAAAATACTAATTAATATTCAAGGCAAAATTAAACCGGAACACAAAGATACCATATTTTTGTGCTTTTCTCAAGAGGAACATGTCCTTTAACCTTGGGCTCAAGCGTCTCGATTACATGTTTTGTGACGATGTTAAGACAAACTCGTCCCATGTGATAAACTTCTAGACAACATCCGTATTGTTTCAACGGACCATGGCGATACATTTCGGCCGTGACATACATTGCACATCTTGAAGATATCTTAGCCATACACTTGTTAATCAAGTGGTCTGGTTCCGGAGGCTGAGCTAAACCGGTGGCTGCAGATGCGGATGCAGCCATCACGATAATTGTGAATAAGGCTATAGCCATGGATTTGGTGACCATAGTTGGTTTAAAGGCCATGATGTATCTTTTTGTGAATTGTTTTATTGTTTTTTCTTTAATCCGTGGAGAATATATAGGGAAATTGTTGTAGCAATTTGCGAATTTATTGATATTAAGTACGTTTCCTATATAGTATTGTGATTAATCAATGAGGCGTTTTATTTGTAATTAATAGCACAACGCCAACGTTTTGTTTTTCTCTTTAGAAGTAGTAACATCATTGGTCAACAACAACATCATTGGTCGAAGGGATTTTGAAACATTTTATTTTATCGTAATTGCCATTCTAATTAAGATTATATAACAAAACCTAAAAAAAGAAAAAGTCGGAGCATGATATAGAAGAAAAAAAAAGTTGCCCCTAGCTCTATCTACCAAAAAAAATAATTAAAACTTAAGAATATCGTATTAAGCTTGTGAACATTTTTTTTCTACACACGAGGCTACTATAAACCCACCACAACCTTAACTTTTCCAACATATTACATTTCAACGTCGACTTCTTCATCGATTCTTGGCATCTTTGAGTGATTCTTGTTTTCGCAGTTGTTATAACACTTGACAACTTCTAAAAAAGTCTCCTCGTTGTTCTCTTCTATATCCCCTTCCTCTCCCCATAGAACTGCGCATACTCCCACCATCAAAATCACCATAAACTAAAGAAAGGAAGGTTATAAGATTCATGTGTTTTTTTATACATAGAAAATGGAAAATGGAAGAGTGTATAGGCTTTTAAGTATATGATTTGATACCATAGAAAGCTTGTAAGATTACTACTACTTGTTTGTGTTTCTGATTTCTTTGTTGTATCACTTCATTGCTGAAACATTATACAACAAAGTTTCTACGTGTTGTAGAAAGCTTGTAAGATTCTGAGTTTAGGACAACCAAAAGAGAGTTTACATGTAAAGAACAATATGACTAATGTAACTGATAAATGCACACTACTGCAACTAAGTTCTATGTAAATTTAGGGATAACCAAAAGATATTTTCATGTAAAGAAGTTGATTGTTACATAACATTGTTGCAAGAATTGACCTATGTAGATCATCATCTCAAGCTCAGTCATGGACAGTGTCACTAGCCATAAGAAGACAAACCAATGATGGTAATGCTAAATGCTTATCGGTCACTATCAATTTCGGTTTATAATCACATTTTGCAGTTTATTTTGATTGTATTTCAATCACAAAAGCAGAGATTTTGAGTACCTTTACCGATTTGGGAGAGAAGAGTGATCAAACGACGCAGAGGAATCGATTTGGTTTATACAAATACTGATTTGATGGGTTTTGAACGCTCTCAAATCAGATCATCGTGGCGTTTATTCATTTTGAACACTCTCAAATCAGAATATCGTGGCATTTTTTATTGATAGATCGGTTCTATTTTGTTTGCCCCAACTTTTTATTAAATCTACAAATACAACTTGTTACTAACATAAAGTTTTACATATTACGAACGTTCAATCGAAGATTCATATATCGTAAATGTAAACGCATAACATTCTTTTTATATTTTTAGCAAAAAAATAACATTGGTTTTTATTTTATGAAAAATAAAACGAGAAGAACAAAAAAAAAAGTAGTTAGATCATAACATAACATAATGTATAACTCGAATCGGATCTACTTTTAATTTTCATTTCCATTGATAAAATACTAATTAATATTCAAGGCAAAATTAAACCGGAACACAAAGATACCATATTTCTGTGCTTTTCTCAAGAGGAACATGTCCTTTAACCTTGGGCTCAAGCGTCTCGATTACATGTTTTGTGACGATGTTAAGACAAACTCGTCCCATGTGATAAACTTCTAGACAACATCCGTATTGTTTCAACGGACCATGGCGATACATTTCGGCCGTGACATACATTGCACATCTTGAAGATATCTTAGCCATACACTTTTTAATCAAGTGGTCTGGTGCTAAACCGGTGGCTGCAGATGTGGATGCAGCTATCACGATAATTGTGAATAAGGCTATAGCCATGGATTTGGTGACCATAGTTGGTTTAAAGGCCATGGTGTATCTTTTTGTGAATTGTTTTATTGTTTTTTCTTTAATCCGTGGAGAATATATAGGGAAATTGTTGTGAATTTATTGATATTAAGTACGTTTCCTATATAGTATTGTGATTCATCAATGAGGCGTTTTATTTACAATTAATAGCAAAACGCCAACGTTTTGTTTTTCTCTTTAAAAGTAGTAACATCATTGGTCAACAACAACATCATTGGTCGAAGGGATTTTGAAACATTTTATTTTATCGTAATTGCCATTCTAATTAAGATTATATAACAAAACCTAAAAAAGAAAAAGTTGGAGCATGATATAGAACAAAGAAAAAGTTGCCCCTAGCTCTATCTACCAAAAAAAAATTAAAACTTAAGAATATCATATTAAGCTTGTGAACATTTTTTTCTACACACGAGGCTACTATAAACCCACCACCACCTTAACTTGTCCAACAGATTGCATTTCAACGTCGACTTCTTCATCGATTCTTGGCATCTTTGAGTGATTCTTGTTTTCGCAGTTGCTACAACACTTGACAACTTCTATAAACGTCTCCTCGTTATTCTCTTCTATATCCCCTTCCTTTCCCCACAGAACCGCGCATACTCCCACCATCAAAATCGCCATTCCAAGAACCCTAAACATTTCAGAATTGGATTTAAAATGGTTAGTTGATTAGAAACATGATCCGATATCGAGCCATACGACCTAATCAGCGTGGTTGCTTACCCGCCAAGGTATAAACTTTGGCCGAGGATGAGGAACCCAATGATGGATCCGATTATGACAACAAGAGGGTTAAAAGCAGTGACAAAGACAACACTCTTTTGTTTTGTCATCATCCCCTGGACGTAGTACGCTATGCTCGATGACATTATGCCCTATACAAGATTCACACATCATTTATTAAGTATTACAATACCATATAGAAAATAGAACATAAGTTATTGTATAATTAGGAAGAAGGACGGACCGCGTAAACAGAGGCCAGAAGGTTCATGTCAAAGCCAACATTCCATGCATAAAGGTTTGGTTCCATCACAAACGTTAGGGCTGTGGACTGTAGAGTTCCCATGAAACACACCATCGTCGATAATGAAAGGTGAGATGAATATCTCTTCAACGTAGCCGCCTAAGGATATAAAGCAAATATTATCCTAATTCGTTAGAAGACTGGCTTTTTGTAGATGTAGTTATATGATTTAGCTGTAAATTTTTTAAGATTTAGCTGTAAATTCTTTTAATTATGTATTAAGAAATTAAAAATGAACAAAAAATGATTTTATTTAATTACCATTTTTCGGCGGTAAAAGTTTAAAGAGGAACTCAAATGGAGACAGGTATAATTTTGAAATTTCTTTAGGCCAGAAGTTACATGTTAAATTAGTTTGTTCCATGACATCGATATTCAAACTCTAGAGGAATCTAAATAAGTACCTGAAGAACGAAGAAAGAAGCCCAAGAAAACGAGGCGATGAGGAGGAAGGCGGTGGCCTTGAGGTAATCCTCACCGGCCAGCGAAGAAGCATCGCCGCCGATGAAGTGAGATCGGAGAAAGCTGATTAGAGGAGTTTTGAATAAAATCATCAACAAGGCTCCAACCACTATCACTAATGTCCCCACCACTTTTGCTTGGAATCTTACTTTTCTAATCTCCACTTTCTCCATCCTTTTTGTTTTCACCAAAACATTAAAATCACACATTATCATCAACATACCAAATTGTACGAATTAACCTATTGTATTTTACCTACCATTACATGCAGTTAATTAATAAATGTATGCTTTAAAATCAAGTACCTGAAAATCATGGTGATGATAAAGGTCAAAGCAGGCACAATATTGGTGACGGCGCCAGCAAAAACCGGTGAAGTGAGTTTAAGACCAGCGTAGTATAAGTTCTGATCAATCAAAGGCCTAATGTAAATAATTTAAAAAAAAAAACAAAAATTTAGAAAATATTCATATACACATCAAGCGAATGCTTTTGGGAAAAAATGATTAAAATTAAAGAATACTAACCCAAGAAGAGCTAGAACAAATATTTGCATGAATACTGGAAATGTCATCTTCGGCCTCACTTTCCTACAACATCCAAATACAACCATTAACTTTTTCGTTTAAATGTTTGTATCCGATTAGAATCGATCGAACTTTTACATTTCTAGCTATGTGTATATATATATATATAGATACAATCAATATGTTACCTTTCGGAGAGAAGAGCAAAAGGTGCTATAGCAGCCGTGGCAAAGGCGTTACGATAAGCCACAAGGACGTAATGGCTCATGCCGCGGTCGAGCACGACCTTGGTCACGAGGTTCATACCGGCGTATCCGAATTGAAGACATACCATTGCAAAGTAAGGCTTGGCTGATTCAGACATCTTTAACCCCATATCAAAAAACAATCTCTTTTTTTTTTTTAATGAAATATGGATTTCAAAAATAGTTTATAGGAATAGAGAGGAGACACCACTAGTTGGGGGCTGGCTTGTGCTCTTCCTACGAACAAAGGGGTGAGAGGTTCTTTGTATTTATAGAGCATCTTATTCGGATGAGTTCGAAAGCTCTTTTGCCTCTTTTCTCATAAATGATTTATTCTTTCTTCGATAGTGAGTTAGTGACGTTAGTATTTATTATTCTGTTTTCGATTCCATATGAATGATTATTTATTTGGTTTTTTTGTGGAAGAAGAGTTGAAGGCAGTGCACCAAATTTATTCTCAACAAGTAGAATCAGATCAAATCCGGATAATAAGTAATACGATATGTCGATAACAATATTAGTGGTAAAAAAATCTAAGAAAAAAGTAAAATTTTCTAACATGGATTCGATTTTCTTTAGAAAAACTTTTATTTTCATTTAATAAGTCGAAATACTATCAAAATTTTAGAAAACATTCGGTGAATTACACTCACCTTGCAAGATTAGTTGGATGATAAAAATCAAAATCATTCTTTAATTATAAAAACATTGTGTTACTTGTAAAAGTGAAATCGCTAAACTAAAAACATATTCAATTAAATGCATATTAGAGTATATAAACTCTGGTTTATGGTTTATTATGTGGTTTAGCAGTTTGAATATAAGAGACTATATATTCTGATTCTTGTAACCAACACGAAACCAGAGTGGATGTATTCTAATAGTGTATGTAAACATTTTACCATTTGATTTAGCAAAAAAAAAAACACTTTAACATTTGACATAATCATGTTAAATTAAGTGCATATAACATCAAAACTTTAACCAAAATCTAAGTAAACCGTTGAAAACTGAAATAAACACGCATACGTAACGTAATGATCAGTGAACACACAATCAATCCCCACACCAAAATCATTACTCTTGACGTTGGGATTTTTAGGGAAAGCAAAGCACGAAAACACAAGTGGACGGAGTGAGTTACATATGGCAACATAAACTAAGTGGGACCCAAGCTTACGTTATTTATAGGACCCACAGGTGAAATAATATCTGTGATGTTGTAAAATGCTTTGAAGAGATGTGATAATTGAACTTGAAGTGATAAACAACATCTATAGAGATGTGACAAACAACTTGAAGTGACAAACAACTTGAAGTAACAAACAACATCCATAGAGATGTGATAATTGAACTTGAAGTCAAATGTTTAGTACATATTAATCACTACTTAATTATCAGTAACATTGAATACATATGCTTTGATTCAACAAACTGAAGAAAAACAATGAAATATAGAAAAAACAGAACTAGACGAGCTTGTATATATATTTATCATACCAATAGGACCATATGTATATTTAATCATATTATAAAATTACATGTACTAAATAGCACAAGATATTTAATTAACTACAGTCTAGAACACATAACAAACTTTAAACAGGTATTATTGACAATATTTCTCTAAAAAGAAGATCCGCACATCTCAGTAGTTTATTGTTAGTAATCTCTTTTCTTAATCGAAGTGCTTCATTACACTAAAAAAAAACAAGTTGGGCACTATCCATACATTTAATGGCTTTGAATGGTAGCATTAAAAAATTTGTACTCCCTATAAATTTGTATTCTCTCTTGTATAACCAATCAATATCATTAGAGAAAATATTATTACTATTTTTTGTTATACCATCATATCTAGTCATTACGTAGTGTTTGAAACTATATTATCATTTTTGTACTATTAGTTGTATCATCAATATACCTTTCCTAATCTATATTATATACCTTTTTTTAATTCAATATAAAACATGATTTATCACTAATTCTAAAATGATTCAGCCAATGAAAAACTATTCTCCAAAATTCAAACAGTCAAAATCAACAAAAACACAATTAATTTTGTTTAGGAAAGTGGAAAAATCATCTAAATTGATAAAAAAAATATTTGCTTAAATGTATTGAAAGACAAAGAGAGTATTACGAACGTTCAATCGAAGATTTATCTATCGTAAATGTAAACGCATAACATTCGTTTTATATTTTTAGCAAAAAAATAACATTAGTTTTTATTTTATGAAAAATAAAACGAGAAGAACAAAAAAAATGTAGTTAGATCATAACATAACATAACTTTACTAGTAACTAGATTGAGGCCCGCGTTCATACGTGGATAATCGTATTAAAAATTATGTATAAAAATATATAAATTTTAATTAGTAACCCGTTGAATAATGAAATTATTTTAAAATACTATTCAAACATAGATTTTAAATAATAAGATATCAAATGTTTATCTTAATTTCATGTTTTAATCCATATCATACGGATTCTAATATTGATATTAAGTGTAATTCAATTCATATTCCTAATAACAAAAGAAAACATACTATGTTCTTACCCATGATTTATATATATTAATTATGTGACAAAATCGTAAAATAATTCAAATAATATAGAGTTAAATTAGAAAATAATAAATTTAATGTTAATAATCTCATAAACCCTATAAAATTATTTTAATACTAAATATATTGTTATTACTTTCTTAACTTGTATAATTTGTATTGCATAATTTGTTTTTAAAGAAAAATATTGAAAGTACCAACACTGTCACAAGTAAAAAAAATTATATATGTTCTAATATTCTATTATTATGTTGAAAAGTATGTTTATAGATTTTTGTATTCTTGGACATGGTTGTAATCTTAAACTTTTAAATTTAGATATCCATACCTATTATCTTATGTTTATATATTTTATTCTTTTATCATTCGCTTTTTTCTTATTATTATTTTCTTTTTTTTTACTTATGTTCTCTCTAAATTACTTTATATTTATATTGTTTTTCTACCTCTTTTTAATATTTATATTCTCTCGATTTTTGTTTTTAGTTTTTTTTTTGTTATAATTAGTTTAGACTATTATAAATTTTATTTACTTTTCTAATTACTTTACACTACTAATTTTGTATTGATTTCTAATTAATTTGGACTTTTAGGAATTTTTATTTTTACAATTTAATTAGTTACTTAACAATTATTTTTGTGTGTTTTCCATTATTAGATTTTTAGGAGTTTTTCTTTTTATAATTTGGTTTAGTTACCTAACAATTATTTTTTGTGTTTTCCATTTTAATGTTTTTAGGATTTTTCATTTTTATAATTTAGTTAGTTACTTAATAATTATTTTGTTAGATTCCTATTTTTAATTTTACTTTTTTAATTAATTCTAAAATTTAACACATGTCATCATCTCGATCATTATTTGACACATGTCATCATCTGATGAGTTACAATTTTGAAAAACTCTCATTTATGTAATAAGATGTATAACTCGAACTGGATCTAATTTTAATTTTCCTTTCCATTGATAAAATACTAATTAATATTCAAGGCAAAATTAAACCGGAACACAAAGATACCATATTTCTGTGCTTTTCTCAAGAGGAACATGTTTTTGAACACCTTTAGCCTTGGGCACAAGCGTCTCGATTACATGTTTTGTGACGATGTTAAGACAAACTCGTCCCATGTGATAAACTTCTAGACAACATCCGTATTGTTTCAGCGAACCATGGCGATACATTTCGGCAGTGACATACATTGCACATCTTGAAGATATCTTAGCCATACACTTGTCAATCAAGTGGTCTGGTTCCGGAGGCTGAGCTAAACCGGTGGCTGCAGATGCGAATGCAGCCATCACGATAATTGTGAATAAGGCTATAGCCATAGATTTGGTGACCATAGTTGGTTTAAAGGCCATGATATATCTTTTTGTGAATTGTTTTATTGTATTTATCTTTTTTCTTTAATCCGGGGAGAACATATAGGAAAATTGTTGTAGCAATTTGCGAATTTATTGATATTAAGTACGTTTTCTATATAGTATTGTGATTAATCAATGAGGCATTTTATTTGCAATTAATAGCAAAACGCCAACGTTTTTTTCTCTTTAGAAGTAGTAACATTTTTTGTCAACAACAACATCATTGGTTGAAGGGATTTTGAAACATTTTATTTTATCGTAATTGTCATTCTAATTAAGATTATATAACAAAACCTAAAAAAGAAAAAGTTGGAGCATGATATAGAACAAAGAAAAAGTTGCCCCTAGCTCTATCTACAAAAAAAAATTAAAACTTAAGAATATCATATTAAGCTTGTGAACATTTTTTTTCTACACACGAGGCTACTATAAACCCCACCACCTCCTTTGCAAAAAGATTTGGGGGTATTGGATACCTTATAGAAGATTTTTGCAAAAACTCATATAACTGCAAGTCAATTTGATTAAAGAGTGATTCAATTACACAAATATAGAGAGAAGATAAAAGACAAACTAACTATTCAGATGATATATATTGCAAAAGAAGAATTGTTTAAGGAGTTGTGAATCCTATTTTGTTTTTAATACTTTTTTTATTTCATAAAATAGTCGTTGAAAAATAAAATCAATGTTGTATACACATGCAGCAAAAGCGTTTAATTTTTACCAGTAAAAAACTGATATTTAAATTTATTTTGTGCATGTTATACTACCGTTTAATATCTAAACGTTATTTATAATCTCACTGGTAAATAGTTAATACTTATGAATTTAAAATAATGATGACAAATTATTACTTGTATCTAATGATCCATCATATATTTATCAACTTCACTGTTCCAAATGCTTTGATTCATATATATCGATTCGAATATATTCTGGGATAGAGATTTGGAATTTTAGGCTTCCAAATTCATGGGTCACATAGATTCATTAATCAAAACTATATTAATTAACATACAGGATTAGCTGCTAACCATGGGAATAAAACGTGGGTATTTATGGAGAGATGCTAATTAAATTCTCGATTATAAAATTGATATAAGTAGATTTGATTAGAGAACAAAAATAAGACAGACAATATTGAAAAAAGTGGGGTGAAGAATGTGGGTGCGTTTTTGGGCACCAAAGAAAAATTGGAACAAAGAGGCAAACAAATACAAATGGGCATCTAATCATATTCCAGCATTTTATATCTTACCCACTTCACATTTTGGACCGACAATTTTATTCAATGTCTTCGTGGTTGAAGATTTAACACATATTCAACTGATTCTATTCCAAATAAATTCACAAAATGTTAAACATGCTCAAGTACACAGTATAGACTCTCTAACATTGAGAGAATGTAGATACTTCGATTCGTTACCACTTAGTTTAGTGACATTCAAACAAATACAACATGGGAGTTCGATGGAGAATATTTTCTTTAGGTAAGATGGTGTAAGCTTATTCTATCTCCTTTATTAAATATATTTCAATTTAAGAGTCTTTCATCATTGGCTGCTTAGCCTCTAACTTTTATTTCAATATTTTCAGCTGTTATACCTCCCTTTTCTCATATAATATATATCTTTGTGCATGTTAAAATAACATTTTCAATAAAATAGTTTTACACAAAAAGATCAATTATTATTTTTGTCAATAACATTGATCATGTAAATTTGAATCTGAATAATACACAACGACAACACTAATACGAACTACATGTTATGTCACCAATTTTGTTTATTTTAACTGTTATACACCATACTCTATCAGAATTCATGGTTAAATAGGTGTTCAATCCATTAGAATCAAATCTAACATGGAATATTTGCTGCAACCTAGGGGGTTATTGGTTTATGGATTTTAATGGATTTGGAAATCCAAACAAAATCTAGTGTTATTGGTTCTATGATTTTAAAATCCATATTAAAATCCGGTGTTATTGGTTCTATGATTTATAAATCCTAATTAAAATCACGTGTTATTCAATCTTACGGATTTACTTACGGATTTGATTTCACTTAGGATTTTAATGGATTTGAAAGGATTTCATGTCAAAAATACAAAGGATCAAATCCGAGGGGAAACCTTCGGATTTACAAAGATTTCTAAATCTTATAAGATTTACAAATCAAATAACACAGATTTATAAATCCACAAATCAACTAAAATAATCAAACCAATAAATAAAACACCATCAAACAAAATAATAGAAAAATTGTGTCACGTATGTACTTTTCGTCTCTTCTTCATCATCTTATGTATGTTTTTCTTGCTTCTTTCTTTTTATAGACTTGTTCATTTTTCTTGCTATTCACGTGATCAATTTCTCTATGATTCTTCACAATACAGATTTTAATGAATATTATTGCGAAATCATATACTAATCATCGTAATAATATATATAAAGATACAAAGGTGTATGTGTTAGTGTTCGTTTTTGATGAGTTAAGTTTTATTTGTTAAAAGTATACTCAAACATGGATTCAACAAATACGGGAGAACAAGAAATCCTTGAATAACGAGAAAAACATATATCACATGAAAATAATGAGTTAAATGTTGATATTACTTTATTGGTTAGTCAATGAAATCCATTTAGTTGATTTGTAAATCCATTTTATTGGATTTTGAAATCCACGTTATCTATTATTATGGATTTTAAAATCCATGGATTCATCTCAGATTTCTAAAATCCAAATGGATTTTAAAATCCATTAAAATACACAAACCAATAACCCCTTCTAAAACTTTACGGGAATGTATTCAATCAAACGAGATAGCAAACACTGTACTAATCAATCATGAATTTAAAAATATTTTTAAAAGCTAAATGTTTTCTAAAATTCTCCCATCTTTATTGTAATATTTGTAAATGTCTATCAAAATCTCCAAAGGCTTCTTAGCTAGGTGGTAAATTCCATGTGTCGACACCTCATGCATTGGAGCTCAACTCCACCTCCCTAAGAAGGCGAAAAAGACATGTATGCCTAGTTGAAAAACAAAAAATCTATATAGTCATCCAACTATGGTTTGTAAAATATTTTTATTCAATTTCTTTGTTATTGAATATGTTGGGGATTTTTCTTATGAATTGAGTGCGTTTGTAGAGATTTTTTGTGAAAAATTACAAAAATCAAATTTCATAGTTTAAAGTGATAGTTCTAAGAGATTTTTAAAAATATATATCATTACAACTTTCATGAATTATGCATCCAAAATCATTAAAATCATCTTAAAATTAATTTATCAAAACTCAAGAGATTAAGGCTTGGATGAATTCAAGAAAATTGTTTCAACAAATGCAATATCAAAATGATCATATTCTATCAAAGTTCATGTGTCATTCTCCTATTTTATAGAGTATATCATTTTTGTTAACACGAATTTCACGTGTCAAAGATTTTTAAATTGACGAGATAAAGGCTTGCAAAATATTAAAAAACAAAGATATGGTGAAAAAATGAAACATAATATAACTATAGTGAGATGATATAAAGTTTAGATTCCACCGGCCAAAGCTTTTGAGTACGTAAATGAACAGAGAACGCAATAAAAAATCATGGGATTTTGGAAAGCGAAATGGGCCTCTACTCTATTGCTTCTCTCTTTTGTTCTCTTTCTTTCGTCTCTTCCTCAGGTGGAGTTTAGCCTTATTAATTTTGCATACTCGTCACATATTTTGGATTGAACATTTAAATATTAGAATTTTTGGAAGCTGGAAATATGAATTGTTGTAATATGTTCAACTTGAATTTCGATCCGTTCTATGCGGAAAACTTTTGTAAAACTATAATTTGTTTCATTTACCAATGCTTTTCCTTCCCGGATAGATCCTATTTTTTGTAACATTCAAACCCAAAGTGAAATTAACTTATGGGAAAATATACACAATCCGATTTTGTTTAGTTCTTTTTTGTTGGATATTCGGTAAAATAAAACCAAAATGAAAACCTACCGATCTTGTATTCATGATTGCCAATACCAAACCTACTAGTTTAGGAAAAATGTTCAGAATATCGTAAAACTGTTGATGATATGATGGTCAAAGATTAAAAACACAAGATTATAGCTTTAAATATATATTTAAAATTTGTTTTCACTAAGAAAAAAAGTAAAAAGTAAAAAGAAAACAAGTATATTATTTTTGTGAAACGTGTTCAAAAAAGATAATTGCTTTTCCAAATAATGAAGTTTGACTGATACACACAAATACAATGCACGTAGGACAATCATAGATAACATATTCATAAGCATTTATATCATCAATATTTTTTTTCTACCTCTTTTAAGCAAAGCAACTACGTGCACCTTTCTTTTCTCGTCGTCTTTGCTCCTTTTTGTGACGAAAATTGTCGTCTTCTTTTCTTTTCTTTGTTCAATTGATAAATAAGACATATAACAACTTCTATAGCTTTAAAATTTTAAATATGTATCGTTTCGCTAGCAAACACATTCCCATATTATAGTAAAAGGTGTATGTTCTCGAGCTTTTTCTCCCTCTTTTTCTGTTATAATACTATTCTTTTGGAAGAAAAAGAATCGAAGATATTGTAGATCTTTGCTATTTATTTGTGCCCATAACAAGTTATATTTCTATTTTAGATAGTCGGATATTCAAGAAAACATACAATGATATATCTAGTGGTCTATACAGCATTTTATGCACCATTCGATTAAAAACAAAATAAGAAATAAAGTCTCAAAATCGATACATCCAAATTATTAATCCTTTTTTGTACAATTGATTTGCGAGATATGGATCATCAACTTTAGTTGAAATTATCTATGAATCTAATGAAATATCTAATGGATATTTTGAGATATTGACATGTAACGTAAAGGTTATGAGATGATTGCATAGAGAGATGTATGCGTGTGTTAGGAAAACACTTCAAAAGCAAATTATATCTCCATTCTTCATAAAAATCGTATTATGGAAACCATTTCTTCATTTCGTGGTTGTAACATCATTTTCTTTACTACTGCAGATGACCGATGGAATAAAAGCACAAGGATATTATTTATAAATAAAAAGTATTTTTTGGTCAAAGAATCCTTTTAAGAACATAAATATATGAGAATAACATAACATCTATAGACTCTTTAGTTAGTGTCCAATAATTTGTTAGGGGAAAAATGTCCAATAATTCGGGCAATCGTGTTGAGCTTACCTTTCAATAATTGAAGTAGATCTTATGTTGGTAAAGGTAAAAAGATGAATCATGATAGGCATGTTAACTAGGATTCAAGTTTATCAATAGGTTTGATCTTAAATGTAAATATCCGCAGTTAAATTGTTATATGAGAAATGTCTTAATGGAAATATCAAATAATCAAAGTTTAGTTTATTTCTGTTAAATGTCCCATACAATGTAAACATAATTTTCAACATAAGTATAGAATATTACAAAATATAGAAATTTAACTTAAGACAGAATTGGTACTTTCAATGTTTTTAAAAAGAAGATTACATGAAATGCAAATTAACGAAGACGTCCCCTCTGGGATGGGAATCGAAAAGATGGAGCCATGGTAAAAAATATCGTCCGAGGAGAGCATGATGATAATTACTCTATCATCTGAATCGTATAGATGGTCGTAATAGATTTCCAATCGATCATTTATGTATGAATCCGCAACTTCCTTTTGAACCTCCTAAAGAAAAAAGAAGAAAAACAACAAAATCAGATAAAAATCACAAGAAAACCCACAACAAAAATCCATTAATCTAAAAATACATACTTATTCCAATGGAAGTGATGGGAGCTCCACTTTGGAGTATGGGATATACATGGTCCAAAGGGATTCGATCCTGTTCGACATAAGCTACAATTGCCTCGAAGTCAAATGAGTCATTTACCCCTCTTATGTGGAGGTACCTCTCGAGCGCCGGTCGAACCATGCCAACTGACACCTGATTACTCTCGAGATCCCAAATTATTACAACATTGGGGGTATAAAAAAATTAATAAACCAATAGATCAACATCTATTTATAAATACATATAAATATTTACGTTTTCTCAAGTATTATACCACCGCCACAACTAAGTAGTCCATGGAACACTTTCAAGTATTTCTAGATATGCTGGTATTACTATTTTTCCACATTTTCACAATGTAAATGGTTGGTTTGTCGAGATGCAGGGTGTACCTTCTCCAAGGGAAAATCATGAATGCAAAAGGAGCCAATAGAAATCAATTTTACTAGAGTAAGCTAATTGAAAATCCGCTAAAATTATTGGCCTAAAAGTTGGAGAGCGTGGTCATGTAGAGAAATTAAGATATTTAGAAATTCTGATCAAGTAGGAATATGGTTGCCTTATTATCTCCTATGTGTTAGTAACCTATGGTTATGTTTGTTAAGTTATCGTTACCTAAAAAATCAAATAGATCATAATCTATCAACTCGTTCAACATTTAACCGCTCTAAATGATTATAAAGAAAATTTTGTTATCAAGTTTTTTTCAAATCTTTTTCTTTTTTCAAAGTGTAAATAGTTTTTTTTTGTCTCTTCATTCCAGTGATGGTTACAAACAATTGTATTCAAATTGTTGATACTATGGGTAATGGGTCTCTGATCGTATTTTTCTTTTCTACAACACTACTACAATATTCATATCAAAGGTCTCATTATCAATTTGATACATACATAATGATCAGAATTGCTAAAAGTTCTCCCATCGTTCATAACTGAACTAGCCACCCCTACTGTAAAGGTATTCAATGCATACTATATCTTAAATCTTATAATACTCCTTCCATTTCAGTATGTAAGATGTTTACGCACTGTTTTTTTGTTTTAAATTTATAAGATGTTTTAAATATTTCTATGTAAAATTTAATGTATATGACCATTTATATTCTGTAGTATTTTTTCTTATTGGTTGATATATGTTTAATTAGATATAAATAATACTTTTAATGTTATAAAACCAAAACAAAAAATAAAATTAATTTAATTTTTAAATTACGCATTTTTATCTAGAAAATCTTACATAGTGAAACGGATGAAGTATCATATTCTAATGAGAGCTTCCACAAAACATGTGACTCAAGCTAATGTAATCATGCACATGTAACCATAAATCATATATGTATTCCAAGTCCACCGAGCTAATGTAACCATGCAAATGTTTAGACATGGATTATTTGTAATTTAAGCAATGGTATTGTGTTTGGGTTTGAATTATATCGAGTCGAGCCCAATAAACTAACAATTTTGGGCCTTAAAGAAATGAATTATCGAATGAGTTTCGTGTTTCTCATTTCAACCGCTAAACAACACTTGGCGTACAAAAGTAAAGTGTAAAAGGCAGCTCAAAGAAGAATCCAAAAAACAAAAAATGGAGCTTCTCATCGTCTTCTTCTTCCTCATCTTTCTCCCTATCTTCATCATCTTCTTCACCCATCCTTCATCAGAATCCGGTTTCAAGTCTTACCCTATCTTAGGAAGCTTACCAGGATTAGTGAAAAACCGTCACCGTTTCCTTGACTGGACTGTAGAGACTCTATCCAAATGTCCAACTCAAACCGCGGTTTTTCGGAGACCAGGAAAACGACAATTCGTTATGACGGCGAATCCAGCGAACGTCGAGTACATTCTCAAGACGAAATTCGATAGTTTCCCTAAAGGCGAACGATTCATCTCGATTCTTGAAGATTTCCTCGGCCGTGGAATTTTCAACTCCGATGGTGACATGTGGTGGAAACAGAGGAAGACGGCGAGTTACGAGTTCAGTACTCGATCTCTCCGTGACTTCGTTATGTCCAACGTCACTGTGGAAATCAACACTAGGTTACTAAACTATATACTCGATTGCATCAATTTCAGTATTTGAGTTTTAAATATAGATAGTTTTCATTTGATCTCTAGGCTTGTTCCGGTGTTATCAGAAGCTGCGATCGCGGGAAAATCGATAGATATTCAAGATGTATTGGAGCGATTTGCGTTTGATAATATTTGTAAATTAGCTTTCAATGTTGATTCCGGTTGTCTTGGAGACGACGGAGCAGCCGGTGTGGAGTTTATGCGTGCTTTCGACACGGCTGCGACTATTATCTCGCAGAGGTTTCAGTCTGTTGTTTCGTTTTCATGGAAGATTATAAAGAAACTAAACATTGGATCAGAGAGAGTTCTTAGAGAATCGATTGTGGTTGTTCATAGATTCGCAGATGAGATTGTTCGTAATAGGATTGATCAAGGAAGAAAAACAAGTAGCAATGAAGATTTGCTTTCTAGGTTTATCGGTAACGATGAGATGAATTCGCCGGAGTTGCTTCGTGATATTGTCATTAGTTTTATCCTCGCGGGAAGAGATACGACATCCTCTGCTTTGAGCTGGTTCTTCTGGTTACTGTCTTTGCATCCTGAGGTTGAACATAAGCTTGTCCGAGAGCTGAAATCGATAAGAGAACGAACAGGGAAGCGAATCGGGGAAGTTTTCGGGTTTGAAGATCTTAAACTGATGAATTATCTTCACGCAGCGATAACCGAGTCTATGAGATTGTATCCTCCTGTGGCAGTGGACACAGTGAGTTGTGTTGAAGACAATGTTTTACCTGATGGAACTTTTATAGGGAAAGATTGGGGAATAAGCTATAACGCGTTCGCGATGGGGAGAATGGAGAGTATTTGGGGGAAAGATTGTGATCGGTTTGATCCCGAGAGGTGGATTGATGAAACGACTGGTTGTTTTAGAGGTGAGAATCCTTATAAGTTTCCGGTGTTTCATGCTGGACCAAGGACGTGTTTAGGGAAAGAGATGGCTTATATTCAGATGAAATCGATTGTCGCTGCAGTGCTGGAGAGGTTTGTGGTTGAGGTTCCGGGGAAGAAGGACCGTCCTGAGATTTTGTTGTCTGTGACACTTAGAATCAAGGGTGGTTTGTTTGTCAAGGTGCATGAGAGATCTTGAGTTACTTGTTGTACAAGTTAACCTTGGTTTACTATTCTGGTGACTTTATAATGTCGATATTCATATACTGTTTGATGAAATCTCGTATATATCTTGGTGAAATCTTCACAAAAAATTCACGATCTTGGACCTTAATAAACCATACCAAAACTCTTTTATCCGTGTCTGATTTGGAAGTGAATATGTAAAGATCATTTTGGGAGTGGGAGGTTATTGGGAGATTGATTTGCGTACAGTTTTGTTGATTTTAGATGTGCAGAGATTTTAAAAAGAACAAATATGTTTATCAAAATTTAAAGATTTTGATAACATGTTGATCATGAATATCGGGATCGAAGGCTAAGTAAAGCTCTTGTCGAGAAACTCGTAAGAGCTCTTCTTCAAAGAGATATTGGTAATATATCGCTTTTCGCAAATAGTCAAGTTGTGGATTAAGCTGATCCAGAAAGCATCAAAGACATGTTTTAGTACATACCCAAAGTAATGTAATTGGTGATTACAGAAGAATAATATTATTCTGTTTGTATTATCTCTATGTATGGAAGTTTCAGTTGTGCATTTTGTAACTCAAAATCAATATGAGCTTATTTGAGATTAAAAGAAAGAAAGTTAAGATTTCTATCAATTTTTGTTGTTGTTGTTGTGAATTGTCATTGATTGTTAAAATAATTTGTAACTTTTTTTTTTTTTTTTTTTTGTTAAAAATCTCTTTGGAATTAATGCTTTATTTGATTGGAGATAATTTGGAAAATAAAACAAGTATTTTGTGGACGGACAAAATTCAATTTTTTTTTAAAGATGAGTTTGTTCTTGGATTGGGGTTTTAAAAGATTCTTAGGTAATTCTAGGTTTTTTTCTTTGTTTTTAAATTTACATTATAATATAACTTCAGAGTTTTTACCGTTTGCTTGCTGAGATTTTTATGAGTTTATTTTCGTCGACATGATTCAACCACGGCGAATATTTACTCAACTGCGGTTACACCAAGAACAACTTAAAGGGTGGAAATGTCCTTTTTCCGATTACTCAATTTACTGCTTTTCTTTTTTCTTATTTGCAATAAATGAAAAAATGTCATGGGCATGAATCTGCTTAGAGCATGATTATAGGCAGGTTCATATTGAGGTTTATTAGAGATGTTTAGTTGTTTAATAGTATTTTGGGCTTGTTTTACAAAGACTCGGATCAAGGTAAGTAGCCCAAAGAAACTGGTTCTTTTGGTTTTGTCGTGACACGTGTCGGTTTTTGAGTGGACCGTGTATTTTTTCGCTGGGGAAACAGAAACGAGAAATCATTTTCTCAAAAAAAATCCTTTCTCGTAACCTCTGAAATTAGGCGATAATCATGGCGATTCGACGGCGAATTTCCGATCTATGTCGCCGTGTTATCGCCGTCGCCGTCTCCGTGTCTTCTCTTCCTTGCGATCTCTCTCTCACTGTTTCTCTTCAAATCCGTACAAATAGATTTTGATTTCGATTTGATTCAAAACTGTAGATCTAGATTCGATCGATTGAGGGTAAGATTATATGTGGAGGATCGTCAGTTCTTATCTTCTCTTCGTTGATCCTCGTCTGTGTGACCGTTCGCTTTCACCTGGAGATGAATCGCCTTTTGTAAGTCATCTCTAATCCTTGCCCTTAATTCATACTTGTTGTTTTAATCGTTGTATATTGATCAGTTCGATATATCTGTCTCTCGTGTGCAGGTTTTCTGCAGTGGTCGTGTTTGGAACAGCGTCGGAAGTGTAAGCGTTTTTCAATCCTGTTGCATGTCATCATTGTATATTGAGCTTCACGATGTTGAGGCAAGTTTAGAGCTCATTCCATGTTTTCCATGATCAAGTTGTTGCTGGACTTACAAATCTTGTTTGAGTCCTACTATAGCAAACTAGTAATCTTTTCTTTCCACGGGTCAAAAAGAAAATGAATCATACTTATCGAAAAGTGGTTTATGCTTTTTTCGTGCAGAACGGGAAGCTTTAAAGGAGCTTGAAGCCTCATGATGGTGAAGACTATTTGGCAGAATTATCCAATACCTCATTCCGGAAGTTTAACATTCTTTGCAGTGGAGATCAGGAAGGGAGCGCTTTAATATATTTGGAATATTTCAGATAGGCAAGATTATAAGTCACTCTTTTGACTGTAAGAAATTTGCAAGCCCCAATAATCTATTCATGTATCATGGTTGATGATGCTTCATCATTTTTCAATTCTGCTTGCATATAGAAGTAGGATGCTTAAACAAATTCAACAATGTTTGCCTATGAAATTTTTTTCCTGAAATCTTTAGTTGCTCTCTTATTACATATCTTAGGAATAATAGTGTTAGGAAGTTTACCAATTTGCATTTTGCAAGTTTGTTTTTGCATCTCTAGTTACAAGCAGTTTTCTCTTGTTTTATTTAAAGTTTAAGTCTTATTTTCTCTTGTCTCATGTGTTTGCACTGTTACTCCTGCCAAACAACGATCAGAACATACACGAGCTGTCTGTTCCTGTGCCCAATCTGGATGAGCATGCCTCTTAGAAACTATTTAATGCTTCCATTTACAAGGTAATCTCCTGCAGAGTACTAGTTTTATCATATCCCACTAAGTAGTAATTTTGTTTAGTAGGGTGTGAAGCGTGTCTTAAAGTCAGTATGTGGTACTTATCTCATTGGCTTTCTTCTTCTTCTTCCTTCTCACTTCTTCTCTACCAGGTTTCTAATATGAAGATTTTTTTTTTAAAATCTTTTGGACTGTGAATATGTTACTAACCACATTTGATTTTTTTTTTGTCATTTCAGAAATTTTCGTTTGATGTTTTAAGTATAACTTTTATAGGGTCAAGGTCACTACCTCCATTAAGTTTTTCTATACTTTGTAAGATAGGTCTTCTTGGGCTGATAGGGTAAAGCGAACTACACCTCTTGTTCTTAATTATTCCAATGTTGAATATGAAACTATTAATTAGCGTGTTTGTTTTCTAAAAAATTTCATTAGAGTGTTGCTAATATGTTTTTGATTTTCGCTAAATATAAATGAGCAGGTCTACGTATCAGATCACTGGATCCATTGGCATCGAGTACAGCAACCCAACCTTAGCTTCAGCCATTAGCAATGTCAATCCTGCCATTACGTTCATCCTGGCTGTTATCTTCAGGTTTTATTCTTATCCTATATATCCTATTTTTATTCTTAATTAGACAGTTACTTTTTATAAAAACAATAGAATAAACCGATACTTAAACATTAACATGTTTCTTTAGTTTGTACTGTTGGTTGTGACTTTAGTTTGAATGTGTGTTGTATAATAACAAAGAAGTCTCGTTATTATGTGTAAAATAACTGATGAAGACAAAAATGAACTATGTTCATTCTTGTTCTTTAAAAAACTCAAATCAGTTACAAAACTTAACTAAAGTCAAGTAGAGTTAATAGGTAATTGATTGTGATGGTGACATTAGGTAGATAAGCAAGTTACTCCAACGCCAAACCTAACCCGTAATGAATACACAAGTTGCTCATTTACTTTGAATTTGGCTTCATAATGACTCCATTTCTTAGTAGACTCAGCTCAGTGTAAACTTTAAAACCAAACCAGTTGGTTAGATTCTCTCAAAACTGATTTCGTTGTTCTTTAATTTCTTCTTTCAATTCATCTGAAAATGGATATGGATTTTACTCAACACTTGAGGCCTTCTCAGACACAAAACCCTGCAACCACACTCAGCTTCACTGATCTTTTGAATAGCCAACCTCATGTCATCTCTTCAGATTCTATTTCCCAAACACATTCCTCTTCTAACCAAACACATTCCCCTTCTAACCAAAGATATTCCCCTTCTAACCAAAGATGTGCAACCAAAAAGAAGGAGAGAGGGACGAGATGGAAGATCCCTGAAGAGAAAGCACTAGTAAGTGCTTGGCTCAACACTTCTAAAGACCCAATAGTGGCTACTGGGCAGAAACGAGGAGCCTTTTGGCAGAGGGTTGCAGATTACTATGCTTCATGTCCTGATGTGGCGAATCTCCAAAAGAGGACTGCCGATGTATGCAAGCAGAAATGGAGGAAGCTAAGTGAGAGTGTTAGCAAGTTTTGTGGTTGTTATGACTATGCGACGCGTAACAAAAAGAGTGGCAATGATGATTTAGTTGCGGTGGCTTATGAGTTGTACTACGCTGATCAGAAAGTGAAGTTCAGCTTGGAACACGCATGGAGAATGCTCAGGAGTGACCAGAAATGGTGTACTTTTATCAGTAAGGGCACTGAACAAAGGTCCAAAAAGAGTAAGCTAATTGATGGCTCCAGCTCCAACACTGCCTGTAATGTGGAGGAAGACATAGTGGAGAGGCCCATGGGGGTTAAGGGGGCAAAGGCAAAAGAGAAGAAGAGAGGTCAGGGGATGATTGAAGAATCAAAGGGTGCAGGTTCTCTAAAGGTGCTTTCACAGGTATGGGAGATAAAGGATAAGGACAATGCAGCGCAGGAAATGCTTTCCAACCAGAAGATCCTTGAAGGTCTCATTGCAAAACCTGGAGTTTTGTCTGAGATGGAAGTTCATCTAAAGGACACTCTCATGAGTGACATGTTAAAACGTTTAGGTAAGTCATATACTCATTCATGTTAATAATATTAGCCATATGAGTTGAATCATATTGATATCAAACTTATTCTTTGTTATTTTGATATATGGTTCATTGTTCTATGGGAGTTCTTGAAACTCGGTTTGATGTGCATTGTCATTGTTGTTTATGGTGTAGGTAAAAATCCAGTGGAGGAAGGACAAGAATGATGTTCGAAGAGTCAAGAGGGAAGAGGCAAGAGGCAACTTCGAAGAGGCAAGAGAAGGAGATATTGGTTTCTTGTGTCACAAGTGGTTGGTTTTTTGTACTTGTGTCCATTAGCTTGGTTGTAATATGTTTGGTAGTAAAACTTTATGCTCTGCTATAGTAATTTGTGTCGGATACCTTGTGTCTTGTTGTGTCACAAGTGGTTGTCATATATTTTGTAGTAATTGTGGTTGTATTCCAAACTCTTTATAAGAGAAGCTATGTTCTGGTTTTTTTCAATCGTATTTTTCATTTATCAAAACACAAACATTCGATCAAAACATTCGCTCAAAACACTAATTGTTTTTCTCACACTCAAACATTCAATCAATACTTATTTGTTTTCTATTGTTTTCTCACATTTAAACTTTCGATCAAAATTTTGTTTCTTCTTCGAATTCTAATTTTTTTCTAAATCACCCAAAACAAAACACATGTCTTATCATCCTCACACTTCAAATTTTCAAGAAAATTTTGATCAAATTTGTGGTGATACTTTCAATCACTTTTTTGAAACGGCTCTTCAAGATTGTCTAGATGATTCTATCGAAGAAGAAGCGCCCAAAAAGGAAAGGAAAAAACGAGTACCCATCGAAAGAAGACGCGAAGATGGTTATATTCAATTATGGAATGATTATTTTAGTGAGAATCCAGTGTACCCCGCTGATAAATTTCGCCGACGTTTTAGAATGAACAAACCATTGTTCATGCGTATTGTCGAAAGACTATCCAATGAGGTACCATACTTTGAACAAAAACAAGATGCTACCGGAAGGTTCGGCGTGTCTGCCCTAGTAAAATGTACAGCCGCAATTCGGAGAATGGCATATGGGCTTTCAGCTGATGCGATGGATGAATACCTCCGCATCGGTGCAACAACTGCGAGCAAATGCTTAGACTATTTTGTGGATGGAATTGTATATTTATTCCAAGATGAGTACCTAAGAACGCCTACAGAAGAGGATCTCCAACGATTACTACAAATTGGAGAAAATCGGGGATTTCCTGGGATGATGGGAAGCATTGATTGTATGCATTGGGAGTGGAAGAATTGTCCCACGGCTTGGCATGGACAATATTCACGTGGACACGAAAAACCCACAATCGTTTTAGAGGCAGTAGCTTCACAAGATCTTTGGATTTGGCACGCTTTTTTTGGAGCTCCAGGTACTTGTAATGATATTAATGTTCTTGACCGCTCACCTGTATTTGATGATATATTAGAAGGTCGAGCTCCAAAAGTCAATTACGAGGTCAATGGTCGCCAATACCATATGGGTTACTATCTCACAGATGGTATATATCCGAAATGGGCGACTTTTATCCAATCAATTTCTCTGCCACAAGGTCCGAAAGCATCATTATTTGCTAGAAAACAAGAAGGTGCTAGAAAAGATGTCGAGCGCGCTTTTGGAGTGTTGCAAGCCCGATTTGCAATTGTTAGAAATCCAGCTCTTAGCTGGGATAAAGAAAAGATAGGAAAGATAATGAAAGCATGTATCATATTGCACAATATGATAGTAGAAGACGAACGGAATCAACGCACTCAAATTAATGTATCAGAATTCACACAAGGAGAAGACAACATGCCTTCACAAGTGGACTACACGTTTTCTTCAGCCACGCCTACAAATGTGAACAATATGATGGCTAATCGGACTCTACTACGTGACAGAAAAATGCATCAACAATTGAAAGCTGATTTGGTTGAGCATATTTGGCAAAGAAGGTCAACATTTGAAGAATAGAGCCGACAAAAAAGGTTCTTCATCATGGTTTCATATGTTTGTTTATCATTTTGGTTTTCTTATGTTTTAGTTTGTTTGTACGGATTGTAATAATCGTTTATAATGAAATTTAAAAAATTAGTGTTTTAATAAAATCTTGTATATTTATATATAGTAATTTGATTTTCTTTCATTTTTGTTTTCATTTTTGTTTTATAAAATTTTTTTTTTTTTTTTGAACCCCTATCGAGTGTTACCTATAAACATACAAAAACTGCAAAAATCATTTCAGGTGTCAAAGATTACAACTAATACTAAATTAATCCAAATAACACTCTTTCAAGTGTCATGGATAATCATGCTCTTAAGGCTTACCATCATTATTATTCTCTATTAGTTTGCAAAAACATTTTTAGAATCAATCCATATATGTTGTGTGTTTCATATTTAAATCAGTTTAACCAAGTATTATGAACCATCAAAATTGATTTATGAACTAAATCTTGTGAATTTTGATGAATCTTAAATAGATAATTATATGAAAATGAGAGAAAAATACATAAAAGTAAGAGAAGAATTAAAGTGAAAATTATTTGTTGAGTTGTTCCACGTTGCATTTTGTACATAGTTTGTCCAATATCTAAATGTATCATATAAATCTTTGCGCTAAGCTAAAAAGATTATATACCTTTGGAGAAACAAATCATTGAAAATATGTGGCTCTAACCCCTATTATATATTGTCTCCCCATCATCATACCCTCTCCATTTAATGATATAATGTCACACTCCCTCTGCTTTTTAAACAACTACTTACCAAATAGAAGTAGCCATACAACAAAAAGTAGAAGTTCTGATGCCTCTTCTTTCAGCTGCAATATCCATTCTTGTTAGCTTTGTACCTTTGTTCTAGAGGAACATATTAACTCCATTATGTGAGGGTTTTCTGTTATTTGCAGAGTTTTTTGGGTTTTATGTTATTTGCAGAGTTTTTTCTATTCTTTGTAAAGTTAGCCTTTTCTTTGGTATATTTCTCTCAAAAAAAAATGTAGAAGTTCCTCTTAAAACTGACAAGAAAAAAAAAATACGAACATCTATAAGAAAGTCAAATTATATGTTTTTTTTTTGAAAACAGAAAGTCAAATTATATGTTTATAACAAGTCCAATAGTCCATGAAAAAACTAGCATACGATGCATCTGTTTCCACAACTAGATTAACAAAACAAATTTTTGGAGTTCTTGTGATTTTTTCATAAATCAAAATTCTTTTCTTGTTTATTGGATTAGTTAAACTGAACGGGTAATACGTTTCACAAAATCTGGATTCTTGTATCGTGATTTGCATAAGTATCACAATCCTCATTGTGAAATCTATAATTTTTTAAAAATTCACCTCCCAATCACGTGGAAATCGTTTGTACTATATTTATTTATTCATTTTCACCGAGATAAAGAAACTCAAGACTAATAAAGATACTGAGATTGGATCGGGCCATGATAAAGTGCAAGAAGGCAACTCAAAGAAGAGTACAATGGAGCTCTTCATATTCCTCCTCTTGCTTCTCCCTATCTTCCTCTTCTTCATCTTCTCCAGAAACTCTTCATCAGATCCCGGTTACAAGTCCTACCCTATAATCGGAAGCTTACCTGGATTGGCTAAAAACCGCCACCGTCCACTCGACTGGACAGTAGAGATTCTATCCAGATGCCCAACTCAGACCTCTGTTTTCCGGCGACCAGTGAACCAACGAATCGTTGTAACCGCGAATCCAGCGAACGTCGAATACATTCTCAAGACCAAATTCGAGTGTTTCCCTAAAGGCGAACTATTCATCTCGTTTCTTGAAGATTTTCTTGGCCGTGGGATCTTTAACTCCGACGGTGAGATGTGGTGGAAACAGAGGAAAACTGCAAGCTACGAATTCAATACTAGATCTCTCCGTGACTTCGTTATGACCAATGTCACTATCGAAATCAACACTAGGTAACTAACTAACTAACTACTGTAGAATATACTCAGTTTAGTCAACTTTTCAGTTTTCAGAGGTTTGAGATTTTTGTCTAATCTCTAGGCTTGTTCCGGTGTTATCAGAAGCTGCAAACGCTGGAAAATTGATAGACATTCAAGATGTATTTGAGCGATTTGCGTTTGATAATATTTGTAAGTTAGCTTTCAATGTTGATCCTGGTTGTCTTGGAGACGACGGAGCCGTTGGTGTGAAGTTTATGCGCGCTTTCGAAACAGCGTCCGAGATTATATCGAAACGGTTTCAATCGTTGGTTTCGTATACATGGAAGATTAAAAGGAAACTGAATATTGGATCAGAGAGAGTTTTGAGAGAATCTATAGTGAGTGTGCATAAATTCGCAGATGATATTGTGCGTAACAGGATTATTGATCACGGAAGATCCGAGAACAAGAACGAGGATTTGCTTTCGAGATTTATCAGTAATGAGGAGATGAATTCGCCGGAGTTACTTCGTGATATTGTCATTAGTTTTATTCTCGCTGGACGTGACTCAACTTCCTCTGCTTTGAGCTGGTTCTTTTGGCTACTGTCTTTGCATCCTGAGGTGGAACATAAGATTCTCCAAGAGCTGAGATTGATAAGAGAACGAACAGGGAAGAAAATCGGGGATGTTTACGGGTTTGAGGATCTTAAACTGATGAATTTTCTTCACGCAGCGATAACCGAGTCTCTAAGGCTATATCCTCCAATACCACTTGACCAAATGAGTTGTGTTGAGGACACTGTATTGCCTGATGGGACTTTTGTAGGGAAAGACTGGGGAATAAGCTATAGCGCGTACGTGATGGGGAGGATGGAGAGTATTTGGGGGAAAGATTGTCTTCGATTTGAGCCAGAGAGGTGGATTGATGAAACAAGTGGTTGTTTTAAAGGTGAGAATCCTTACAAGTTTCCGGTGTTTCATGCTGGACCAAGGATGTGTATAGGGAAAGAAATGGCTTATATTCAGATAAAATCGATAGTCGCATCAATGTTAGAGCGATTTGTGGTTGAGGTTCCGGGGAAGGAGGAGCGTCCTGAGATTTTGTTGTCTGTAACACTTAGAATCAAAGGTGGTTTGTTTGTCAAGTTACATGAGAGAACTTGAATTACTTATTGGACAAGTTAACTTTGGTTTACTCTTTGTGGTGTTTTAATAATGTCTATTGTTCATTTGTGTGTGCATTTGTGAGAGGTGTTTTTTTTTTATCTTGAATAACTCTTGGTTAAATCATTACTTAAACTTAAGATCTTGGACATTCAAGATGGTAATCAGTATCCAAAGCTGAGCTTTCAACATTTGCTTAACCGGAAACAGAGGACCAAACCATTTGGAGAAACAATGGTAATTATTGGTTAACTTTTGCTTATCTCTATAGGGCTAAGTGTATGATCACTTAAGAGATCATTAGCCTACTTGTGATTGGCATAAGATTTGCTTCATCAAAAGATAGAAATTTCAGTTTCGTAACTGGTAATTATTCAAATCACTAGTATTCTAATTAAATTGGAATTTCTTTTTCTCTAGCTAGAATTATTTTCTTTGTTATTTCTGCTCAAATTTTTGTTGCTCTCTACTATTTTTCTACTTTGTTGTCCATAAACTGTTAATTATACAAATGCTCTCTTCAAACAACTACATTAAAATAAAGCTAATATATGTATTTACTTTAGTGTTGATATTTTTTTGTATAGTTCATCAAATTTTTAATTTTTTAGATCCACTTAGTTGGATATACTAACTTGCATGACCGATTCAATGTGATTAGATGTTCTGTGTATGATTTAAAATTGTATTTTCAAAGTATTTTTCACAAATTTCTTTGGCATGACCGATTCAATGTAAGCTTTTGCAGGATTTCTCAAAAAAGGAAAGAATTTCTTAAGTATTTTTGCAAAATTTCACAAAAACTAAGACTAAAAATATAAAATTCAAGACCCTTCAATTGACTATATGGTGGTCTTGCTGCTTTCGATGTCGGCTTCACTATTCGCATGTCTTGTGGCTTGTTCTTTCTTTCTTGCGACAGATAGTTACTTTCTGGAGTTTATTGTTCGGTGAATTGCCATAAAAAACATGCTTCTAGCATGTGTTGTATCTGGCTTGGGGGTGTTTGATGTGGTCTTTGTGAGTGGGCTCGTGGTTCTTACCCTTATAGGTGCTCTGAGTTCATATATAATCTCCAGTTTGCACTGTCGTTTCAATACAATGCGTCTCCTCGGCCTTCTTTGCCTTTTTCCGCTTATTATCTAATGACTTTGATTTCCACTTGGCTTTGATTTATGGGAACATCCTTTTGTTCTCTGATTTTGTCTTTATGAAATAGTTTGTAAGATTTTGTTTACCGAATATTTTGTTGTTTGCCTATTTTTTGATTTGTCAACATCTTGTGTGTTACTGGCATTTGCGTTTGTAATGTTCGTGGTTGATACCTTTATATATCTATAAATGAGATGATAAACAAACAAAAAAAATTCTTTCGAAAATGAATGTATAGTTGTGAAAGAAGAAAATGTATTATTTTGACCCCAAAAATCAATTTATTAACAAATGAAAACTATACATTATCAGAAGAAAACATGATTTAATAACTCAAATAGAAACTCGATACTAACAAAGAATCGAAAAGTGAATATTCTAATTTTATTTACAACGAAAATTTGTTTCTCTCTCTCTCTCAAATCAAACCGATTTTCTCTCCGTCGCACGTACCAGCGGTGATTGCCGGCGATTCGATTTTCCACCGGTTAATTTCTCCTTCTTCTTCGTACCTTTCATCTTCTACATTCTCTCCTGTAACTAAACCCTAGATTACAACAGTCCCTGGCTTCGATACTTCACATACTGGTATTCTTCGTTCGCTCTCAGATTTGCACCAAATTACAATTGTTATTCATTCCAGTTCCCACTGAATTTAAGCTCGCAGCCGTTAGATCTTTAGCTCCATGGTGATGGTGATCGTTTGTATGCGTTAAAGATGACATTTGATGATCATTTTTTGTTTTTTTGTTTTTTTGTTTTTTTGTTCTTCATTTCGTGTATTGGACTTTGACCTGGCGAAATTCGGAATTCTCAATTTCTATCAGGATTCGTTTGATTGTGGATCCTAGTTTCTATCAGTTTTGATTTCTTCATTAGGGTTACCAATTTGGGAGAGTTGTTTGCGTTTATAACTATTTTCAATTGTTGTTCTGGTTTTATGTCTTTCCTTCTTTTATGACTCAGAATCTTCAAAGAATTGATGCTTGGGTTCAAAGAGATGGTTGTAGTTACAGCTAATTTGTTTGATGAACGTTTAATTGCTTGTGTTCGTAAGAGTGCATACACTTAATATCTATGTTACAAGCCCTCTTTTTTATTGCATTTTAGTATTATCTGAATCCTATTTGTTTATATCCTTACATTCTTCTTGAGTAGCTACTACTTCAAATGGCTTGGAAGACAATATTATAGCATCATACCATCATTTGCTCGTTTCATTTAATTGAGTGGTTTTTTCTAAACTTTGTCCTCTTTATTTTTTTTCCTTGATAATGCTTTTCTGTCAGATTAATGGAGGGCAAACCAAAAAGGAGGATTGTTACAGAGAATGGAGATACAGGGGAGGATTTAGTTCTTGCAACATTGATTGGGAACGGGGACGATGTAGGCCCTCTTGTTCGGCATGCTTTTGAAATGGGGAGGCCTGAACCTCTTGTTCATCAGCTGAAAAATGTGGCGAGGAAGAAGGAAGCTGAGATTGAGGATCTATGCAAGACCCATTATGAAGAATTTATTGTTGCTGTTGATGAGCTCCGTGGTGTGCTAGTTGACGCGGAAGAGCTAAAGAGTGATCTTGCAAGTGACAACTTCCGGTTGCAAGAGGTGGGTAGTGCCTTATTGGTAAAGCTGGAAGAGCTTCTCGAGTCTTATGCAGTTAAGAAGAATGTAACTGAAGCTATTAAAATGTCAAAGATCTGCGTTCAAGCACTTGAACTGTGTGTTAAATGTAACGACTATGTATCCAAAGGTGAGTTTTACCACGCTCTGAAAACTATGGATTTGATCGAGAGGAACTACCTGAAGGTTATCCCGCTTAAGGTTCTAAAGTTGGCAATAGAGAGAAGGATACCAGTGATGAAGTCACATATTGAGAAAAAGGTCTGCAGCAATTTTAATGACTGGCTTGTTCAGATTAGAAGTTCCTCAAAAAGTATTGGACAGACTGCCATTGGCCTCACCGCTTCAGCTCGCCAGAGGGAAGAAGAAATGCTGGAACGTCAGAGGAAAGCAGAGGAACAAAACACCGGTGGATTGGGAGAATTGACATACACTTTAGATGTTGCAGACTTGGAACAAGATTCTGTTTCAAAGTTTGATCTGACAGAACTCTATCGAGCATATCACATCCACACTATTCTTGGAGTCCCAGAACGTTTCCGTGACTATTATTATCAAAATCGGCTACTTCAGCTCGATTCAGATCTGCAGACCTCTTATGGACAGCCATTTGTGGAAATATACCAAACATTTCTAGCTAAGATTGCTGGGTATTTCATTGTGGAGGATCGAGTGGTTAGGACAGCTGGAGATTTCTTGTTGGCTGATCAAGTTGACGCAATGTGGGAAAAAGCCATTGCCAAAATTGTAACGGTATTGGAGGACCAGTTTGCCAAAATGGATTCACCAACACATCTGCTTTTGGTGAAAGATTATGTAACTCTCCTTGGCACAACCCTCAGACAGTATGGTTATGAAGTGGCTCCAGTTATTGATGCCCTTGACAAAAGCAGAGATAAATACCATGAGCTTCTTCTTGAAGAGTGTCGGAAGCAAATCGTGACTGCTATTTCAGATGACACTTATCAGCAGATGGTAATAAAGAAGGAAGCTGACTATGAAACCAATGTCTTGTCGTTTAATCTTCAGACCTCAGACATCATGCCGGCTTTCACATACATTGCGCCTTTCTCTTCAATGGTACCTGATGTTTGCCGCATCATCAGGTCATACATAAAAGGATCTGTTGATTACTTGTCCTATGGAGTGAACACTAACTTCTTCAGTGTTCTGAGGAAGTACCTCGACAAAATCTTGATCGATGTATTGAACGAAGTTATCCTCGAGACAATAAGCAACAATGCGATTGGTGTATCTCAAGCTATGCAGATTGCAGCAAACATATCTTTCCTTGAAAAGGCCAGTGACTATTTTCTCCGGCATGCAGCTCAACTTTGTGGCATCCCAAGCCGATCAGTTGAAAAGCCTCAAGCTAGTTTAGCTGCTAAGGTTGTCCTCAAAACATCAAGAGACGCAGCCTATCTTGCTTTGTTGAATGTGGTAAACACTAAGTTGGACGAGTTCATGAAGCTCACAGAAAACGTTAACTGGACTACAGAGGAAATCCCACAAGGCCCACACGAGTACATAAACGAGGTTGTTATATACCTAGAGACTGTTATGTCAACTGCACAACAGATCCTCCCAATGGATGCTTTATACAAAGTTGGCGTTGGGGCTCTCGAGCATATCTCAAACTCCATCGTCTCAACATTCCTCAGTGATAGCATCAAGAGGTTCAATGCTAATGCAGTCTCGGCCATCAACCATGACCTGAGAGTGATAGAAAACTTTGCTGATGAGAGATATCACTCGAGCGGGTTAGATGAGATATACAAAGAAGGAAGCTTTAGAAGCTATCTGGTTGAAGCTAGGCAGTTGATAAACCTATTAGCGAGTAGCCAACCCGAGAACTTCATGAACCCGGTGATTAGAGAAAGGAACTACAACACTTTGGATTACAAGAAAGTGGCTACAATCTGCGAGAAGTTTAAGGATTCCGCAGATGGGATATTCGGAAGCCTGTCGAATAGAAACACAAAGCTAACAGCTAAGAAGAAATCCATGGACATGCTCAAGAAGAGACTCAAGGAATTTAACTGATTCTCTGTAAGCAAGCATTAGTAGGTCCTGACCTCACTTCATCATCATCATCATCATTTAGGTTTCACTATTCCCTATATTTGCTTGTTCTGGTTATTACCCCCTAATTTTGTTTCTTCTTTCCTCTGTTTTTGTTCTATGACCCATCATTTTATTAATCAATTTCAGTTTTGTCTCCTAATTGACAAAAGCCTTTCTTTGTATATCAAATCTAAACTTGACCCTAGAAATGTTATGTGGACCAAAGACTTCTTTTGTCTTCAAAGTTGCCTTATCCAAATTACACCAAAACCGGACAAAATTTCCACCTCTCAAAAGAGAGCTTCTCTGGTAAAGGAAGAACAGAGCAAAAGCTTTTGTATTCCGGCAAAAATGGCGACTGCATCTCTAGTTCCGACAACGAAACTCTTCCCTGTCTCTTCGAAATGTTCAGCTTCAGTTAGAACAAGAACCAGCGTAATTGTTGCATCCTCGGAACAACAACAACCAACAAGGAGAGAGTTACTCCTGAAATCAGCCGTGGCGATTCCGGCGATTTTGAATTTGAAGGAAACTCCGATCTCGGAGGCGCGTGAAGTAGAAGTCGGATCATACTTACCACCATCTCCGTCTGATCCTTCTTTCGTCCAGTTCAAAGCAAAACCTTCTGATACTCCTGCTCTTCGCGCAGGTGATGCTTAATCTCAAGGCTCCTCTTTGTGTTCTGCATTGTTCATTATCAATCTAAACCAGATTAGTTTCGTATTATAGTTAGTGTTGGTGACATTGATACTTATCATCAAGAACTGCTTTGTATAATTAGGCTGGAGTATAGTGGACTATGGACATAATCATGAAGAACATTGTGTGTTTGAGTATGGATTGGTTTTATAACTTTTTAAATTAATGATGTTTGAAATCTAGTCTGGTTGCAGGAAATGTTCAGCCCTATCAGTTTGTTTTACCTCCGAATTGGAAACAGTTGCGAATAGCCAACATTTTGTCGGGTAATTACTGCCAGCCGAAATGCGCAGAGCCATGGATCGAAGTAAAGTTTGAGAACGAGAAGCAAGGGAAGGTTCAAGTAGTCGCATCTCCTTTGATTCGCTTAACTAACAAACCGAATGCAACTATTGAAGATCTCGGTGAGCCCGAGAAAGTGATGGCTTCTCTCGGTCCCTTTGTCACCGGAAACTCTTACGATTCTGATGAACTTTTGAAGACTTCAATCGAAAAGATCGGAGATCAAACGGTAATAACGATGAATGACTTTATAAGTGGTTGTTTCCTTGAGGATAGTTTTCGTTTGTTTATGTCTTCTTGTGTCATTATGACAGTACTATAAGTACGTTTTGGAGACGCCGTTTGCGCTAACGGGAAGTCATAATCTTGCAAAAGCGACAGCGAAGGGAAACACAGTGGTTTTGTTTGTGGTGAGTGCTACTGAAAAGCAATGGCAAACTTCAAAGAAGACTCTTGAAGCCATTCTTGATTCTTTTCAATTGTAAATCAGAGTTATTGTTGTGACTCTTGACGAAAGAAACTAAGGGCAGACAATTTGTGCGAAGAGAGAGTGTACTACGATTAAACTCGGATTCTTTTCAACTGTAAATTCGAGTTTCTGACTCGGATATATACTAATTTGTTTTGCTCTGAAAGACTACAAGATCAAAACTGATCTCAGTGAGTTTTCGCTCAGCATGTCTCTGCTCTAATTGTTCAAACATGAGACAATGAACAGACCAGATGGTATAACTTTCTCGAGTTATTGAAAATCATAAGTTTAGATTCTATCTTATATAATATGAGAAGGTTTTTTTAACTCTTCTTCAAAAGCTGACATTTGGCATCTTAAGAGTGTTACATGTGTCCTCCTTGACACTAAAATTAAGTTACCTCTCTAAAAATTAAACAATAATTTTAAACTATTTTATGTTAATTATTTTAAAATATATAAAAATCTATCACATAATTGTAAAAAAAAAATATGTATTAGAATATGGTTTTACATATTTCAATGAATTCATGAAGATAATTTGATATTAAATGTTTACTTTAAATGAAACTGATATCACATTTTTCTTTAAAAAAACCAATACAAAAATTCTTGGGAAAATATCATAATTAAGTATAAATTATGTAAAACCATATGAAAATTGACATTAACTACCACCAACAAAAGTGACATGACAACTTGTCAAAGCTTTAACTTAATGGAACCTTAAAATATTATATTTGATATCACATTTTTCTTTAAAAAAATCAATACAAAAATTATTGGGCAAATGTCATAATTAAGTATAAATTATGTTCTAAATATGAAATGTTTTTTTTAACTCTTCTTCAAAAGCTGACATTTGACATCTTAAGAGTGTGACATGAGTCCTTCTTGACACTAAAATTATGTTACCTCTCTAAATAAACGTATAGAACAACACTAAATTCTAAGCTTGGAGAATTATGATTTTATCTCTGCCGACATTTAATGATTACACATGTCACAACATTTTCCACTTTTTTTGCTGGAAACGACCTATGATCAGCATCAGAGTTCTGATCCGATGATGGTGGAGCGTTTTCCTTGGCGGATCTAAGTTTCCGTGGAGGCTTCGATTTCACATACTAGGTTTCCGTGAGTGCGGCTCTCCATCATCTCGCAAAATTGCATTCAGTTTATGAGATAATATCTCCCTCCGATTTCGTAAACCGCCACATACACACATCATAACCACTAAGTTAAAGAATGAAAAAGCTAACGCTAGCGACCAAAGCCTCTCTCTCAGTCTCTAACGCACTCTCATTCCTATTAAGTTTGTTATCTTCTCAAATACCCGTTCTATTGTTGTCTACGTTTTTATTACAGATTCGTCGAAGTAGCGAAAGCAGTGCAACTTCAAATTAAACGGTCTGAAGGTAAGCATTCTGATTCGAATTTTCTATTGGCCTGTGTTCAATCTCTTTCACTCACGGACAAAGAATAATGTTAAAATCCTAACCTTTTTTTTCAAAACAATCCGTACTTTTTGCTAAACTCAGAACTTGAATTTCCCATGATTGTAGTAGTCATGCATGCAACAAGTAAAAAGGTTGGTCACTCCAACTTTTTCAGTTAAGTTTTTATTTGTGTGGCTATTTGTTTACTTCTTCTAAATCAAGCAAATAAACATTGATTTTCACTTAAATTTAGCCCGTGACAGACCTAGATCAAAACGGTTTCTATCAGAAATATGATTGAGAATTAAGTTCGTATCAAAGATATCATCAAGGAATTCAATGTTAGTACAAACGGTTAGTGATATAATTACACAAATGCATCAATTACTATTAAAAGTCGTTTCTACTATTATTTTTTTTTCAAAAAGAAAGAACCTTTCTACTAAATTACACGAATAAATTTGTAATTGAAAAAATAGAGTACCTTCAATAGAAGGCGGATTATTTTAGCAAACTAGGGTAAAACACATTCGTAAAAGTAAAGCTGTGCAAAATAGGGTAAAACACATTTGTAATTTTGTTATCTTCTCTAATACCCGTTCTATTGGTGTCTACGTTTCTATTACAGATTCGTCAAAGTAAAGCTGTGCAACTTCAAACCGTCCGAAGGTAAGCAATTTGATTGAATTTTATATCGGCGTGTGTTCAATCTCTTTCATTCATTGACAAAGAATTATGTTCTCGACCAGTAGATGTTTTTTTTTTTGCTAAAAAGACCAGCACATGTTCACACTAAAATTCCTCACTTTTTTTTGCTAAAATAATCCGTACTTTTGCTATTCAAAACTTGAATTTCCCATTATTGTAGTAGTCATGCAACAAGTAAAAAGGTTGGTTACTTTTAAGTCGGATTATTTCCATGGTTTGAGATTCAGAATTTCAATATGTCTATGTTTAAATTCAGATGTTCTTCTTTGATATTTCATTCATTGGTTTCTAGGTACTACTACAAGAACTGAATATATAGGTTTCAACAAAAATATGCATGCTGCATTTATTTACAGGTACTTATCAGGTACTGTTTTACATTTTGTTGGTTTAATTTCTTGAGCCGGTTAAGAATTGAAAGGACTCGAATGAATCAATTGGTTTTTTTCATTTTAAGCAAGAAAGTTGTCATCGTTTAGGCTATAAATCCACCCAAATGAGGTGAGGTGACCCAAACTATTTTAGTTTGCATGGAGTGACGATAAAGATCTTTTTAGAAGTTATATATTTGAGAAGTTTTATATGAAAAGTTTATATAATTTACAACTAATTAAATTAAATAATGATAAATTTTATGAAAATCTGTTAAAGGACGACGGTAGTAGAGAAATCGAAAACAATAATAAGTTTTCAGTCATAATATAAAATAGGAGAAAGACAAACAAAATATTCTGCTTTACAATTTTTAAGATCTACACTACACAAAAATTAAATACATTCAAAAAAAAATTGTGAGTGCTTTTAGGAAAGCTAAACCTTGATTGGTTAAATTTTAGAGATGTAGGTTATTTTTGGACTGTAAAATATTTCTACAGCCTTACCATCCCACACATGTATGGATTGTAATGTTTTATCACTTATATTCTATTTATGTAAACGTTACAATTTAAATCAGGCGAACCAAATATTTTGTTTAGATAAAATTATGTTTGATTTTACTCCAAAAAATGGTTTTGTTTAATTCAGTGGGTCTTAATGGAAGATTTACGTTATTTGGAAGAGTCCTTATTAGGTGGAAGTCGTATATGCAGATAATAGAATGATTGATACAAAAGTGAAGAGTGGATCTAGGGAGTTTTTCATGACTTTTGAATATGGGGATCCTTTAAGGCACAATAAGAGACTGGTATGGGATAAATTATAGAGCATTTGTGTGTCGAGAAAGATGATATTTTTTTCGTAGAAGATTTCAAGATTAGATTATGTGTCGAGAAGCAGAGGATGTATTTTTAGTAGGAGATTTCATTGAGATTATGAAATATGGAAAAAACATTTTGGAGGATCAATGAGATCTTTCTATCATTTTCGCTCACCAGTTTGAGATTGTCGAATAAAAGAGATATGTAGCTTTGGAAACATTTTCTCTTGGGCTGGAAGAAGAATACTTAATGATGGGGAGGGGGAAACTCTATGGATTCAATGTAGGTTGGATCGTGCTTTTGAAAATGCAAATTTTTTTTGGCTATTTCCTAGGCTGCAATCAGAATACGTTGCACGCTATGGATCTGATCACATACATATAGTCACTCGGTTAGTGTATGGAAATCATAAATATAGGTTACAAACAAAATGTGGTGCCAAAACACATAGGTGATAGAGGTGAATATGAGAGGTTAAGGATTGCAACACATTTCAGATTTTTTTTGGAAAAGGGCCTCCAATTGTAACTCTAAATAACAGCTGCATAGACTTAGACAAGAGGTGGATTGTGAATCATCAAATAAATTTCCGGATTTATTCAGGCTAGCTCAATTGGAAATGGATGTAGAGAAAGCTGATCGCTAAGAAGAAAAGTTTTGGAAAGAGAAAATAAATAAAAAGTGGCTCAAAGATGGTAACAAAAACACCCATTTCTTTCATGGTAGTGTTCAGAATCGGAAAATGAAGAATCATGCGCCTTCAATAATAATGGCATCGAGCATTTCTCTAAGGCAGCTAAAGGAGACATTGATGTGTCTTATTTTGAGGATTTATTCAAAACTTCGAATCCAGCATCGTTGACGGAGTTGTTAGCTGGCTTTGATGTTAAGGCAATAGCAAGAATGAACCAAGAACTTGTCAAACCAGTTTCTGGTGCAGAAGTTAAGAGAGTCGTTAAAGCTATCAATACACCAGGTGCACAGATGGAATGTCCAAGAGGTTTTTCCAATATTTTTGGTCTATAACGGATCAACAAGTTACGAAAGAGGTTAAGTTATATGATGATTGGAATTTTACAATCATTAGATGATTGGAATTTTACACAACTCTAACAACAAGTAAAAGAGAGACATATATGATCTTTTTTTCGACGGCTAGAGTTTTTATAGAGAGAGTTTGCCACTCAAAATCTTTTTCTGTAGGATTATATTTCTATAGATTATTTGTTATTCCAACATCCATTGTATTTTCTACATTATAAAAAAAAAACTTACGGATTTTTTTTGTAAATTAAACAAAAAAAAATGTTCGTACATTGTATAAGTAACTTTTAGATTAATGAAATATATAAGAAAATGAAATATGCAATTACCTTTTTCTGCTAAATAAAGTTTTTAAAACAAACCCACGCATCGCGTGGGAAGTTACCTAGTATCTCAATAAGACAATGAACAGATCATAAGGTTAGGATTCTATATCTCGATCATAAACCGAACACGTTACAAGCTGTATATAAAACTAAAAGTAAAAGGAAAGCTAAGGATACTTGTACTCAGATTCTTACACTTTTTTTTTTTTATCAGAACTCAGATTCTTACACATTGTGTGGAAACTCCCTTCTTGTGGGTTTTACATACAGAGTAACACTCTAACAAAAAAAAACATACAGAGTAACAAAGAGCAAGTCAAGTGGTTACGAGATGGGAACTTCTGGTTGTGGAAGACTCTGGACTGACAGTGATTTTGTTCCTCCAATCATCCCATCGATGTCTCCCTCGTCGCCTTCACTCGGATCAACAAGCACAGATATAACCATAGCGGGCCAGGCTTGGTTTCCCGGAAGTCCTCTTTGGTAGAGCTGTTTTGATCTTTGTTTAGATTAAAATCGGATATCGACACCAAAGAGAGAACCAGGACGAGAACAACAACGGCTAACCAGCAATGGACCCGGAGAGTAAAATGAGTGATAAAAGAGAAGCCATGACCACTTCAAAGCCTGAGCCCTGAGGGATACAAAATGGTGGCGATCATGACAGCAAAGACACTGAATCAATTTGCTTTGGAGTATCGGCCGCTTATGACATCAAATGCAGTTCTTTGGTGTCTCGGCGGCCAATGACACCAAATGCATTTGCTCCAAACATTTTGCTGCCGTGACACCATATACATTTGTAGGAAAAGTTATGAGAGGGTGTCATAGGCGGCAAAATATCCGGAGCAAATGCTTTTGGTGTCATCGGCTGCCTTGGTATCATCAGCGGCCGATATTCCAAAGCTAATGGATTTAGTGTCGTCGTTGCAGCAGTGACCATCACCATTTTTGTTCTCTCCGGATTTGAAGTGTTCATGGCTTCTCTTTCTCACTCATTTTTTTCTCCGACTCGTTGGTTAACAACCAACGAAATCGAGCCAGCTACCCCACATATCGTTTTAGTCAATATTACATTAATGTTGCCTAACGAAATATTAGTTAAGGTACAATTCTGCACAAAATAAGTTAGTTTAGATATAAGATTTGAATTTATTTGGAATTCATATTTAGTTAACCATAGACAATGTATTCGGGTCATGAAACAATGGGATTCGACGAGATTTGATGATATTTTACAAATATTTGTATATTTAGTTTTATATTATTCTTTTATATATTTTTAAAATCAGAAATTCTGAAGAGAACACTTTAAAAACTTATAATATTTTTAAAACTTTAAAAACTATTAAGTTTTGAAAAAATTAGATTTAATCACTAAACTTCATAAACTCCATCTAATGTGGTTCAATTGGTTCGTAGGTTTTTGAATTTTTACCAGGTCGATCCAGTTTGAAAACCGATCTAATTATGTTATGGATTTTAATGTTGATCAGATTTATGGTTCAACCGGGTCTGACCTTGGTCGGATCCAGTTTTAAAAACATTGTTATAAACAAAGAGGGATAAAGGAGAATTAGTCTTGTTATTCTTTCCGATTACGTCAAAGAATTTTTTTTTCTTTCCGATCAAACCGATTTCTTATTATATAAAAGAGAGTTTGTCAAAATTGTAACTCACGAGATCGCGACATGTGTCAATGCTGATTTAGATCGTGACATGTGTTAAAATTTAAAATTAATTAAAAAATCAAAACTTAAAATAGAAAACTAACAAAATCATTGTCAAGTAATTTGACAAATAATAAAAAGAAAACTTAAAAACGGAAGAAAAAATAATTTTAGTTATAAAAAAAGATAAATCTTATTATATAAAGTTAAATGCGCACAAAATCGTAACTCATTAAATTACGACATGTGTCATTGTTGGTTTATTTTGTGACATGTGTCAATACAAAAATTCTTAATCTATATTATTTACTTTTAAATCAAATTTTCGTCTTATTTAAAAAGTAATAATATATTAAAAGAAAATGTCAATAAAAAAGCAAAATAAAAAGATATAAAATCGAAAGAAACGGAATTCAGGAAAAAATATAGTCATAACAAAAAATAAGGTAAAAAACTGCATAACAATTAGAAAAATAGTTAATGCAATTGGAAAAAGGAAACAATTAGAAAAAGAAAATTAAGCTTAAAAATGGTATAACTGCCATTATGTTCAAATAACAAAATAATGTTACTCAAATAAAAAGGTATAATATCATATTTTAAATTAGCAAACAAAAATCTATAATTTTATATAATACATCAAGATTGTTCCCTATTTTACTATGACATCAATTTATTTTATTCTCTTAATCAAGCGAGTTATAAGTTCGAAGTAAAATGATACAATATAAAAATACTATTTATGCAATTGAAAAAGATTATTTATGCAATTGGAAAAAAGTTATATAATAATTATACATACTTCAATTTAGAATATAATGTTACGAGTTTTAATTTAGAATATAATTATACGGGTCATAACTACATAGACTATTAATTTCGATATCTAATACCCGCATATTATGCGGGATCCAATCTGGTTATATATAAAGACAAAATTCCATGAATGGAGAGATTGTTAAGTATATATACCACATTTAGCTAAAGAGCGGTATATATGAGATGTTTATAAGCTTTTATGCATATTTTAATGTTGTTAGATATTTTTGAATTTTTCAATTCTATAATATTTTCCATTTGAATTATATGTTTAACAATTTATTGAATGATGTTTTGTTTGTAATTTATTTTTTCTTAATTCTCGCGTATCTAACCAAAGCATCTAATAAAATCCAATATATGAATTTGATGGTAATAATAATTATTTCGATCTCGACTATTGATTCCAAACATTGAAGCATGATTTGATAAAGTGTAGAGTATAAAAACATATCTTTATGATGAAGACGACATCAGATGGATCAGATATTTGCAACGGTACTGAGGTCAAAGAGCAAAGACTTAAATTTCAAACGGAGAAATTAGAGAGAAAATAACAAAGATTCTTTCTTAACGCAGGCGGCTAGGGTTTTCGCATGATAAAGATTTGTTATTCATTATATCATAGGTACATGATATATATACGAATACAACACTAGGGTTTCCGTATGAAAGATAATGGGCTTCATGGGCTTGTAATAGGTATCTATCTAATGGGTTCATAACACATAACCTACTTATTCGTGCTTTTTAGCGTCATAATTGCAATTTTATTTTTGTTTTTAACATTTTTTTGGAAAACAACAAAGCAAACTCAACCTTTTTTCCTCTCTTGCATCATAACGTGAATTAAGGGGGTTTATTCAACATGGAATTTAGAGTAATTTGTATTAAAGTGACAAAACCTCAGTTATTTAAACATGAGTTTAAAAAACTCTTTTCAAATGCAGTGTTATAAAACTTGTGATTTTAAAATCTACTTCAAAATCTAGTGTTATTAGAAATGTTTTAAGCAATGGATTTTAGGAGATTTGTTGTGATTTTAATGTATTTTGGTGGGATTCTTTCGTTAAAAATGTGGAATTTTATGAAATTTTTATTAAAATCACAATAATTTCTCTAAATCATCCAATATCGTTTTTAACTAAATTCAAATCACTCTAAATTCTATGTTGAATACACCCCTCTAAGTGTCACAACTAGTTAAGTCACTCTATGTACATCGAGTAACTTTTTAAATTTTAGTATCGTATATAGGGGTTTCACCCAAAAATGCAACGAATAAGAACATATTCAATGTTAGATATACGCCAACATTCTACTTGTAGGATGCATAAAAGAGTCGTGAGAAGTAAGAAGAATGAGCATCTGTCTGGTGTTTTCATCCCTTTTAGGTTCTAGCAAGTTGTCATTTGTCTCGGTATGGAATTTGGTCTTTCTTTAAACATGTCATATACGAAGTATTGATGTTTTTTTTGTGAACCGCACGAGTATTTGTCATATGAAATGTTATTGGTTTAAGTTGAAAGATGAAGTTAGAATGTATCAAAAAGTCTTAAATGCGTTAAAAAAATTCTTAGAGTAAAACGAATAAATGAGTGTGCAAATTGTGAAGGGGAAACAAAAGAGTGATGCTTCATAGCTCATATGAAAGAAGGAACAAAGTCGTAAAATTGTTTCCCTTGTGCCAAATCTCATTCACATGTCAAACTTGGACGATCATAAAAGTATAGTGATTTGGATGTGATTATTGACTTAAAGTTCCATCATTACTTAAAAAAATAAATTATAATCAATGTCTCCAAAGTATGAAGGTAGATGGACAATTTTATTCGATGAAAACATATTAAAGAGATCCTCTTTGCCAGAGCTGTTTTGATCGTTGTTTAGATTAAAATCCGATATGGAAAGACCACCACGAAGGATTCTTTTGTTCTTTTTCCCCTTGTCTGTATCAGTGGCGTTCTTAGGCTGTTTAGTAGCAGGAGAAGCAGGAATGATAGCTTATTGAATTAGCTTTCCAACGAAGCTTGAATCATGCCATTTGAAGCTATGTTCAAGAAGTTACAACCGAATCGACCGATACATCCTGCAAACGAACCGAATTACCCCATTCATAACCTTTCAATAAAACATGTTGAGACATCACCATTCGCCACAAATTCTCTATACCTAGGTGAATCTTCAACATTGGTCGATAAAAGTAGTATGTATTGAACCAAATAACTCTACCAAGTCCAATTCTCCAACTATATGGAACCAACAATAACTGTTTTGTAATTAAAGAGCTAGTTTCTACAAAAGAAACCAACCCAAATCACTATATATTCAAGATAATGCATATTTTCAAATTCGGGGGAAAATTTACACCGTACATTTTTGGAGAGGCCAAGACACTATATATTCAAGAAAAGTATTATGGGTTGAAAGATCTTCTTACGGGCTTCTTCTAGTGACTAAAGTCACTATACCAAATCCAATTCTCCAACCGTGTGGAACCAACAAGAACTGTTTATGTAATTAAAGAGCTAGTTCCTACAATAAAAACCAATCCAAGTCACTATATCTTCAAGATAATGCATATTCTCAAATTTTGGGGGAAAATATACACCGTACTTTTTTGGAGAGGCCGGGGGAGTCAAATTACATTAGAATTAGATGAATTTTTTTATTCAGATAGCTCATTGAGTTAGCTATTCAAAGGAGCTTGAATCGCGTTATTGGCTGCTGAGACACCGAAGAACCAACGGTGGCCGATACATACTACTTCCGGGACCCACCAAAATGGGAGAAGAAGAAGAAGATGAGGTATTAAGAGTGAATGACTTTCTACTCTCATTCTCGCTCGTGGATTTCAGACGCTTTGATACACCGTATTTTACTATGTATTTCGTATGATAATTCTATGAAAACACCTCTACATTAGTACTTTATTATATTTCCAGTCTTTTTCGTGGTTTCAAGTCTTTTTAGGATAAATGAGCAAATTAGGCCTAAAATGAAGAAAACAAGTGTTTTTGGGAAAAGTCAGTTTTTTCCCATCAGATTGTTGGCTTAGATGAAGATGATCCGACCGTTGGATCAACCTAATATTTTAATTTAAGATAGAGGAGGTTCTAAGCTTCAAAAAGAATATTCATTCATGTAAATTAGATGGTTAGACTCAAGATAATCACAATCTACTGAAAAATGTTCGAACTTATCATAAGATGAAGTCGGTTCTGCATCATTAAGAGGTGACCGATCGATTAAAGGAGGTGACCGATCGATCACCAACCCTCTGGAAATCAAGGAGAAGTTCGTTCACACAGTGACCGATTGATCACCAAGTCTCTGGAAATCAAATACATGCAAAATTGTATAGTGATCGATTGATCACAGGAGGTGACCGATCGATCACCTACCCGAAAAAAAATATATTCTGTTTTTCAGTTTATTCTCCTAAATCTTTTGGAGATTTGACCTAGACCTCATCTCTTAATATAAATAGAAGACTGCAACCACACCACAAAGACACACCTTTTTACACAGCCAGTTACGAAGCCATCACGGAGAAGAAGATCGAAGGAGTTTTTCATAGAGTATTTCATTACGAGTTTTTTAGGAGAGGAATTCGAATCTTTGTATCATCCATTGAGAAATTTTCTAAACCTTATACTTTATATGATTCATTCTTATTATACTACTATGAGTTTATTTTTCATGAGCGAGTAGGTCTTTGTTAGGTTTAAGAGAGTCTCTTAAGGGGTTATTCAGATGGATCGATAAATAGGAAATATTCATGGAGTCTAGAAGAGTCTTCATCTTTGCTTATACTTATTGCATACCGTTTGTTCGGCCAAACTTATGGTTGATTATAGATTCGTTTTTACAAGTACATCACTTGATTAATTGATTAGATCTAGTATGAAGATGAGCCTGAGACTTAACCTACGAGAGCCGTGTTAAGAGTCGGGTTAACATATCGAATCTTACTACTTTAATACTTGCTTATTGGATTCGTCACTTGTGATAGTATTGTGATTGAATTAATTTAGCTTGTTAGTTTTCACTACGATAGTAGGTTGTACTATACATAAAAAGTGCATTCGAGTTAGGAATCAACTATTCAAAACCATTTATTTGCTTAATAATTCAGTCCATGAACCCTGAGACATCCCGGCTACCCAACATTTGTTTTATTGATTTACTTTACATTATTTACTAAATTGCAATTTCACAACCAAAAACTCTATTGTTTGCTTTAGCTTAACTCTAACTCCCGAAAGTCTTTAGTGCCCTATCGATCTCTAGTAGATTCGACCCTTAAGTACTACATTGATAGTTGTGCACAAGGACAATGTTCAAAAATATGAAAACTAATCGGTAATGAAAACGCGTAGTTTGCTAATCCATCCGCTAGACTATTAGCTTCACGGGAGAAATCCCGACTGTCCAGTCCTTTGATAGAAAGCGATGGCACAGACGTACCAGGAAGGACAACGGATGAGCATCGCTTATCCCTCTCTTTAGAAATTCGACCACCATCTCTGAATCAATCTCCAACTCTAGTCTCGTAATCCGTTTTTTCCAAGCTATGTGAAGTCCATAATAAATGCCCCACAGCTCCGCCAACGGAATCGAAAACCGACCTATGTTCAAAGCAAATCCTTAACACCATTCACCTTTCTCATCCCTTGTTGCTCCACCTGCTGTTGCGATACCTGGGTTCGCGTGAACTGCTCCATCAGTATTAAGCTTATGCCAACCCATGCTTTGTTTCTCCTACTTAATAAGACGCTCAACCCGCAGCGGCCTCCTCCTAGTGTCACCGATAGCCGCATTTTCTCTTGCTACCTCTGCAGCTAACTCTTTGAGAAATCTCAATCGGTCTCGCCACAACATGTTTTCTCCAAAGATGCGACCACAACGCCACTTCCATCTCCACCAACAAGTCAAAGTGAAGAACGAAGCCCATGACGTACCTCCATACTTGACTCCCTCATGTAAGCCATCATAAATCCAACCAAGAAGGTCCTTAGTGAAGAATTCTTGTATCTGCCTTGGCGGTACACTACGCTCCCATATACCCCTCATTGCCGGACAGTCACGCAAGATGTGTAATATCGTTTTCACTCCACCTTTACAAACTTCGCATATACTCGTGTCACTTAGATGACATTTGAACCTCTCTTGATAAGTCATTAACACTTGATGCGAGGCCAACCAGAGGAAGACCCGTACCCTTTCCGGAACTTGCACTCGCCATATCTACTGGTAAAACACCTCCATATTTTGTTGCTCATGAACCGTTCGCGTCAGCATTTCATATGCTGACTAGACCGTGAAGGAAATATTCGTGGTTTCACCCCATGAGAGGCGATCAAATGCCCCTGTAACTGTGGATGCCGGAAATCGCACAATTAGATTTGTAAGGATTTCGAAAGGAAGCAGAGATTTCTGAAGATAAGGTATGAAGAACAATGATGAGCAAAGAGAAATTAAGGTTTGTAATTGCTTTGTATTGCTTGTGTGATAAAAATTGTGAATGACCTTAGTGTTTTTGCATCCCTATATATAACCCCCTAAGTCGGCTAAGCCTTTTTCCTAAACCCTTGTGGATTGTCTTTTTCGCCTATGTCGGTCGAGCCTACGTGGGCTTCGTTGCTGGGCTTTGACGTGCTGAACCTTCTAGAACCGTTGCTGATGTTCTGACGGGCGTTGAAGGACCTGAAGCCGATGGGAAAGGCTCGGACGCCGATGTCAACTGCCTGGACGCCGACGAGGCCAGGCACATCGGCGCCACTGGGCAGTGACGTCGGCGCCACTGCCTGTCATCGGTGTCATTGCTCAGTGACATCGGTGATAGGCAGCTTTCGTCTCTGCAGCGCCTTCTGCTGGCTCTGTGACCTCTCCGACTCTGCATTCATGCCTTCTCCTGAGACGAAGACAACTTCGAAGGCTCCTTCAACAGGTAGAAGGTTCAAAGGACTTAGGGGTTTTCAGGAGGTCTTCACCTTCTTCTGTGGGTGAAATGATCTAGGGGTTATATTATCTCTTCTTGCTTGAAACATACGCGTTGCTTATCATAACTTTGGACGTCGAGGCTCAGCGGGTGAAATCCGACCCCAACAGTTAACCCCCCAGCTCGGTAATGTTAATGATAACAGTATCGAGTTTTAAGGACCATTGGGTGTCGAAATTAGCTGTTCAAAGTTATGGCGTCGTAGGCTTGAGTCCTTAGTGTTGATAACACTGTAAACGTTGTTTTCTGCTTTTCGAAGATTTTAAGACTTCGTCTCTGCTTGTAAGAGCTGACAGCGTCTGTTGTTTGACAACGGTGTTTATACTTAAGGATTTTAAGACCTTGATGAAGATTTTAAGACTTCGCTCTGTACGTGTTGAAGTTTTGCAGAATTTTTTTTTTTTTTTTTTTCGGAGATTTTAAGACTCCGCGTTGCGTTTGTTGATGTCAACGATGTTTTTTGCAACGGGAAAGACGAATTCCGAGAATGAAAGTCTTGCTGAAGATTTTTTGGATCCGCTGAGGGAAAGAGCAACTTTTACCCCTTTTTTTTTTTTTTTTTTTGAATGGATAATGTTTCCCCTTTTCTTCTCCTCCACTCATTCTCTTAGGGTTTTTCCTTCCCCCTTCTTCTTCCTCTTCAAACCGCCGACGCCGTCGAGTTCAGACCACCGCCGGCCGTCTTGCTTTTTCCGATTACCCCGAGATCTCCTTGGTTTTCTTTGTAAGTTCCCTTCTTATCTTTAATCAAGGCTTTCTTTCTTCTTCAAAGCTCTTTAGCTCTTCAAGTGTGGTGGATCTAATCCTTTCCCATAAAGAACAAGTTGTTAGATTCATGAATAACCTTTAGACTTGTTAGTTGCTCCATGAATCTAGCTTAGGTGTATGAGTTGTGATTGCTTTGCTTTTGGGTTGAGTAGGTGGCTTGAACTCTCTTGAATTGTGATACTTGAGTGTTTGAAGATGAGAGCTTTTGATATTGTTGATGAACAAGCTTGATGTTGTTTGAGATAAGTTTACCAACCCTTTGATTTTGATCTTTTGGGCTCGGTTTTTGTAGGTGATTTTGGTGTTGGTGGAACCGATGGGACCCGATTCAACCGGTGGATTCGGTCTCGACCCACGCGGAGCCGATGACGCCGAGCTCAGGGTCACCGGGGACCGAAACGATGCCGAAGTGGCTGAGGACCCGATGACCTCAACCGCCGAGGATCCGATGACCTCAACCGCCGAGGACCCGAAGACCCTGCACGCCGAGGACCCGAAGACCCTGCACGCCGAGGACCCGACGACCTCCAACGCCGAGGACCCGAAGATCTCCAACGCCGAGGACCTGATGACCTCGTCGTTTCCCGGTGCTGAACCAACGTCTCAAGTTTCGTCCCGTGTTGATTCGAGGTCTTGCCATGACGTTTCCGAAGACTTGAGGGCCACGACCATCGGTGGTCTAAACCCGATGACCTTGACTTGTCGCGCCGAGAGCCCGAGGTCCCCTCCTAGTTTCCCCGATGACCATGTTAACGAGAGGGTTGAAGGCAGGGTCTTTGTAGACTCTCCGTTTGTTGATAACGAGAACCCAAACCTCCCGACTGGTGATGCATTTGCCTCGTCCTCCTCATGTTCATCCGACTCCAAAGAGTCTAGTGACGAGGACGTGTCTCTTGAGGTTGGGCAAACGAGGAAGGTTAAGTTGAAAACGAAGGCGAAGGTTTGCCCTGACCCTCCTGGGTCTTCTCTCTCAGACCCGAAGTCGCTGAGGCGACTGCGAAGGCACTGCGAGATTTCAGAGGAGATCGTGCTGATTGCTCCCACTCCTGCTGATAGAGCTGACGCCCCGCCTGCGGGATACATGACTTTGTTTGAGAACTACTTCGATCAGTGTCTGCTCTGGTTTCCGCTGCCCCGCTTCCTCATGCGCTATCTAGCGGTTCATGGTGTCTGCCTTGCTCAGATTAACCCCAGGGGCATTAGACATCTTCTCGGTATTTACGTGTTGAGCAGAGAATGCGGCGTTGACATTAGCATTGAGAACCTATCCTACTTGACAGATTTTAGGACTCGTGGTCTAAGCGAAGAGCTCAAGTATAGTGTTGCCAACTCATCAGGGATGACACTCATCGCTGGGTTTCCAAGTAAGGATGACAACTTCGAGTACCGCTTCTTCTTTGTCGAGATATCCGAGAGGACCGTCGAGGCGGATTGCATCGACCTTGTCAAGACGAGATGGGAAAGACGAGGTAACCGACTTTTAGCGATTTTGTTTTACTGTTAGCTTTGTCGTTTACTAACCGTTTGAATTTATTCTTTGCAGTGAAGCCGACGATGCCTAAAGTCTCGAAGGAGTTTCTCGCTGCAATGCACAAGGAACTCTCTTCTGGGAATGGCAATTGGAGGAGGTCGTTCAGCCGAAAGAGGATCGAGAGAGCACTTTCTTCTGATATCCTTCCGAGGAAGGTTCTTGGGCGAGGCCAGGCGAGGTTGTGTCTCCGTGAGCAGATTGCGCTCGAGGCAGCAGCGAAGGCCAGAGGGTCTTCGGGCACCGGTGCACCGAGGGTGGCGACGCCGACGACCTCGACTCCGCCTGCTCCGTCGACGCGGGCGAGAACCTCACGACCTTCGGCACCGAAGGCTGCTCCTCCTCCTCCTTCTTCGGGCGACGTTGCAGAGTTCCGCAGGCTGTCGGCGGAGAGAGCCCGCATCTCTAGTGGCAAAGTAAAAGGCATCGACCGTATGACCCCTTAGAAGAGGCAAAGGGCGGACGCGTTTCCTGCAGTAGCCGTCAGCGGAGAGGCGTCTCCGCTCGGTGGCGACGGGTTGCTCCGTGCCGAAGCTTACGCGGTAGTGAAGTCGAGATATTCCGAGGTTCGATCCTCTCCTTCCGCATTCCTCTCTTTAGTACTTTCTACGCCTTAATAATATATATATAACGTGTTCTCGCAGCTCTCCCTCCTCTTTGACTGTTTGGTTGGAGACTATGATGAGGACGTTCGTTCTAGGGGTAGCGAGCTTAGTGCGGCCAAAGAGGCCAATGCCGCTCTACAGTCAAGGCTGAATGAGACCGTGGAGCGGAACGACGCTCTTGAGCGCGATGCTCTTGCTCTGCAGAGGGTCAAGAAGGATTATGAAGATAAGCTATCGAAGCTCAAGTCGCGGTGTGCTAAGGCCGAGGGTGAGCGACCTTCAGCGCACCAAGATCGACGCTGCCATTGCAGAGACCAGAGACGAGATGGCTCGCAGTTTTGTGGTGCGGACCAGCGAGGTTGCCGGGCTACTTGCGGAGATTGGCGGGAAGGCCCAGAACGACATGTTGAACCTTACTGAGATCGATGCGAACTTGGAGTTCATCAGCCTTCTTCAGGGATCGGATCTGCCAGATCTCCCGTCGGAGATTGGGACGCTGCGCCAGCGGCGTCAACCGATCTATGATGCCCATGACGTGTTCGCAGACCTCCTTGCTAGTGCCCGGAGAGTTCTGGAGATCCCCACGGCTCCTGCTGGCGCTGTTGACGATGACGTCGAGTTGTCTGACGAGGATGACGTCGAGGCAACAGTCGAGGAGGGTGCTGACGACTGATCTTACTTGTCTTCGTTTTTCGGACTTAGCTTGTTTTATGACATTCGGACATGATCACTCGTAATTTTTGGAGATAGCGTTGGATGGTTTGTATCCAACCTAAGACTATGCTTACTTCGCATTGTAGCGGTTTTCTGATTTTTATAACGCTTTGTCTATGATTTCATTCTGATTGTGCCTCATGCTTTACCTTTGATAGAACTTCTAGAGTAATGATACCCGTTTTGTTGACCACACCTTTATCATGGGTTGAAGGTTGTTCATACCATAGCACACCTTAGGCTTTTCGTACCAACGTTGTTGTTGGGTTTTCTAGAATGGCGGTGCTTTCCGAACACGTCTGTCCAGAAGCGATCACACCTTTTGACTTGACCAACGTATTTGTTGGGTTTTCTGAATGATTATTCGGTGTATAAACCTAAGTAACCATTGGTAGCCGCTTTTTACCAACGGTGTTGTTGGGTTTTTGAACGAACATTCGTGGTTAAAAGACCAGGAAGTGAACATTAAAACCAGCCAGAGTCAAAAGCCCTGAAACTGATTGTTATAATTTATATAGCGCGCTTAGGATCCGGTGATGGATGTCAATGTGTTCAGGTTCACACATTGTTGCTGTGGCCAGTAGCAACGACAGTGGATTGAACTTTGCTTTTTGAAAAGGCTTTGAAGAATCCCTGGAGGATGTAATTGATAATATTGCTTAAACAAAGCTTCGAGTAATCCATAAGAGAAATCACAAAAGAAGTCCAAGAGACTTGAATCAAATGCCGATTACTTGAAGCAAACACCAAGTACAAAATGAGAGTATTATGAGTATACGTACCCTACTCCCCCCCTTTTGACGGAGGAGGGCAACTGAACTCGTTCGAAGACAAGCTGCCTACGTACCCTTTGCAGGGATCAAGTCGCCTCATAGTTCAAGGCAAGGGCCTTAGAAGAAGACTAATGATAGTACCTCTTCAAGTGCTTCGCGTTCCATGAATGGAGTATTGGCGCGCCAGCCATGGTGGCGAGCTCGTAGACGCCGGGACGGACTACAGCGGTGACTTTGTAAGGTCCTTCCCAGTTAGCTCCTAGTTTGCCTGCGTTCCATTCTGCTGTATTCTGGAAGACTTCGCGCAAGACCAAGTCACCCTCGCGGAAACGTCGTTCTCGAACCTTGGAGTTGTAGTAGCGTGCGGCTGCGTTCTGATAGTTGGCTATTCTGATGAGTGCCTGATCGCACCTTTCGTTAAGGAAGTCCAGTTCATCAAAGAGGGCCTGATCATCTGCCCAGCGACCCTTCTTCGCGTCCAAACGTTTCTTAAGGCCATCGAGAATCGTTTTATTCATTGCTTCTGCCTGTCCATTTCCCTGGGGATGACGAGGAGTGGATTTGTTGAGTCGAATTTTCCACTTTGCGCAAAAGGCCTCGAACCTGTTGGAGATGAACTGAGAACCGTTGTCGGTGATAATTTCGAATGGAATTCCGTGACGACATATGATGTTTCTCCAGACGAAACTTTCGACTTGGGCGTCTTTGATACTTGAGTAAGCCTCAGCGTCCACCCACTTTGAGAAATAATCTATTAAAACAAGTAGGAAACGCTTTTGTTTTGACGCATGCAGAGGTCCTACGATGTCCATCGCCCACCTCATTAATGGGTAAGGAGAGGTGACGGAAGAGAGCTTCTCCGTTGGTTGATGAATTTTGGGAGCATGACGTTGACATCTTTCGCACTTGGCTGAAAACTTAATGCAATCGTTCACGATGGTAGGCCAGAAGTGGCCATGTCGCTTAATCTTGATTGCCAAGGCTTTGCCTCCAGAGTGATTGCCGCAGGATCCGCTGTGTACTTCTTCCATGACTTGTCTAGCCTCTTGTCCCTCTACGCAGGTGAGCAAAGGACCAGAGAATCCCCGTTTGTAGATGTTGTCGTCGAACAGAACGTACCGAGCGGCTTGTTTCTGTACCTTGCGAGCTGCCCACTTGCTGTTAGGGAGCTTTCCACCGACGATGTAAGCTCGAATTTGACCCATCCAGGGTTTATCGCAACCGTACTCGGGTTCTTCATCCGTGTCCATGGGGACGGTCATGTCTTTGTTTATAAGCTCAAGCGGAAGGTTCTGCGTGGGGGACTCTTCGAGTTGCCTCAGATCTTCGGGGTCCTCGGCTTCGGCGACATCAGCCCCGATGACTTCGGGTCCGATGGCATCGGCGTCAGATGCTGGCGTTGATAAAGGCGCAAGCTCTGTGTTTGCTTCAGCTTCCGTCATTTCGACGTCATTGACCCTTGTTTCAGTAGTGGCTTCTGTCTGTTTAGCAGTCTGTGATCGCGTCGATATAGCGAGCGCCATATCTTGTTTGATGCTCGGGAATTCGATGATCTCTACGGGAAAACCCGTTTCAAGGTTGGATCTTTTGGTGGAGCCGAAGCGGAGGCAAGGTTTGCCAAGGCGTCTGCGTCAACGTTTTCTCCTCGGGGGATTCGTGTCAGTGTGAACTCTTTGAATGTCAAGGCAAGGTCCTTGACTATTTTTTGATAAGCTTCCATCGATCGTCTTTGGTTGCGTACTCGCCACTGAACTGGTTGGAGACCAGTTGTGAATCGCAGAAGGCGTGAACGTGCTCGATGTTGAGTCCTTTGGTGAGTCTCATTCCAGCAATGATGGCTTCGTATTCTGCTTCGTTATTGGAGGCTCTGAAGCCTAGACGGAAAGATTGCTCGAGGATCTCGCCTGTTGGTGATGCTAGGCGTATCCCTACTCCAGACCCGTTTTTGGAGGATGAACCGTCGACGTGTAGTTCCCAGATCCCTGGTCGAACCTCCATCGCGGACTGGTCTTCTGGGAGTTCGATAAGGAAATCTGCTAACACTTGTGACTTGTTACACGTTCGTCCTTTATAGTCGATGTCGTATTCGCTAAGTTCTATAGCCTACTTAGCCAATCTGCCAGACTGACTTGGACTATGCAAGACCGTACGTAAAGGGAAAGTGCTGAGAATCACGATGGTATGAGATTGAAAGTAAGACCTTAGCTTTCGTGATGCCATGACGATCGAAAGAGCTAGTTTCTCTAACTGAGGATATCTTGTTTCTGCGTCGGTGAGGGTCTTGCTAACATAGAATATGGGCTTTTGCTCGCCCCGCTCTTCGCGTACTAACACAGCACTCACTGCTGTTTCTGAAACGGCAATGTAGAGGAAAAGAGGTTCCCCGGTGACCGGTTTAGCAAGGATAGGCGGCGTCGCCAAATATTCTTTGAGCTGTTTGAAAGCGTCTTCACATTTGTCAGTCCATTCGAATTGCTTGTTACCTCGCAACGTGTCATAGAAAGGCAGGCACTTGTCAGTCGAGCGCGAGATGAAACGGTTAAGCGCAGCGACTCGTCCAGTTAGTCTCTACACCTCACGCTTATTTCTTGGGGATGCCATTTGGATGAGCGCGTCGATCTGCTTCGGATTTGCTTCAATGCCACGACGAGTGACTAGGTATCCCAAGAATTCTCCTGATGTTACCGCAAACCTACACTTTGTGGGGTTTAGCTTCATGTTGTGAAGGTTCAGCTGTTCGAAGCATGCTTCCAGGTGAGAGATGTGGTTTGCTTCTTCGAGGGATTTCACAAGCATGTCGTCTATGTACACTTCCATTGTTTTGCCTAACTGATCCCTGAACATCTTGTTCACGAGCCTTTGATACGTTGCTCCTGCGTTTTTCAGGCCGAAGGGCATCACCTTGTAACAGTAGATTCCGCGGTCGGTGATGAAAGCGGTCTTTTCTCTATCTTTGGGGTGCATTAAAATCTGATTATAGCCTGAAAAGGCGTCCATGAATGTCAAGAGTTTGTTTCCTGCTGTTGCTTCCACCAGGCGGTCGATGTGAGGTAGAGGGAAGCTGTCCTTCGAGCATGCTTTGTTCAGGTCTGTGAAATCCACGCAGACACGCCACTTGCCGTTCTTCTTTTTTACCACGACTGGGTTGGCGAGCCAATCGGGGTATTTGACTTCGGTGATAGATCTGACGCGTAGAAGCCTTTCGACCTCGTCGTTTACCGCTTTTGCTCGGTCGGGACCGAGCTTCCTCCTTTTTTGTTTTATTGGCTTGAAGGTCGGGTCGACGTTGAGTTCGTGGCTGGCCACGTTGATGTCTATTCCAGACATGTCTTCCGCTGCCCAGGCAAAGGTGTTGATGTTTTTCTGGAGGAAGACCACGAGCTTCTTTTTAATGTCTTCGTCAAGCGTAGCTCCGATCTCCACACATCTTTCGGGGTGTTGCTCGTCAATGCATATAGATTCTACAGGTTCGCAGGTGGGTCGCTCTTCTTCTACACGACCTTCTGCAATCTGTAATTGCTATAAGAGGTCAGTCAAGTTCTTGACCTGCTCGGGGCTGGTTCTCGCTCTTTTTCGTGATTCTTGAGGCTCAGGGTTGTCCTTCTTCTTCTCGATGTTTCTCATCTTATGCTCCGCCAGAAAACAGGTACGGGAATCTCTCTGATTTCCCCATATTGTTTTTATGCCGATGGGAGTTGGGAATTTGAGGCATAAGTGGTATGTCGAAGGTACGGCTCTCATCAGGTTGAGCCACGGGGTTCCCATGATCATGTTGTAGATTGCCGGATGATCAGAGACGGTGAAGTCGACCACCTTTTTCACGGTGCCAGCTTGGACAGGAAGGCGAATCGTTCCCATAGTCATGGTTGTCTCACCAGAGAAACCTGTTATGGGTTTAGGCCTTCCTTTGATCGTGGTCAGATCGATCTTCATTCGCTCAAGTGTTTTCTTGAAGATGACATCCACCGAGCTTCCTGTATCGATGAGGACGCGAGCGACGTTGAAGTCGTAGACAGTAAGGTTGATGACCAAGGGGTCGTTGTGTGGTTGATCGAGGCCCTCGGTGTCCTTCTCGTCGAAGGTGATTGAGTCGCTGGAAAGCCTTGGCTTTGCGGGTGCTGATATATTTGCGCAGACGTCAGCGCGGCGTTGGTAAGCTTCGATCGCAGTCTCATTATCAGCACAGTACTGTGAGCCTCCCATTATCATATTGATAACTTCGTATTGGTGTTTGTTTTCCATGCCGTCATTGCGGCGTTGGCGTCTGGGAGTATCCGCTTGTTCCTCGACGTTAGCGGGAGCTTTCTCCTCTGGCTTGAAATCTGATAAGCTGTTGTTGTTTTTTAAGGTGCCTTCCGTGAGTTAGGCTATGAGCTGTCGCCCTAACTCTCGGCACCTTGCGGTTGAGTGTCCACTAGATTTGTGGAAATCACAATACAGCTTCTCGTCATAGTCCTTCGACTCTCTGGTCCAGGTGTTGTTAAAGGTTCCTCTGCCGCGACCACGCCCACGGCCTCTTCCGCGTCCGCGACCTGATGACTCTACTTGATAGTTGTGAGCCCCTCCGGATCCTCCTTCGTATTCGACGTAGGTAGGATTGTTTTTCTTAGGTGCAGCGACTTTGGCTGGTTCGCTTGCTTGTTTGGTCTTTCCGCCTTTCCTGGCTTGGATTTCCTCTTCTGTTCGAGCGAAGTCGGCTGCACGATGGATAGCGTCTTGAATTGTTATCGGCGTGTTGACGCTCATCTCTTGCCAGAATGGGGACGGGCACCGAAGTGCCCCTCGCAGGGCTTCCAGGGCTGACTTGTTGCTGATACCTTAAACCTTTGAAAGCGTGCTTTTGAACCTTGTCATGAAAGATCGAAGACTCTCGTTTTCGCCTTGCTTATTGTTCCATAGTTCTGAGTCGTAGATCTTCCGTTCCATGAAGATGTTATAGTGTTGAACGAACAACTCGGAAAGCTGAAGAAAAGTGTGGACTGAGTTTTTCTCCAGCTTGTAGAACCATTGTAGCGCAGGCCCCTTAAGACTTTCCACGAACAGCTTGCAGTAGACGATGTCTTTTTCCGTTTATTTGAAGTTCGCTCTCCCCAAGGCAACTTAAAATTCCATGAGATGATCAGAAGGGTCAGTGGTTCCTTCATAGATGGGTAACTTGATCCTTCCAGGATCAGAGATTTTTGTTTTCGCGATTCGTTCGTCGAAGGGCGTATTCCTTGCATTTTCTAGAACCTGAGCGATGGCAGGAGCCTTTCCTGTTCCCTGGTGCATCTGCGATTGGGTGTGCTTCAGGTCTGAGGTTACTCGATCCATCTGAGCTTTAACTGCAGCGAGGTCTGCAGCATAAGAGTGTTTGAATGCTCTGCGCTCCTGTTCCTTCTTATACCGCTCTTCGCTAGAGTAGTTGGAGTATTCCGCGGTGTCTCCCACAACCTCTGTCTTGGAAGAGCTCGACGCGCTTTGAGTGTCAGGGGCACGTGGTTCTTGTCGGCTTCCTTCTGCACCTTTCGCGCGTGTACGCTTTGCGGGGGCTGGTTCCTCTTCGTCAGAGACGTCCACGACGCGTTCGGGAGACTTGTTCGTTTCTCGACGCTGAGGCGGTGGGGGAAGATCCTCTGGGTTTCCCCGAGTAGTGTGAGGCGCTGAGAAGTCGAGGCGCTGAGGGTCGACGCGCGCTCTGAGTCTCGCCGTGTTGGGTCTTTCGCGTTTTCTTCGCGAAAGAGCTTTCAGTTCCTTCGAGTTTTCGTCGATCATCTTGGCTTGTTTCTTCTGCTCGGTGAGGAGGTCGTCTAGCATCTTCTTCACCTCGGTTAGGTCACCTTGAGCAGGGGTTTTTGCAGCAGTAGCCTCGACCGTAGGTTCTCTTTCCTGGTTGTCTCTGCGGGACGTGTTTTCTTCGCCACTCACCATCTTTGAGTTGTTACGTAGCTTTTTTGTGTAAGAAATTCTCTAGTTCCCCTTAGACGGCGCCAAATTGTGGATGCCGAAAATCGCACAATTAGATTTGTAAGGGTTTCGAAAGGAAGCAGAGATTTCTGAAGATAAGCTATGAAGAACAATGATGAGCAAAGAAAAATTAAGGTTTGTAATTGCTTTGTATTGCTTGTGTGATAAAAATTGTGAATGACCTTTTACAAATGTTTTTGCATCCCTATATATAACCCCCTAAGTCGGCTAAGCCTTTTTCCTAAACCCTTGTGGATTGCCTTTTTCGCCTATGTCGGTCGAGCCTACGTGGGCTTCGTTGCTGGGCTTTGACGTGCTGAACCTTCTGGAACCCTTGCTGATGTTCTGACGGGCGTTGAAGGACCTGAAGCCGATGGGAAAGGCTCGGACGCCGATGTCAACTGCCTGGACGCCAACGAGGCCAGGCACATCGGCGCCACTGGGCAGTGACGTCGGCGCCACTGCCTGTCATCGGTGTCACTGCTCAGTGACATCGGTGATAGGCAGCTTTCGTCTCTGCAGCGCCTTCTGCTGGCTCTGTGACCTCTCCGACGCTGCATTCATGCCTTCTCCTGAGACGAAGACAACTTCGAAGGCTCCTTCAACAAGTAGAAGGTTCAAAGGACTTAAGGGTTTTCAGGAGGTCTTCACCTTCTTCTGTGGGTGAAATGATCTAGGGGTTATATTATCTCTACTTGCTTGAAACATACGCGTTGCTTATCATAACTTTGGACGTCGAGGCTCAGCGGGTGAAATCCGACCCCAACAGTAACCTTATCCACCACCATAGAACCGAGCTCCAATAAGTTATCATTACTCAAAAACGGTTCTAGCACCGCATAGTCCAACCTCTGCCCTCAATCCAATAATAACTAACCCTCATATTACCCATACCGTCGAAGATATCAGCCCTAGCCACCTCACTCCAAGCTCGATTACTCAACCACTTATCGAACCAGAATCATACCCTTCTACCATCTCCCAGAACCCAGCAGTACCCTCTCAATAAAACATCTTCGATACCTATCTCAATGCTTCTCCATGTGGACGATCGACTTCATTTAACAGCCCGCCAAGTAGGATCATCAATCTCTCCAACCTTATACTTGCAGCGAACAACCTTTGCCCATAAGCTCTCCTTGTCATGTATCAATCTCCACCCAACCTTAGCAATGGGTGCTTTATTCATTTCACTTGACTTCATGATACGTAAACCTCCTTCATAATTTTCCGCATGTCTCCTCTCCTTGAGATCATTATTTTCATAAGTTTGTTATCAATTAATGCTTTTAAAACCGGAACAGCAACTAAACCGATCGAAAATGTATTCGGGTCATGAGTGAGTATGGTCCCACCGAATTTGATAATAATTTTGAAAATATTTGTATATTTAATTTTCTGTTCTTTTTATATCTTTTTTTTTTTTTTTTTGTCACGAACGCACTGAACCTTAATGATTACACGAATACAGTTGCATCAGTGAACCAAAAAGGAATAGAAGTGCTAATATAAGAAAACACCGATTTGCGGAGACGAGCATTCCTCGCGAGAAGGTCTGCTTTTTCGTTTTTTCCCCTAGGACAGTACTGAAGAGTAAAGTCCGGAAAAGAAAAACGTAACTCCTCGAACTCTTCCAATTCTGTGCGGAAACCGGGCCAGCTATCCGGATCTTCAATCATGCTAACCAGCTCCTGTGAGTCAGTGTGAAACGCTGAACAATAACGGTCATGTTGACGAAGACTTGACATTGCCCAAATAAGACTTAACAATTCTGTATGAAGCGGTGTTAAAACCCTTCGTAGACCTTTTGTTCCCAATAGGTCCGAGGTTCCATCTTGAAGTTGAAGTATCCAGCCCACGCCACACGTTGAGTCATCGTCTTTCGTAGACCTCTTGTTCTTTTTATATATCTCTTTTAAATAAAAGGGAAAAAATTTAGACTTCTTTGGACCTCGACGTCCGGATAAATAATCAGCCAATAGCAATACAATTTACGGACACGTCATTTACTAATGCTCATTTCCGTAAAAACTTTACGTCCAATTATCTAATAGAATCAATCCCATAGAAGAGGCAAGACTAATATTCAGAAAAATGATAGGTTTGATCTAACGCTCACGTTTTTTAACAAACGTTTCAATATCTCAACTTTCTCTTTATCCAAATTGTGATTAGCCTCATCACATAACGCCTCTTTTCTTTGAACTTAAATACATTTCATTGATTGGCTAGAATCCCCAAACCTTCCTTCTTAAATGTTCATAGTTGTCTTACCCACGTCCTCTTCTCCAAATGAATCTCTATTTATATTCACATCTCTTAGAACAACACCATCTACAGTTTTCATTATTAATGCACTCGGTGAAAAAAGGTTAGTTCTTCCTTTGAATTATCTTCTAGTCTTCTAGATCTAGGTTCATCTCCAATTTTTTTTCTGATTGTGTTCAATATCCATTTGGTTAAACAATGTGAATTATTTGTGAATAACAATATAAAAAATAAAAATAATCTACTATGGATAAATTTGTATAGTTTAATTTTGGCTTGTGTTTACATTTTAATCAAAATATTATTTTTCTCCAATAGGTCAATATTGTTTTTTATTTTATTCAATAGTATATTTGGACATTTGGATTAAACATTATTTTTTGTAATTTTACGTAAACTTATAAAAATGTTCATGGTGAAATTTTGTCATTTTTGTATAGCTTTATATATAATATATGAAGTTTACTATTAATTTACATAAAATTATCAATTGAATAAAAATTATTAAAGTTAATGGGCTAAGTATTCTCCTAAATTGGAGTGAATTTTGTCCAGTAACCTTTATGAGGAATTCCTTCATATACCACTTTTTGAAGATTTTTTCTTCAAAAAATACAATTTGAAGTTACTTTTCCAAAAATACCACTTTTTTTTCCAAAGTTTCAAAAATACCACTTTTTAAAAAGTTGATTCTTAAGGTTTAGAATTTAATTTTTTTGGGTTTGGGTTAATTATTCCAAAATTAGGGTATATTTTTAGGGGGTAGGGTTTGGGTTTGGGGTTTAGGGTGTAATTTTGAATGTTAAAAATGAATTTTTTTAAAAATGGTATTTTTAGAACTTTGGAAAAAAAAATTTAAGGTGGTATTTTTGGAAAAAAACTTAAAAAGTGGTATTTTTAAAAATTGCCCAACCTTTAATCATATGCTCTTTGTCCTCTTAACATTTGGTAATTTTGAAAACCAATTTTAACCTTAACTATTATTAAAAATGAACTTAATAAATTTCTGATTAAAAACTGATGATGAAAAATCGGATTTACATTTATTAATAATAATCTATATTATTTACTTCCCTTTTAAACAATATTTACTTTCCATATCTGATTAAAAACTAATATTGTTGAAGATTAGGAAGAAGAAGAAGATTAGATTTAAGACTTATTTTTAAAATAGTTTGTTTAAGAAAAGTATATAATTTTATAATATTAGATTCTAGATTTAGAGAACTTAAACTAACTTTAATAGAACATACCTTTTACCAACCATCAAAATATAGACTAAGAGGTAGATGAATGCGGTAGAATACATATTGTACAAAGCGTAGAAGACAAACAGCATAAATCAATTTTTGCATTTGATAGTACCGAGGCAAATCGTGGAATGTGCATTCTCAATTATGTAGAAAGAGAGCAATTGGTAGAATAGAGCATTTTCCCGTAGTAGATTTATATTATATGGTAGAAAACAAAATCTACCGGTAGATTTGACCATGGTAGAAGAAAAAAATATTTACATAAATATATATGTGTTCTACATTATGGTTTTGTAATTTTCTTATTTTTAAACAATATAAAACCTATTTATGTTGAATTTTCAATGTTTATTGATGGGTAATTTGAGAAACATTTGACAAAAAAAAGTTAAAGGTTAGTGGGACAAAATCTACTCCAATTTGGGTCAATTTGGCAAAAATCTCATAATAATAATAATATATTTATATATATTAGAAACTTTTCTAGCACCACATATTTTAGGCTTTTTTATCAGCAAAAAACGTTCTGAAGTCCCAATAAATCTCATGATTCTCATCAAGCCACCGTTTTGGGGTTTATGTTAGTATCCCTCCAACGTTTAAGTTGTTTGATGAGATCGGATCATAGATCCGTTTTATAGATTTAAGGTTTGTAGACAAGGTTCGTTAGTAGTTACATATAACAAATTCTACTCTATTTCACTTTGATTAGTCACGTTTGTAGATTTAAGGTTCGTTTTATAGATTTAAGGTTTGTAGACAAGGTTCGTTAGTAGTGACCTGCAACAACAACACAAGAAAATCAGATAGAGCAAGAACACCAAACTAAACAATAAAAAGAAAGCTAATTCCTTTACCTTGCTAAGAGCAAGAGTTACAACTTTAGAACCTTCATTCCTCATACGAGGGTCCATAATCTTCATTTGTTTAAGAAGCGACTCTGCATCTTCCTCTTTACAGAACAAAAACCCCAGAGATTTTCCACTCGAATTACCAGAAACCAAGACAAATTCCTCATTCGAATTGCACAGTGCGTACACAGGAACTCCCGCCAATCTCTCCTCGATGACATCGGCCGATAATCCCGCACCGCTTTTACGAACCGGAGCAGTCGTCACCTGAGTCTTCACGCCGGCGTCAGAGATTCTCGCCCAGACGGGTGCGTTACCAGAGCGTGAAACGGAAGCGAAGCGAGAGATTCCTGAATCAAGGGCTTTCTTAGCTTGGTCACGCAGAGAATCCAAGACGTTGGGATGATGCTCAGAAGCAGAAGAGGTGTTTTTGTTGTGGTTAAAGAGAGGATTAAGGGTTTTCGTAACGTTCTTGAGTAAATCAGAGCATTGGGTATGGATATTCGACAAGGATTGTTGCAAATTTAGCTGTTTAGATGGTGAGAAAATGTTGGAATCCATCTTTTTCTCGGGAAAATGGAGAGTGAGGGTTTTGAGTGCTTGTTGTCTTCTTCACTTAAACCTAGTTTTGCAGAATCTTATGTCGTTTTCTCTGTATTTTTTTCTAACCAAAAAACAAATTCTGCGAATTAGGGCCTTAAAATTTGAAGAAAAAGTTGGAGACATGGTGCAAATGCACTACTTGCACACCCTTGGAACCGGGCCTGGTTACATATAACAAATACTACTCTATTTCACTTTGATTCTTCAAAGCCATTATCATATATATCTCACACTTGGGTTGTGATTTCAGTTTACAGATAGACAAAATATATGTGTTGTGTTCATACCATCTCCCCAAGCTTGGTTCTTATGAGCGATTGTAATTCTATAATATTTTTTTTTGGCAATTCAACAATCCGGAAGTTTACATTTTAAATATATGATTATGAATTCTACAATACAGATTAAACTGTGGTTTGTTTGTTGTATCTTCTTTTGTTCCAGAGAAAATATGTTTCTCATAAATTCTTACATAGCTTCGTCTGATCAGATTTTGAGACTTAATCAATTGATAGCTACATGATTTTGTAAAGTGTTTGAAATGTACAAGGTAAATTACATAAATTTATATTTTTAGTATATATACCTTCCAATATGTATTTAAGTGAATATTTGCCGCCGTAAATTACACCAAACGTGTGCTTCTCTACTGGTGGGATTGTTTCACACTTGATACTTTGTGTTGTTGAATCAGCTATGAATTTTTCTAGACAAATATATGAATAGTCGCTAAGTGACTTACTTAAAAGAAGAGGCTATACATTTTACCAAAAAAAAAGAAGAGGATATACACTATATAGCGCTTACGTCCCGGTGACAAAGTGATTGTGAATATAATTTTTACAACCTAAGGTGACTGTTGTGAATTTAAACCATAACAAAACGATTATAAATTCAGAACATAAGACAACCAAATTATAACTATCTTTGTCATCTAACAGTTTTACAAGAATTCTAAAATCATAGAACTCAATTAAAGACTATCTAATTTTAAGTATTTTAAACGAAAAAATTACTCCCTCCGTCTCTTAATATAAAATGTTTTAGAAACTTTTTTTGTTTTACAATAAAAAATATTTTCAAAATGATAAGAGTCAAATTAAAACAACAACATATATTTGCAAACAATCCTTCAAAAATGAAAGAAATACTCAAACAATAATTCACGTACTTTGAGTTCATTGAGAACACAAGGAACTTCTCGAAAACCCCTCCACGAATACTCATTCTTCTTGCTCTTAGCAACAATCTGCATAAAAACCATAACAACACATACCCTGATCAAATCAAATCAATAAAACATAATAAACAAAATAAAAACATAATTTTTTTACCCCAATACACTTGAACATATTAACCACATCATAAATTCTCCGCGTCTCAACTCCTAACAATTTCAGATATAAACAACAAAATTCAGAGTAATAAATCTTTATCTATAATCTATTTAACATCGAAATCTGATATAACAAACCAAAATTCAGAGAATTTATTGATAATAGGCATAAAAAATCCAAAAAACAAAATTAGGGGATCATATATAATCAACCTAATACTTTGGCAGCATCATCTATCTCGACCAAATCAACACCTGGTTAGTTATAGCTTCAGGAACTCGATTACACACAAAACATTTCATTAAAAATCAGTGAAACAATAGGAAATAGTATTTGAGATGATTAAAAAAAGTAAAGAGAGATTTACTTGGAGACTAGAAATCCAAGAGATTTATCCTTGCGATTGTAAGATTGCTGACCAAGAGATTCCATTTTCCTGAGAAACAACAAAAAATATTTGCTTAGAAAAAATGTAAATGAGATAAGAAATAGGAAGAGCTTATGTAGGGAGAGAGATAGGGTGTGTTTAGGCGTAGGGTTTGCTGTGAGGTTTTTGGTGGGGGGGGGGGGGAGCAAATTATTACACTATATGGATATGGCTAAAAAAATACACTAGGGTCTAATAGCAAGTTAATCCATTGATTTGAAATTTATTTGGAAGTTTATTTTATTTTGTTTTATTTTTCTGGATAATTAGCTATAATAAATTTAAAAACATTATATTTAAAAAACAAACTACTTACGATGATTTGTATTATATTATGCCACATAAAGCATTTGTAAGTAGTTTGTTTTTTAAATATAATGTTTTTAAACTTATTTTAGTTAATTATCCAGAAAATAAAACCAAATAAAATAAACTTCCAAATAAATGTCAAATCAATGAACTAACCATAGTGTATTTTTTTAGTTATATCCATATAGTGTAATAATCTGAAAGCCTCCCGCATAACAAAACCAACCTAACAGCAAGCCCTACACCTAAACACACCCTATCTCTCTCCCTACATAAGCTCTTCTTATTTCTTATCTCATGTACCTTTTTTCTAGGCAAATATTTTATGTTGTCTCAAGAAAATGAAATCTTTTGGTCCGCAAGGAAAAATCTCTCGGACTTCTAGTCTCCAAGTAAATCTCTCTCTACTTTTTTAGATCATCTCATATACTATTTCATGTTGTTTCACTGATTTTTAATGAAATGTTTTGTGTGTAATCCATTTCCTGAAGCTATAACTAACCGGGTGTTGATCTGGTAGAGATAGATGATGCTGCCAAAGTATTAGGTTGATTCTATATCATCCCCTAATTTTGTTTTCAGATTGGATTTTGTATGCCTATTATCAATAGATTCTCTGGATTTTGGTTTGTTATATCAGATTTTGATATTAAATAGATAATAGATAAAGATTTATTACCCTGTGTTTTGTTGTTGATATCTGAAATTATTAGGAGTTGAGACGCGGAGAATTTATGATGTGGTTAATATGTTCGAGTGTATTGGGATAAGATTTTTTATGTTTTTATTTTGTTTATTATGTTTTATTGATTTGAGTTGATCAGGGTTTGTGTTGTTATGGTTTTTACGCAGATTGTTGTTAAGAGTAAGAAGAATGAGTATTCGTGGAGGGGTTTTGGAGAAGTTCCTCGTGTTCTCAATGAACTCGAAGTACGTGAATTATTGTTTTGAGTATTTTTTTTTTCATTTTTAAGGATTGTTTTTAATTGAGTTCTATGATTTTAGAGAAATATGTTCTATAATTAAATTTCACAACAAACCCTACATCCAAACTCTCTCTCTCTCTATATTCTCAAATTGGGGGAAAAACTTACACCGTACGTTTTTGTTTTTGGAGAGGCTCATTGAGATTTACCTTGAAATTAAATGAAATTTTGTATCTAGATAGCTCATTGAGTTAGATTTCCAAGGGAGATTAATCGTGCCATTGGGAGTTATATTCAAGAAGCTACAACCGAATAGACCTGATGCACCATGCAATCGAGCCCGGTTACCCATTCTTAGACTATATGTTCAACTATTCAAGAAAACATGTTGAGACATCACCGTTCGCTACAAATATCTTATAACTAGGTGAATTTTCAACATCGGTCGAGAAAAGTATTATGGATTGTAAAATCTTCTTACGAGCCTCTTTTATTGACCAAAATCATTATACCAACGGTGGTCGATACATACCACTTCCGGGACCCTCCAAAATGTGGGAAGTAGAAGAAGAGGAGGTTTTACGAGTGAATGACTTTCTACTCTCACTCTCGCGCGTGGATTTCAGATGTTTCTATTAGAAGGAAAAGTGTACTTTACACGCTATAAAAGGCGTGTGGGAAGACCTTGTAACTATATTCTTGCACGTTGATTGCATTAACTTAGGATTGATACAGGGTTTATATGCTTTTAACGGGGTTTTTTTGGGGTGTGACTATCTTTTTTGAGTGTGACTAGTTCAATGGAAAAATGTATCATTGGTATTAGTTAACAGAAAGAGAGAGATTAAGGATAAGATTATTCTGTTATATTCTCATTAATGATAATGTTTAAAGAAAACACTCTTTTATAATAAGAGGTGTTGGTTTACAATAACCATGAAACAAAATCAATTGAGCTGACCGGTACCAGTTTATCTTTAAGACACTCTTCCTTCTTTACTCTAATATTTCCTCTCAAGATGGCATTAGGATCTTGGATAAGATCCTAATGCCATCTTGGAAATGAGAGACTGAAAAGGAGCAGGAAAGGGAGGTTTTGTAAACACATCCGCAAGTTGCAATGTTGTGCTAACATGTAAAGTTTTGATGAGGCCACAAACCACCAATTCTCGAACTTTATGATAGTCAAGTTCGACGTGTTTGGTGCACACATGGAATACTTGGTTGTTGGCGATATTTATAGCAGCAGTAGAGTCACAAAAGAAAGCAATATGACCATGCTGAGGTGCCTGCAACTCAGTGAGGAGTTAAACTAACCATTGGACCTCTTTAACAGCAAACGCCATGGCTCTATACTCGGATTCTGTAGAAGATTGGGAAACAGTTGGTTGTTTCTTGGATTTCCAAGAGATCAGAGAGGGACCAAGAAACATACAGTATCCAGAAGTATAACGTCAAAAGACTGGATAAGACGCCCAGTCTGCATCAGCAAAAGTTTTGAGAACCAAATCAGACGTAGCAGAGTAAAACAACCATTTTCCAGCTGTGCCTTTAACATAATGAAGCACTATGTATGCAGCCTTGAGATGAGCAGCTGTGGGAGAAGCTGAGAATTGACACAACGTGTTGACTGCAAAGGTGATATCAAGACGAGTTATGGTCAAATACATCAGCTTGCCTACTAACCAGCGATATGCAGCAGGATCATCAAGGACTGGATCATTGGAAAAGGCAGAAAGTTTAACATTGGGATCCATAGGAATGGAAGCTGGTTTACAGGCTAGCAGTCCAACATCATTAAGGAGTTCAAGAGCATATTTCCTTTGACAGACAACAATACCTTCACTTGATCTTGCGATTTCTGGACCAAGGAAATACCTCAAAGGACAAAGATCTCTGAGCTTAAAAGCTTTGGCAAGATCCAGTTTAAACTGATCATTAGTGCTACTAGCAATGATTATGCCGTCAACATAATCCAAAATAGCCAAGAAATTAGAGCCATCAGATTTCAGAAACAAAGTGTGGTCATTGTGGGATTTGGTGAAGCCAAGATCAACGAGAGTAGAACTGAATTTGAGGAACCATTGTCTCGAAACATGCTTCAAACCATAAAGGGATTTTTTTAAACGACATACTGAATTAGGAGGCAGAGATTCCCCCTCCTTTGGTGTGTATCCTGGTGGTAAAATCATAAAAATATCTTCATTTAAGTCACCATTAAGAAAAGCATTGGAAATATCCAATTAGTGAAGAGACCAGTTTTTAGCTGCAGAAACAACAAAGAGAGTTTTGACAGTGGTTAACTTAGCGATAGGAGAGAAAGTGTCTATGTAGTCGATACCTTCATCTTGTGTGTAACCTTTGGCTACCTAACGCGCTTTATAGCGTTCAAGACTACCATCATAAAGAAGCTTGACTTTGTATATCCAACGACATCCAACGGCATGCTTGTCAGGTGGTAGAGAATAAATTTCCCAAGTGTTTGTGTTCTCAAGAGCAAGAAGTTCCTCATTCATCGTCGATAACCATTCATCAAATTTCTTAGCTTGGTTGAATGTGGTTGGCTCATGATATTGAGTCATTGCACACACATAGGCCTTGTAATCTTCAGAGAGTTTGTCATAAGAAAGATAACAAGACAAGGGATCAGGAATATCTATAGCCACCATGTTGCAATAGTAATCCTGGAGATAGGCAGGAGGCTTAGAGCTACGTTTTTCACCATCATGAGAAACAGTAGGAACAGGGGGGGAGCCAAGAGGTCAATAATATCTTCCTCAAAAAAGTCTGCAGGTCCAAAAGAGGGATCTGCAGCAGAAGGAGCAACAGCTGTAGGAGTTGAACTCACAACTACAGGAGAAGCTTCTTCCTCAATAGGTGTTGATGTAAGAATAACATCATTGTTATCAGGAGAAGGGAAATCCTCAAAAGAGTCCTTGTAATCTCCAGAGAGCTTGTCATAAGAAAGATAACAAGACAAGGGATAAGGAATATTTGTAGCCACCATGTTGCAATAGTAATCCTGGAGATAGGCAGGAGGCCTAGAGCTACGTTATTCACCATCATGAGAAGTAGTAGGAACAGGGGGAGCCAAGAGGTCAATAACATCTTCCTCAAAAAGAGTCTACAGGTCCAAAAGATGATTTGATGAAGAAACAGATGGAACATCAGATGAAGTATCCGGAAAACCAGTGATAATAGAGGGATCTGCAATAGAAGGAGCAACAACTATAGGAGTTGAACTCACAACTACAGGAGAAACTTCTTCCTCAATAGGAACTGATGTAGGAATGACATCATTGTTATCAGGAGAAGGAAAATCCTCAAAAGAGTCCTCCTGAGAATTAATAAAAGGGAAGATATCTTCATAGAAAACTACATTCCGAAAGATGGAGATAGAATGAGTTGTCAAATCAATAATCTTATATCCCTTGTACCCAACAAGATAACCAAGAAAGACGCATGGCTTAGCACGAGGCTGAAACTTGGTACGATGTTAAGAGAGAGTAGAGGTGTAGCATAAACATCCAAAAACACGCAAGCCACCATACTCTGGTATCTTAAGATTGAGTACCTCAAAAGGGGACTTGTTTTTGAGTAAAGGAGAAGGCAATCGGTTCAGAAGACAGACTGCAGTCAAGACGCAATCTCCCCAATAATCCAGAGGCATGTGAGCTTGAACATTAAGGATCTGGCAATATTGAGGATATGCTGATGTTTCCTCTCTACAGCTGAGTTTTGCTCAGGAGTCTCATTACATGAATGATAAGAGACGATCCCTTTAGACTTGTAGAAAGCTTCAAATCGCAGTTCATGAGCTTTATCTGAGCGCACTCCTTTAACCAATGTACCAAACTAAACTTCAACCATCTTGACAAAATATGGAAACACAGTCAATACCTCAGCTTTACTGCACAACAAGTATATCCAAGTAAACCGAGAATGGTCATCAACTATGGTGAGAAATTACTTGTAACCATCCACTGTGGAACTGAGAAAGGACCCCAAACATCAATGTGAAGAAGGTCTAAACAGTGAGCACTCATGTTATTATTGGAAGGGAAAGAAAGTCGTTTTTGCTTTGCAAGTGGACAAATTGCACAATGAAAATGATCTTTATTTCTTTCTTTGATTCCAAGTACATGTATAAGGTCATCAACTTTGGAGAAAGATGGATGACCAAGTCTATTGTGCCATAAGGCAGAATCAACAATAACATTGTAAAAAACTATAGTATTAGCTGAAGAAAACTCAGAAAGATGAAGCTGCTGAGTGTCCAACACGTACTGATTGGAGATCTGCTCACCTTGACCAATCATCATGTCCCTGGTAGGATCTTCAATGACATAAGTGTTGGCATGAAAGATAACACGATAGCCTAAGTCCTTAGTGAGTTGACTAATACTCATCAAGTTGACGCAAAAATCAGGGATAAAAAGCACATTGTTCAAAACAAGGAGATCGTGTAACTTAACACTGCTAATGCCCATTATTTGAACTCCCAAACCAGTGGGTAATGTGACTGATCTATTCAAGGAATCAGACAAACTAAGGAACAAAGATTTATCATGCAAAACATGATGAGTGGCTCCACTATCAATGATCCGAGATTCAGAAGACAAGGCTTTATTGGGTGACTCTCAACATTCCAACAAAACAAAGAGTAGAAGAAGAGAAAGCCATACCAGGTAAAGCCATAATAGTAGCACCTGAGGTAGAAGCTACTGGAGGACTGAGCCGAGTAGGAGCATCTTGAATTTGGGAAATGCATTATGCAATGACACTTTGTATCTGATCTATGGAGAGGTTCTTAATCAAGTCTGAAGTTACCAGAGAATGTGTGGAGACCTGAGCAACAACAGGTTTGACAGATTTCTCCAAAGAAGCAGGTTTATTAGAGGCAAACTTCTATTTGTACTTAAAACTAGGAGGATATCCATGGACCTCGTAGCATTTGTCCACCGTGTGACCAGAATAGCCACAATGAGTACAAGTTGGACGACCACTCCTAGGAGGATGAAAGGAAGCAATGATGGATCCCTGAAATTGGTCAGAAGTAGCAACATGAAAGGCAGAAGCATTGTGAACAGGAGCAAGATTCCTCTGATTGTGATCTTGATCAAGAAGATTGTATATCTCTGCAAGATCAGGAACATTCTTCTTCATGATGATTTGGCTTCTAATGGTGGCATATGATTCATTCAAGCCGGCCAAAAACTTCACAATCTTGGACTGTTCATTCTTAAGAGTCATGGACTTACAACAAGTACAGTGGTGACACACATCCGAGCAATCAACACCATCTAACTCATCCCTTAAAGTTTTGAGAGTAGTGTAGTAGGTACCTAGATCCATAATACCTTGTTGTAAGGACCATATTTGTTGTGACAATTGATAAGATCTAGGCAAATTTGTGATGTGAAAACGAGTTGATAGATCCTTCCATATCTCAGAAGCATGATTAAAATGCAGAATGCTTTTATAGATTTGCTTCGAAACGATGTTAAGTATCCACGATTTCACCATACTATTACATCGTGACCAGATACAAAAATTTCTATCAGATTCAAGGGGTCTAGGAACAGATCCATCAACGAAAACCGTTTTGTTCTTTGCATCTAAAGCGATAGACATTGCAAAACTCCAATTATCGTAATTAGAACCATCGAGAACTTCAGAGATGATGGCGATACTTGGGTTGTCACCGCTGATGAGAAAGAACGGAGACTGAATACTATATGGGGAAACCATCGAAGAAGGCGGCCATTCGACGATTGGAGAAATAGGAGTGGAAATCAGAGCTTTAGGAGTAGAAGATCTCATCACCGAAGTCGAAGGACGGCTTCGACGGCCAACACCACGCCCGATCTTACGCGTAATTGCCATTTTAGCTTGGAATGAAGTTGAATAAGGGTGGAATAACCATTGCAGAAAACGATCTCTGGCGAAATAACCAGAGAAACAAAAAACCCAAACAAGAAGAATCGGAAAAACACCGATCAAGCGAAAAAGAGAAACGGAAACCGACGGAAAAAGATCGAAATGAGCTTGTTGTTAACTCCGACGATGATACCATATTAGTTAACAGAAAGAGAGAGATTAAGAAAAAGAATATTCTATTATATTTTCATTAATGATAATGTTTACAGAAAACACTCTTTTATAATAAGAGGTATTTGTTTACAATAACCATGAAACAAACTCAATTGAGCTGACCGGTACGGTCCGGTTTATCTTTAATACACTCAATAGGTCAGATCTATGTATTTTATTTGACAGACTTTTTCAAATATGTGCCGTTTTGGAGTCTCCTCTCCTTCTTGCGATCATTATTTTCATAATTTTGAAATAAACTAATGTTTTTAAAACCGGATCGGACACTTAATCGAAAATATATTCAGGTCATGAGTGAGTATGGTCCAACCGAATTTGATTATATTTTGAAAATAATTGTATATTTAGTTTGATGTTCTTATATATATTTTTAAGATTAAAATTTATGAATTCTAAGAAAACACTTTAATAACTATAATATTTAGAAATTAAATAATTAAGAATCTTGAGTTTTGAACATTTCAAATTTAATCACTAAACCATGTCTAATGCGGTTCGATTAGTTCATCGGTTTCTGAGCTTTTACCGATTTGATCTGATTTGATAACCGGTCAAATTATGTTTAGGTTTAAATGTTGACCTAAACCGAATATGTATCCAGTTTATGGTTCAACCCGGATCCGGTTTTATAAACATTGATATAAACAAAGAGGGATAAAAAAGACCAATTTTAGGTAAAGTGGTATAACACGTTTAAGAGTTTTCTCTTTATTTCGTTTAAAATATATATTACAAGCATGCATATATTTATGTTGTTAGATATGTTGACTTTTAAGATTTTATAATCTTTACATTACATGATTAGTAGAATTATATTCTTAACTCTTTATTAAATGATATTTTGTTTGTAATTGTTTTTTTTCAACCAAAAAATCTTATAAAATGAGATGAAGAGAGTAATAAAGATGTTAGCTATTGGGTATGGTATTATTACATATCCAATCCATGAATTTTGACGGTAATAACAACTATCTCGATTTCGACTATTGATTCCAAACATTAATGCATGACTAAGAAAGTGTTAATTACGAATACTTATTATGATAATAAAGACGGCAATAGAGAGATCAGATTTTTGAAAGAGTACCTTAGCATCGAAGAGCAAAAAGTTATTCGAAATTTCAAACAAAGAAGTGGAAAGATTTTTTCTTAGCCTAGGCGGCTAGGGTTTCAGCCTGGTAAAGACTTGTATTCATTTATCTCATAAGTACGATATATATACGGGAAAAAATTAGGGTTTCTGTATTAAAGATAATGGGCTTCATAGATTTATAATGGGTATCTATTTAATGGATTCATAAGGCCTTCTCCATCGGCTAGAACTTCTAGTGGTCTCTACAATTTTTATTATTTTAATAATTTATATCTAATTTAATCATTTAAATATTAAATAAATAAAGAACCAATCCTATTGCAATATGTGTCAGTTTTCTCTCTTTCAAATTGAAGAACTATATCTACAATTCATAAATTTTATAAACCTATCTCATGATTTTTTTTTTTGCTTTTTAGAACTTTTGATTTGTTTATTATTTAGAACCCTCTGAGATATTCCCACTAAGAATGCTTTAACACATAACCCTACTTATTCATGGTTTTAGCTTCACAGTTATAATTTTATTCAAGTTTTTTACATATTTTTTTGGAAAACAACAAAACAAAATCAACCTTTTTTCCTTGTCTGCAGTTGCGTAACGTGAGTTAAGTGTCACAACTCATAAGTCAATTTATGTACATTAGAGAACTTTCAAAAAATTTAGTATCAGATATATGGATTTCACCCAAAAAATGCAACGAATAAAAACATATTAAATGTTAAATATACGTAAACATTCTACTTGTAGGATGCAGAAAAGAGTTGTGAGAAGTAAGAACTATGCATGTCGTCTTCTGAGGATCTATCCAGTGTTTCATCCATTTTAGGTTTAGCAAATTGTCATCTGTCTCCATATGGAATTTGGTTTTTCTTTGATTGAATATGTCACATACGAAATATTGATGTTTTTTTGTCAACCGAATGATTATATTTGTCATTTGAAGTATGTTATTGGCAGTGTACTAATACGTATTTTAGGCGGCGTCTAAACACTATGCAGAACTATTGAATTTATGTTATACAATGATTTATACGTTTTCTAAAAGAGCAGATGTTTATGCTGGTTTAGACGGACGTTAATGCGGTTTAGACAAAGGTTTACGCGGCTTACGCGGATATGAGGTGGCAATATAGAAAAATAAAGAAAAAAATATATATTTATTTTAGGCTGTGATTGGGAGATGTGGTACGGAGTGGATTTTACTGTAGGACGGGACAGATCGCTATTATATTACCATTCGCGCATATTAAAATGTCATTTGCGTATTGTAATTAAATAATATTAAAGTGAAGTCAAATAAAGTGAGGTCTAAAAATACAAAGAGACATGTTAAACCGCACTGGTTAGAGATATACACCACATTAGGTGTGGTTCAAGGTGCGGGTATGTTTTTTCATATTATTATGTTATTTATTTTCATTTAATTAAAAATGAACACTTAGCATATATGTATCTACGGTAACTTTTTATATATCTCACATAATTTCAAAATTTCTACTACATATACATCTCTTTCCACTCCTTGATCAAAATCTCTCCCGTAAGGTTCTATATTACTATTAACTGACACATCCAAAACTCTTCCTCTAGACTCTTCATAAACTCGGCCACTATACCTAACGTTCACAATAGGAGCCAATGCACCAAACAAAACAAAAGACCAAGAACACTAACATTAGTCACCTTCTTGGTCTTCCTCTTCACCTTTGCCACCAAATGTTGTGGTGGTTTCAACCGAGGAGTAGGACGCAAAGGCACTTGTGGTTTAACTCCAACAGTTAAGATACTCTTTGGAGTATCTCACAAATATAATTAAGATTAATTTCTGTAATATAATTAAATGTTACAATTAAATACAAAAAGTTAAGCCAATCATAAATTCACACATGTGATTGGAGTTTCTTAAGAGTTTATCAAACTAAAATTCTCAAATGAGAAACGGTTCTGGTTCTCTCTCCTCTTTTATACATCTTACAGTTGAGAAAGATATTTGTTTAGAACAAACATATTGGGGAATGGTAGAGAGAGAAAACCATTTATAGACTTTGTAGAGTTTGTAAGAAGCAAACGGACGTCCGTCGAAGCCACAATGATCACAAGCAAAGTTAGAAGATGACTTTTGAAAAGTATCTAAGCTGCCTTGGAGATGCTCTAATAGTTACACCTCTAGAACCTGCCTTGGAGATGCTCTAAATGGTTATTCATTGAGGATAGTTTCTGATTTTTGTTTGTTTGTTTATGTCTTCTCGTGTTACTATGCCAGTACTACAAGTACGTTTTGGAGCAGAAACTGGGTCAGGGAAGAGAATCTCGAAGCAAAAAGGGTTCTCGTGTGTAGAAGACCCGTGCACCAACGCTATATAGGTACACCGAAGCCTTCACCACCAGCCACCACCATGAACACCGTTCATCTCGTGACCAACACCAAAATAACACAAATGGAACCAGATTTAGAGCCAACGGAAGAAAAACTCTCAACCTTGTACCATTAAAGAAGAGCAAAACAGAGTAAAAGAGAACCGAGGACCGGTACCGGTGCTAACGGAGCCACCGGCGCCGATCAGATCTGAGAAAGGTGAGGAGGCTTTGGGAGAGAGCGGCTAGACCTAATTTTTTTGTTATTACTCCTTTTTCCATAGCTTTTTTTGTTTGTTTTCCAGAGCTTTTTTTGTAGCTATGATTCTAAATTTGTAACAAATACATGTTTGCTACAACTTTTGCTACAATAATTTTCTCTGAGTATAAGTTCGTCGCTAATTGGATTTTGTAGCAAAATAGCCACAAAATACAACACATTTATTTTGCTGCAGTTGATTCAAATTAGTAACAATTTAGGTTGTACTAAATTTGTTACAAATAATTTGTGATAATTTGATACACCATACCACAGAAAAAAAAGTTGAAGGCAAAAAAACCCACCAATTATCACAAATGGATTTAAACGTTATTAATCTAGTATGCTACAATTTGTTACAATTTAATAAATAAAACATATCAAAATATAGTATTATAATGTAATTACCAATATGAAATATATATAATAAATAATAATAAAATAGAGGGTTAATTGGCTAGAAAATTCTTGGAGATGTACAAATTAGGTACATGTACATAAGAAGCAAAATGTGTGTTTTTTAGTTTTCTCAAATAGTTGAAATGACATAAATAACCCTCCACCACCACATGAACATATATATATATATATACATACATCTCCATCTCTCTCACATCAATTTTCCGATTCACCGCCACATATCTGATTCACTGCCACAAATCCGATTCACCACCATTGATCCGGTGGTGTGTAGCATTTCGGAGAAGAATGGACAGATCCGATGATATGTGACGGCTACAATTAACCCTAGCCACCACAATTAACCCTAACCGCTATAGTTACTACCGATTTTCTTTTTTGTTGATTATGCCTAGCCACATATCAAGGCTAGCTGCTACAGTGCGTGGCTGTTAGAAACATCGAAGGATCAGGTGGGTAGAGACCATTAAAAACATAAACGAATAAGGTGGTGCTTTTAACAGATCTGGTGGTGCGTAGCCTCCACAGTTAACCATAGCCACCACGGTTAACCCTAACCGCCACGGTGGTGTGTGGCAGAAGAGAGAGGAGGAGAGATAGAGGAGGATAGATCTGGTGGTGTGTAGCCGCCACAGTGGTGTGTAGCCGCCACAGTGGTGTGTAGCCACCATAGTGGTGTGTGGCAGAAGCGAGAGAGGAGGAGAGATCTAGTGGTGTAGCCGTCACGGTTAACCCAGCCGCCACGGTGGTGTGTGGCAGAAGAGAGAGAGAGGAGGAGAGATAGAGGGGGAGAGATCTGGTGGTGCGTAGCCGCCACGGTTAACTCTAGCTGCTACAATGGTGTGTGGCAGAATGAGAGAGAAGAGGAGAGATCTGGTGGTGCGTAGCCGCCACGATTAACCCCAGTCGCCACGGTTAACGATAGCCGCCACGGTGGTGTGTAGCAGAAGAGAGAGAGGTAAAGAGATAGAGATTAGAGAGAGAGGGAGGGTGAAGGAGATATAAATAGATATACACAAGGACAATATTGTATTATTAGAAAGATGAATAGTTCCTTGGCCAAGTAGCTAATTATACCAATAACGGTGTATAGAAAGCCTAATTTATGTAAAATTAATACAATTATATATGCAAACAATAATAAAGCGAAAATGAAAAATAAAATATGAATACGTAAATCCAAATTTCTAATCGCTTAATTTCTAAATTCTAATCACCAAATTCCCAAAATTCTCAAATTCTAATCACCTCTAATGTACTTAAAGCCTAACTTTAAAAGCCGCCTATCTCTTTTTCCGTTTGCCTAGTGTCCCTTCACGCTTTTTGTAACCTACTGTTCTTCATCCGTGGAAGAGTTCTCTTCTATAGTGACATCTGGCGGTTCTCCTTCTCTCCATTGAGGCTTGGAATCTTAGGTGGCTGTTTGCGGTGGATCTCGGCTGTGTTAAGGTTAGATCTCTCAAAGGATTTTGAAGGACGAGGTCTTCCCTGAGATCTAACATTGTTGATCTTCGAAGTTCGTTTGCATGTACCGTGGTGGCTTGTTCTGCTTCAGCAAGGCAGTGTGTCTCCAAATCGTGGCTTTGCTCTGTAGATTGGGATCTCCTCTATGGAGTCTCATTTCTTGTTTTTAGAGAGGCCGATCCGTTCAAAGGACGGTGGCTACACCGATCTCGTTTATTGGATCCACATATTGTTCATCCATCGTGAGCATAGTAGTGTTATTCTTTTGACGAAAAGAATAAAATTTATCCATAAGAAAATCTCTTCCACCATCTCGAAGATTTTGTAATTCCCGCTTAGTTGATTCTACAAGTGACATGGCATTCGAAATGTCTTGATCTTTCTTTTGCAAAGCCATACATTTTACTGTCAATGCATTGACAGGTTCTCTGTTAAACCAACAGTGGTCGAATTTGATTTGCCATGTTGTTGGTTGATATGTTTTACTGTCATTTTCTCTATGGAAATAAAACTTTACAATGCAGTTTGCGTAGGGATGAGCGAAAATTTAAGAAATAAAATATCAAGTGGAAGATGATGAGGAATACCTAGTGACTATAGCGTAAAACCAATATTTTCTATAGTTACTAGAGCCAACTACGTATACCAAGTCTTTATCAGGATACAGTTCTGCGTATCTTTCCCATATATGAACCTACTAGAGATTATATATCATCATAAAGTTTGGTAACTAAAAGAATGTAATAACATTTGTATGTCTATTTATATATGTTAAATCCTCTCCGGGTGATTTTGATAAAGTTTATTGATATATTTTGGATTTGGATTGGGAACATAAAACTCTGAGGTAAATCGATCAGGAACCCCAATCACCCATAAGGTTGCTCCATTTCTTGGAGGCTTGTATACAAGATCTTCAACATACATATAACAACCTGAAAATACAATGAATTATCAACCAACGTATTATATTTGGTTTAATAGGAAAGAAATAAAGACCTAGGGTGATAGTGATAATATCATCGTATTTATAGTCGCCAATAAGACCAGAAATCTATTGTTGGGGTCGGAAGTCCCTCCCCCGAGAACAACAGTCGGTAATGACAAAAGCGCTGTGATATGGTTGAGTTGTCGAGCAGGCGAACTAGCCAAACAGCCATATACACTGTCGCTGCCAAATTTGAGAGTTAGGCCAAATTTGGCCTAGCCGGGAAAAGTTTGGCCAAACCAGGGAAATTTGCCGAACCGCCCAGACAGGTTTGGCCGAACTGCCCAGACAGGTTTGACCGAACCAGACAGACAGGTTTGGCCGAACTGCCCAGGCAGTTTTGGCCGAACCGCCCAGGCAGGTTTGGCCGAGCCTGTCTAGACAGGTTTGGCCGAACAGCCTAATTTGGCCGAGCTTGTCCAGGCAGTTTTGGCCGAGCTGCCTGGTTCAGTTTGGCCGAGCAAGCCAAACCGCTTAGGCGAAATCAGCAAGCCAAACCGCTTAGGCGAAATCTGCGAGTCAAACCGCCTAGGCGAAACCTGCTAACCGGAAGGCCTTGCATATTTCTGGTTAAACGGGATCAACTACATTTCGCCGAGGAGAGTCTCTCCTGAAGAGCGGGTTAGTCGCTAAGAGTGGCGAGCCTATCGGGCCGACGAGTTCAGAACAAGTCTAGCCCATCAGGAGAAGCCCACGATGGAAGCCGCCTTCAGAAGGAGAGGTCATCGGCGAAATAAGGAAAACTTCCTTTTTCTTCGAGAAGATAAACTCAATAAGGAAAGAGGATCGAGACGAGTCCCGAAGAATTAGGATAAATTCCTTTATCTTGTTGTAACCCTAAACCGACCTAGTCGAGTATATATATCGATGTACATCCTTTGAGAAAAGGATCCGCAACTTTATTTACAAAAGCAATACAAAGCAATTACAAACTCTATTTTTCTTTGCTCATCGTTTTCTACTTCGTAGCTTAGCTCAGAAATCTCTGCTTCCTCCCAAAACCCTTACAAATCTAATTGTGCGAATTCCGGCTTCCACAATTTGGCGCCGACTAAGGGGAACTAGAGAATTTCTTACACTAAAAAACTATAATCAAAGATGGTGAGCGGCGAAGAAAACACGTCTCGCAGAAATAACCAGGAGAAAGAACTTTCGGTCGAGGCTACTACGGCCAAAGCTCCTGCTCAAGGTGACATAACCGAGGTGAAGAAGATGCTAGATACCTTCCTCACTGAACAGAAGAAGCAAGCCATGATCATCGAGGCAAATTCGAAAGAACTGAAAGCTCTTTCGAGAAGAGAGAGCGGAAGACCCGACACAACAAGACTTAAGACGCGCGTCGACCCTCAACTCCTCGACTTCTCGGCGCCTCGTACCAATCGGGGAAACCCAGAGGATCTACCACCACCACCGCCACGTCGGGAAACTGACAAGTCTCCCGAACGCGTCGTGGATATCTCTGACGGAGAAGAACCAGCTCCCACAAAGCGTACACAAGCGGAAGGTGCAGAAGGAATCCGAAAAGAACCACGCGCCTCTAACACCCAAAGCGCGTCAGGCTCTTCCAAGACAGAGGTTGTGAAAGACACCTCAGAGTACACCAACTACTCTAGCGAAGAGCGGTACAAGAAGAAGTAAGAGCGAAGAGCGTTCAAACGATTTTACGCTGCAGAGCTTGCTGAACTAAATGCTCAAATGAATCGGGTAACCTCTGACCTAAAGCGTACCCAATCACAGATGCACCACGGAATAGGGAAGACTCCTGCCATCGCTCAGGTGCTGGAAAAGGCAAGGAACACGCCTTTCGATGAACGAATCGCGAGGACAAAAATCTCCGACCCCGGAAGAATCAAGTTACCAGTTTACGAAGGAACTACAGACCCTTCGGATCATCTGATGGAATTCGAAGTGGCCTTGGGGAGAGCAAACTTCAAGGAAGCCGAAAAGGACATCGTCTACTGCAAGCTGTTCGTGGAAAGCCTCAAGGGGCCTGCCCTTTAATGGTTCTACAAGCTGGAGAAAAATTCGGTTCACACTTTCCTCCAGCTTTCCTAGTTGTTCGTGCAGCATTACAATATCTTCATGGAACGGAAGATCTACGACTCCGAACTATGGAATAACAAGCAAGGCAAGACCGAGAGTCTTCGGTCTTTCATGACAAAGTTCAAGAACACGTTGTCAAAGGTTGAAGGTATCAGCAAGAAATCAGCCCTAGAGGCCTTACGAGGCGCACTTCTGTGTCCGTCTCCGTTCTGGCAAGAGATGAGTCTCAACACGCACACAACGATCCAAGACGCTCTACACCGTGCTGCTGACTTCGCTCGAACCGAAGAAGAAGTCCGTGCTAGGAATGGTGGGAAGGCGAAACAGGCCAGAGAGCCAGCTCACGCTGCAAATCCCGCCTACGTCCAATACGAACAAAGATCCAGAGGGGTCCATACCTACCGAGTGGAATCATCAGGTTACGAAGAACCAAAGGAGTACGACGAGGAGCCATACTGCGACTTCCACAAGGCGAATGGACACTCAACTGCAAAGTGTCGGGAGTTAGGGCAGCAGCTCATAGCCAAACTGACTGAAGGCACTTTGAAAGGCAACGTCAGCCTGTCAGACTTTAAGCCAGAGGAGGAAGCTCCTGTTGACACCGAACAACAAGAGGATATTCCCAGACGCCAACGACGCGATGATGGCATGGAAAACGAAGACCAGCACGAAATAATCAACATGATAATGGGAGGTTCGCAGTACTATGCTGACAACGAAACTGCGATCGAAGGTTACCAACGCCGCGCTGACGTCTACACAAACATATCAGCACCTGCAAAGCCAAGACTTTCCAGCGATCCCATCACCTTCGATGAAAAAGACACCGAGGGCCTCGATCAACTACACAATGATCCCCTGGTAATCAACTTGACTGTTTACGACTTCAACGTTGCTCGCGTTCTTATTGATACAGGAAGCTCGGTGGATGTCATCTTCAAGAAAACACTTGAGCGAATGAAGATCGATCTATCCACAATCAAAGGGAGGCCTAAATATATAACAGGCTTCTCTGGCGAGACAACAATGACGATGAGAACAATTGGCCTTCCCGTCCAAGCTGGCAACGTTAAGAAGATGGTCGACTTCACCGTCTCTGATCATCCAGCAATCTACAACATGATCATGGGGACTCGTTGGCTCAACCTGATGAGGGCTGTGCCTTCAACATACCACTTACGTCTCAAATTCCCAACACCCATCGGCATAAAAATGGTATGGGGCAACCAGAAGGAGTCTCGTATGTGTTTCACGATAGAGCACAAGCTGAGGAACACCGAGAAAAAGAAAGAGGAATCTTCACCTCAAGAATCACGAAAGAGAACAAGGACCATCTCCGAACACGTCAAAGATTTAACCAACCTTCTATAGCAGTTACAGCTCGCATAAGCTATTGAAAAATGCAGAGCCAACGCATTTGCAAGTAGCAAGGTCTGCAGCCTATCACCACCGCGAACTTGCGTCACCGACCAACCCACCATACCACTCCCTAGTGGTTTGCAAGGCACTCGAAGGGTACTGCCATTAGTACCTCTTGAGGCCTCTGGAATGAACTACGAGGCGATTTGATCTCTGCAAAGGGTACGTAGGCAGCTTGTCTCCGGACGAGTTCAGTTGCCCCCCTCCGTCTCAAAAGGGGGAGGAGTAAGTGCTTTACTGAACTATGAGGCGACTTGATCCCTGCAAAAGGATACGTAGGCAGCTTGTCTCCGGACGAGTTCAGTTGCCCTCTTCCGAAAAAAGGGGGGGGGAGTGGGTACGTATACTCGTATACTCCCATTCTTTACTTCCACCATGCTGGAAAATATCAAACCTCCTTTTCTAGATTTTTTAGATAAGTCTCGAGTACTTCGTCCACATCCTTCTCAGGATTCACTTAACACAAGTCTCTTAGACTTCATCAGCTACATCCTCTACGGATTATTCAAAGCCTTTTTCAAGCAAGTTCAATCCACTGTCGTTGCTGCTGGCCACAGCAAAAATGTGTGAACCTGAACACGTTGACATCCATCATCGGATTCTAAGCGCGCTATATAAGTTATAACGATCAGTTTCTGGGCTTTTGACCCCGGCTGATTCTAATGTTCAGATCCAGGGCTGTTGACCCTGGACGTTCATTCAAAAACCCAACAGCGCCGTTGGTAAAAAGCAGCTGCCAATGATTACTTAGGTTTATACACCAAATAATCATTCAGAAAACCCAACAACACGTTGGTCAAGTCAAAAGGTGTGATCGCTTCTGAACAGACGTGTTCGGAAAGCACCGCCATTCTACAAAACCCAACAACAACGTTGGTAAAAATGGAAATCCGACAACAAGCGTTGGTAGGAAAAGAGCGAAAGCACACTTGCAATTTTGCTACCCTACAATCACAAACCCAACAACAACGTTGGTACGAACAGCCAAAGGCGTTTCAAGTGTAAACGACCTATAAACCTTTACTAAAGACTTAGTCAACAAAGCAAGTATCCTTAAACGGAACTGGATTTGTTCAAAAAACTCTCTCGGAGAAAACTTATAGACGATCAGTCTAGCCGAAAGGTCCGGACTAGTGTTCCTCGGTCGAAAATCCTCGCGTGAACGATTGGCAAAATCACTCGGAGGTTGTTTGAGCCATCTCGGTCAATCCTTGTTGGACCGGTTCGGCGAAAGAGCTACCCGGTCTCGGCAAAACATGCGTCGTCTCTGTCTCGGCCAATCCTTGTTGGACCGGTTCGGCGAAAGAGCTACCCGGTTTCGGCAAAACATGCGTCGTCTACGCCTTGGCCAATCCCAGCTTAGACCGGTTCGGCGAAAAAGCTACCCGTCTTGGCCTCGGCCAATTCCAGCTTGGACCGGTTCGGCGAAATCTTAGGCTCGGCAAAATCTTTGGTTCGGCGAAATTCCCGGTTCGAAACTCTTCGGCGAAAACCGCTCTAAAACTTTCAACCGGTTCGGCCAAAACGCTAGGGACCGGTTCGGCCAAAAATCTCGCGAGAAAACCCTCTTCGGCCAAAATTTTCGACCGGTTCGGCTAAAATCCCTCGAGGAAAACTTCCTCGGCCAAAACGCAAACCGGTTCGGCCAAAACCGCCTTCAACCTCCCTTCGGCCAGAACTCCTCAAAACGGGTTTGGCCAAAACTGTTGGAGACCGGTTCGGCCAAACTTCTCAGCCTCGGTCCAGTTCGGCGAAAAAGTTCTCGAGTAGACCGGTTCGGCCAAAAATGAACCCGGTTCGGCGAAAACGGCGCAAGACCGGTTCGGCCGAAACGCAATCCGGTTCGGCCGAAACCGCCTTCAACCTCCCTTCGGCCAAAACTCTTCAAAACGGGTTCGGCCGAAACTGTTGGAGACCGGTTCGGCCAAACTTCTCAGCCTCGGACCGGTTCGGCGAAAAAGTTCTCGAGTAGACCGGTTCGGCCAAAAATGAACCCGGTTCGGCGGAAACGGCGCAAGACCGGTTCGGCCAAAAATGAGCCCGGTTCGGCGAAAACGCGCAAGACCGGATCGGCGAAATCCACCTCAAATCTTCTCCTCGGCGAAAAGACCCGGTTCGGCAAAAACCGGCTCGGTGCGCCCCTCACCAAAACTCTCCCTTCAGCAAAAACGCCTCACGCAAACTCTTCCTCCGCGAAAAACTCCTCCTCGGCCAAAAAAGTTCCCCTCGGCCAAAAGGAGAACCCGGTTCGGCCAAATTCCGGTTTCAAAAACCGGTTCGGCGAAAACAAGAAAAAAAATAATCAAGTGAACATTAAGAGAGAGAGAGGGTACCTTCTAGAGAGAGGGTGGAGATAAGAGATGTGAGGTGAAAGTGAAGGGGAAAATTGGTTTTATAAGGGAAAAACTATTCTACCTCGGGAAACGTGATAGCCAGTACATTTCAGGAATCTCAGTGTCTTTTATCTTCAAAGACACTGGAAATTTTCATCAGACAAAATGGGACCCGATCAAAACATCACATCGATCTCTTCGAAGTCTTTTTACTCTGGTAAAACTTTTTCTTGACTATTGTTCTCTTTACTTCAACGATTTACCGCCGAGCTACTATTACCATATTAGCAAGCTGGGGGGCTAACTGTTGGGGTCGGAAGTCCCTCCCCCGAGAACAACAGTCGGTAATGACAAAAGCGCTGTGATATGGTTGAGTTGTCGAGCAGGCGAACTAGCCAAACAACCAAATACACTGTCGCTGCCAAATTTGAGAGTTATGCCAAATTTGGCATAGCCGGGAAAAGTTTGGCCAAACCCGGGAAATTGGCCAAACCGCCAAGACAGGTTTGGCCGAACTGCCTAGGCAGTTTTGGCCGAACCGCCCAGGCAGGTTTGGCCGAGCCTGTCCAGACAAGTTTGGCCGAACCGCCTAGGCAGTTTTGGCCGAGCTTGTCCAGACAGTTTTGGCCGAACCGCCCAGGCAGTTTTGGCCGAGCTGCCTGGTTCAGTTTGGCCGAGCAAGCCAAACCGCTTAGGCAAAATCTGCCAGCCAAACCGCTTAGGCGAAATCAGCAAGCCAAACCGCTTAGGCGAAATCTGCGAGTCAAACCGCCTAGGCGAAACCTGCTAAACGGAAGGCCTTGCATAGTTCTGGTTAAACGGGATCAACTACATTTCGCCGAGGAGAGTCTCTCCTGAAGAGCGGGTTAGTCGCTAAAAGTGGCGAGCTTATCGGGCCGACGAGTTCAGAACAAGTCTAGCCCATCAGAAGAAGCGCACGAGGGAAGCCGCCTTCAGAAGGAGAGGTCATCGGCGAAATAAGGAAAACTTCCTTTTTCTTCGAGAAGATAAACTCAATAAAGAAAGAGGATCGAGACGAGTCCCGAAGAATTAGGATAATTTCCTTTATCTTGTTGTAACCCTTAACCGACCTAGTCGAGTATATATATCGATGTACATCCTTTGTGAAAAGGATCCGCAACTTTATTCACAAAAGCAATACAAAGCAATTACAAACTCTATTTTTCTTTGCTCATCGTTTTCTACTTCGTAGCTTAGCTCAGAAATCTCTGCTTCCTCCCGAAACCCTTACAAATATAATTGTGCGAATTCCGGCTTCGACATCTATGCATAGAGGTTGTATTGGCCTGGTCTTATTCCACTTATGTAAAAAAATCCTTCTTCATATGTTCTTGTTCAAAATTGATACTCCTACAAATATTATAAAGGGATCATTAGATTACATTTTTAAAATGTAGTAAATTTCAATCTTAAAAATCACCTTGCATTCTCGTTGCCGTCAACCATCAGCTCCAAGTAAAGCCAAACAACATAACCTCTATTGGCTACAAATAAATTTTCATCTACATACCTTTAAAAACATAAACTTTATAATTTATACTTTTAGATTATTGGTTACATACTTACATGGAGATGCGATATTCATTATATGACGCTTATAATGACAAGTTCAATTAGGGGTGGCTAATTTGGTTGTCCAAATCCAATCCAATCCAAGAAATCCGGATTTGTTTGGATTTAGATTTACATAAAAATTCATTTGGAATGAATATTAAATATGAATTTGGGTTTGGGTTATTTGGATTGGTCTTCAGATAACTGAAAGACCCAAATAAAATTCAAATGTTCTTAAACATGTATATATATATATATCCTCTATATATTAAAGGAGAAATATTTTTGGCTTATGTGTCATGCTCTCCTTTTTCCACTCTATTTTATATTTAACTAAATCATCTATTATTACTCCTACTATCTTCATTCCCAAACACTACAATCCTTTATTATTACTCATATTATCCTCATTTGCAAACACTACAAAAAAAACTCTAATAAAGCCAAACAAAAATTAACTCCAAATTTTTTTGTTTAAACAAAAATTCGTTTACAAACTAATAGGGAAACTGATATGCTCAAATTTACCCTGAGTTACTCTCTCAAATTAAGAGATCAGTTGTAGTACTTAGGGGTCGAATCACTGGGAGTCAAATCAAACAATAGAATGTATGACTTCGAATTGAGCTAAGCGAATAAAGTAGAGTAAAAGCAAAAACAATTCAAAACAGAGAAAGGTTGTTGGTTTATTAAAATTCAATTAAACAAAAGCTAGGGTTTTGGTAAATTTGCAGACAAAGATAAATTGTAGAATTATAAAACTGTCAGGATTTTAATGAAGTTTCGTTCTCGAACTTGAAACTCTAATGTAAAATTAAACGACTTCCGTTGAATTAATTATCTATGCATAAACCCTAGAAATCCAAATTCCTTTGTAAAGTCAATCAATTTATGCAGACATTAAAGTCCAGGTTTCAATTGTTCACAAAATTCCTAAACCAAATTCCTTTGAGAATAAGTGATTTTGCTCATCTAAGATTATGGTCAGGTTATCAATTGATGCTTCCGCTTCTAATTAATTAACCTAAGATATCTAATTAAGGGTGATCAATCCTAAATCAGGGTTATAGCAATCTAGATGAAGAACCAATAGATATCCTAACATGAATTCAATTCTAACAATCAATCTTAATTCCTTTGAAAAACCCTAAACCTAACAAGCAAACTACTCAGACATGGAAAAAAATAACATGATAACTGAATAATACTGCATTAAATAAAGATAGAGAAAGAGATACAGAAGGGTTCGAAGAAATCTGAATGGTCTGAAAACTTGTCTCCCTAGCTCTCAAAATCTCTATGAATCTCTCTAGGTCTTGAATAAAAAAAAGCTTAATGAAAACTAAAAGAAAACTGAGTATTTATAGGATAGGATTCGGGCGGGGCTTTATTTGTTAACTTCTGGAACTTCTGAGGTGAAAAGGAAATCTTCAGAACTGGAAAATCTGAATTCTTCGCGACTTAACATCTTCCGTCGATCGACGCTAGGATTCTTCTGTCGATCGATGCGCCAATCTGACGACAATTGAAAATCCATCCTCGCGACTTCAGCTGCGCTTTCCTTGATGCTCCAAAATGCTCCATAATCACCAATTAAGCTTCATTCATACACGAACCTGCCAAGACTCTAAAACACTAGAAAAATACTAAAAAGACTCGATAAAACCAGGTTAAATCATGGCCTAAAGATGGTAAAAACCATGATATATAAGAAACACATAAATTGTTTACCATATTTATTTACCAAGTGATGGCATTACTCTATCTTACACCCATCCTAACCAATTGACTGTTGTTAATTCCATTTCGGTAAGAGATGATTTTTTCCTCCGTAGTCCTCGCAGAACTATCAATGTGTTTTTTGGATCATCACACGTAATATAAACTTATAATCTTATGAACTTTGTTTTTCCTGTTTAGCACTAATATAATGATGAAACTACGGTTGCTCTACTTTATACGTGTCGACAGAAAGTATACCTCAAGGTTTATATAGAATTAGATGATTTCGTATTATCAGTTTGTTAGGTTTGTTTTAGTTTTGTTGTTTGTATTTTTCTTTTACACATTGTTTGGATATTATATTTTGTAATAATTTTTTGTAATAAAGCAAACTAGATTTTTGATAAGATTGAATAAAAACAAAGAACTACGTTGTCGATCGTTAATATATGAATTATACAATTTCATAATTTTGTTTTACCATACAAAAACAAATATTTATTTTTACAAATAAACTTACGAATAAATATATCCGGTGCATAGCACCGGACATTATCTAGTATATATATGTATAACTTAATATAAATGTTAAATTACCTACATTAAAAGTAGTAATTATATGTAAAGTTACCCAAAAAAAGAGAGTATATTATTACAAAACGAGGAGGGAACTGTCTTTTGAGAGACTCTTGGAAAAGGTGTATTCATAATTCATCTATATAACTTGATCAAGCCATTACTAATTTATTATTATTTATTGTTATTTATTGGTTCTTCGTATTTTATCTTGGAAGAGCTTCCCAATTGACAAGGTAGATGCAACATGAAGTATTTGTTTAGAATTTTCAAGGATATTTTAGATAATTTTGGAGTTTAATTATTAGTTTTTGTTCGGCTTTTGGAGTCATTTATTTTATTTTTAAGTTAAGATATCAAGAATAATGTTTTTGAGTTTTATTTTGGAGTTTTGTGAAATTATTTTATTTAATAAATTTGCCTTAAGAATTTGTTTTAGATGATTATCATTTTTGTAATAATTCAAAATAAATTATAAAATCTAAATAATCCAATTAAAATTATATTCAAGTCTACTTTGGTTCAACTTTTTGTGATTTAAATAACTTGAACCAAATCAAAAACCCAAGAAACCAAATCCAAATTGCGATTTGATTAAATTTGGTACAATAACTCTTGACCCAAACAACCCCGTAAATCCAAATCCAAAACCCAGTTTGGCCACCCCTAAGTTCAATATAGTTTACCTATCTTGAACATTAAGTCTACCAACAACATTACTACGTTACTCTGCTTTTAAATAATCTTCTGAAGCTGGAAAAGTGTAAGGCCGACTTTCAACTTCCACATTCATCTAAGAAAGAAAAAAATGGTCAAATTTGGAAATGATCATAGATAATGTTTGATTTGTTATTTAAAGAACTAACCTGAGATTTAGCATCTTCCCATTGCCAAAGAGGGTCATTATCATCATCACTGGATGAATTTGAATAGACGAAAACCGTCCAAACAGTTTCTTCCATGCCTCTCCTTCATTGAACTTTGGTACTAGATCTTCTCTTGAATTTTGTGCACTCGTAAATACTTGAGGATTCAGCGTTAAACAATTGCAGCAAACCTGTTTATGAAATAACACATTTACTTAAGACCATTTGTGGACACTATAATTTAATGGAGGTACCAATAATTATAGTTACTAAAAGAATCCTTGATCTTGTTAGTAGGGAAACCCCGCCCAAGATCTGATCAAGATAATTCGAGTAATCAATCATTCTTTGTACTTCTTCTCATATCATCTCATAGAAACAAAGGTTGTACATGCATGCATTGACCCAAATGCTGTTTAAGTCAAGATATCAGGAATGATCAAAATTTAAACAGTGTATCCACGGAAAAGGGAGAAATTGAAACGCATATGTAAGCAAAGAATAGAATCAATCAACAAACATTTCAAATAAAAATTCTTAAAATTTCTGAAAGAATAATCTTGCAAGAAAATTTGATTAGTTGGGAGCTTCAAATCGGATGTAATCATACATGATCCCTTGGAAAGGACTTGTAAACCTTGGTTGCATGAGAAACTGGGTATTATCGCCTTCTACAAGCTTAGAGCCGCGATAATAACATGTTTCTCATGGAACCAAGGTTTACAAGTCCTTTCCAAGGGATCATGTATGGTTACATCTGATTCAAACTCCCAGCTTATCAAATTTTCTTGCAATATTATTCTTTCAGAAATTTAAAAAAAAATATTTGAAATGTTTGTTGATTGATTATATTCTTTGCTTGCATATGCTTTTCAATTTCTCCCTTTCCCGAGGATACACTGTTTAAATTTTGATCATTCCTTATATCTTGACTTAAACAACATTTGGGGCAATGCATGCATGTAGAACCTTTGTTTATCTATGAGATGTGAGAAGAAGAATTACAAAGAATTAAAAAGAATGATTTCTCGAATTATCTTGATCAAAAAAAAAAAAAAAAAAAAAAAGAATTATCTTGATCAAGTCTAGGGCGGAATTAAAGAACTAGTTCATACAAAAGGAACCAACCCAAGTAAAATTGTGAGAGAAGTCCATCTGGTGTCACCGTGGCCAAATGTTGAGAACAAATGTATTTGGTGGCATCAGTTGCCGATTCACCAAACAAATGCATTTGCTTCTGACATTTGGCCGCCGATGACACCATATGGATTTGCTCTAGTACTCTCCCCCAAGAAAAATTGTGAGAGCAAATCATCTAGTGTCATTGCGGCCAAATGTTGAAAACAAATGTATTTGGTGTCAGCAGTTTCTTATACACCAGAAGAAATGCATTTGGTATCATCAACAGTTCTTAGGTATTTCTTGAAGAATCAAGAACATTCGAAATCTGTGATTACCTACAACACCTTCACAAAACCATTGATGCATTTCACCATTGCATGTTGTTCCTTTCGGTTGGTAATTCAAAGTATCATCAGAGCTAGAAGATGAAAGAGGGAGAAGAGCTTTTAAAGGCGGATGACTTTCTACTCTTAGTCTCGCGTGTGGATTTCCGACTCTTCTATTAGAAGGAAAAGTGTACTTTATGCGGCGCATGGGAGGATATGGTATCCATATTCTTTCACTTTGACTGCATTCAGGACCGGTCCTGAGTTTTAGAAGGCCGCAAACGAAGAAGAAAAAATGGCCGCTTTACACATTTTAACTAAAAAAATCGTTTAATGACCTAATAAAAAGTGATGTTACAAAATAGCTATAAAATAACTTGAAACAATGGAAAACAATACTTTATTTTTGAAATATGATTCTCTTTGCATTTCTACTTGCAAACTCATCCATCAAGCTTGTATACTCAAGTTTTCTAGCCATACGCCTTTCAATCGACAACATCGACAATCCATTCAGTCTCTTCTGTGACATAGTCGACCGCATATAAGATTTTATGAGCTTTAGCTTTGAAAAACTTCTTTCTGCAGAGGCAACTGAAACGGGGATCGTCATCATTATGCGGTATGCAATCCATGTATTTGGATAACAACTTTTCATCCTTATCAGATAATTCAAGTTCTCGACAACTTTCTTAATCTCTTTTAGTAAAGCTCTTCTCAAAAGCTTTAGCTCTAAAAATAAATAATTACCATCAAGATCAAAATGATTACCATGCTTCAAAAAAACTTCAAGGTTGGCACAAGAAGTCATAAACTTTTCATTCTCTGCTAACTTCAGCTTTTTCACGTCAAATAAAAATCCAAAAGTCTTTTCATAATTTTGAAGTTGATCAAAACAAAACCTTGATCCACAATTTTGATGAAGTAGTTAACCCTGAAATTTTCTTCAGCTGTTAATATTACATTTTCTCCAACTTTTTCAAGCTCATCATCATGGTGTTGTTTCCTTTTACTAAGACGCTTTATTTTAACACAGAAAACAGGATCAAATTCCATTTCAATAGCAATCCGTTCAACTTCTACTTTTGCCGCTTGGAAACCTGTTTCTCTGTAGCTTTTAAAGAAAAGAACAAGTCCTTCTAGTTAAGCAAGAGCAATATCGATATTCATATCTTCTGATTGTAGGATCTTGCTTACTTTGTTAACAACAAACAAAAGTTCATACCAAATAACCATTCTAAACAAAAACTCAAAGCTCCCAATTCCATGGGTTTCACTCATTTCAAGAGATTCAGCTTCGCTTCTTGTTTTGGAATTATCGCTATTTTCAGCCAAGTATAACAAAGCCTCTCGTATCTTTGGAACTTGGAAACGTATTGGTCTAACGCTTTTAAGGCGACTCTCCCACTGAGTTTGTGACAAGGGCTTGAGTGTAATACCATCCACAATCTCTCTGAAAACCTCAATATTATTTGTAGACGAGGAAAACAAACAATAGATACGCTGGATGATTCCAAAAAATGATATTGCCATCGTCAACGAAGTAGAGATATCTGTAAGTACCAGATTCAAACTATGACAACTACATGGTCTGTAAACCGCCTTTGGATTAATTTCAAGCAATCTCTTTTGGATTAATTTGAAGTGGTGGTTTTTAACGATTTTTTTTTGGTGTAGCTGTTTCTCTGGAAAAATCTATCCTAAAATTAGATCTTTTGTTTTTGTCACGGACGCACTCACATCTATTGATTACAAAAATACATGAGTATCTTCAAACCAATACAGAACAGAAGTGCTAACATAGGAAAATAACATCTTACGGAGACAAGCGTTCCTCGCTAAGAGGTCCGTTTTTTCATTCTTTCCCGTCGGATAATACAAAATAGTAAAGTCTGGGAAAGACATACGTAACTCCTGAAATTCTTCGAGCTCAGTTCGGAAACGGGGCCAACTCTCTGGATCTTCTACTATACTTACTAACTCTTGGAGTCGGTAAGGAAGACCAAACAATACCGTCCTTTTTGTCGCAGACATGCCATAGCCCAAAGAAGGCTCTGCAACTCAGCATCTAGTGGGGATAAAACTTGCTGGAGGCCTTTGGTGCCCATTATGTCTGTTGTGTCGTCCTAAAGTTGCAGAATCCATCCCACGCCGCTTGTCGTCTCCTCAGCTTTCCAGGATCCATCTACAAAACAGCGGAAGACCGCTTGTGTGTCGTTTACCAACGTAGGCTTCCTCTTGGGCAGCAAGGAGGGCTCTTTTGACTCCGTAGCCAAAAACCATTCCTGTGCCTCTTTTCTGGCCAACGCCACAATTATATTTGGTTGTCTATCCACATTATTATAAACATAATCGTTCCGAGCCTTCCACAGGTACCAAACGATCCATGGAAAGCACCGTATATGCGGTTCCAAGTTGGTGGAATGTGGTACACGGGAGAACAAATAATCCATGTTTCCCCAAAAGCTTGCTTCAGGAAATCCGGCCGGAGTATTTGGAATGTGGGATAACGCCCATACTTGTCTAGCAGGCGAACACGTAAATAGAACCTGATTTATGGTTTCATCACTATCACCACACCGTGGACACTGACGGTCCTGTTGTATATGCCTATTCGCCAACCTCTCATTGACTAGAATTGCCCCCGAGAGAGCTTGCCAGAAAAAATGGCGGATCTTTTTTGATGTTTTAATCTTCTAAGCTTTTTCTTTTAATGGATTCAAATATGGTAATTGTTGGGCAAATACCAAATCTGCCTCCAGTTCCTGTCTAGTAACTTCATAGCCTGACCGCACTGAGTACATACCAGACTTTGTAAAGTGCCAGCAATACCCATCTTTTGCTCCCCGCAGGGAGGGTCGTATAGATAAAATTAGTGGGATGTCCTCCACTACGACACACGCACGGAGTCGCTCCAAATTCCAACTACCCGACCGTGGGTCAATAAATACCAAAACTCGGTCGTACCTATTAGGAGTCGGGGAAAGACTCCTGGCGCTTCGTGGGTACTTATCTAGAATCCACTTATCCGTCCAAAACCATGACTGTGTACCCTTTCCAATAGTACGTCTCATTCCTCTGTCCATCAGAGGTTTAGCACTGAGTAAACTTCTCCACCCATAGGAGGGTCTCGAGTGTTTTCTAGCTTCAAACGGGTTCGAGTAACGAAAGTACTTCCCTTTCAAGACTTTTGCCACTAATGAGTTCAAGTATCGGTGTAGTCGCCCGAGCTGCTTAGCCAGTAAGGCCTGGTTGAACTCTTCGTAAGACTTAAAACCTATACCCCTGCACTCTTAGGGAGACTCATTTTGTTCTAAGCTATCCAATGCAAACCTTTGGAATTGCTCGTAGTTTTCCACCATAAATTGGACACTGCACTTGCTAATTTCTGGAGGATGCCCTTTGGGAGGAGAAACGTTGACATCACATAAGTCGGTAAAGCTTGTGCCACTGATTTAATCATTATCTCTTTACCTCCTCGTGATAGGAATTTAGCCGACCAACCATTAATCCGTTGCTGCAAGCGATCCTGGACATAGGCGAACACTGTCGCTTTCGACCCTTGCAACTGTTCAGGGATACCTAAATATTTCCCGGATCCGCCCTCGGTCGGTATACCTAACCTCCGCTTTATTTCCATCCTACTCGCTTCCGACACCTCCTTTCCAAACGTAACTGCAGATTTGTCAAAATTTATGCGCTGTCTTGAAGCATTCCCATAAACCTCCAGGACCTTGAGTATATTCTCGCATTGTTCCACATTTGCTTTACAGAAGAAAAGGCTATCATCGGCAAATAGAAGATGGGATAGCGAAGGAGAGCTTGGTGCGATTCTTATACCACAAATATTGCCCGCAGCCTTAGCATTCTGGATATTAGCTATAAGCACCTCCGTACAAAGAATGAAAAGATATGGAGAAAGAGGATCTCCTTGGCGTAAACCTCTTGCAGGTAATATGTTTCATTTGGGTTCACCATTCAGTAAGATTCTATAAGATACTGAGTTGACACAAGTCATAATCCACCGAACCCATTGCTCCGAATAACCCACCCTGCGCATCAGCGCCTCCAGGAAATTCCACTCCACCCGATCATATGCCTTACTCATATCCGTCTTAATCGCCATACCCTCCCGTCTGTTCACAGTATTAATTGACAGTGCATGGAAGACTTCCTGCGCTAACAGAATATTATCCGTGATTTGTCATCCTCCCACAAAAGCGGATTGCGTTTCAGACACCAATTTTGGGAGAAATTGCCGAATTCTCTGACAGAGAACTTTTGAAATAATTTTGTAGCTCACATTACACAGGCTAACTGGGCGGAACTCCTTCATCTTCCGTGGTCTCTCGGACTTCGGTATCAAAAATATATTCACTGCGTTACTCTGTGGATCGAGTATCCCTGTACGCATGAAGCTACAAACCATTTCCACCACCGAGGTCCAATAATGTTCCAGAATTTCTGGTAAAACAACGCTGTCATCCCATTAGGTCCAGGCACTTTTGCAGGGTGTATTGCAAACACGGCCTCTTTAACCTCCGACTCCGACACCTCCCGGGTCAGAGTTGCATTCATCTCCTCTGTAACACAACGGTTGGTATGAACTAAGGACACTTCAAGGTCCGAGGTTGTTGAGGAGGTGAACATTTCCGCAAAGTAATCCGTAGCAGTTTTCTCAATTTCCTCCTCCTTCTCTGTCGACTCCCCTGTTGCTGTGAGAAGACCAATGATCTTGTTTCGTGCCCTTCTCTGTTTCGTCGTAGCCTGGAAAAACTTCGTATTTTGGTCTCCCTCTTGGTGCCAAGTGACCCTACTTTTCTGCTGCCAATAGATTTCTTCTTCTCGCAGAGCTGTACACAGTTGCTCTTGGATAGCCGCAATATCCTCAGTTGTGGCATCATCCCGACTCTGGGCTTCCTCCAGAAGACGTTTTAAAGTTTCAATTTCCTCCTCGGATGTAAACCTATCATGTTTGCGCCATCGAGAGATGGTTTTCCGACAATTAGCTATCCGATCTCCTAAGGTTGGCACTGATTCTGGCCTCGTGCATTCACAGCCTGACCGGACCACCTCTTCAAAATTTGGTTTTGAAAGCCAACGCTTATCAAAATGGAACTTTTTTGTTCCATCCTTCCTATTGTTCTCAAGATGTGTCAGTACCAGCCGGTGATCGGATCCCATAAAACGGAGATATTCGATCTTTGAGTTGGAGAAAAGGTCGAACCAATCCTCATTTCCCATGGCACGATCAAGTCTGCATCTAATAACATTTGCTCCTCGGCGTCCTACCCATGACAGGAAGTTCCCCCTGTACGGAAAGTCTACCATTCCACAACTTTGTCTCATTAAATTGAAGTCAAGAAAGGAGTTATCTGGTCGCCGACGACCTCCTGTTTTTTCATGATGTCTGATAATTTCATTAAAATCTCTGGTCATAAGCCAGGGAGCAAAACGAGTTGTACTAATACGGGTGAGGCATTCCCAAACCGCCCCTCGATTTGCTATAACAGGGTCCCCATAAACAAACGATAGAAAAACTTTATTACCATGAATGGTGGCCATTACATCGATAATATTTTTGGAGGAAAAGAGAACATCAATGCGAAATTCAGACTTACCCATAAGGGCTAGTCCACCACTACGACCTATAGGGTCAACTGTAAAAATAAAATCATAACCAAATTCAACTTGTAGATCCTGAAGAAACTGATGATCGCGCTTAGTCTCCATAAGAAAGAGAATCCCCAGGAAAAACTTCTTTCGAAATTCACACAATCGACGAACTGCCAAGAAACTTACCGCCCCCTGACAGTTCCAGCTTATGATCATTTAAGCGGCCGCCGGTGGTTTCTCTTTAACCACCGGTTCTTTGGGTTCCTCCGAACATTTTCCTTTAATGGGGCCCGTCTTCGAAGTGGACCGGATTGCACTGTCAACTAAAACGGTATAAACATTCTCTGATTCTAACTGCGCTAAAGCCACATGCTTGTGAATTCGATTCCCCTTGAAAGGGCTATGACCAATCTTCTTGCGAACCCCTAGAGATTTGTTAATCATTTTTTTCCCGCCTCCGTGTTCTTTTTTTCCCTCCACTACGATTCTCTTGATGCTGCACATGCGAGGACTCCGTACACACACCCAACATAAACTCCTTAAGAGGGAAAATCACTCCTGTTGGGCTCAGATTTTCTCCCAGGCCCAAGGTTGGGTTTAGGCCTCCTCCCACCTTTCGCTTTGGTGATGGATAAGGTTAGCGACCCGAGCCTCCTTTTCGGTGTCTCGATACCAAGAAGCTCGTGGTGGCTTGGGTTTCTTTGCTGCATGATACGGCGATGAATCTCCCTCGTTCCTCTCCACCTTACCGAAAGATTTGACTATCCAATCTTTCGTGGAGTCCTTTGGATCCGAGCTCTCCAATTCGGCGAGGATATCTCGCCTCACCGGCTTCCTCCTTGAAGACGAAGCCGTCGTCTCCGTATCGTGACCAGTCCTCTCTCTGGATCTCCGAGGCCTGGTCACCGCCTTCCCTCGATCCTCTCTGTGAGTCATTCGTCGTCCCTGGGCCTCCACCACATCTTTTCCCCTGTGCAGTTCACGGCATTGTTCACGAGGACGGTCCGGGCACAAGGGAGCCTCGTGAGTGAGACGCCTACACCGAGTGCAGTGTTTCTGCAATTTCTCATATCTGAAGTCCAAACGCACAAGCACACCATCATCATCGGAGTCCCTCCATACAACTAACGGTGAGTTGCAATCGAGCAACACTCGAACGCGTGGTGTCGGTTCAGAAACATCCACATCCATCCACTCTCCAAGAGCTTCCCCTATGCTGGTCACCAAGTCCTCATCTCGTCGATAGTCCGGTAGTCCATTGATGGTGATCCAAAATGGGATGGTGTTGGGGAAGTCTCGTCTCACCGTTGGCACCCACCTCTCCAAAGCTATCATGGAACCATCATAGTGGTATGGCCGATTAGCCAAAACCGTCTCCAAATCCTCCTCATTCTGGAACCGGAAATGGATCTTCCCATCATCCATTTCCATTCCGTGAACCCGGCCTTCACATCTCCACACAGTTGAAAGAAATCCAACCAGGCCTTTGTGGTTTTGTTCCCGTACCTCTCTGAGCAACACCCGACCAACCAAGGTACGCTCAAACCTTTTGAGTATTTGCTTCTTATCAAGTGGTGGGAGCTTGATTGGCTTGTCCTTCGTATCCTCATTCTCCGCAGAGATCAACTTCCCAAAAAAAGCCATTGGTGATTTTGCAGCGAGATGACAAGAGAGGCGCTGTAAAACTGTGAATTTGAGCAACTCAGGAAGGTGTGATTTGAAACCCTTTCTGACCTTGGGGTTTAAATCTAAGTCCATAGAGTGATTACCAGAATCAGAATCAATCAAGGATGACTGAGTCTTGATGAGAGGATTCCCATCAGTAGCAAGATTGGTGCTTGTTGAAAAGCACTTACCTAATCAAGAATCTACCATTAAAGGAGATGATCTGTAAATCAGGGTATGGATCCGAACCTCTCCATCAAGGGTAAGATTTCTTTCCCTTCTAATATTCCTCTGATTGATAGTTACCATAGGAGTGTTGTTCAACTCAAATCTACTGCTTTCTGCAGAAACTATCTCTTCTAAACCAAGGAAAAAGAGGGAAAATGCGCTGTATGTACTATCCAATATTGTCGATATCCAAACCCCATCCGGAGAAAGATTTTTCCGGCGGTCGTGGTCATTGCAGATTTCAAAAACGAGCCGTTACCATCGCCTCAACAAGAGAGAAACGCTCATGCGTGAAAAAAATAATATTTATCCTAAAATTAGATCTATTAATTTTATTTGACAAGAGTTTTTTAAATGTGTGCCGGTTTAGAGTCTCTTTGCTGTTACGCATGTCACCTCTTTTTTTGTAATCATTATTTTCACATTCAATATTTTTAAAACCAAATGTTTTAAAACTGGTTCGGCGACTGAAGCGGAAATGTATACGGATGATGAGTCAATATGATCCGATTAGGTTTGATAATATTTTATATATTTGTACGACTAAAAATTGTGAATTCTAAAAATCAGTCACACACAAAAAAGTAATAATAATAATTAGAAGGACAACAAATTATGAGTTTAATAACTATAATATTTAGAAAATTAGAAGTATAATAATAATTAAAAAAGTTAACAAAAATAATAGAAGCTTAAGTTTTGAAAAATTTAGACTTAATCACTAAACTCCGTCTAATGCGGTTCAATTGGTTCTTCGGTTTTTAAGTTTTTGCCGGTTTGATCTGGTTCAATAACCGATCTAATAACGCTTGGATTTTAATTTTAATCCAATCCGGTTCATGGTTCAACCTAAGTCACCGGGTCAGATCCGGTTTTAAAAATATTGTTATAAACAATGAGGGATAAAGAATAACTAGTCTTGTTTTTCTTTCTTGATCAAAGAGACTTTATATATAAAGACGAAATTCCATCAACGGAGAGATTGTTCAATAAGTACAAGACCAACTTTAACTAAAACGGATTATATCAGATATTTAAGAGCTTTTTCTTTATTTCATTTGAAAGATGTTTTAATAAGTTTCTATGCATATATTAATGCTGTTTGATATTTTGACTTTTTAAATTCTATAATGGGAAATTTCCAAAAATACCACTTTTTAAGTTTTTTTTCCAAAAATACCACCTTAAAGTTTTTTTTCCAAAAATACCACATTTTTTTCAAAGTTCCAAAAATACCACTTTTTTAAAAATTCATTTTTAACATTCAAAACTAAACCCTAAACCCCAAACTCAAACCCTACCCCCTAAAACTATACAATAATTTTGGAATAGTTAACCCAAACCAAAAAAATATAAATTCTAAACCTTAAAAATCAACTTTTAAAAAAAGTGGTATTTTTGGAACTTTGGAAAAAAATGTGGTATTTTTGGAAAATAAACTTCAAGGTGGTATTTTGGAAAAAAAACTTCAATAAGTGGTATATGAGGGAATTCCTCTTCCATAATCTTTACATGATTAGTTGAATTATATTTTTAACTAAACATTGAATGATGTTTTATTTGTAATTATCTTTTTCTTAAATTTTGTGTATTAAACCAAAACATCTTATAAAATCCAATCTACGAATTTAAATGGTCATAATAACTATCTCGATCTCGACTATTGATTCCAAACATTAAAGCATGATCTGATAAAGTGTAAAGTATGAATACTTATCTCGATGATAAAGATGGCGTCGGAGGAATCAGATATTTGAAACGGTGTCGGAACACCGAAGAGCAAAGACTTATTCGAAATTTCAAATGAAGAAGTCGGAGAGAAAACAGCAAAGATTCTTTCTTAGTGCGCGGCTAGGGTTTCAGCCTAACAAAGATTTGTTCTTCATTGTCTCATAAATACGATATATATACAAATACAATTAGGGTTTCTACATAAAAGATAATGGGCTTCATGGACTTATAATGGGTATCTATTTAATGGGTCTATAACACACTTTTTTTTTGCTAAAAAATAAATATCACTAAATTGAAAGTTAGATTTTACAAGCAAAGCAAATTTACAAACTATACATCCTTGGCAAAAAAAAAAAAAAAAAAAGTTCATAACACACTTATTCTTATTTTTAATGTCATAGTTACAATTTTATTTATATTTTTTACATTCTTTTTCGAAAACAACAAAACCAACTCAACCTTGTTCCCTTTCTTGTAGTTGCATAACGTGAATCAAGTGTCACAACTCATAAGTCAATTTATGTACATCGAGTAACTTTCTAAAAATTTAGTATCGGATATACGGGTTTCACCCAAAACATGCAACGAATAAATATTCGGTAATTTCAAAAAATATCACTTTTTAAAGTTTTTTTCCAAAAATACCATCTTGAAGTTTTTTTTCTCAAAAATACCACATTTTTCCAAAGTTCCAAAAATACCACTTTTTTTAAAATTCATTTTTAACATTCAAAACTAAAACGTAAACCCCAAACCCAAAACATGCAACGAATAAAAAGTAAAAACATATTCAATGTTAAATTTACGTCAACATTCTAATTGTATGATGGAAAAAACAGTTGTGACTTATGAGAAGTAATAACTATGCATGTCGTATTCTGAGTTCTAACCATCTATCTCGTGTTTCATCCATTTTAGGTTCTATCAAGTTGTCATCAGTCTCCATATGGGATTTGGTTTTTCTTTGATTGAACATGTCATATACAAAGTACTGATGTTTTTTTGTCGACCCAACGATTATATTCGTCATAAAGTATGAGTGGCCAAATTGTGAAGGTAAGGAACCCGAGGACATGTACGAAGACAAGCGCATGAAGTACGGGGTACCGTTCCCCCACAAAGGAACTTACAGACCGAGCTGTCTTATCAAGAGACTGCGCGCAAGGTAGAAAATATGTTTTCCTCTCACCATAATCAAACTATGTTTTCCTCTCATTTCAACGCTAAGTTTTCAAAATCAATGATTGAAAATCCCTTTTTTACTCTACATGTGATATGGTGAAAACATGTATGGTGATTATGTATCGGAGAATATCTTCATATAATATATTTTCATAAATTGTATAAGTCAATATTGTGTAATTTATGTTAAATCTTTGTACTCCTATATATATGCCTCTTTGGCTTGTGAATAAAGTCATCTTCCGCTAAACTCTTTGACATGGCATCATGAGTTAGGTTTTCTAGATTTTGATTTCATTCACGCGGTGGCTCAAATCTTTTCTTTGTTTTTTGTGTTTGGCTAGGATTTCGTTCATCTAGTTGTTTGTGTATTTTTTGGTGTTTTATCATTCACAAATCATGCACGATGAGTGATGATATAAGTGGTGTTCACGGTTCGACAGGCAAATCCTCGACCGTTTCTAGTGGTGTTCACGATTCGACAGGAAAATCCTCAATCGTTTTTAGTGGTGTGAATGAGAATAGTGGTATGTACGGTTCGACAGGCAAATCCTCGACCGTTTCTGGTGGTATTAATGTGTTTTCGATGGTAGTTCAAAAGGAACGACATCAACGTGTGGCTGCTAATCATGGATCTCGTCCTGAAGCAGTTATGTTTTCTAGGCACAATCTACAAGTCCTGAAGCAGTTCGGGTGTCTGTGCAAGCACAGCCCGTACCTCAGAGTATAACTCGAACTCGTAGGGTGGTGCCTTGCACTTATTGTGGTCGTACGGGTCATCTAGTTCGTGATTGTTATCAATTACATGGTTTCCCAAAAATAAAGAATGAAGATGGTGCTGCCTGGAGTACTTCATCTGGTCGTGGTACTTCGAATGGCAATAATGGTAGTTGTGGTGGTGCATGGAGTACGTCAAATAGACGTGGTACATGAGGTAGAGGAAGTGCTAATACATCTTCCTTTCATGTTAATTCTGCTGGTGGTGCCAACATCTTTTCCAACGAAGATTGGCAAGGATTTACGTTGAGTAAGGACCAATGGACAAGTCTGGTTCAGCTTCTGTCTGTACCAAAACCAACTGGTTCAGATCGTTTGTCTGGTTTGGTTATTGATACATGTGCTTCACATTATCGTACAGGGAGATTGGAGTTATTGTTTGATGTTTTTCACATTCCACCGTGTCCAATTGAGCTTCCTAATGGTGATGTGATCATGGCTACACAGTGTGGCAAACTTAATCTCGGTGGCTCCGTCACGGTTTCTTCTGTTTACTTTGTTCCTCATTTGACAAATACTTTACTCTCTGTGTCTAAACTGCTTCGAGATCAATTGTGTATTGATGTGTTTACTGATAAGTTTTGTTATCTACAGGACCGTACAACGAGGATATTGATTGGAGTGGGTGAAGAGTGTGATGGGATCTACTATTTCCATGAAGTTTTTCGTGTGCAAACAAATCTTGCAAGTTATGTTCGTGGTCGAAAGTTATGGCATATGCGTCTTGGTCATCCCTCAAATTCGGTGCTTTCTAATCTATCAGGTGTTATTGAGTTAGGAGATGTTAGTAAAGAAGTCAGTGGTCCCTATGATATTTGTGTTCGGGCGAACCACCCACGTTGTTCTTTCAGTGATAGTGATGATAAAGCTGAAGCAGTTTTTGATCTGATTCATTGTGATGTTTGGGGTTCATACAACACACCAGCAACTTGTGGATCTCTGTATTTTTTTATGATAGTGGATGATTGTTCTCGTGCAGTTTGGTATTTCTCATGCGTTTTAAGAGTGAAGTTGCAACACGTTTAAAGGATTTTTGTGCTATGGTAGAGAGACAATTTGACACTAAGATACGTATCGTTCGAAGTGATAATGGACCAGAGTTCATGTGTCTAAAGTCTTATTTTGCCTCTCAAGGTATTCAACATCAAACTTCGTGTGTCAATACACCATAACAAAATGGTCGTGTAGAACGGAAACACAGACATATCTTGAATGTGGCTCGTTCTTTACGGTTTCAAGTGTCGTTACCGATTGAATTTTGGGGTGATTGTGTTCTCACGGCTGGCTATTTGATTAACTGAACTCCATCATCTATTATAGCTGGTAAGACTACATATGAGGTTTTGTTTGGGAAACAAGCTTTATACAAGCATATTCGTATCTTTGGATCGTTATGTTACGCTCATAATGGTACACGACCTCGTGGTAAGTTTGATGAGCGAGCTACCCGGTGTGTTCTTATTGGATATCCGCAAAATCAAAAGGGTTGGACAGTGTATGATTGGAAGAATAAAGAGTATTTTGTCTCTCGTGATGTTGTATTTAACGAGGATGTATTTCCTTTTGCGGATGAGTCTCTTATGTCAGAGAATTCAACATCAAAGAATAAACTTTTCTTTGATGATAATAATGAGGTTCATGTTGTGGTTCCGGCTGGTTCGAATGATGATATTTATGTAAGGGGGAGTTTGAATTCTGAGTTACCAGATCATGTGGAATGGGGGAGTGATTCACTTATGGAATATGTACCAGTTGCTCAGCCAGTTTCTGCGACTGAGCCCGTTTCTGCAAGTGCTTCAGGATTTACGACTGCTACAGGTTCTGAGACAGTTTATGTACCAGTTCAGGATACAGTTTTGGGTCGTGGTCACCGTGATAAAAAGCAGTCAGTTCTTCTTGCACCTTATGTTACATATTCGGCATCGTGCACACCTGATCCATCACACTCACACTCACACTCTTTGCTCCAATCTCCTCACGGTCCTTCAGGTACTCCTTATGCTCTAGCTAACTATGTTTCTTGCAAACGCTTCTCTAACAACTTTAAGGGTTTTCTCGTAAAGATCACAGTGACACGTGAACCACAATCATTCCAAGAAGCTATGCAATATGAAGAATGGCGTCAAGCAATGGCTGCTGAAATTCGAGCACTTGAGGATAATGGAACTTGAGATCTTGTTGATTTACCTTCTACTAAGAAAGCGATCGAGAGTAAATGGGTGTTTACAATCAAGTATAATGCTGATGGGTCTATTGAGCATTACAAAGCTCGTCTAGTGGCTCTTGGAAATCGACAAACTGAAGGTATTGATTACGATGAAACCTTTGCTCGAGTTTCCAAGATGACAACAGTTGGATACTTCTTAAGAGTTGCTGCAGTCCGGAAATGGGAACTACATCAGATGGATGTTCACACTGCGTTTTTATATGTGTCCTCCACCGGGCTTCACTAAGTCTACTTCCAAAGTATGTCGTCTTCGCAAGTCGTTATATGGTCTGAAGCAGGCTCCTCGTTGCTGGTTTTCTACACTTCATGGCGCACTGCTTCAGTATGGGTTTTCTCAATCTGTCTCAGATCCATCCTTATTCTCTTTGGTTCATAATGGCACTGAACTATAGGTTTTGGTGTACGTTGATGATCTTGTGATTGGTGGTAATCATTCATCAACAATTAGTGAGTTCAAGGATTATCTCAAGAGTTGCTTTCATATGAAAGATTTGGGTTTGGTCCGATACTTCTTGGGAATTAAAATTGCTAGGAATACTGAGGGTATTTTTCTATGTCAACGAAAGTATTGTTTGGATATTATTTCCGAGTGTGGACTTCTTGGTGCTCGTCCGGTTCATACTCCTATGGTGCAAAATCATGATCTTGCATCTTCTTCAGATGAGTATTACTCTAATCCGGAGCAGTATAGACGCAAAGTTGGGAAACTTATTTATCTTTCTCTCATTAGGCTTGAACTTGCCGATAGTGTTCATACCTTGTCCCAATTTATGCAGAGACCACGTACGTCTCAGTGGGAAGCGGCATTGAGGGTTGTTCGTTATCTGAAAAGTGCTCCAGGTCGAGGTCTTATGTTTTTTGCTTCAGGTGACTTACAACTCACTGGTTTTTGTGATTCAGATTGGGGTGCGTGTTCGCTTACTCGTCGTTCTCTCTCAGCATATGTTTTCTCCTTGGTGACTCTGCTCTATGCTGGAAAACTCAGAAACAACAAACCGTTTCACGCTCATCCACCGAAGCAGAGCATCGATCGATGGCTGATGCAACAAGTGAACTTAAATGGTTATGTGGGCTGATGCAGTTCTTTCGTGTACCTCAGCCCAAGGCTGTTCTAATCTATTGTGATAGTCAATCAGCATTACAACTCGTGGCTAATCCGGTTATTCGTCAGCGTACAAAGCATATTAAGATCGATTGTCATTTCATACGTGATGCTGCACATGATGGGTTGATTGCGCCAAAGAAGATTCTACACATGAGCAACCGGCTGATGTACTTACCAAGGCACTTGGACATGACCAATTTGAAGCTCTTATTGTCAAGTTGGGCATTCGTGATCTTCATGCTCACACTTGAGGGGGAGTATTGGAGAATATCTTCATATAATATATTTCTATAAATTGTATAAGTCAATATTGTGTAATTTAAGTTAAATCTTTGTAGTCCTATATATATGCCTCTTTGGCTTGTGAATAAAATCATCTTCCGCTAAACTCTTTGACATTATGCATAAGCAAGTTGATTATGCGGAGCACCCTTATGTCTAAACCGGAGAAGCAAATACTGCGAGTGGTACGAGAAGCCAAAATACAACAATAACGTACTGAGCGATCGACAAGTGGTCTACAAAGTCAAAAAGGGCAGAGTAAAAGCACCTGAGTGCAACTTACACATTCAAAACCGAAGACCCAAACCCAAATCGGATTAAGATCCGAACCCGGATAGATAAAAGTCTACAAATAGTACTCTACATACCTCATAAAAAAGGGATCTTGATCTTTTTATTTCTACTCTATACTAAAGAGATATTTTGAGTACTCTTGAGACATATAGTTTTGAGACTCTCATTTTCCCGCTTCTCAAAGCCATTTCTTTGGACTAGTCCAACTTTCTTCTCCGGTTCAGTCAACTCTCATTCACAAGTCAAACTTGGACGATCATAAAAGTATAGTGATTTGGATGTGATTATTGACTTAAAGTTCCATCATTACTTAAAAAAAAAAATTATAATCAATGTCTCCAAAGTTTGAAGGTAGATGGACAAATTTATTCGGAAAACATATTAAAGAAATCCTCTTTGCCAGAGCTGTTTTGATCGTTGTTTAGATTAAAATCCGATATGGAAAGACCACCACGAAGGATTCTTTTGTTCTTTTTCCCCTTGTTTGTATCAGTGGCGTTCTTAGGCTGTTTAGTAGCAGGAGAAGCATGAATGATAGCTTATTAAATTAGCTTTCCAACGGAGCTTGAATCGTGCCATTTGAAGCTAAATTCAAGAAGTTACAACCGAATCAACCGATGCATCCTGCAAACGAACCGAATTTCTCCATTCATAACCTTTCAAGAAAACATGTTGAGACATCACCATTCGCCACAAATTCCCTATACCTAGGTGAATCTTCAACATTGGTCGATAAAAGTAACATGGATTGAAAGATTTTCTTACGAGCTTTTTTACTGACCAAAATAACTCTACCAAGTCCAATTCTCCAACTGTATAGAACCAACAATAACTGTTTTGTAATTAAAGAGCTAGTTCCTACAAAAGAAACCAACCCAAATCACTATATATTCAAGATAATGCATATTCTCAAATTCGGGGGAAAATTTACACCGTACATTTTTGGAGAGGCCAGGACAATATATATTCAAAAAAAGTATCATGGATTGAAAGATCTTCTTACGGGCTTCTTCTAGTGACTAAAGTTACTATACAATTCTCCAACTGTGAGGAACCAACAAGAACTGTTTATGTAATTAAATAGCTAGTTCCTACAAAAAGAACCAATCCAAGTCACTATATCTTCAAAATAATGCATATTCTTGAATTCGGGAGAAAATATACTCCGTACTTTTTTGGAGAGGCCGAGGGAGTCAAATTGCATTAGAATTAGATGAAATTTTTTATTCAGATAGCTCACTGAGTTAGCTTTTCAAAGGACCTTGAATCGTGTCATTGGCTGCTGAGACACCGAAGAACCAACGGTGGCCGATACATGCCACTTCCGGGACCCACCAAAATGGGAGAAGAAGATGAGGTATTAAGAGTGAATGACTTTCTACTCTCATTCTTGCGAGTGGATTTAGACGCTTTAATATACACCTTATTTTACTACATTTTACTATGTATTTGATATGCTCAAATTTACTCTGAGCTACTCTCTCAAATTAAGAGGTCAATTGTAGTAGGGGTCGAATCACTGGGAGTCAAATCAAACGATAGGAATATTGACTTCAAATTCGGCTAAGTAAAATAATGTAAAATAAATAACAAAATCAATTGGTAACAGGAAAGATGGTTGATTTAAAATTCAATTAAACAAAAAGCTAGGCTTTTGGGTAATTCTCAGGATGAATCAGAATTGCAGGTTAAACAGAATCAAGATTTAATTAAGAACCGTTCTAGAACTTGGAACACTAAAATATAATTAACCAACTGTCGTTGCGAAAACTAACTATGTCTAAACCCTAGAAAACCAAATTTCTTTGCGAATTCAATCAATTTAAACAAGCTTTAAATTCAAGTCCAATTTGTTCACAAAATCCCTAAACCAAATTTCTTTGCGAATAAGTAATTTTGCTCACCTAAGATCTAGTTCTGGCTAATCTATTACACTTTCGTGTCAATCTATCAACCTAGGATATCCAAATTCAGGGTCGCGAATCCTAAACCAGAGTTAAATGAATCTAGGTGAAGAACCTAACAGATAATCTTAACAAGTGAGTTTACCCTAACAATTCATCATCATTCCATTCGAACTACCCTAAACCTAACAAGCAAACTACTCAGATATGGCAGCAAAGCAAATCATAACTGAATAATACTGCATAAAGAAAGAGTAAAAGAAGAATTACAATAGGGTTCGAAGAATCTCAAAGTAATGAAGTAAACTTGTCTCCCTAAAAACCCTAAAAATCTCTCTCTAAACTTTGTGTTATAAAATCTGAAGTTCATGATTAAAAACCCTAAAATAAACTATTTATAGCAACATAACTCGTGGTGGGCTTTTATGACGGTCTATTGCAGCTTACGGCCCATTAACTGGCAAATTTCCTTCTTTAAAATGTATTTAGGTTGGTTTCTGCGCTGGCCTGTCGATCGACAGGCACAAGGTCTGTCGATCGACAGTGTATAACATAGCTGTCGATCGACAGCCACCTGTGTGTCGATCGATCGACACGCCAATCTGACGGCAATTGAATTTCCGTTCTAGTGACTTCAGCCCCTCTTTCCACAATGCTCCAAAACGTTTCATAATCATCAATTAAGCTCCACACGTACACAAACCTGCAAAGACTCTAAAACATTCGAAAAACACCGAAAAGACTCGATAAAACCGGGTTAAATCATAGTTAAAAACGGGTAAAAACCATGATATATCATCGATCGACACGCCAATCTGACGGCAATTGAATTTCCGTTCTAGTGACTTCAGCCCCTCTTTCCACAATGCTCCAAAACGTTTCATAATCATTAATTAAGCTCCACACGTACACAAACCTGCAAAGACTCTAAAACATTCGAAAAACACCGAAAAGACTCGATAAAATCGGGTTAAATCATGGTCAAAAACGGGTAAAAACCATGATATATCAGTATTTCGTATGATAATTCTATGAAAACACCTCTACATTAGTACTTTATTATATTTTCCAGTCTTTTTCGTGGTTTCAAGTCTTTTTAGGAAAAATGAGCGAATTAGGCCTAAAATGAAGAAAACAAGTGTTTTTGGGAAAAGTCAAATCTTTCCCATCAGATTGTTGGCTTAGATGAAGATGATCCGACCGTTGGATCAACCTAATATTTTAACTTAAGATAGAGGAGGATCTAAGCTTCAAAAAGAATATTCATTCGTATAAATTAGATGGTTAGATCTCAAGATAATCACAATCTACTGAAAAATGGTCGAGCTTATCATAAAACGAAATCGGTTCTGCATCATTAAGAGATGACCGATCGATTAAAGGAGGTGACCGATCGATCACTAATCCTCTGGAAATCAAAGAGAAGCTTGTTCACACAGTGACCGATCGATCACAGGAGGTGACCGATTGATCACCAAATCTCTGGAAATCGAATACATGCAAAATTGTACACGATTGATCACAGGAGGTGACCGATCGATCACCTACCCGGAAAAAATATATTCTGTTTTTCAGTTTATTCTCCTAAATCTTTTGGAGATTTGACCTAGACTTCATCTCTTAATATAAATAGAAGACTACAATCACACCACAAAGACACACCTTTTTACACAGCCAGTAACGAAGCCATCACGGAGAAGAAGATCCAAGGAGTTTTTGATAGATTATTTCATTACGAGTTTTTTAGGAGAGGAATTCGAATCTTTGTACCATCCATTGAGAAAAATTTTGAACCTTATACTTTATATGATTCATTCTTATTCTACTACTATGAGTTTATTTATCATGAGCGAGTAGTTCTTTGTAAGGTTTAAGAGACTCTCTTAAGGCGTTATTCACATGGATCGATAAATAGGAAATATTCATAGAGTCTAGAAGAGTCTTCATCTTTGCTTATACTTATTGCATACCGTTTGTTTGGCCAAACTTATGGTTGATTATAGATTCGTTTTTACAAGCACATCACTTGATTAATTGATTAGATCTAGTGATATATCATGGTTTTTACCATCTTTTGGCCATGATTTAACCCGGTTTTATCGAGTCTTTTTAGTATTTTTCTAGTGTTTTAGAGTCTTGGCAGGTTCGTGGATGAATGGAGCTTAATTGGTGATTATGGAGCATTTTGGAGCATCAAGGAAAGAGCAGTCGAAGTCGCAAGCTTGATGCAGAAAGTGCAGAGTTTTAACTACTCCGTCGATCGACGGAGTCACTTGTGCGTCGATCGACAGAGACACCTGTTTCGCGAAAGAAGAGGATTTTCCAATTCTGAAGATTTCCTTTTTACCCTAGAAGTTCCAGAAGTTTACAAATAAAGCCCAGTCCGAAACCTAGCCTATAAATACTCAGTTTTCTTTTAGTTTTCATTAAGTTTTCTTTTATCAAATACCTAGGGTTTTTAGAGAGATTTTGAGTGTTAGGGAGACAAGTTTTCAGACAATTCAGATTTCTTCGAACCCTTCTGTAATTCTTTCTTACTCTATTTTTATGCAGTATTATTCAGTTATTATGATTTGCTTTGCATCCATGTCTGAGTAATCTACTTGTTAGGTTTAGGGTTTTTCAAAGGAATTAAGATGGATTGTTAGAATTGAATTCATGTTAGGATTATCTTTTGGTTCTTCATCTAGATTGTTATAACCCTGATTTAGGATTGATCACTCTAAATTAGCTATCTTAGGTTGATTAATTAGAAGCGGAAGCATCAATTGATAACCTGACCATAATCTTAGATGAGCAAAATCACCTATTCTCAAAGAAATTTGGTTTAGGGATTTTGTGAACAATTGAAACCTGAACTTTAGTGCTTGCATAAATTGATTGATTTTACAAAGGAATTTGGATTTCTAGGGTTTATGCATAGATAATTAATTCAACGGAAGTCGTTTAATTTTACATTAGAGTTTCAAGTTCGAGAACGGTTCTTCATTAAAATCCTGACAGTTTATTAATTCTACAATTTATCTTTGCCTGAGAATTTCTCGAAAACCTAGCTTTTGTTTAATTGAATTCTTAAGAACCAACAATCTTTCTTGCTTTGAATTGTTTCTTGTTTTTATTTAACTTTATTTGCTTAGCTCAATTCGAAGTCATAAATCCTATCGTTTGATTTGACTCCCAGTGATTCGACCCCTACTACAATTGACCTCTTAATTTGAGAGAGTAGCTCAGGGTAAATATGAGCATATCATCTAGTATGAAGATGAGCCTGAGACTTAACCAACGAGAGTCGTGTTAAGAGTCGGGTTAACATATCGAATCTTGCTACTTTAATGCTTGCTTATTGGATTCGTCACTTGTGATAGTATTGTGATTGAATTAATTTTGGCTTGTTAGTTTTCACTAGGATAATAGGTTATACTATACATAAAAAGTGCATTCGAGTTAGAAATCAGCTCTTCAAAACTATTTATTTCCTTAATAATTCAGTCCATGAACACTGAGACATCCCGGCTACCCAACATCTGTTTTATTGATTTACTTTACATTATTTACTAAATTGCAATTCACAACCAAAAACTCTATTGTTTGCTTTAGCTTAACTCTAACTCCCGAAAGTCTTTAGTGCCCTATCAATCTCTAGTAGATTCGACCCTTAAGTACTACATTGATAGTTGTGCACAAGGACAATGTTCAAAAATATGAAAACCAATCGGTAATGAAAACGCGTAGTTTGCTAATCCATCCGCTAGACTATTAGCTTCACGGGAGAAATCCGGACTGTCCAGTCCTTTGATAGAAAGTTATGGCACAGACGTACCAGGAAGGACAACGGATGAGCATCGCTTATCCCTATCTTTAGAAATTCGACCACCATCTCTGAATCAATCTCCAACTCTAGTCTCGTAATCCGTTTTTTCCAAGCTATGTGAAGTCCATAAAAAATGCCCCACAGCTCCGCCAACGGAATCGAACACCCACCTATGTTCAAAGCAAATCCACCACACCATTCACCTTTCTCATCCCTTACCGCTCCACCTGCTGTTGCGATACCTGGGTTCGCGTGAACTGCTCCATCAGTATTAAGCTTATGCCAACCCATGCTTGGTTTCTCCCACTTAATAAGACGTTCAACCCGCAGCGGCCTCCTCCTAGTGTCACCGATAGCCGCATTTGCTCTTGCTACCTCCGCAGCTAACTCTTTGAGAAATCTCAATCGGTCTCGCCACAACTTGTTTTCTCCAAAGATGCGACCACAACGCCACTTTCATCCCCACCAACAAGTCAAAGTGAAGAACGAAGCCCATGACGTACCTCCATACTTGACTCCCTCATGTAAGCCATCATAAATCCAACCAAGAAGGTCCTTAGTGAAGAATTCTTGTATCTGCCTTGGCGGTACACTACGCTCCCATATACACCTCATTGCCAGACAGTCACGCAGGATGTGTAATATCGTTTTCACTCCACCTTTACAAACTTCGCATATACTCGTGTCACTTAGATGACGTTTGAACCTCTCTTGATAAGTCATTAACACTTGATGCGAGGCCAACCTGAGGAAGATCCGTACCCTTTCCGGAACTTGCACTTGCCATATCTACTGGTAAAACACCTCCATATTTTGTTGCTCATGAACCGTTCGCGTCAGCATTTCATATGCTGACTTGACCGTGAAAGAAATATTCTTGGTTTCACCCCATGAGAGGCGATCAAATGCCCCTGTAACCTTAACCACCACCATAGAACCGAGCTCCAATAAGTTATCATTACTCAAAAACGGTTCTAGCACCGCATAGTCCCAGCCTCTGCCCTCAATCCAATAATCACTAACCCTCATATTACCCATACCGTTGGGGATATCAGCCCTAGCCACCTCACTCCAAGCTCGATTACTCAACCACTTATCGGACCAGAATCGTACCCTTCTACCATCTCCCAGAACCCAGCAGTACCCTCTCAGTAAAACCTCTTCGATACCTATCTCAATGCTTCTCCATGTGGACGATCGACTTCATTTAACAGCCCGCCAAGTAGGATCATCAATCTCTCCAATCTTATACTTGCAGCGAACAACCTTTGCCCATAAGCTCTCCTTGTCATGTATCAATCTCCACCCAACCTTAGCGATGGGTGCTTTATTCATTTCACTTGACTTCATGATACGTAAACCTCCTTCATAATTTTCCGCATGTCTCCTCTCCTTGAGATCATTATTTTCATAATTTTGTTATCAATTAATGCTTTTAAAACCGGAACAGCAACTAAACCGATCGAAAATGTATTCGGGTCATGAGGGAATATGGTCCCATCGAATTTGATGATAATCTTGAAAATATTTGTATATTTAATTTTCTGTTCTTTTTAATCTCTTTTATATAAAAGAAAAAAAAATTAGACTTCTTTGGATCTCGATGTCTGGATAAATAATCAGCCAATAGCAATACAATTTACGGACACGTCATTTACTAATGCTCATTTCCGTAAAAACTTTACGTCCAATTATCTAATAGAATCAATCCCATAGAAGAGGCAAGACTAATATTCAGAAAAATGATAGGTTTGATCTAACGCTCACGTTTTTTAACAAACGTTTCAATATCTCAACTTTCTCTTTATCCAAATTGTGATTAGCCTCATCACATAACGCCTCTTTTCTTTGTACTTAATACATGTCATTGATTGGCTAGAATCCCCAAACCTTCCTTCTTAAATGTTCATAGTTGTCTTACCCACGTGCTCTTCTCCAAATGAATCTCTATTTATATTCACATCTCTTAGAACAACACCATCTACAGTTTTCCTTCTTAATGCACTCGGTGAAAAAAGGTTAGTTCTTCCTTTGAATTATCTTCTAGTCTTCTAGATCTAGGTTCATCTCCAAATTTGGGTTAACAAAGTAAAAAAAAAATCATGTCATTATGTGAATCAGAATAAAGGAAGACAAAGCAAGATACTGCCAAAAAGAAGGAAGGCATAGCCATGAGCAGCAAAAGTATAAAAGAAGTGCCTGCAAACTTTGCAACCTCAGAGTAATCTTCTATTCTTCGAATGCGATTACTCCAAAGATCTCTGGTCTCCTTTTGCTACCAAGCTCCGACTCAATCTGATCTTTTCCTCTTGGAACTCGATCAAGGATGCCCTTATCAATTTCTCAAGGCCAACGAAGCTTCGAGATAAGGAGGGAAAGAAACGCTAGACTCCATAGTCGCACCTTCCTTAACTCAGCTTCTCTTCGGACTCTACAACTCTGGTTCTCCTTAGGGTAACGAAATCGCTTGTTCATCGTTGGCATCGACAAACTTGATTCTCTCCAACTCAGATATGTGCTTACTGCTGTGCCTCAATTTGACTGGCCGTTGGGCATTGATGGGCTACGTTTGGTGATAATGGTTCTGCTGAGTTCCAATTATGGCTTTATTACTTTGCTACGTTTTGCCAAACAGACCTAAATTGGAGTAAATTTTGTCCACTAACCTTTAATCATATGCTCCTTGTCCTTTTAACATTTGGTAATTTTAAAATCCAATTTTAACTTTAACTATTATTAAAAATGAATTTTAATAAATTTCTGATTAAAACTAATGATGAAAAATCGGATTTACATTTATTAATAAGAATTTATATTATTTACTTCCCTTTTAAATAATACTAGAGCCTTCTCCGCCCTACCGGCGGATTTTGTAATGAATTATTTAGATTTTATGATGCGCTATTTTTTTGGTGAGTTTTTTATTTGCAATGATTGTTTAAATTATTTGGTTGTCTTGTTAATTTCGTAAGTTACGTTTTTTTGTAAAATGATTGTAAACATTGCTATATTTTGTTAATTGTGAGTTTTGGTGTAGGCAAGATTTTTTAAAAAATTATACAAACATGTGTTTTATCTCATTCATTTGAAAATTAAATCGAGTTTTCATATGCTTAGTATCAGTCACCTTTGACATTAGAAATTTTGAAACGTGAGACCAAAAAATGCCCCACTTTCAACAAACTCCAAATAGAAATTTCAGAAATTTAGTATAGGAAATTGGGTGAGAACAACTGAAAGAATTGCATGAGGAATTAGAGGGCGAGAACAACACGGTAAATGAAGCTTTTAGATACTATCTTCAGAAATTCCATAACAGAATTCTTCGGCTCTTTTATCATAAATTAATCCCAAAGAGGTAAATGTGAATACTGCACTGAATGCCCTTATATTTTGACGGACATGCACATGCAGATTCTTTTAGTAATTGGTCATAAAAATAAGGTATCTCTTTCATATTCGGTAGTGATACCCATCCCTTGAGAACAAAGTGAGAAACTCAATTCGGTTATGTCATTTGCTTTTGTATCGGTTTTGGCTTGCCACTTTTAGAGCATCACAGTACCAACAATGGACCATTACATATTCAGAAGGAAGGGTATGCGGGCGCTTACCTATTGATCGTTACTTAATTTTTAGATTGTAATGAGAATAAAGAATAACAAATCTATGATTAAATTTAGGAAAGATGATAAGTGTTATATCTAATATCGGGTCGAGCTTAGAGATGAGGATTGAGTGTGATATTTTTTGGGGAGGTCGAATAATCTCGTGATATACTTAAGAGTCGAATTGCAGAATTGTATTGATAAGATCAAGTTACAAGAGGGGCTCGAACCGATATAAGAATATTCGGGTCGAGCTCGAGCTTAAGCGAAAACTAATTAATTATCCAAGAGGTAAATCCTTTGTCCCCTGGTCCAACCTGCCTTTTCTTGTGTCCTTTCACCTCCTTTTATAATACTTTATGGTGGGTTTGGAGAACATAATCATGGTTAGTCTTAACCCATGATATCTCTCCTTTTGGGCCTTCTATTTGGCTTTCTCCTTTTGGACCTTAACTCATGGTGTATTTGGGTTTTATCCCAAATGCATACCCAACAGTAAGCCTCCCCCAAGTCGACGAAAGAGATCGGGTCAAATTCGTCGCTTTTTGACATGTCGAATCGACCGTATGATCAGTTAAGGTTCAACTCGATTCGCATCGGTCACGCCTGTCAGCGTCAAACTCTTGCGCGGATTGGGCAGCTCGTGCCCTCGGATCTCCCCGCTGGGCTCGCCGCGTGGCCTTGAATTTCGCAGCCCAAGACTTTGGCCCGTGGGATTTCGGATAAGCTAATGGGCTTTGCTCCAAGGCCCATCTCTTCTGATTGGTGGGGAGATGCGGTCGTCGACGTCGGTTCGCCTTTTCCCTTCCGCTTATAAATATTGAAGTTCTTCTCTCTTCTCCCGTCATTTACATTTTCTTTGGATCGAGCCGTCGGTAAAAAAAAAGGTAAATTTCTCTCCAAATTTTCTCTTGCGCGTTTGAACTATCCTGCAGCACTCCCGAATCGTTCTTCGACTGTCAAGGATGCCTTCGGATTCAAGCGCTTCTGTGAATTTATATAGGAGAAGGATTCGACGCGACCCCAATGTTACCTTGGCTCGTGCATCGGACGATCGACTCGATACGTCTATCCCAACGGGTGTTCCTCTCGCTGGGCCTTCAGATCGACGTGTATCGGATGCATCGTCCCCTAGGGTCGAACTTCCTGAGCATCGATCCCATGTTGTTCCTCAGAAGGTATCCAGGGATTTGTCTGGCGATGGATCTTCATATGCTTATTCTGAGGGCGATTTGAAAGGATCTGAAACATCGAATCGAGTCGAAACGGACGAAGGCACCTCTGGCGGTGAAAAGGGGAGTTTTATCGATTTTCGAAACGCTGAGCCGAAATCCCCAGGTCCCGGCCTCGGACACGGAATCAGGCTCGATGATTCCAATGACGTCGAGTCGAGCATGAACTCGAGCCTCGTTTATACTCTGACTCCAGCAGGTGGATGGGACGGTATCTCGATTGTTTATCCCCAGGCCAATGATCGACCCTGGAGTCCGCCGTCGGGGTATATGTGCGTGTACGAGTGCTTCATCAAAAATGGGGGACTCTGCTTCCCGATACCGAGGCTACTGCTTCAATACTGTCATCGTCGTCGAATCGCTCTCTCTCAGTTGACGCATGGTTCGATTCGAACCATGATGGCTGTGGTGGTTCTTGCTGCCGAGCATGGTGGAATAGAAAATCACGACGAGTTCGAGGAGATATCCTCATTTAGCTCCATTGGAAATTTGGGTCATTTTTACATATCCCCTCGGGGCGGTTATCAGCTCGTGAAGGGGCATAGTAGCCAGGTTAACAGATACCAATGGTCGAGGTATATCTATGTGGAAATCAGTCGAAGAACGATTGGGGGGTTTAGTAGGCCGATTCGAACCGGGTGGAATTTTTGACCTGGTAAGACCGAAATCGAGCTCTTCAAGTTTCTGAACTGATTTTAATCTCTTCGCCTTTGTGCAGTTGAACCCGTGAAGCGGAGGACTCCTAAGGATTCAGTTATCACGCTCCTTCGTAAGGATAAGAACCATATCCGTCATTGGCCCGACTTCCTATCCTATCGAATCGCTCGGAGCTATCCTCGGTTTTCGACAGGTAATGACTCGATCATCTTTTCCTTTCTTATCCGGGTCTCTTCTAACCCTTCTTTTTTCTCGTAGGTGATTTCTACGTCTCGTTGGAAGATAATTCTCCTGACGCTCAGCAGGGCTCGAACAAGAAGACCAGTTCAAGCCGAAGAAAGAAGGGTTCGACTCCATCAAAGAAGAAGACTACAACTGTGCGAACTCGACCCAAGAAATCTTCGATGGTGAAATTGAACCTCGATGTGGTGGATTCAGACGAGGAGTTCGAGCTTCCAAGGGTGGATCCCCCAATTGTAAAAGAGGGTCTTCGACCCGAGAAAGCCCTGATCACTCATGGTCGAGGTAAAGGATTGATGGGGGGACTGCTGGCGGAGAGTCGTCGAGCCGAAGAGGCTCGACTCGAGAGGGAGAGGCAGAAGGAGGTGGCTAAGCGAAAGTCGAGGGCCGAGGAGAAGAAGGGGGTGGAGACCGAAGCGAGGAAGATGAAGCGCGCAGACGAGGAGAAGGAGATGGCGAAATCCATCAAAGAAAAGAAGAGATCGGCCCATGAGGCCTTGGGATCTTGGGATCGAGTCGAGAAGGTGGCTCGATTTAATACAGTTGGTTTCCCAGTAGAGGTCGATCACCTATATGCTGGCGCGGCCGTTCGTGTGGGGGATGGTGATGGGTCGAGCCCATCTCCTTTTGAATTTGTTTTTGACTTCAGAGGAGGAGGGAAACATATTTCCCAAGTCCCCTTGGCCTATCTTCAGTTCGTCCGTTGCGTGCGAGGCAGACTTGACTTCCTTTCTCCACCTGCTGTCGACTCTTCTTCCACCGATCCGGATACGCGGTTCGCCATGTCAGCCATCTCCGTAAGTTTTCTTTTGATTTTAAGTATGGCCGGGTCGAGTTCGATCGAACCTTTCTAACCTTGTTTGTTCGATCCTTGTGCAGATGCTTGCTGGCTACAACTTCCTTTCTGATGCGCGATATGACTTGGATCAGAAGAACCGCAAGCTCAATACCCAAAATGGTGATCTGGTCTCTGAATCGAATCGATCGAAGGAGGATCGAACAAGGGCTGAATTGGAAGTTGTGAAGTTCAAGGACCTGCTGAGTCATTCTCAGCAAATTAATGGCGAGGTGATCGCTAGCAGAGATGAGCTTAGCTCGAAGGTTGCTGCCTTGACCTCAGCATTGGCCGAGGCGGAGGAAGCGAAGAAAGACGAGGTGTCTCGAATCGAGGGAGAGGTTGCGGGGCTTAGGAGTTCTTCGAAGATTCTGTGGCCCGAGCCGTTGAGGAGGTTAGGAAGAAAGCCAAGGATAAGCTTCGCCGCAGCATCGAGATCATGGAGGGGAGGAGCAGAGCCCAAACCGAGGCTGACCGCCTCGCATCGCTAGCCAGTCAAGTGGTTGGAGCCATCAGGAAGATGGAGAAAGCGGCTAAGGATGGAGTTCCGATCGATACGGCCAAGAAGGAGAAACTTGAAGCTCAACTTGATTCATATACCGCTGAGGCAGACTCGATCGTACTCCCGTTTCTCCCCACTGATTCTTCCGATGACGAAGAGACCGAGCCGAAGAAGAACGTAGCACTCGACATCTCGTCTTCGGACAGCTCTGACGAAGAGGCCGAGAGAAGCGAGGTCGATGGACGAACGTCGGTGGCTGGGAAGACTCCTGCCCTTACTCTTGCTGAGATCGAGGAGGCAGCGAATGTCGAGGCGGAGCATTTGAATCAGCTTACGGCCGAGCTTTTTGGTGATCAGAGCGAGGTGGAGGGCGATGCTGGTGTACCTGGGTCTGAGGATCGCGTCGCTGCTGGAGAGACTGCTGCGATCGAGGAGCCTGCTTCGATCGAGGCGCCCGCTTCAGTCGAAGAGCCTGCAATAGATGCTGCCACTGGAGAGCCGATCGCTCCTCTCTTCCCTGATTCGAACCTTGAAGAGCTAGAGACTGCTTCCTAGATTACTTGTGATCAACGGGATTCTTTTATGTACTTGTTTTTCTTTTCCTTTCTGAACTTGTTTACCGAGTCGTCACGGCTCGGGTTGTAGAAGTACTTCTTTATTACCTCGAATGCTTATTATCGAGACTACAGAGCTCGGGTTTTAATCTGAGAAAATTTACTCCTAAGTGTTAATTTCCGCTCGTTCCGTTTCCACCCTCGAACGTAGCCGCTTTTTAGATTGAATGAACATTTTGTCCAAATCTGAGAGTTTGATGCGATCGTGGTGCCGAGCCGTTGTAAGCTCAATCTTTCGATCCGAGCTCAGGCTTGACAATGACTATCTGAGATTCGGGCCCAACCTTTATGCTCGATGGGGGATTGGGTCCTGCGGTGCGAGCCTGAGCTCGGCTTATGTGAGTGTGATCCGTCTTGCGGCTAAGTGTGCGGGTAGTTTCCGACTTAACCACTTAGACATTCTTAGGATTCGTTGGGAATTCAAGCGACTATGAGAGTGTCGCGCTTTTTATAGTGATCGAGGCCTGGCCAGAGCTTCGATCGCGTGGTTTTTTTTTTAAGGTATAGCTGGACCTTCGAGAAGGCTACCTGCGTACCCGAGGTAGGATCAAGCCATTCGTAGTTCGAGTCGAGTCTTGAGCTCGTTTTTTTTTTTTTTTTTTTGGTGTCTAATATATACTCTATGAGACTCGAGGCGTTGAAATCGATGCGACTGGTATTGGTTGGGAGTTGTAATGGTATCGTTTGAGGGACATCGAGTTCCATGACCGTGGGATTGCGACGCCTTCAAGTGTCATTAGTTCGTACACTCAGGGTCGAACGAATTTCGAGATGAGGTACGAGCCCTCCCAGTGTGCTCCGAGTTTACCGGCTTGATATTCCGTGGTGTTTCGTATACCTTTCGCAGCACGAGGTCGCCTTCACGGAAGCTTCGACCCTGTACTTTACGATTGTAGTACTGGGCGGCTCGTTGCTGGTAATTCTGGATGCGAAGCAATGCTTGGACACGTTCTTCTTCGACGAAGTCGAGGTTATCGAGGAGCGCGATCTCATTGACCTCGGGGTTCTTAGGCATGGTGTTCCTGCAAAAAGGTGTTCGATCTGTCGACTATCTCGGAGTTATGCGAAATGCCCATAGGACGCCATCGAGCTCGTCGGCCCAAAGTCTCTTCTTTTCATCAAGTCTGCTTCGGCTTGGCCGTTCCCCTGCGGGTACCGAGGAGTCGATTTGTTGAGTTTGATCCTCCACTTCGCGCAGAAGGCCTCGAATGTGTTGGAGATGAACTGCGAGCCGTTGTCCATGACAATTTCGAACCGTAAACCGTGCCGACAGATAAGGAATTTCCAAACGAAGTTATGAACGTCGTTAGCTCGAATCATTGCGTATGCCTCGGCCTCGACTCATTTCGTGAAGTAGTCGGTGATGACTATGACGTTCCTCTTTTGGTGCGATTTGGGGAACGGTCCGATGATATCCATTGCCCACCTCATGAAGGGGTAAGCGGCGGCAGACGTGGTCATGGGCTCGGTTGGTGACTTGATCATGGGGCGTGCCGTTGGCACTTCTCGCAGCATCGTGCGTGGTTCGTGCAGTCTATGAGCATTGTTGGCCAGTAAAGCCCAAGCTTTTTGATCTTGAGGGCGAAGGTTCGACCGCCTGAGTGGCTTCCTCCAGCCCCCTCGTGCCTCTCGCGAGGGCTAGGTAGATTTCGCCCCCCGCGATGCATTGAAGTAGGACCCCTACTGCATTCCATTGAAACAGTTTTGATGCGTCGAGCTGCCCACTTGTCCTCCGGTAGAATTCCTTGTGTGATATACTTAATGATTTTCTCACGCCAGTCGGCGCTCGACGTCGATGCTCCTGGGATTGAAATTGGTTCGGAGTTAAGCTCAGGTTCAGTCTCGAGCTCCGTGATGCTCATTATACTGCTCTGGCCTCGAGGGAGTTCGATGTTGGGGTCCGGCAGTATTCCAACTGGGATAGTTCGATGCCGTTTGGTGCCCGAGCTCGATCCCAGTGATGCTAACGCATCCGCCTTGGAATTCTCGGCGCGAGGCACCTTGGAGAGGAGGAAACTATCGAAGTGATCTAGTATGATTTTCTCCGTTAGCTGCAGATATGCACTCATCCGATCGTCTCGAGCGTCATACTCGTGATTTAGCTGGTTTGTCACTAGCTGGGAGTCACTAAAAGCCTGTATGCGTCGCACGCCCATTTCCTATGCAAGCCTTAGGCCGACTATCTTGGCCTCCCACTCGGCCTCGTTGTTCGAGGCTCGGAATTCGAGCCGAAAGGACTGCTCGCGTACATGACCAGAGGGTGACACAAGTAAAATTATAATCCCTGAACCGTGTCGAGATGCCGATCCGTCCACGGACAGGTTCCAAATGTCGGGTCGTCCAACCGACTCGGTGCTAGGAGGCAGTTCTGTGACAAAGTCAGCCAAAACTTGAGACTTGGCTGTTGTTCTGTTTCGAAATTCGATATCAAATTCACTCAGTTCGACCGCCCAACGGGCCATCCGCCCTGACTGGCTCGGGCTGTGCAGTATAGCTCGGAGCGGTTGCGTCGACATGACCGCTATCGTATGGGATTGGAAGTAAGGTCGGAGTTTTCGAGCCGACATTACGGCGGCTTGTGTGAGTTTTTCAAGCGTCGGATATCGAGATTCGGCACCATCGAGCGCTTTACTGACATAGAAGATCGGCTTCTGATCGCCTCGATCCTCTCTGACGAGTACTCCACTGACCGCGGCGTCAGTGATCAATACGTAGAGGTACAGGGTCTCGCCCAGCTCAGGCTTTGAGAGGATTGGCGGTGTAGTCAAGTACTTCTTTAGATCCTGGAAGGCCGATTCGCACTTATCGTCCCAGGCGAAGCTTTTGTTGCCTCGGAGGAGTTGATAGAAGGGTAGGCTTTGATCGGTGGATCTTGAGATGAAGCGATTCAAGGCTGCGATCCGACCCGTCAAACGTTGAACCTCTCTTTTGTTCTTTGGAGAAGGTAGATCGGCTATGGTTGCGATCTGTTTTGGGTTCGCCTCGATCTCGCGTTGTGTTACGATGTAACCAAGGAACTCTCCGGAGGTCACTCCGAACGTACACTTTGCCGGATTGAGCTTCATGCCATATTGGTTCAATATTTCGAAGCACGACCTGAGGTGCTCGACGTGGTCGCCCGCCTTTTCCGATTTAACTAGCATTTCGTCTATGTAAACTTTCATTGTATCGCCGAGCTGCTCGGCGAACATCTTGTTTACGAGTCTTTGGTAGGTCGCTCCAGCGTTGTTCAGACCGAACGGCATGACCGTAGCAGTATGTTCCGCGCTCCGTGATGAATGCGGTCTTCTCTCAATCGTGCGGATGCATCTCGATCTGGTTGTAACCTGAGAAAGCGTCCATGAACGACAGCAGATCGTTTCCTGCCGTTGCTTCCACGACTCGATCGATGTGAGGGAGGGGGTAGCTGTCTTTGGGACAGGCTTTGTTCAGGTCGGTGATGTCCACGCAGACCCTCCAGCTGTCGTTCTTTTTCTTGATCACGACCGGGTTTGCCAACCATTCGGGGTATTGGACCTCGGTGATTGAGCCCGCGTCGAGCAACTTCGTTACCTCCTCGTTTACCGCTTTGGCTCTCTCCGAACCGAGTTTCCGCCGTTTCTATCGAATCGGTTTGAAGGTTGGGTCGACGTTCAATTGGTGGCTCGTGATGGAGGGGCTTATTCCCTTCATGTCTTTGATCGTCCATGCGAAGGTTTCGGCGTTCGTCGCGAGGAATTGTATCAGCTCGGATCTTATCGGGTCAATCAGCTCGGTTCTGATGCTGACGCGTCTTTCGGGGCGGGCCGAGTCGATCATGACCGACTCAAATACTTCTTTTCTTGGCTCCGAGGCATGTGACTGCTCCTTAGTTGCTGCTCTTTAACGAAACACGTTCGAGCCATCTTTTGGTCGCCTCGAATAATGAATACTCCGGTCGGAGTGGGAAATTACAAACATAAATGATAAGTTGATGGCACGGCTCGAAGCAAGATCAGCCATGGGGTGCCCATAATCACGTTATATACTGCAGGTCGGTCCACGATGAGGAACTTGACTGCCTTAGTTATGCCACCCGCGTACACGTCTAGCTTGATCGAACCGATGGCGAGTCAGGGGCTTCACGCTCGGCTTGATCTGGTTCTCGGGGATGTCCATGCTTACGAGTATCTTCTTAAAGATCACGTCGACCGAGCTCCCGGTATCGATGAAGACACGGGATACGTCGCAGTCTCCTACCCTGAGTTCGATCACCAAGGGGTCGTTATGAGGCATAGCAAGCCCCTTTGTATCGGCCTCAGAGAAGATGATCGGCATGTCAACTTCGGCTCCCACTATGTATTGCTGCGCTTGGATTGCCATCTTCTCATGTTGCTTGAGCGATCGAACCGACCCATGCACGAGTTGGGCTCCTCCCATAATCATCAGGACCTTCCTCTTCGAGGCTGAGGGTGCGTCGGGCGATACCTGCTGGTTGTTGAGTCTCTTCGGAGCGACTGGGGGATTCGCATTTCCCACAGGTATTTGTTCGAGCTCGGGCCTTGGCGCTTCATTCTTTTCTGCTTGAGTTGGGGGCGATTCGACCGCTATTTCACCTTTGTTGTACTTGCCCAACAGGACGTTCATCAGGCTGCGACATACTGAAGTCGCGTGGCCATACTTCTTGTGGAATGTGCAGTAGGACTGGCCGTCCTTAGTATATTGGCCTCGCACCCACTAGTTGGATTGCCCCTGGTTCGACTGATTTGATTGGTTGGTCGAGCCGACCTGGTTCACCTGGAGCTTAGCCTTGTAATCTTGATCATAGTGTTGTCGGGGTTCTTGATAGTCATCCTCGATTCGTTCTTTTGCTGACTTAGGCTTAGGTGCAGGCGGCTTGAGTGCCGAGTGCCTTTTTGAGTTCATTGCCTTGTCCTCTTCGACGCGGATGAAACCACTCGCACGGTGCAGTACGTCGTCGAGTCGGTGCACTTTATGCTGCACGAGGTCCCTTTGGAACTCTGACTCGTGCCATAAGCCTTGCTTTAGCGCGCTTATCGCCGACGAATCTGGGACGCTTACTTTTGAGATGACCGCCTTGAAGCGATCCATGTAGTTTCTTAAAGTTTCTTTCGACCCTTGAGGCTCGAGGTCGTAGAGGTCCGAGTCTGATGCGGTGTCGTGCAAGTACAATGAGTAGTGTTTGACGAATGCGAATGACAGTTGAAGGAAATCATCGATCGAGTTCGGTTCGAGATGGGAGAACCATTCCAGGGCTGGGCCGTCCAGGTACTCGACGAAGGTTTAGCAGTTCGCCGCGTCCTTCTGATCAGTAGGGAAGTGTTGTCGGCTCATACCGTGCAAAACTAAGATATATTAAATCCTGATTTAAAACAAAACATATGGGTAAACATCAGTTATAATTTTTTTTTTTTTTTTGCTAAATAAGTAAACCTATAATTACATCATGCGTTTCAATCATATAACATAATAAGTATAGAAACAGTGAATAAATGTCTTTTATTAACGTTGCCTAACCATTCATATATATATAGACTCACTATATTTCATTATATAGACTCATATATAACATTTTGTAACGGTAAAATGTATGTGTCAAAGGTGAAAAGCGGAGAAGATATATTGGGAGATTTTCTCCTGTTTTAATGTGATCCGAACCAATGCTCAGATCATGTGGAGTTATGATCGGTGGATTTTATATTATTTTAATTCTCTTACGTTCAAATGTTTTAATGGCTGCCGTTACAGATCAGATTTAATTGATTTTCCTGTGTTAGACTTAGACCTGAAAGCGTGTCAAAAAAAAAAAAAAAAAAAGAGTTAGACCTGAAATTTGAATGTAAGAGTTAGAGATTGGATAATTGATTATATGTTTAGTGGGAGAGTATTATACGATTAATTTGACATGTCGTTAAATTTGCTTTTTTTAATTTCTGCAGGAAGAATGTTAAAGTGATGGCTTTTTATTAGACATGTAGAATTTGTAAGTGGTATAACCTTTGATTCGTAATGGACTTTTTGTAAGAATGTTTCTAGTGAAACTGGTAAAAAGTTTGATTGAACGCCACAAAATAAAAGAACATTGTTGAGGAGTTAAAAATATATACTATTTGTTGTTGTTTTTGTCATTTACTCCCAAAGAATACATGAGAATATTCATATATGGCATTTGCATGGAATCTACTTGAAAGTTGGATAAACAATAAAAGCAAAATTATCAATCTTTACACAAACTGTTGAAATGTATTTGTGCTTTACCAAGCTTCATTGGTCAAATGTGAAGTTTCCTCTTTTCATGTAAGCCAGAGAAGAAAATTAGCTAATTTGGTATTTTTTTTTAAAAAAGAATCATCTTGTATGTAGAGAGTCTGATTTTTAGAAGATCCCAAATTCATATTTGTTCCTATTCTTCTTTTTCTTAAACTAATTTGTCTAAATAAGTTTTGTTTTTAGTAAGGTGTCTTAATGATTATGCATATTTGTTCTCATAACATGTTTGCGTGTTTTTGCCTAACATAGATTCATTTTGCTTCACTTTACTTGCTCTGTTTTTTTTTCCCCCATTATTTGCTCTATTTTAGTTTGATTTTAAATTTATGTAGAGATTCTTACTACTGTAAAGTGCAAAGGAATGTTTTTGTTCCTTACTTTACTTGGTTTTTACCCTAACCAATTATGAGGGTTTCTTGACATTACTCTACCCCTCTTCCAAGTGTTTCCTACTTTTTAGAAACCAACACCGGATCTTGACCAGTTCATTATAAGGAAATAATTTTTCTAAAAAGTAGGAAACAACACCGGATCATGTTTTTATTAGAATTGATCATGTTTTTATGTGTTGGCATCATGATGGAGAACCAAAAATATGCCAAATGATGGATCTAAAAAGTAGGAAACAACACCAGAATTGATCATGTTTTTATGTGTTGGCATCATGTTGGAGAACATCTTCCAAGGCCATAACAGATTGGTATTAATCAGTCCCTCACTAATATTAAATAATACCCACAATCCATGTATATAACCATCTCCATGTCATAACTTTATTATTAGTATACAATTAGCAACAAATAGACACCATAACATCACTTTAACCAGTTGATACTCATCACCGATTATGCTAGACAAATAACAACAGAGCATAAGTTACCTATCAAAAAGTTTCAAGGAACTACAATATCAAGGAGTGTAAGCTTCAAGCATGTAAACTCTTGATGGTAGCAACTGAATAGAGAAAGCCTGCATAAGGACTCAACATGAAGCCGTTTGAACATTTACGTAAGCTACAAGTTCCCCATTGATTTCAACTCCCATATCAAAAAAGTTCAACTTTATTGTTGCCAAGGGTACTCATTACACCTGAAATCACCATTAACATGTATGAACACATAAATAGCAAACATATGCCGAACGATATCAAACACATAAAAACCAAAAATATGCCAAATGATATCAAAATGAAATCAAACCGCCCAAAAACATGTATGTGATTTTGATCATCAACTTCTTAAATAGGAATGATAGATGCACTTACAATTCATAACAGATATAAGTGATAATAATGGGTCCGAGCAGACGACAATCATTCCAGCATGAGCACAAAGATGGAATGCATTGGTGTGCAGTGACCCAGCTTGGTGCCAATTCTTGTTCCAGCAAATAATAGAGAATAATTTTCGAGTCATTTCAATAACCTCAAGAGAGGGAAACAAACCCTCAAGATTTGTATATTTCGTAAGCCCATTCGTCACCTATTGCGAGCAAGTTACTTTTGATAGCAAACAATGCTGTGAAAATGAACTGAATCAATGACAATTAGCATGTGGAGTGAAAATTGAGTGGCAATTTATTTTTAGAAAATCATATAAAGATATTTAAAAATGAGAAATCACCTTGTTTTGATTTGTAAAATTTTGCACTATCCCAAAGAAAGACGAGATCGTTGAATCAGTTTACTTGGTGGCTTAACGTATAAGACCTTGTTCAAAATTTCGGATCATCCATGGGATTGATCATGTAAGTGCTGGTGTCTTCTTCCTTGTTCAAAGAAGCTGCAAATATAACCGATAAATCAAACCAAAAAAGAGTAAAGAAACAACTTTGGAGAGTTTAGATATAGGAATCCAATTAGCCTCATATCCAATTAACCTTTGTTGGTGTAGACCGGACATAACTCATGATCGTGATCATATTCTCTGCTTATTTGGATCTAGATTTGCATAACACAAGAAAAGAGATTATATGAAGAGAAAAAATAAGATCCAGAATTTTAAAGATTGAGAGTAAATATATATATATATATATATATATATATATATATATATGTTCAATGGTACCTGTAATCAAAGGTCTAATGTGTTAGGGTACTCTCGGATTCCAGCAATCTTGCCGCCTCGATACATTTCCGATGAGACCTTCTTGTAGAAGATTGTGGTATTGTTGAGTTTGGACTGGTGGTATTAAGCAATCGATAGCAGAGTTCTACGAGGAAGAACATGAAATTGAACATGTTTAAGGTATGAGTATGTGAAAGAGAGGAGAGGAATGCATGACCTTTTTGTCAAGGAGGATGAGGAATATGCCGGCTGGTGCACAGTTGTTGATGGTGTTGGACGAAGACCAGAATCGAAGGAGGCGGCAGAGTAAGCGGTGAGTGGAGCGGCCTGGCCTTAATTCGTCGAATGTAACATAGTTAAGAGGGGTTCAAATTAGAGACTCGGTGTGACCTATTGATTGCCAAGCAAAGTTTGGGTGAGATTTTGGGGATTTTAAGTAAGATTATAATATAACTAGGTGAAAGCCTGCGCTGCGCGCAGACCGAGTTTCTAACTATATTTTCAATTATGATTTTATCTTAGTTCATTAAATCTTCTGCGTCGTGATCACTTTTGCAATCTCCATGTCTTTCCAATGTTGATGCAAACCTTCCATTACACCATGAAAGACTCTTTTTCTACCAAAAATAGAACATGCTAATTTGAAATTTGTATAAATCACTCTTCTATCATTGGTTAAGAAATTAGAAAAGGTAAGCATGGATCTACTGAGATCCTACCAAGAACGAAGCTGGTGTTCATCTTAAGGCCTATTCTTCTCAAGCATTATCTTTCTTCATTTGTCAATATCTCGACGTTATCATCTTGCTCATAAGGTTTCATAATTAATTCGGTTTGACTAATTCCTTTTTTTATTTCTCTATCTTTGATTTTCGCTAAAAAAAAAGTCGCATTCCATATAACTTATATCAGAATGAGAAAAAGCTTAAAAGATGCATTTTTGTGAAGTTAAAAGGCTTTCACTTAAAAGTGGAAAGCTTTTGTTCTTGGCTCTGAAGTTTATTTTCTACTTTTGTTTTCTCACCTTTAGTCTCAAGATTTTTTTTTCTCTATTTCCCCGAATTTCAAAGTTCTTAACCGTCTGAAGAACTAATTCTTCGTTTCCTTAAACTCTTCTCAAACTTCTTAACCTACTGAAGAATTAATTTTATCTTCATGAAAAGGAATAGTTATCATCTAGGCGCAACTCTCATCATCCTTTCATGCTTTGATCACGAACCATCTGAATAATTTTTCTTGAAATTTAATTCTGTATTACACTTGTACAAAATGAGGAAGACAACTAAAAAAATATCTTATCGAGGACGAAATGAAATGGTAAATCTTGAGAAATCTTCCTCAAGTAGGTAAGCTCTTTATCAGTCCTTCTTGATTAGCACTAATAAACATTCGGTCTTCATGTATTCTTGAAAACATAAAAAAAGGAAACACTATATCAAATGAACATCAATGTTTTTCAAGTTTTGATGGAAGAATTTCAACGAAGTATGGACTAACCAAACATTTATTATCTCTTGAGCTCGCTCCATATTTCGAGAAAGAGGAATATCAAATTTCACCATACCAAGCTTGTTTAATCTCCTGATAGATCTAATATCTTCCACAATATTTTCTGTAACCCAACATGTTATATGAAATAGATAATCATTGGCCTTATGTAGATTTCTAGTCACGTACTTGTCAAACTGACGTTGTGGTCCCTACGTTAGATTTTTTTTTATTATAAGTATAGAAAAGAGAAAACAACCATTAGAAAAGAGAAAGAAATTGTTTGGAAGTAGATGATGAAGCTCTCACATATTCTTTGGTTTCTTCTTTGATGATTGTCTTTATGAGAAACTCGATTAATCTTTTATTGCTAATTTTTACATGATATAAATTACATGATTTATGTAATTGTATAGAACTTTTATTGTCTTCCATTCATCTATCTACATTTAAATTTCTTCTTTGTTAAAATAAGTCATTTTATTATTTCAATTACTATATTAATGACTTTTCAAATTCTTATGTTAACAAATGCATAATTAATGTTTTTTTGCATGTACATAATTTTTTTGAATTAAAAATAATAAATTCAAAACCCAACATTAGGTTTCCGATCATGATTCTGAGGTAATCTCCGTTCTCAGTGTGCTTTCGAAGTCGGCGTGTCGTTTCTGTTTTTAGAAAACCCTAATCCGGTTTAGTAGAAACTCCAATTGGTTTGGTTTAGTTAACCAGGCTGGTTTAGTTTGGTTTAGTTAACTGGATTGGTTTGGTTTGGTTTAGTTAACCGGATAGGTTTGGTTGGTTGGTTTAACCGACTGGTTTGGTTTGCCTTGTTCATCAGGCAAAGGAGGAGAGTTGCCAAAGGTTGAGGTCTGAGGCAACTGATAGACTAAGGTGAGTGCGTGACCATGGTCCCAAGTGGATGGAACATTAGGATTCCTAGTGTTAGGTTGATTGATGGTTGGATTATTGGTTGATTGAGATGTTTGTGTGGTGCAATCGTTTCTATGTGTTTGTTGACATTTTATTGCAGGTGATCGTGTTTCCGCAGGCTTGGAATCGAGCCAGAGAGGAGATGGCTCGATCCTAGCGTCACTGCGAGGGGGTGTCAATCGACACTCATGTGATTTTGTTTTGCTTGTTGTTTGTTGTGTTGTGTGTTTGCGTGGTGTTTCATTTACCTTGGTAATTAGCCGAGTAGATGGGATGACCGCCTCACTGTGGTGGTGGAAACCTACACAATTGAAATAGTCAGTGGTCTAGGTCTGAAAGCTCTGAGATGAAGAACCCTCAGTGAAGATCTCAAGAGAGTTTGTTAATAAGCTTTTGCAATCGTTACAAGTAGTTTCTGTGAAAAATTGCGGATCCTATTTTTAGAGGTATCCTTGGTCTATTTATACAAGTCTAAGTCGGCCTAAATCTATGCCTAAAGAGATATGCTCAAATCCATAAATCTTCGGGATTCTCTCTCAGCATAGTCGGCGCCGCCTCTCGGTTTTGACCTTGTCCTCGTTATGGCCCAAATCCGAGAGCTCGTCTTCTAGGCCCATTCCTGCAGTAGAGGTCGGCGTGACTTGTTACTCGTGGGCTCACGACTCATTCTTTCCAATGTGGGCCTTCTAAGCTCGGCCCATTCGTTGTCTTGAAGTGAGATGATCGTAACGGTCTCTTGGAGTCTAAATGACCACTATAGACGTCGTCTTAGAAATGTGCCGGTCCTAGTCCCAGTTACTCTGGAGAGCCGGTCCCAGAGACAGAGCTGGTCCCTGAGAGATAGCTGGTCCAGATAACTGCGCGCCTACCTCTGGTACTCAGTCATTTTAGAGAGCTCGTCCCAGAAAGCAGGAGAGCTAGTCCTGGTCCCAGTCACTTTAGAGAGCTCGTCCCAGAAGACAGGAGAGCTAGTCCCGGAAACAGAGCTGGTCCAGATAACTGCGCGCCCACCTCTGGTACTTAGTCATTTTCTTGACGATCTCTACCGGAGTGAGATCTGACCCCAACACTCACTAAGTATTTGTGATAATACTCATGCATCTTTTTTCCCATGTGATGCAGGTAAAGGTAAAGTGTGATCGTGGAATCACGGCTACGAAGAGGGAGATGATCTGGGATCTCGGTTGTGTGGTTTATTTCTGTTGTTGTTGTTAGAACTGGCTAAGTTGTAGTTTAGTTCTGGAATGTTGGAATTGATCATTGCTGATTTTGGTTTATGTGGTTTGAAAGAATGCATTGGTTTAGTTATTTGAGTTGATTGTTTTATTATCCGTTGTTGTATGGTCTGTGTGTTTTACTTGGTTGTTGAGGATAACATTTATGGGAATGCTAGTCCGATACCAAGGGTTTAATGTTTTAATTTTTTTTTTAAAAGGGGTTGGGTATGAAATAGATAACCATTGGCCTTATGTACATTTCTAGTCACATACTTGTCAAACTGAAGTTGTGTTCCTTGCGCTAGATTTTTTTTAGTACAAGTATAGAAAAGAGAAAACAACCATTTGAAAAGAGAAAGAAATTGTTTGGAAGTAGATGATGAAACTCTCACATATTCTTTGGTTTCTTCTTTGATGGTTGTCTTTATGACCAACTCGATTAATTTATTTTTGCTAATTTTTACTTGATATAACTTACATGATTTATGTAATTGTATAGAAATAGATAACACATTGGCCTTATGTACATTTCTAGTCACGTACTTGTCAAACTGAAGTTGTGTTCCTTGCGCTAGATTTTTTTTAGTACAAGTATAAAAAAGAGAAAACAACCATTTGAAAAGAGAAAGAAATTGTTTGGAAGTAGATGATGAAACTCTCACATATTCTTTGGTTTCTTCTTTGATGGTTGTCTTTATGACCAACTCGATTAATTTATTTTTGCTATTTATATTTAAATTTCTTCTTTGTTAAAATAAGATATTTTATTATTTCAATAAATATATGAATGACTTTTCAAATTCTTATGTTAACAAATGCATAATTAATGTTGTTTTTGCATGTATATAAAATTTGTGAATTAAAAATAATAAATTATACATAAACATTTGATGTGGAAATGAAGTGGAAGATGATGTGTCTTCATGAGAAGAGAGAAAAGCTTTCTTTATATATATAGATGTAAGTGTGTGCGTCTTACTTGAAACGTACCAGTGGAATTTGGAAAGCATAGTAATGAGGGGAGAGAAGAAGTTTTTTGGATTATAGTAGTGAACTTAAGAGTTTCATTGATGACAAGATGAAGGAAAACGCTCGGTTTGTAGAGAAGTCGAGGAAGAAGATGAGATAAGGTTATAGTGTGGGCTTTTATTTTTGAGGCCCAATAAAAGTTGTGATAGACATTTGCTGACATGGCAAATTCATTGGATAGGAAAATTCAGAATTTTTAGATGACGTGGACACCCTAAAGAAGCAGGAATTCTTCCCCTTTTATATAAAAGAGATTAACTTTCCATTTCTGATTAAAAACTAATATTGTTGAAGATTAGGAAGAAAAAGATTAGATTTAAGACTTATTTTTAAAATAGTTTGTTTAAGGAAAGTATATAATTTCATAATATAAGATTCTAGATTTAGGGAACTTAAACTAACTTTAATAGAACATACATTCTACCAACCAGCAGAATATAGACTAAGAGGTAGATGAATGCGGTAGAATACATATGGTACAAAGCGTAGAAGACAAAGGAAATAACATAAATCAATTTCTGCATTTGATAGTAACGAGACAAATTGTGGAATGTGCATTCTGCATTATGTGGAAAGAGAGCAATTGGTAGAATAGAGCATTTTATCCGTGGTAGATTTATATTAAATGGTAGAAAACGAAATCTACCGGTAGATTTGATCATGGTAGAAGAAAAAAAAAATCTTTTTTTTATAAAAAAATATTAACATAAATAGATATGCCTTCTACATTATGTTTTTGTATTTTTCTTATTTTTAAACGATATAAAACCTATTTATTTTAAATTTTCAATGTTTATTGATTGGTAATTTAGAAAAAAATTGACACAAAAAAAGTTAAAGGTTAGTGGGACAAAATCTACTCCAATTTGGGTCAATTTGGCAAAGGCTCATAATAATAATATATATATACTAGGTGAGTACCCACGCATGCGCGCGGATTTTGTCGTAAATGTATATTGCTTTTGATTTATATTTGTTACCTAAATAATTTGTGACATATATTTTTAGTGTTTTATGTTGTTTTTATTTGGATTTATAAGGTTATGTTTTTGAAAATATATTTGAATCATATTTTTAATTTATATGCACTTAGAGGAGAAGATTCATTAATTCATGCTTAAATTGCATCCTTAGTAAAAAATGTGTTATTTTGAAGTAATTAAGATAATTCAGGTTATCTTTTTGAAAATACAACTGTATAACTACTTCTTTAGATCGATGTTTCCAATGAATTTTTCTATTTAAATGAGTTAAAAGGTTCATTAATCCATGGATAAATTGTTTTTTATAAAATAATTGTATTATTTTGAAGTAATGAAGATAACTCAGGTTATTGTCTTGCAAAAAGTAACAAAATTAGTAGAAACTAACATTAGCAATATAATTTTCCAAGTATAAAATAGAGAGAAGAATATGTGGATACTTAAAGATGATGAAAATGTTTCATTTCTCCTTATCTTAATTCATTTCTTCGTCTCTTCTTATTGGTATGACACTTAACATCTCCTCATAAACATCTTCTTATGTACCCCTCACCAACCAAATTGTATATCCTTTCTCTTCCGTTTTTTTTTCTTCCCAGAAAAAAGCACTATAAACAAACGTGTTGCGTTACATTTATCTTATTTCTTTGCATTTATCTTTCATAAATAATTTTTAATTCTTAAATAGATTCAAGTCAAATATATTTTCCAAAACTCTACTTGAAGATTATGAACTTAAAAGGGTTTAATCCTAACAAACGTTCAACCATAAAAATTAAATTCGAACATTACATAGTTAACCTAAACATAAATAATATTTTAAGTCAATTATATTTTAAAAGTGGCTTTATGAATTTCTTTTTAAAATATGACATTATATAAAGTGGCACTTCTCAAAATTTCACTTACTTCGAAGCATACAAATTTATATTTTTTCTTCGCTTATAGTTACATTTAAAATTTTATTTTTGTTAAAAAAAATTTTACAAAACACAAATAAATTTACAAAACACATAGTTTAAAAAATATTAAACTTATTTTTGTGTAGATACTTTTAGTATGTTACTTAACAAAACAATAATTGCTCTTATTCTTTTTTTCATTTTGGTTATATAATTGAAATTATTGTTTTAAGGATACCTTCATTGTGTTTTTCCTCTACTATATGTAAGACTTAGCAACTTCTATTTTTACTATATGAATTTAGCTCTAGATAGACTTATTTGTTAAATTGTTAGGACATGTTTCATATCTTAATTTGTTTTGTAATACTTGCGATACAACTTAACGTACTGAAAATATACAAAATGTGAAATATATTAGTGTAACCAAATTTAGTAAATCTATTATTATTCCAATAACTATGTATACATATATATATATATATATATATATATATTTATTTATTTATTAGTATAACATTGTGACTTTTCAAATTCTTTTCATAATGTTAGCATCAAATATATAATTGTTAAATAGTACTTATGTGTATTGAATTTAAAATTTAAAAAATAAAAAAAGAATATGAAGTGGAAATGATGTGGATGGTGATGTGTCTTCATGAGAAGAGAGAAAAACTAACTTTATATATTTTAAAAATATTAAACTTATTTTTGTGTAGATACTTTTAGTATGTTACTTAACAAAACAATAATTGCTCTTATTCTTTTTTTCATTTTTGTTATATAATTGAAATTATTGTTTTAAGGATACCTTCATTGTGTTTTTCCTCTACTATATGTAAGACTTAGCAACTTCTATTTTTACTATATGAATTTAGCTCTAGATATACTTATTTGTTAAATTGTTAGGACATGTTTCATATCTTAATTTGTTTTGTAATACTTGCGATACAACTTAACGTACTGAAAATATACAAAATGTGAAATATATTAGTGTAACCAAATTTAGTAAATCTATTATTATTCCAATAACTATGTATACATATATATATATATTTATTAGTATAACATTGTGACTTTTCAAATTCTTTTCATAATGTTAGCATCAAATATATAATTGTTAAATAGTACTTATGTGTATTGAATTTAAAATTTAAAAAATAAAAAAAGAATATGAAGTGGAAATGATGTGGATGGTGATGTGTCTTCATGAGAAGAGAGAAAAGCTAACTTTATATATATAGATATACTAGAAACTTTTCTAGCACTACATATTTTAGGCTTTTTTATCAACAAAAAACGTTCTAAAGTCCCAATAAATCTCATGATCCTCATCAAACCACCGTTTTGGGGTTTAAGTTAGTATCCCTCCAACGTTTAAGTTGTTTGATGAGATCGGATCATAGATCCGTTTTATAGATTTAAGGTTTGTAGACAAGGTTCGTTAGTAGTTACATATAACAAATACTACTCTATTTCACTTTGATTCTTCAAAGCCATTATCATATATATATCACACTTGGGTTGTGATTTCAGTTTACGGATAGACAAAATATATGTGTTGTGTTCATACCATCTCCCCAAGCTTCGTTCTTATGAGCGATTGTAATTCTATAATATATTTTTTTGGCAATTCAACAATCCGGGAGTTTACATTTTAAATATATGATTATGAATTTTAAAATACAGATTAAACTGTGGTTTGTTTGTTGTATCTTCTTTTGTTCTAGAGAAAATATGTTTCTCATAAATTCTTACATAGCTTCGTCTGATCAGATTTTGAGATTTAATCTATTGATAGCTACATGATTTTGTATAGTGTTTGAATTGTACAAGGTAAATTACATAAATTTATATTTTTAGTATATGTACCATCCAATATGTACTTAAGTGAATATTTGCCGCCATAAATTACACCAAACGTATGCTTCTCTACTGGTGGATTGTTTCACACTTGATACTTTGTGTTGTTGAATCAGCTATGAATTTTTCTAGACAAATATATGAATAGTCGCTGAGTGACTAAGTGATAAAACATGAAAAAATATATATTATTCATAGGGGAAAGAATGAAAAAACAGATTTTCTCGCGAAGAATGCTCGAACCCGTAGCTCAGTTTTTTCCTATGTTAGCACTTCTCTTCCGCATTAGTTCAAGGATGCTTCTGTATTTTTGTAATTAATAGGAATAAGTGTATTCGTGACCAAAAAAAAAAGTCGCTAATTAAGTGACTTACTTAAAAGAAAAGGATATACATCTTACCAAAAAAAAAAGAGAGAGAGGATATACACTATATAGCGCTTACGTCCTGGTGACAAAGTGATTGTGAATATAATTTTTACAACCTAAGGTGACTGCTGTGAATTTTTACAAACGATTATAAATTCAGAACATAAGACAACCAAATTATAACTATTGTGACACCCGTGAACCAAAAACTTAGAGAAGAGGATTCAATTGGACCGAATTGTTTAATTTTAATTGTTCGGTTTGGCTGGTTTGGGTTAAGGGATTTATAAGAGAGATCAGCCTTCCTTTCTTGCAGAAAACGTGTTAGAGGCTGAAAAATTGGAAGAGATGAGGAAATAATTTGTTTGTGGTGTTTTATAAGAGATGGAGATGAAGACAGTTCTGACACGTTTTAGAAGAGTTGAGAAACGGACTTTCTAATCTGTTTGGATTGGAGTGAAACTTTTAGGGTAAGTTCTCCACTCTTATATCTATATTTAGGCGAAATCGGATTGACATTTGGATGACTATTCTGAGATTTATTGTCGTTTCCCGAGAACGATTCGTGCAGAATTGGATCTGCGATCAGTCCACTTCGTGGATCTTTTCCCGTCGAACCAGAAGGAGTTAGTAGACGATCTGCATATCGTTGGAAAGGTCTAGCTCTCACTATTCCATATCAGGTTTTCGATCATTATTCCGAGGTAATCTCAGTTCTCAGTGTGCTTTCGAAGTCGGCGTGTCGTTTCTGTTTTTAGAAAACCCTAATCCGGTTTAGGAGAACCTCCAATTGGTTTAGTTTGGTTAACCAGATTGGTTTGGTTGGTTTAGTTAACCGGTTTGGTTTAATTTTGGTTTGGTTTAGTTAACCGGATTGGTTTGGTTTGGTTTAGTTAACCAGATTGGTTTAGTTAATCGGATTGGTTTGGTTGGTTGGTTTTACCAACTATTTCTGTTTGGCTTAACTGACTTGTTTGGTTTGCCTTGTTCATAAGCAAAGGAGGAGAGTAGCCGGAGGTTGAGGTCTGAGGCAACTGATAGGCTAAGGTGAGTGTGTGACCATGGCTTCTGGGCCGATGGATCGTTAGGGTTGCTTGGTGATAGGTTTGGAACGAGTTGATGGATCTTGTGATGATTGAATGTCGTTGTGTTTATTGGTTGTTGTGTTGTAATTGTCGTTTTGTGCAGGTTTCGTGCTGACGCAGAGGAGAAATCGATCCGAGAGGATTATGATCGATTTCCCAGGATTCTGCGAAGGGCCTGTCGAACGACACACCCGAAGTGTGTCGAACGACAGACCAGTATGGAGGCTGTCGAATGACACACATGAGGTGTGTCGAACGACAGCCAGTTCACATGCTGTCGAACGACACCTAGTGGTAGTGTCGAACGACAAGCATGTTCAGAGGGTGTTGATCAACACCTAGTGGTAGTGTCGATCGACAGCCTGTCTGATAGGCTGTGTTGGGCCTTCATTATTTGTGTGCTGTGTGTTTTGTTTGATTGTCTTAGCGGTCCATCGTGCCCGAGTGTGCAGTCGTAGATGGGATGACCGTCTCACTGGGTATTTATGATAATATTCACGCATCTCTTTTTCCATGTGATACAGGTAAAGGCAAATTATGATCGTGGAATCACGGCTACGAAGAGGGAGATGATCTAGGGTCTCGAGTTTCGTGCTTGGTGTTGTTTTGCTTTTATTGTTTTAGAACCGCTGTTAGGTTGTTAGATTCTTTTGGAATGGTTAATTGTGATACCGGTTATCTTAAGTTTTAATGGAATTAGTTTATTTGGTTGAGATGTTTGGTTATCCGCTGTTGCTTGTTTTCTGTGTTTTGCTTGGTTGCTGAGGATAGCATTTATGGGAACGCTAGTCCGAGAACAAGGGTTTATTGTTAAAAAAAAAAAAATGGGTCGGGTCGTTTCAACTATTGTTGTCATATAACAGTTTTACAAGAATTATTTTAATTATAGAACATGTTTCTCCTTTGACCAAAAAAAAAAGAACATGTTTCTCTAAAATCATAGAACTCAATTAAAGAAGGTCTAATTTTAAGCATTTTAAACGAAACAATTACTTCGCCCTTTTTTAATATAAAATGTTTTAGAAACTTGTTTTGTTTTACAGTAAAAAAATATTTTCAAAATGATAAGAGTCAACTTAAAAACAACAACATATATTTGCAAACAATCCTTCAAAAATGAAAGAAATACTCAAACAATAATTCACGTACTTTAAGTTCATTGAGAATACGAGGAACTTCTCCAAAACCCCTTTACGAATACTCAATCTTCTTACTATTAGCAACAATCTGCGTAAAAACCATAATAGCACAAACCCTGATCAATAAAACATAATAAACAAAATAAAATCATAAAAAATCTTACCCCAATACACTTGAACATATTAACCACATCATAAATTCTCCGCATCTTAACTCCTAACAATTTTAGATACCAACAACAAAATTCAGGATAATAAATCTTTATCTATAATCTATTTAATATCGAAATCTGATACAACAAACAAAAATCCAGAGAATCTATTGATAATAGGCATACAAAATCCAATATGAAATCAAAATTAACGGATAATATATAATCAACCTAATAATTTGGCAGCATCATCTATCTCGACCAGATCAACACCTTGTTAGTTATAGCTTCAGGAACTCGATTACACACAAAACATTTCATTAAAAATCAGTGAAACAATAGGAAATAGTATATGAGATGATTAAAAAAAGTAGAGATAAATTTACTTGGAGACTAGAAATCCGAGAGATTTATCCTTGCGATTGTAAGATTGCTGACCAAGAGATTTCATTTTCTTGAGAGACAACAGAAAATATTTGCATAGAAAAAAGGTAAATGAGATAAGAAATAAGAAGAGCTTATGTAGGGAGATAGGTAGGGTGTGTTTCACAGCAAACCCTACACCTAAACACACCCTATCTCTCTCCCTATATAAGCTCTTCTTATTTCTTATCTCATTTACCTTTTTTTCTAGGCAAATATTTTTTGTTGTCTCAGGAAAATGGAATCTCTTGGTCAGTAGTTTTACAATCACAAGGAAAATCTCTCGGACTTCTAGTCTCCAAGTAAATCCCTCTCTACTTATTTAGATCATCTCATTTACTATTTCCTGTTGTTTCACTGATTTTTAATGAAATGCTTTGTGTGTATTCCGTTCCTGAAGCTATAACTAACCGGGTGTTGATCTGGTCGAAATAGATGATGCTGCGAAAGTATTAGGTTGATTCTATATCATCCCCTAATTTTGTTTTCAGATTGGATTTTGTATGCCTATTATCAATAGATTCTATGGATTTTAATTTGTTATATCAGATTTCGATATTAAATAGATTATAGATAAAGATTTATTACCTTGAATTTTGTTGTTGATATTTGAAATTGTTAGGAGTTGAGACGCGGAGAATTTATGATGTGGTTAATATGTTCAAGTGTATTGGGGTAAGATTTTTTATGTTTTTATTTTGTTTGTTATGTTTTATTGATTTGAGTTGAACATGGTTTATGTTGTTATGGTTTTTTACGCATATTGTTGCTAAGAGTAAGAAGAATTAGTATTCGTGGAGGGATTTTGGAGAAGTTCCTCGTGTTCTCAATGAACTCGAAGTACGTGAATTATTGTTTATTTTTTCATTTTTAAGGATTGTTTTTAATTGAGTTCTATGATTTTAGAGAAATATGTTCTATAATTAAAATTCACAACAAGCCCTACATCGAAACTCTCTCTCTCAGTTAGTGACCAAAATAATAAATGCCCTAATTGTTTCTGTAAATAAAGAGCTAGTTCCTTCAAAAAGAACCAACCCAAGTCGCTATATAAGATTATGTATATTCTCAAATTGGGGAAAACTTACACCATACATTTTTGTTTTGGAGAGGCCAAGAGAGTCAAATTACCTTGGAATGGGCTGAAATTTTGTATACAGATAGCTCATTGAGTTAGATTTTCAAGGGAGCTTAATCGTGCCACTGAGAGTTATATTCAAGAAGTTACAACTGAATAGACCTGATGCACCATGCAATCAAGCCCGTTTACCCATTCCTAGACTATATGTTCAACTATTCAAGAAAACATGTTGAGACATCACCATTCGCTACAAAAACCCATAACTAGGTGAATCTTCAACATGAATCGAGAAAAGTATTATGGATTGAAAATCTTCTTATGGGACTCTTCTACTGGCCAAAATCACTATACCAACGTTGGCCGATACATACCACTTCCGAGACCCTCTTAAATGGGAGAAGTAGAAGAAGAGGAGGTTTTAAGAGTGAATGACTTTCTACTCTCACTCTCGCGCGTGGATTTCATATGTTTCTATTAGAAGGAAAAGTGTACTTTACACGCTATAAAAGGCGTGTGGGAAGCCTTGTAACCATATTCTTGCACGCTGATTGCATTTACTAGGAATGATGCAGGGTTTATATGCTTTTTAACGGGTTTTTTTGGGGTGTGACTATTTTTTTTGGAAAATCAATCATTGGTATTAGTTAACAGCAAAACAGAGATTAAGGATAAGATTATTCTTTATATTCTCGTTAATGATAATGTTTACAGAAAACACTCTTTTATAAGAGGTGTTGGTTTACAATAACCATGAAACAAAATCAATTGAGCTAACCGGTACGGTCCGGATTATTTTTAATACACTTTTCCTTCTTTACTTTAATATTCCCCCTCAAGATGGCATTAGGATATTGGATAAGGCCATCTTGGAAATGAGAGACTGAAAAGGAGTAGGAAAGAGAGGTTTTGAAAACACATCAGTTACAGTGTTGTGCTAACATGTAAATTTTTGATGAGGTCACAGACCACCAATTCTTGAACTTTATGATAGTCAAGTTTGACGTATTTGGTGCGCTCATGGAATACTTGGTTGTTGGTGATATTTATAGCAGTAGTAGAGTCACAAAAGAAAGCAATAGGACCACGCTGAGGTGCCTGCAACTCAGTGAGGAGATAAACTTACCATTGGACCTCTTTAACAGCAAACACCATTGCTCTGTACTCGGATTTTGTAGAAGATTGGGAAACATTTGGTTGTTTCTTGGATTTCCAAGAGATCAAAGAGGGACCAAGAAACATACAGTATCCAGAAGTATAACGTCAAGAATCTGGACAAGACACCCAGTCTGCATCAGCAAAAAATTTGAGAACCAAATCAGACGTAGCAGAGTAAAACAACCCTTGTCCAATTGTGCCTTTAACATAGTGAAGCACTCTATAAGCAGCCTTGAGATGCGCAGCCGTGGGAGAAGCTGAGAATTGACATAACTTGTTGACTGCAAAGGTGATATCATGACGAGTTATGGTCAAATACATCAGCTTGCCTACTAACCGACGATATGCAGTAGGATCATCAAGGACTGGATCATTGGTGAAGGCAGAAAGTTTAACATTGGGATCCATAGGAATGGAAGCAGGTTTACATGTTAGCAGTCCAACATCATTAAGGAGTTCAAGAGCATATTTCCTTTGACAGACAACAATACCTTCACTTGATCTTGCGAGTTCTAGACCAAGGAAATACCTCAAAGGACCAAGATCTATGAGCTTAAAAGCTTTGGCAAGATCCAGTTTAAACTGAGCTGCGGCGTCATCACTGCTACTAGCAATGATTATGTCGTCAACATAAACCAAAACAGCCAAAAAGTTGGAGCCATCAGATTTCAGAAATAGAGTGTGGTAATTGTGGGATTTGGTGAAGCCAAGATCAACAAGAGTATAACTGAATTTGAGGAACCATTGTCTCGAAGCCTACTTCAACCCATAAAGGGATTTCTTCAAACGACACACTGGATGAGGAGGCAGAGATTCCCCCTCCGTTGGTGTGTATCGTGGTGGTAAACGCATAAAAAATTCTTCATCTAAGTCACCATTAAAAAAAGCATTGGAAATATCCAATTGGTGAAGAGATCAGGTTTTAGCTGGAGAAACAGCAAGGAGAGTTTTGACAATGGTTAACTTAGCCACTGGAGAGAAAGTGTCTATGTAGTCGATACCTCCCTCTTGTGTGTAACCTTTGGCTATCAAACGCGCTTTATAGAGTTCAAGAGTACCATCAAAAAGAAGTTTGACTTTGTATATCCAGCGACATCCAATGGCATGCTTGTCATGTGGCAGAGAACAAATTTCCCAAGTGTTTGTGTTCTCAAGAGCAAGAAGTTCCTCATTCATCGCCAATAACTATTCATCAAATTTCTTAGCTTGGTTAAATGTGGTTGGCTCATGATATTGAGTCATTGCACACACATAGGCCTTGTAATCTTCAGAGAGCTTGTCATAAGAAAGATAACAAGACAAGGGATCAGGAATATCTATAGCCACCATGTTGCAATAGTAATCCTGGAGATAGGCAGGAGGCTTAGAGCTACGTTTTTCAGCATCATGAGAAACAGTAGGAACAGGGGGAGCCAAGAGGTCAATAACTCCTCAAAAAAAGTCTGTAGGTCCAAAAGGATCTGATGAAGAAATAGATGGAACATCAGACGAAGTATCTGGAGAATCAATAACAATAGAGGGATCTGCAGCAGAAGGAGCAACAACTGTAGGAGTTGAACTCACAACTACAGGAGAAGCTTCTTCCTCAATAGCTGCTGATGTAGGAATAACATCATTGTTATCAGGAGAAGGAAAATCCTCAAAAGAGTCCTCCTGAGAATTAATAAAAGGGAAGATATCTTCATAGAAAACTACATTCCGAGAGATGGAGATAGAATGAGTTGTCAAATCAAGAATCTTATATCCCTTGTACCGAGCTGGATAACCAAGAAAGACGCATGCCTTAGCACGAGGCTGAAACTTGGTACAGTGTTGAGAGAGAGTAGAGGTGTAGCATAAACATCCAAAAACACGCAAGTCACCATACTCTGGTACCTTAAGATTGAGTACCTCAAAAGGGGACTTTTTTTTAGTAGAGGGGAAGGCAATCGGTTCAGAAGAAAGACTGTAGTCAAGACACAATCTCCCCAATAATCTAGAGGCATGTAAGCTTGGAACATTAAGGATCTGGCAACATTGAGGATATGCTGATGTTTCCTCTCTACAACTGAGTTCTGCTCAAGGGTCTCATTACATGAATGATAAGAGACGATCCCTTTAGACTTGTAGAAAGCTTCAAATCGCAGTACATGAGCGTTATCTGAGCGCACTCCTTTAACCAAAGTACCAAACTGAACTTCAACCATTTTGACAAAATCTGGAAATAGAGTCAATACCCCAGCTTTACTGCGCAACAAGTATATCCAAGTAAACCGAGAATGGTCATCAACTATGGTGAGAAAATACTTGTAACCATCCACTGTGGGAACTGAGAAAGGACCCTAGACATCAATGTGAAGAAGGTCTAAACACTCAAGTTATTATTCGAAGGGAAAGAAAGTCGTTTTTGCTTTGCAAGTGGACAAATTGCACAATGAAAATGATCATTACTTCTTTCTTTGATTCCAAGTACATGTATAAGGTCATCAACTTTGGAGAAAGATGGAAGACCAAGTCTATTGTTCCATAAGGCATAATCAACAATAACATTGCAAGAAACTATAGTATTAGCTGAAGAAAACTTAGAAAGATGAAGCTGATGAGTGTCCAACACGTACAGATTGGAGATTTGCTCACCTTGACCAATCATCATGTCCCTCGTAGGATCTTGATTAACACAAGTGTTGACATCAAAGATAATATGATAGCCTAAGTTCTTTGTGAGTTGACTAATACTCATCAAGTTGAGGCAAAAATCAAGGATAAAAAGCACATTGTTAAAAACAAGGAGATCATGCAACTTAACACTGCCAATGCCCATTATTTGAACTCCCAAACCAGTGGGTAATGTGATTGATCTCTTCAAAGAATCAGACAGACTGAGGAACAAAGATTTATCATGACAAACATGATGAGTGGCTCCATTATCAATGATCCAAGATTCAGAAGACAAGGCATTATTGGTGGCTCTCAATATTCCAACAAAACAAAGAGTAGAAGAAGAGAAATCCATACCAGGTAAAGCCGTAATGGTAGCACCTGAGGTAGAAGCTACTGGAGGACTGAGCCAAGTAGGAGCATCTTGAAGTTGGGAATTGCAATATGCAATGAAACTTTGTATCTGATCTTTGGAGAGGTTCTTAATCAAGTCTGAAGTTACCAGAGAAGGTGTGGAGACCTGAGGAACAACAAGTTTGACAGATTTCTCCAAAGAAGCAGGTTTATCAGAGTCAGACTTATGTTTGTGCTGAAAACCAGGAGGGTATCCATGGATCTTGTAGCATTTGTCCACCGTTTGACCAAAATAGCCACAATGAGTACAGGTTGGACGACCACTCTTAGGAGGATGAAAGGAAGCTATAATCCCTGAAATTGGTCAGAAGTAGCAACATGAAAGGTAGAAGCATTGCAAACAAGAGCAAGATACCTCTAATTGTGATCTTGATCAAGAAGCCACCATTTGGCTTTTAATGGTGGCATATGATTCATTCAAGCCGGCCAAAAACTTCACAATCATGGAATGTTCATTCTTAAAAGTCATGGAATTGCAACAAGTACAATGGTGACACACATCCGAGCAATCAGCACCATCTAACTCATCCCATAAAGTTTTGAGAGTAGTGGAGTAGGTAGCTAGATCCATAGTACCTTGTTGTAAGGACCATATTTGTTGTGACAACTGATATGATCTAGACAAATTTGTGATGTTTAAACGAGTTGATAGATCCTTCCATATCTCAGAGGCATCATTAAAACGCAGAATGCTTTTATAAATTTGCTTCAAAACAGTGTTAAGGATCCACGATTGCACCATACTATTACATCGTGACCATATACGACAATTTCTATCAAATTCAGGGACGACGCCTGATCTTACGCGTAATCGCCATTTTAGCTCGGAATGAAGCTGCAAAACAGTGGAATAACCGTTACAGAAAACGATCTCCGGCGGAATAACCAGAGAAACAAAAACCCAAACAAGAATGATCGGAAAAACATCGATCAATCGAAAAAAGAGAAGTGGAAACCGACAGAAAAGGAACGAAAAAAGCTTGTTGTTAGCTCCGGCGATGATACCATATTAGTTAACAGAAAGAGAGAGATTAAGGATAAGATTATTCTGTTATATTCTCATTAATGATAATGTTTACAGAAAACACTCTTTTATAATAAGAGGTGTTGGTTTACAATAACCATGAAACAAAATCAATTGAGCTGACCGGTACCAGTTTATCTTTAAGACACTCTTCCTTCTTTACTCTAATATTTCCTCTCAAGATGGCATTAGGATCTTGGATAAGATCCTAATGCCATCTTGGAAATGAGAGACTGAAAAGGAGCAGGAAAGGGAGGTTTTGTAAACACATCCGCAAGTTGCAATGTTGTGCTAACATGTAAAGTTTTGATGAGGCTACAAACCACCAATTCTCGAACTTTATGACAGTCAAGTTCGACGTGTTTGGTGCACTCATGGAATACTTTATTTACATTGATATAAACAAAGAGGGATAAAAAAGACCAACTTTAGGTAAAATGGTATAACACGTTTAAGAGTTTTCTCTTTATTTCGTTTAAAATATGTTTTACAACCATGCATATATTTATGTTGTTAGATAGGTTGACTTTTAAAATTCTATAATCTATTACATTACATGATTAGTAGAATTATATTCTTTACTCTTTATTAAATGATATTTTGTTTGTAATTGTTTTTTTTTTTAATTCGGGCGTATTCAACCAAAACATCTTATAAAATGAGATGAAAAGAGCAATAAAGATGTTAGCTATTGGATATGGTATTATTACATATCCAATCCATGAATTTTGACGGTAATAACAACTATCTCGATTTCGACTATTGATTCCAAACATTAAAGCATGACTAATAAAGTGTTAAGTATGAATACTTATCATGATGATAAAGACGGCAATAGAGAGATCAGATATTTGAAAGAGTACCTTAGCATCGAAGAGCAAAAAGTTATTCAAAATTTGAAGCGGAGAAGTGGAAAGATTTTTTCTTAGCCTAGGCGGCTAGGGTTCAGCCTGGTAAAGACTTGTACTCATTATCTTATATATACGGAAAAAGGGGTTTCAGCATTAAAGATAATGGGCTTCATGGATTTATAATGGGTATCTATTTAATGGGTTCATACGGCCTTCTTCATCGGCTAAAACCTCTACTGGTCTCTACAATTTATTATTTTAATAATTTATATCTAATTTAATCATTTAAATATTAAATAAACTAGGACTTAACTTCCCGACTACATTTTTAAACAAAAATTATCAACACAATTAAATTAAAAGTACAATTTATTTCAACACATGCAAACATAAACCAATAATCATCCTTATTATATTTTAAATTATGGTTATTATCGATTGTTAAATCGAAGTAACCCAAATCGAATTTATCATGACTATATAATAATTATATTCAGAGTTATATTAACAATTTGGAATTTTTTACCCTTCGATTAAGAATTCGAATCAAGTCTAATTATTAAGAATTCGGAATTCTTTACCCAAATATGCACAGTTTAAAGGATTCCAAATTTCTATTCACACAAATTAATTTTTTTTGGAACTTCTATGATAATAAAAAGATCAATAATTTATGGAAAACTTATGAAAAATTCGGAAAGACATAACCCTCAAAATAATCATATAGCGGTTATTTCTAAAAAGACGTGAATTTACACATTATTTGAAAGCATGTAACCCTACAAATTTGAAAAGATACAACCCTTTGAAATAACCATAAAATAGTTATTTTTTGAATATTCGCGACTTTTTGAATATTCGCAACTCTACAAATTCAAAAGACACAACTCTTTAAAATAAGTCTAAAGCGGTTATTTTCGAAAAGACACATCCCTTCAAAATAACCATGAAGCGATTATTTTGCTGAAAATGAGACTCTACGAAATATATTCGAAAACACGTGATCTTACAAATTCAAAAAGACAAAATCCTTCAAAATAACCATAAAGGGGTTATTTTTAAAAATACGAGGATCTATGAAATATTTTTGAAAAAATACGGTCCTGCAAATTTGGAAAGTCATAACCCTTCAAAATAACAAAACAGCGGTTATTTTCGAAAAGAGTTGACTCTACGAAATTTGTTTGAGAAGATGCGACCCTACAAAAAAAAAAGAACAACCTTTCAAAATACCCATAAAGCAGTTATTTTTAAAAATACGCGACTTTATAGAATATTGTCAAAAAGATGCGACCCTACAAATTTGAAAAGATACAACCCTTCAAAATAACCAAAACGTGGTTATTTTCGAAAATACACAACCGTATAAAATATTTCGAAAAGACACGATCCCAAAATATATAATAATTATGATAATAATAATAATGACAAACTTTTTTTGAAAAGAGGCATCTCTACAAAATAACCATAAAGCATTTATTTTTAAAAAGACACGATCCTACGAATTCGAAAAGACACAATCCTTCAAAATAATAAAGCGGTTATTTTTAAAAGGACGCGAACCTATGAAATATTTTCGAAAAGAACGAGAAGGTTCAACGTAAAAAATTATTTATTTATGAAAATATGCAACTCTTTAGAAAAAACCACTTTTATAAAAAGACACAACTCTTCGATTATAATAATTATTTTTCAAGAACAAATTTTTTTATGAAAAGACAAAACTCTTTGGAAACAACCGCCAATTTTTTTACGAAAAGATACAACTCTTCGGAAAATCACTTTATACGCAAGGACACAACTCTTTGGAAATTAACCGCTTTTACGAAAGGACACGACCTTTTAAAGATCGAACTCTTCGATGATTATAAATATTTTTCGAAACTAATGTTTTACGAAAAGACACAACTTTTCGGAAAAAAACCGCCATTATAGTTACTAACAAACATAACTCTTTCGAGCAAAACCGCTTTATACGAAAGAACACAACTCTTCGATAATAATTGATATTTTTAAAACTTTCTTTTTAAAAAAAGACAAATCTCTTCGGACAATGACCCATCAAAAAAACCATAAAGCGGTTATTTTTTAAAATACGCGACTTACGAAATATTTTTAAAAAGACACGACCTTACAGATTCGAATAGTCGCAACCCTTCAAAATAACTATAAAGCAGTTATTTTCGAAAAGACACAACTTTACAAAATAGTTTTTCAAATATTGAACCCTAAAATTTATAGTAATAATATACCCAACCGTATATATATATATATAAATATTTTCAAAAAATACACAACCTTAATATATATATATATATATATATAATTATCTAATAAAATTATTTTTTACGAAAAAACACAACTCTTCGATAATATTATGTATTTTTTAAATAAGCTTTTTAAGAATAGATACAACTCTTCGGGACAAAAAAAAAACCTTTTATGAAAAGAAACCTCTTCGGAAAAATCACATTTTACGAAAAGACACCTCTTCGGAAAAAACATCTTTAACGAAAAGACACGATTTTTACGAAAAGACACTACTTTTTACGAAAAGACACGACTTTGGTGGCGTTTCAAAAGCATCATTTAGAATAATATAAATAGATACTAAGCAAATATACCCAATCATATTTATAAATATTTAAAAAAAATATACAACCTTAATATATATATATATATATAATTTTCTAATAAAATTATTTAATAAAAATATTTTTTACGAAAAGACACAACTCTTCGATATATATATAAATATATATATATAGATATATATATATATATAATTATTTTAAAAACTGTTTTTTTACGAAAAAGACACAACTCTTCGGGGGAAAGACCCAACTTTTACGAAAAACCACAACTGTTCAAGAAAACGTTTTTTACGAATGGATACAACCCTTCGATTGTTTTTTTTTAGAAAAGACACGACTATACAAATTTGAAAAGACATTTCTTCAAAATAACTATAAAGCGGTTATTATTGACTACAAGACACAACTCTTCGGAAAAACCCCTTTTTACGAAAAGACACAACTCTTCGGAGAAAAAACCAACTTTTACCAAAAATCGCAACTCTTCGGAAAATCGGGTTTTTACGAAAAGACACAACTCTTCGATAATATTATGTATTTTTTAAATAAGTTTTTTACGAAAAGACACAAGTTTTCGGGACAAAAAAACACCTTTTATGAACATACTTGTATTGCTCATGAACCGTTCGCGTGAGCATTTCATATGCTGACTTGACCGTAAAGGAACCATTCGTGGTTTCACCCCATGAGAGGCGATCAAATGCCCCTGTAACCTTATCCACCACCATAGAACCGAGCTCCAATAAGTTATCATTACTCAAAAACGGTTCTAGCCCCGCATAGTCCCAGGCTCTGCCCTCAATCCAATAATCACTAACCCTCATATTACCCATACCGTCGGGGATATCAGCCCTAGCCACCTCACTCCAAGCTCGATTACTCAACCACTTATCGGACCAGAATCGTACCCTTCTACCATCTCCCAGAACCCAGCAGTACCCTCTCAATAAAACCTCTTCGATACCTATCTCAATGCTTGTCCATGTGGACGATCGACTTCATTTAAGACCCCGCCAAGTAGGATCATCAATCTCTCCAACCTTATACTTGCAGCGAACAACCTTTGCCCATAAGCTCTCCTTGTCATGTATCAATCTCCACCCAACCTTAGCGATGGGTGCTTTATTCATTTCACTTGACTTCATGATACCTAAATCTCCTTCATAATTTTCATAATTTTCCGCATGTCTCCTCTCCTTGAGATCATTATTTTCATAATTTTGTTATCAACTAATGCTTTTAAAATCGGAACGGCAACTAAACCGATCGAAAATGTATTCGGGTCATGAGTGAGTATGGTCCCACCGAATTTGATGATAAATTTGAAAATATTTGTATATTTAATTTTCTGTACTTTTTATATATCTCTTTTATAGAAAAGGGAAAAAAATTAGACTTCTTAGAACCTCGACGTCCGAATAAATAATCAGCCAATATCAATACAATTTACGGACACCTCATTTACTAATGCTCATTTCCGTAAAAAAATTACGTCCAATATCCATTTGGTTAAAATAATATGAATTATTTGTGAATAACAATATACAAAATTAAAATAATCTACTATGGATAAGTTTGTATAGTTTAATTTTGGCTTGTGTTTACATTTTAATCAAAATATTATTTTTCTCCAATAGATCAATATTGTTTTTAATTTTATTCAATAGTATATTCGGACATTTGGATTAAACATTATTTTTTGTAATTTTACGTAAACTTATAAAAATGTTCATGTTGAAATTTTGTCATTTGTGTATAACTTTATATATAATATATGAAGTTTACTATTAATTTACATAAAATTATCAATTGAATAAAAATAATCAAAGTTAATGGGCTAAGGGGGGTGATTGGTTTATGGATTTTAGTTGATTTGTGGATTTATAAATCTCTGCTATTTGATTTGTAAATCTTATAAGACTCAGAAATCTCTGTAAATCTCAGATTTTCCCCTCGGATTTGATCCTTTGTATTTTTGACATAAAATCCTATCAAATCCACTAAAATCCAAAGTGAAATCAAATCCATAAATAAATCCGTAGGATTGAATAACACGTGATTTATAATGATTTCAATTAGGATTTATAAATCATAGAACCAATAACACTGGATTTTAGTATGAATTTTAAAATCATAAAACCAATAACACTAGATTTTGCTTGGATTTCCAAATCCATTAAATTCCTTAAACCAATAACTCCCCCTAAGTATTCAATAGCCCATAACTAATTGAATGAGTTTTTTGCCATGTCACAATTGACATGGCTTTTATTTTGCCTAACTTTGAAAGAGAATGAGACACATAAGCATATTTGAAAAAATCATCTCCCTAATAATATTTAGGGGATGAATTTTAATAAATTTCTGATTAAAAACTAATGATGAAAAACCGGATTTACATTTATTAATAATTATCTATATTATTTACTTCCCTTTTAAATAATATTTACTTTCTTTTTCTGATTAAAAACTAGTATTGTTGAAGATTAGGAAGAAGAATATTAGATTTAAGAATTATTTTAAAAATATTTTGTTTAAGGAAAGTATATAATTTCATAATATTAGATTCTAGATTTAGAGAACTTAAACTAACTTTAATAGAACATACCTTCTACCAACCATCAGAATATAAACTAAGAGGTAGATAAATGCAGTGGAATACATATGTACAAGGCGTAGAAGACAAAGGAAACAACATAAATCAGTTTGTGCATTTAATAGTAACGAGACAAATCGTGGAATGTGTATTCTACATTATGTAGAAAAAGAGCAATTGGTAGAATAGAGCCTTTTACCAGTGGTAGATTTATATTATATGGTAGAAAACGAAATCTACCGGTAGATTTGACCATGGTAGAAGAAAAAAAGAAAATTATAAAAAAATATTAACATAAATATATATGCCTTCGACATTATGTTTTTGTATTTTTCTTATTTTTAAACATTATAAAACCTATTTATTTTGAATTTTCAATGTTTATTAATGAGTAATTTAGGAAAAATTTGACACAAAAAATTTAAAGGTTAGTGGGACAAAATCTACTCCAATTTGGGTCAATTTGGCAAAAATCTCATAATAATAATATATATATATATATATATATATATATATATATATTAAAAACTTTTCTAGCACCACATATTTTAGGCTTTTTTATCAGCAAAAAACTTTCTGAAGTCCCAATAAATCTCAGGATCCTCATCTAGCCACCGTTTTGAGGTTTAAGTTAGTATCCCTCCAACGTTTAAGTTGTTTGATGAGATCGGATCATAGATCCGTTTTATAGATTTAAGGTGTGTAGACAAGGTTCGTTAGTAGTTACATATAACAAATTCTACTCTATTTCACTTTGATTCTTCAAAGACATTATCATATATATCTAACTTGGGTTGTGATTTCAGTTTACAGATAGACAAAATATATGTGTTGTGTTCATACCATCTCTCCAAGCTTGGTTCTTATGAGCGATTGTAATTCTATAATATATTTTTTTGGCAATTCAACAATCCGGAAGTTTACATTTTAAATATATGATTATGAATTCTACAATACAGATTAAACTGTGGTTTGTTCGTTGTATCTTCTTTTGTTCCAGAGAAAATATGTTTCTCATAAATTCTTACATAGCTTCGTCTGATCAGATTTTGAGACTTAATCAATTGATAGCTACATGATTTTGTAAAGTGTTTGAAATGTACAAGGTAAATTACATAAATTTATATTTTTAGTATATATACCTTCCAATATGTATTTAAGTGAATATTTGCCGCCGTAAATTACACCAAACGTGTGCTTCTCTACTGGTGGGATTGTTTCACACTTGATACTTTGTGTTGTTGAATCAGCTATGAATTTTTCTAGACAAATATATGAATAGTCGCTAAGTGACTTACTTAAAAGAAGAGGCTATACATCTTACCCAAAAAAAAAAAGAGGATATACACTATACAGCGCTTACGTCTTGGTGACAAAGTGATTGTGAATATAATTTTTACAACCTAAGGTGACTGCTGTGAATTTAAACCATAACAAAACGATTAAGAATTCAGAACATAAGACAACCAAATTATAACTATCTTTGTCATCTAACAGTTTTACAAGAATTATTTTAATTATAGAACATGTTTCTCTAAAATCATAGAACTCAATTAAAGACGGTCTAATTTTAAGCATTTTAAACGAAAAAATTACCTCCTCTGTTTCTTAATATAAAATGTTTTAGAAACTTTTTTTTGTTTTGCAATAAAAAATATTTTCAAAATGATAAGCGTCAAATTAAAAATAACAACATATATTTGCAAACAATCCTTCAAAAATGAAAGAAATACTCAAACAATAATCCACGTACTTTGAGTTCATTGAGAACACGAGGAACTTTTCCAAAACCTTTCCACGAATACTCACTCTTTTCACTCTTAGCAACAATCTGCGTAAAAACCATAACAACACAAACCATGATCAACTCAAATCAATAAAGCTTAATAAACAAAATAAAAACATAAAAAATCTTACCCCAATACACTAGAACATATTAACCACATCATAAATTCTCCGCGTCTTAACTCCTAACAATTTCAAATATCAACAACAAAATTCAGGATAGTAAATCTTTATCTATAATCTATTTAATATCGAAATCTGATATACCAAACCAAAATCCAGAGAATCTATTGATAATAGGCATACAAAAATCCAATCTGAAAACAAAATTAGGGGATGATATATAATCAACCTAATACTTTGGCAGCATCATCTATCTCGACCAGATCAACACCTGGTTAGTTATATCTGCAGGAACTCGATTACACACAAAACATTTCATTAAAAATCAGTGAAACAATAGGAAATAGTATCCGAGATGATTAAAAAAGTAGAGAGAGATTTACTTGGAGACTAGAAATCCGAAAGATTCATCTTTGCGATTGTAAGATTGCTGACCAAGAGATTCTATTTTCCTGAGAGGCAACAAAAAATATTTACCTAGAAAAAAGGTAAATGAGATAAGAAATAAGAAGAGCTTATGTAGGGAGAGAGGTAGGGTGTGTTTAGGCGTAGGGTTTGCTGTGAGGTTTTTGGTGGGGGGGAAGGGGAGCAAATTATTACACTATATGGATATGGCTAAAAAAATACACTATGGTCTAGTGGCAAGTTAATTCATTGATTTGACCTTTATTTGGAAGTTTATTTTATTTTTCTAGATAATTGGCATAATATAATGTTTTTAAATATAATGTTTTTAAACTTATTATAGCTAATTATCCAGAAAAATAAAATAAACTTCCAAATAAAGGTCAAATCAATGGATTAACTAGCCATTAGACCATAGTGTATTTTTTTAGCCATATCCATATAGTGTAATAATTTGCTCCCCTGCCCCCCACCAAAAACCTCACAGCAAACCCTACGCCTAAACACACCCTACATCCCTCCCTACATAAGCCCTTCTTATTTCTTATCTCATGTACCTTTTTTCTAGGCAAATATTTTTTGTTGTCTCAGGAAAATGAAATCTCTTGGTCAGCAGTTTTACAATCGCAAGGAAAAATCTCTCGGACTTCTAGTCTCCATGTAAATCTCTCCTACTTTTTTAGATCATCTCATATACTATTTCCTGTTGTTTCACTGATTTTTAATGAAATGTTGTGTAATCCATTTCTTGAAGCTATAACTAATTGGGTGTTGATCTCGTCGAGATAGATGATGCTGCCAAAGTATTAGGTTGATTCTATATCATCCCCTAATTTTGTTTTCAGATTGAATTTTGTATGCCTATTATCATTAGATTTTCTGGATTTTGGTTTGTTATATCAGATTTCGATATTAAATAGATTATAGATAAAGATTTATTACCCTGAATTTTGTTGTTGATATCTGAAATTGTTAGGAGTTAAGACGCGGAGAATTTATGATGTGGTTAATATGTTCGAGTGTATTGGGGTAAGATTTTTAATGTTTTTATTTTGTTTATTATGTTTTATTGATTTGAGTTGATTAGGGTTTGTGTTGTTATGGTTTTTACGCAGATTGTTGCTAAGAGTAAAAAGAATGAGTATTCGTGGAGGGGTTTTGGAGAAGTTCCTCGTGTTCTCAATGAACTCGAAGTAAGTGAGTTATTGTTTGAGTATTTTTTTTCAGTTTTAAGGACTGTTTTTAATTGAGTTCTATGATTTTAGAGAAATATGTTCTATAATTAAATTTCACAACAAGCCCTACATTGAAACTCTCTCTCTCTCCGTTAGTGACCAAAATAATAATTGCCATAGTTGTTTTTGTAAATAAAGAGCTAGTTCCTTCGAAAGGAACCAACCCAAGTCACTATAAGATAATGTATATTCTCAAATAGGGGGAAAAACTTACACCGTACGTTTTTGTTTTTGGAGAGGCCAAGAGAGTTAAATTACCTTGGAATTAGATGAAATTTTGTATCCAAATAGCTCATTGAGTTAGATTTCCAAGGGAGCTTAATCGTGCCATTGGGAGTTATATTCAAGAAGTTACAACCAAATAGACCTTATGCACCATGCAATCGAGCCCGGTTACCCATTCATAGACTATATGTTCAACTATTCAAGAAAACATGTTGAGACATCAAATTCGCTACAAATACCCTATAACTAAGTGAATCTTCAACATGGATCGAAAAAAATATTATGGATTGAAAAATCTTCTTACGGGCCTCTTCTACTGACCAAAATCACTATACCAACGGTGGCCGATACATACCACTTCCGGGACCCTCTTAAATGGGAGAAGTAGAAGAAGAGGAGGTTTTAAGAGTGAATGACTTTCTACTCTCACTCTCGCGCGTGAATTTCATATGTTTCTATTAGTAGGAAAAGTGTACTTTACACGCTATAAAAGGCGTGTGGGAAGACCTTGTAACCATATTCTTGCACGTTGATTGCATTAACTAGGAATGATGCAGGGTTTATATGCTTTTTAACGAGTTTTTTTGGGGTGACTTTTTTTTTTGGGTGTGACTAGTTCAATGGAAAAATCTATCATTGGTATTAGTTAACAGAAAGAGAGAGATTAAGGATAATATTATTCTGTTATATTGTCATTAATGATAATGTTTACAGAAAACACTCTTTTATAATAAGAGGTGTTGGTTTACAATAACCATGAAACAAAATAAATTGAGCTAACCGGTACGGTCCGGTTTATCTTTAATACACTCTTCCTTCTTTACTCTAATATTCCCCCTCAAGATGACATTAAGATCTTGGATAAGGCCATCTTGGGAATGAGAGACTGAAAAGGAGCAGGAAAGAGAGGTTTTGTAAACACATCCGCAAGTTGCAGTGTTGTGCTAACATGTAAAGTTTTGATGAGGCAACAAACCACCAATTCTCGAACTTTATAAAAGTCAAGTTTGACGTATTTGTGCGCTCATGGAATACTTGGTTGTTGGCGATATTTATAGCAGCAGTAGAATCATAAAAGAAAGCAATAGGACCACACTGAGATGCCTGCAACTCAGTGAGGAGATAAACTAACCATTGGACCTCTTTAACAGCAAACGCCAATGCTCTATACTCGGATTATGTAGAAGATTGGGAAACAATTGGTTGTTTCTTGGATTTCCAAGAGATCAGAGAGGGACCAAGAAACATATAGTATCCAGAAATAGAACGTCGAGAATTTGGACAAGACGCCTAGTCTGCATCAGCAAAAGCTTTGAGAACCAAATCAGACGTAGCAGAGTAAAACAACCCTTGTCCAACTGTGCCTTTAACATAGTGAAACACTCTATAAGCAGCCTTGAGATGAGCAGTTGTAGGAGAAGCTGGGAATTAGCACAACTTGTTTGACTACAAAAGTGATATCAGGACGAGTTATGGTCAAATACATTAGCTTGCCTACTAACCGGCGATATGCAGCAGGATCGTCAAGGACTGGATCATTGGTGAAGGCAGAAAGTTTAACATTGGGATCCATAGGAATGGAAGCTGGTTTACAGGCTAGCAGTCCAACATCATTAAGGAGTTCAAGAGCATAAAGGTCAATAACATCTTCCTCAGAAAGAGTCTGCAGGTCCAAAAGAGGATCTGATGAAGAAACAAATGGAAAATCATATGAAGTATCTGGAGAATCAGTGACAATTGGGATCTGGAACAGAAGGAGCAACAGTTGTAGGAGTTGAACTCACAACTATAGGAGAAGCTTCTTCCTCAATAGGTGATGACGTAGGAATAACATCATTGTTATCATGAGAAGGAAAATCCTCAAAAGAGTCCTCCTGAGAATTAATAAAAGGGAAGATATCTTCATAGAAAACTACATTCCGAGAGATGGAGATAGAATGAGTTGTCAAATCAAGAATCTTATATCCCTTGTACCGAGCTGGATAACCAAGAAAGACGCATGCCTTAGCACGAGGCTGAAACTTAGTACAGTGTTGAGAGAGAGTAGAGGTGTAGCATAAACATCCAAAAACACGCAAGCCACCATACTCTGATACCTTAAGATTGAGTACCTCAAAAGGCGACTTGTTTTTTAGTAGAGGAGAAGGCAATCGATTTAGAAGAAATACTGCAGTCAAGAAACAATGTCCCCAATAATCCAGAGGCATGTGAGCTTGGAACATTAAGGATCTGGTAACATTGAGGATATGCTGATGTTTCCTCTCTACAACTGAGTTCTGCTCAAGGGTCTCATTACATGAATGATAAGAGACGATCCCTTTAGACTTGTAGAAAGCTTCAAATCGCAGTTCATGAGCGTTATCTGAGCGCACTCCTTTAACCAAAGTACCAAACTGAACTTTAACCATCTTAACAAAATCTGGAAACATAGTCAATACCTCAGCTTTACTGCGCAACAAGTATATCCAAGTAAACCGAGAATGGTCATCAACTATGGTGAGAAAATACTTGTAACCATCCACTGTGGGAACTGAGAAAGGACCCCAGACATCAATGTGAAGAAGGTCTAAACAGTGAGCACTCATGTTATTATTGGAAGGGAAAGAAAGTCGTTTTTGCTTTGCAAGTGGACAAATTGCACAATGAAAATGATCTTTATTTCTTTCTTTGATTCCAATTACATGTATTAGGTCATCAACTTTGGAGAAAGATGGATGACCAAGTATATTGTGCCATAAGGCAGAATCAACAATAACATTGCAAAAAACTGTAGTATTAGCTGAAGAAAACTCAGAAAGATGAAGCTGTTGAGTGTCCAACACGTACAGATTGGAGATCTCCTCACATTGACCAATCATCATATCCCTGGTACGATCCTGAATGACACAAGTGTTGACATCAAATATAACACGATAGCCTAAGTCCTTGGTGAGTTGACTTATACTCATCAAGTTGAGGCGAAAATCAGGGATAAAAAGCACATTGTTCAAAACAAGGAGATCATGCAACTTAACACTGCCAATGCCCATTATTTGAACTCCCAAACCAGTGGGTAATGTGACTGATCTATTCAAGGAATCAGACATACTGGGAATTGCAGTATGCAATGACACTCTGTATCTGATCTTTGCAATTGGAGAGGTTCTTAATCAAGTCTGAAGTTACAAGAGAAGGTGTGGAGACATGAGCAACAACAGGTTTGACATATTTCTCCACAAAATGTATGTTTATCAGTGGCAGACTTCTGTTTGTGCTTAAAACCAGGAGGGTATCCATGGACCTTGTAGCATTTGTCCACCGTGTGACCAAAATAGCCACAATGAGTACAGGTTGGATGACCACTCTTAGGAGGATAAAAGAAAGCATTGATGGATCCCTGAAATTTGTCATAAGTAGCAACATAAAAGGTAGAAGCATTGTGAACAAGAGCAAGATTCCTCTGATTGTGATCTTGATCAAGAATATTGTATATCTCTGCAAGATCATGAACATTCTTCTTCATGATGATTTGGCTTCTAATGGTGGCATATGATTCATTCAAGCCGGCCAAAAACTTCACAATCTTAGAATGTTCATTCTTAAGAGTCATGGACTTACAACAAGTACAATGGTGACACACATCCGAGCAATCAGCACCATCTAACTCATCCCATAAAATTTTGAGAGTAGTGTAGTAGGTAGCTAGATCCCTAGTACCTTGTTGTAAGGACCATATTTGTTGTGCCAACTGATAGGATCTAGACAAATTTGTGACGTGAAAACGAGTTGATAGATCCTTCCATATCTCAGAGGCATCTTCAGGAGTAGAAGATTTCCTCACCAAAGTCGAAGGACGGCCAATATGATCGGGCACATAATCGCCATTTTAGCTCGGAATGAAGCTGAAAAACGGTGGAATAACCGTTACAGAAAATGATCTCCGGCGGAATAACACGAGAAACAGAAAACCCAAACAAGAATGATCGGAAAAACACCGATCAAGCGAAAAAAGAGAAGCTATCAAGATAAGGATACATCTTATACATCTTATATTTGGTATTATCTAGTTTATGTGCTTAAGCTTATCTCTATTAGGTTACTTGAGGCTTACTCCTCTTCTCTTGTATAAATACTTTACTTTCTCCATTCAATACAACAACTTCCTTTCTTCAAATCGTTATATGGTTTCAGAGCAGAAAGATCTTTGACCTAAAAAAAATTTTTAAGGTTGTTCTTTACACTTATCAATCGATTGCCAATTCGTTTTTTTGATAAGTTTTCACAATGACTTCCTCATCTTCTTCTATATCAACAAGTACTCATACATTGAGCGACTCCACCTCCTCCGATCCTTCATACATCTTACACCCTTCTGACAATCCGGGTGCTTTGATAACATCGGTGTTTCTTCGTGGAGATAATTACTCAGAATTGTCCATTGAGTTTTGGAACTCTCTTCTTGCTAAACAGAAGATTGGTTTCATCGATGGATCCATCATAAAACCTACTGAAAATCCAGCCCTTGCTCGATGGACGGCCGCCGGAAACCGACGGAAAAGGATCGAACGAAGCTTGTTGTTAGCTCCGACGATGATACCATATTAGTTAACAGAAAGAGAGAGATCAAGGATAATGTTTACAGAAAACACTCTTTTATAATAAGAGGTGTTGGTTTACAATAACCATGAAACAAAATCAATTGAGCTGACCGGTACAGTCCGGTTTATCTTTAATACACTCTTTCTTCTTTACTCTAATAATTAGATTTGAAATTTAAAATAGATAATAGATCAGATCTATGTATTTTATTTGACAAACTTTTTCAAATGTGTGCCGTTTTGGAGTCTATTTGACGTTAAGCATGTCTCCTCTCCTTCTCGCAATCATTATTTTCATAATTTTGAAATAAACTAATGTTTTTAAGACCGGATCCGACACTTAATCGAAAATTCAGGTCATGAGTGAGTATGGTCCAACCGAATTTGATGATATTTTGAAAATATTTGTATATTTAGTTTTATGTTCTTATATATATTTTTAAGATTAAAAATTCTGAATTCTAAGAAAACACTTTAATAACTATAATATTTAGAAATTAAATAATTAAGAATCTTGAGTTTTGAACATTTCAAATTTAATCACTAAACCATGTCTAATGCGGTTCGATTAGTTCATCGGTTTCTGAGCTTTTACCGATTTGATCTGATTTGATAACCGGCCAAATTATGTTTAGGTTTAAATGATGACCTAAACCGAATATGTATCCAGTTTATGGTTCAAACCGGATCCGGTTTTATAAACATTGATATAAACAAAGAGGGATAAAGAAGACCAACTTTAGGTAAAGTAGTATAACACGTTTAAGAGTTTTCTCTTTATTTCGTTTAAAATATGTTTTACAACCATGCATATATTTATGTTGTTAGATAGGTTGACTTTTAAAATTCTATAATCTATTACATTACATGATTAGTAGAATTATATTCTTTACTCTTTATTAAATGATATTTTGTTTGTAATTGTTTTTTTTTAATTCGGGCGTATTCAACCAAAACATCTTATAAAATGAGATGAAAAGAGCAATAAAGATGTTAGCTATTGGATATGGTATTATTACATATCCAATCCATGAATTTTGACGATAATAACAACTATCTGGATTTCGACTATTGATTTCAAACATTAAAGCATGACTAATAAAGTGTTAAGTATGAATAATTATCATGATGATAAAGACGGCAATAGAGAGATCAGATATTTGAAAGAGTACCTTAGCATCGAAGAGCAAAAAGTTATTCGAAATTTCAAGCAGAGAAGTGGAAAGATTTTTTCTTAGCCTAGGCGGCTAGAGTTTCAGCCTTGTAAAGATTTGTATTCATTATCTCATAAGTACGATATATATACGAAAACAAAATTAGGGTTTCTGCATTAAAGATTATGGACTTCATGGATTTATAATGGGTATCTATTTAATGGGTTCATAAGGCCTTCTCCATCGGCTAGAACCTCTAGTGGTCTTTACAATTTATTATTTTAAGAATTTATATATAATTTAATCATTTAAATATTAAATAAATAAAGAACCAATCCTATTGCAATATGTGTCAGTTTTCCCTCTTTCAAATTGAAGAACTGTATCTCACAAATCAGAATTTTATAAACCTATCTCATGATTTTTTTTTTTTTTTTTAACTTTTGATTTGTTTATTATTTAGAACCCTTGTGAGATATTCCCACTAAGAATGCTTTAACACATAACCCTACTTATTCATGGTTTTAGCTTCACAGTTACAACTTTATTCAAGTTTCTTACATATTTTTTTGGAAAACAACAAAACAAAGTCAACCTTTTTTCCTTGTCTGCAGTTGCGTAACGTGAATTAAGTGTCACAACTCATAAATCAATTTATGTACATTAGAGAACGTTTAAGAAGCTATCCTCCAACCACAGACTTTTCCTATGTACCGTATGTTATTTGATCGGCTCTTTCATGCGCTACAAGCTTTTGATAGGCTGAGCCTTTCCTATATACCTGAGGTAGGTAACACCATTGCTCAGGATGTGGCAAGAAGTGTCATCACCTTTGGTTTCAATCAATCTTACATAACTCAAGAAGGCCCAACCTGGCTTGCACATCGTATCGTCTCTGAAGCTGCGACCGCTTAATCGCTTGCAGTAAAAGCTACGTGCTTAGGCATAAGCAACCCTCTTATGGTCTCTAGTTTTTCCTTTGTTTCATTAAGGTGCCTACTGGCATTTCTGTTTTTCTTCTCGGTTTTGTTGTTCCTCAAACTCTCGAACCTTGTTCGATTTTCCCATTCTAATACAAACTCAGCGTTAAAAAAAAAGATATATGGATTTCACCCAAAAAATGCAACGAATAAAAACATATTAAATGTTAAATATACGTGAACATTCTACTTGTAGGTTGCACAAAAGAGTTGTGAGAAGTAAGAACTATGCATGTCGTCTTCTGAGGATCTATCCAGTGTTTATCCATTTTAGGTTTTAGCAAGTTGTCATCTGTCTCCATATGGAATTTGGTTTTTCTTTGATTGAATATGTCACATACGAAGTATTGATGTTTTTTGTCAACCGAATGATTATATTTGTCATTTGAAGTATGTTATTGGCAGTGTTCTAAACGTATTTTGGGTGGTGTCTAGGCGCTACGCAGAACTATGGATTTTATGTTATACGGTGATGTATAAGTTTCTTAAAAATACAGATGTTTATGCTGGTTTAGACAGACGTTAATGCGGTCTAGACAGAGGTTTATGCGGCCTACACGGATATGAGGCGGCAACATAAAAAAAGAAAAAAAAATATATATATATTTATTTATTTTTAGGATGTGATTGGGAGATGCGGTACGGAACGGGTTTTACTGTTTTGCAATACACGTGGCTTCTTATGGTGTGATGATGTGGCACTCTATGGAGAGAGGTCTTCCTCTTTCATATAGTAGATTCATGCATATTAAAATGTCATTTGCGTATTGTAATTAAATAATATTAAAGTGAAGTCAAATAAAGTGAGGTCTAAAAATACAAAGAGACATGTTAAACCGCACTGGTGAGAGATATACACCACATTGGGTGTGGTGGTTCAAGGTGCTGGTATGTTTTTTCATATTATTATGTTATTTATTTTCATCTAATTAAAATTGAACACTTAGCATATATGTATCTACGGTAACCTTTAATATATCTCACATAATTTCAAAATTTCTACTACATATACATCTCTTTCCACTCCTTGATCAAAATCTCTCCCGCAAGGTTCTCTATTACTATTAACTGACACATCCAAAACTCTTCCTCTAGACTCTTCATAAACTCGGTCACTATACCTAACGTTCACAATAGGAGCCAATGCACCAAACAAAACAAAAGACCAAGAACACTAACACTAGTCACCTTCTTGGTCTTCCTCTTCACCTTTGCCACCGATTGTTGTGGTGGCTTGAACCGAGGAGTAGGAAGCAAAGGCACTTGTGGTTTAACTCCAACAGTTAAGATACTCTTTGGAGTATCTCACAAATATAAGATTAATTTCTGTAATATAATTAAATGATACAATTAAATACAAAAAGTTAAGCCAATCATAAACTCACACATGTGACTGGAGTTTCTAAAGAGTTTATCAAACTAAAATTCTCAAATGAGAAACGGTTCTGGTTCTCTCTCCTCTTTTATACATCTTACAGTTGAGAAAGATATTTGTCTAAACAAACATATTGGGGAATGGTAGAGAGACAAAACCATTTATAGAGTTTGTAAGAAGCAAACGGACGTCCGTCGAAGCCACAATGATCACAAGCAAAGTTAGAAGATGACTTTTGAAAAGTATCTAAGCTGCCTTGGAGATGCTCTAATAGTTACACCTCTAGAACCTGCCTTGGAGATGCTCTTAGTGGTTATTTCATTGAGGAGAGTTTCTGATTTTTGTTTGTTTGTTTAAGTCTTCTCGTGTTACTATGACAGTACTACAAGTACGTTTTGGAGACGCCATTTGCGGTAACGGGAAGTACATGTATGACTTAAAAGGTGAAATTCTGATTGAGTATTTGTGAATTTGTTTTGATTTCATGTTTTTACATGTTGGGTTTTAATCCGTTTCACTTATTTTACTCTTTGTTTAGGAGGATCGATCAGCTAAGCTTCGGTGAAGGTATTTGAGATTGATTTCAATGCTAAGATTTTTGTTTGTTCTCTCTGCATTAACAGTTTATATTTTCCTTGTGTTATCTATGTAGGTCGAATTCAAGAAAGGAGTAAAAATTAGTTAAGCTTCAGTTGAAGGTATCTTATTTGTTTCCTAAGAACTTTATAGTTCAATTCCTTTTTCATGTATGGATATGAACCATATGATCCACTAAAAGCTTGAACATGTTATGTAATTGGTGTATGCTGTAATTTTCTTCCTGCAGATTCTTGTTTCCCACATACGTCAAGCTTGTTGTTGGTGCAGATTCTTATTGTTATTGTACAATGGAATTAGCTCTATCCAGTGCACATTGTGTGGTGATCCAATGCACATTGTGTGGTGAGCCAATTTTGCCTACTTGTTAACTTCTGGATTTATTTGTTCTGGACATTGTGGTATAGTACTCAATACTCATGAAGGTTCTTTCTTGCGTATTGTTGCAGCAACTTTCGAAGTTGAGATATGATCAGATTAATTATGCGTACGAGTCATGAAAGAAAGAAGATTATGGACGTCGAGGATATATCCTCTTTACCTTAGTGAGCACTCTTATATTGCTTTGTAAGGCTCTACCATTCTCTTCTCAAAGTCTTATGTTTGTATGCATTTTAGTAGAATTAAGAGTAAAGACTCAATATTGAGGATCGTTTATAAAACTGTAGTATGATAAAGAGTAAATGTTCAGATTGGCAACTACATTAAGCACATAGGAGGTGGTAAATATAGCTTAAGACATGTATATTTGTATATTCTTAAGACTACAATTGAAGAACGACTTTAATTTGACATTTTCAGGTCATAGTCGTCATTAGTTAGATTGTTTATCTAATTGCAAAGTTATTGACTTTGTTTTCTCTTTTATTAATTGTAGGCAATACACAGAGAACAAAAATTAAGTTATTTTGTCTCAGCTCATTTCTTTCAAGGTACATATTTTGATTCTTCCTCAATTGTGGTAAGTCTAAATCATAACCACAAGATTGAGACCTCTTTGGTGTTAAGACTAAGAGGATGCATATTTATCGCATAGGCTTTTCGACAAAACTAACCAACCAAGGTTTACACTTAATAATGACATTAGAGAATTGATTATTTGATTTCTTTGTTGCACTATAGCTTATAAGGATCACCTTTTCATTTTGTGGTTGCAGTCATAGTTGATCCATGATCAATCCAGAAGGTGAAATGTTCATATCCGCCCAAAGCAGCATGCAGGTGGACATGTTCTTGCTGACGCAGCTACCAGCAGGTTCAGGTTCAGGAAAGGCAAAGGCAAGCATCGTGTCGGCGAAGTCGTTGATGCTCTGAATCTCCTTGAAGGCGAAGCAATGTCCTTTTTACTTATTCCATTGAAGCCCACTTGAATGATTGCAAACAGGTTTCGTTTTACTTTAACACTTTTTCAAAGTTCTTATGATTTTATTATAATTATTATATATTACATAATATTATGTAACATTTTTTTTTTGAATAAAATCACATATTAGTCACATATTTTTTGTGGCAAATTGTATCAAAATATTACGAATTATGAGTGGCTATTTTGTGGCAAGTTTGTTACACTATAATTGTAACTAATTTGATTCAAATTGTAACAGCATATTTATGTGGCAATTTGTAGCAAATTTGCTACTACTAGCTACTATACCAGATTACCGACGAGCTTATACTCAGAACCTCTATTTTGTAGCAAAATTGTAGCAAACGAATATTTGCTACAACATATGGATCATAGTTACAAAAACAATTGTGGTTATGTGGACAATTCTAGAAGTGATAGCGAACACAAACACGGTGGTTCTGTTTGTGGTGAGTGTTACTGAAAAGCAATGGCAGAGCTCACAAAAGACTCTTGAAGCCATTCTTGATTCTTTTCAACTATAAGTACTAAGTAGTTGTTGTTATAAACTACTAGAATTTAATAGCATAGTTACAGCTTTTTTTGTAGCTATGATTCTAAATTTGTAACAAATACATGTTTGCTACAACTTTTGCTACAATAATTTTTTTTGAGTATAAGCTCGTCGCTAATTGGATTTTGTAGCAAAATAGCCACAAAATGCAACACATTTATTTTGCTGCAGTTGATTCAAATTAGCAACAATTTAGGTTGTATTAAATTTGTTACAAATAATTTGTGATAATTCGATACACCATACCGTACAAATAAAAAGTTGAAGCCAAAAAAACCCACCAATTATCACAAATGGATTCAAAAGTTACTAATCGAGTATGCTACAATTTGTTACGAAACCAATTTAATAAATAAAAAATATGAAAATATAGTGTTATAATACTATTACCAATATGAAATATATGTAATAAATAATAATAAAATTAATACAATTATATATGCAAACAATAATAAAACGAAAATGAAAAATAAAATATGAATAAGTAAATCCAAATTTCTAATCGCCTAATCTCTAAATTCTAATCACCAAATTCTCAAAATTCTAATCACCTCATTTCTAATGTACTTAAAGCCTAACTTTAAAAGCCGCCCATATCTTTTTCCGTTTGCCTAGTGTCCCTTCACGCTTTTTGTAACCTACTGTTCTTCATCCGTTGAAGAGTTCTCTTCTATAGTGACATCTGGCGGTTCTCCTTCTCTCCGTTGAGGCTTGGAATCTTCGGTGGCTGTTTGCGGTGGATCTTGGCTGCGTTAAGGTTAGATCTCTCAAAGGATTTTGAAGGACAAGGTCTTCCCTGAGATCTAACCTTGTTGATCTTCGAAGTTTGTTTGCATGTCTACCATGGTGGCTTGTTCTGCTTCAGCAAGGCAGTGTGTCTCCAAATCGTAGCTTTGCTCTGTAGATTGGGATCTCCTCTATGGAGTCTCACCAATCTCGTCTATTGGATCAACATATTGTTCATCCATCGTGAGCATAGTAGTGTTATTCTTTTGACGAAAAGAACAAAATTTATCCATAAGAAAATCCCATCCACCATCTCGAAGATTTTGCAATTTCCGCTTAGTTGATTCTACAAGTGACATGGCATTCGAAATGTCTTGATCTTTCTTTTGCAAAGCCATATTTTACTGTCAATGCATTGACAAATTCTTTGTTAAACCAACAGTGGTCTAATTTGATTTGCCATGTTGTTGGTTGATATGTTTTACTGTCATTTTCTCTATGGAAATAAAACTTTACTATGCAGTTTGCGTAGAGATGAGCGAAAATTTAAGAAATAAAATATCAAGTGGCAGATGATGAGGAATACCTAGTGACTATAGCGTAAAACCAATATTTTCTATAGTTACTAGAGCCAACTACGTATACCAAGTCTTTATCAGGATATAGTTCTGCGTATCTTTCCCATAATCCATATTGTATGAACCTACTAGAGATTATATATCATCATAAAGTTTGGTAACTAAAAGAATGTAATAACATTTGTATGTCTATATTTATATATGTTCAAACCTCTCCGGGTGATTTTGTCATTTTGATAAAGTTTGTTGATATATTTTGGATTTGGATTGGAAACATAAAACTCTGCGGTAAATCGATCAGGAAACCCAATATCCCCCAAGGTTGCTCCATTTCTTGGACGCTTGTATACAAGATCTTCAACATACATATAACAACCTGAAAATACAATGAATTATCAACCAACGTATTATATTTGGTTTAATAGGAAAGAAATAAAGACCTAGTGTGATAGTGATAATATCATCGTATTTATAGTCGCCAATAAGACCGGGAATCTATGCATAGAGGTTTTATTGGCCTGGTCTTATTCCACGTATGTAAAAAAATCCTTCTTCATACGTTCTTGTTCAAATTGATACTCCTACAAATATTATAAAGGGATCATTAGATTACATTTTTAAAATGTAGTCAATTTCAATCTTAAAAAGCACCTTGCATTCTCGTTGCCATCAACCTTTATTGCCTACAAATATATGAACTTTATTTGCCAGCTCCAGGTAAAGCCAAACAACATAACCTCTATTGGCTACAAATAAATTGTCATCTGCATATCTTTAAAAACGGGAAAATAGCATAAAAAACCTCCAAAGTACAAATCACTATCACTTTCAACCTCCAATGTTTTTCAGTCACACAATAAACCTTCAAAGTAATAACTTTAACTAAATAAACTTTCAAAGTGAGTTTTTTATCCACTCCTAACGGAATACTTAACTCCGTTAACAGAAACATTAATTCCGATATCTTTTCAGTTACAAAAAAAATTAATTGTTGTTTTTCTTTTATAAAAATGTTTGTTAATTATTTTTTCAGTAATTAAATGAAAAAAATTGAAGAAAAACAAAGATTCTTTCTCCTTCCTTCGTCTCCTCCCTCTCTGCTTCGATGTACATGATCTCTTTTCTATGCGAATTTCGACTTGGGTTCCGAAAAATTGAGGCTCTACGATCTGAATTTGGAGATAGCTTTTGCATCTCAAGGTAGAATCTTAGATTTGGAAGGTTTTTTTTGTTCACAGAAAATTAGATCTTGGGACAATTTCAAAAATTTCTCGTGAGAGAGAAGCTCTATTGAAGATGGAGGTTCTTGAGCGCAAGTTTCTCAGAGAACTGGTTTCCGTTTTTGTGATACTTGAATCTAAAATCTTTGCAAAGGATTGTGAAATCGGAATTTTGGGGGAAAAAGACGGTGAGATTAGAGGAGAATGAGAGATTGCGGCGGCATGTCGAATAACAAATGTGAGAGACAGAAACAGAGATAGCTGAGCTCCGACGATTGATGTTGAGTATAGCTAGACGACGGAGCTCCGGCGATTCAACTTTAAGATTCGGCATCGGAGAAAGCGCTAGAGTGGAGAAAATTGAAGAGGACGACGAAGAAGATCAAAGCAGAATATTTTTTAATTTGTTTTTTCTTTCTTTCTAAATATTCTGAAACTAAATGTTTCTCTTTTTAATTTACAAAAAAAAGAGTTAATTACATGGTCATTTTTTAACGGAAAACAAATAAAAAATTAACTGTTCATCAACGGAGTTAAAGTATTCCGTTAAGAGTGGATAAAAAACTCACTTTGAAGGTTTATTTAGTTAAAGTTGTTACTTTGAAAGTTTATTGTGTGAGTGAAAAACATTGGAGGTTTAAAGTGCTAGTGGTTTGTACTTTGGAAGTTTTTTATGCCATTTTCCCCTTTAAAAACATAAATTTTATAATTTATATTTTTAGATTATTGGTTACATACTTACATGGAGATGCGATATTCATTATATGAAGCTTATAATGACAAGTTTAATTAGGGGGTGGCCAATTTGGTTGTCCAAATCCAATCCAATCCAAGAAACCCGGATTTGTTTGGATTTAGATTTACATAAAAATTCATTTGGATCGAATATTAAATATGAATTTGGGTTTGGGTTATTTGGAATGGCCTTCAGATAACTGAAAAACCCAAATAAAATCCAAATATTCTTAAACATATATATATATATATCTATTAGGGATAAGTATGACTTATTAAGATAAGGATGCTAATTACTTGTGTATCAAGTTATTTACCTAAAATTTAGGAAGTTGTTGTTATCTCTAACTCAAGGCTTTGTGTATATATACGTTCATATCATTGATCAATAAAGTTAAGCAAGTTTGATAACCAATTCTATATGGTATCACGAGATTAAAAGACCTAAAAATTATTTTCTTAGAAATTTTTACTCTGTTCTTTTGTTTTTCCGCTTCAAATAAACTCTGTTTTTTAATTCGATATGACCGGTGATGATGTACCTCCGAGGCCAAACGAACAATCATCAGCAGCTGGGTCAGTTGTGGTGTCTCCGTATTCTTTGTATGGATCCGACAATCCGGGTTCCATGATTACCTCTGTTTTGTTAAACGGAGAAAATTACAATGAGTGGTCCATCGAGATGATGAACGCTCTTCAAGCTAAACGAAAAACAGGGTTTATCACAGGCAAGTTGCCAAAACCAACAAGTGATAACCCTGATTTCGAAAATTGGATGACAGTAAACTCAATGATCGTCGGTTGGCTTCGTGCTTCCATCGAACCCGCTGTCCGATCTACTATGACTTTTATCTCCGATTCACACATGTTGTGGACCGAACTCAAGCATCGTTTCTCTGTGGGAAACAAGGTGCGTATTCATCAACTCAAGTCTAATGTTGCTGCGTGTCGACAAGATGGACAGACGGTGCTCAACTATTATGGGCGTTTGTGCAAGCTTTGGGAGGAGCTTCAGATGTATCAGCCAACTCATCCTTGCACTTGTGGAGCATCTCTTGCAATTTCTCAAGAACGAGAAGAAGAAAAGGTGCATCAGTTTCTTATGGGTTTAGACGAGCAACGCTATGGAGGATTATGTACTCAACTAATCGGTATGGATCCATTACCGTCACTCGATGAGCTTTATTCAAAGGTGGTTCGTGAGGAGCAACGATTGGCTTCAGCTCATGATAGAGAACAACATCATGATGCAATTGGGTTCCTGGCTCGCCGTGATGGTAACGAATCAGTATCATCGACAAGCGGTGGTGAAATCTCTACTTTTCGATCAGATTCTCAAGTTGGGAATCGAAGTGATAACTCAATTTTAAAAGATCAGGATAAGTCTATCCTTTATTCTCATTGCGGTCGCAGTGGACACGAAAAGCGAGGATGCTAGCAGATTGTTGGGTTCCCGGAGTGGTATAGTGAGAGAAACGATCGTGGTGGTCGGACTGGAGGACGAGGTCGAGGTGGTCGTGGTTCTGGTTTTGGAAACTCGGGTCGAGGAAGAGGTCAAATTACGGCTGCACATGCTACAAGTTCTCATGCCTCGTCTTTTCCAGAGCTTTCTCAGGAGCAATGGCGAGTTCTTAATCAGATGATACAAGAGAAATCAAGCCTCGGTAATTCAGATAAGTTGTCTGGTAAGAAATCTTTGGGAGAAGTTATTCTTGATACGGGAGCATCCCACCATATGACTAGGGATCTCTCTCTTTTAATTAATGTCAAGAATATTTCTCCACTATCTGTTGGATTCGCAGATGGTAGTACCACTTTTACGATGAGTATGGGTGTTTTACCACTCACTAACCAAGTTCGGTTATTTGATGTGTTATATGTTCCCACATTGGATTGTACTTTGATTTCCGTTTCAAAGATATTGAGACAAACAAATTGCCTCGCAATGTTTAGTGATACGATATGTGTTTTGCAGGACCGTTCTTCGAGGACTCTGATTGGAGCCGGTGAAGAGCGTAATGGGGTTTATCATTTGACGGATGTTGTTTCAGCAAAGATACACAAAGTAGATGCGAGTTCGGATCAACATTTGTGGCATCAACGGTTGGGTCATTCGTCGTTTTCAGTTCTTTCAAGTTTTCCTTTGATTTCTGGTTCCTTAAAATCTGCTGGTTCTCGTTCGTACGACGTGTGTTTTAGAGCCAAACAGACTAGAGAAGTTTTCTTGATAGTTTTAGTAAAGCTACAGAGTGTTTTTCGTTAATTCATCCCTCTTCTTGTGGAGCAGTTTATTTCTCAACTATAGTTGATGATTTTTCTCGATCAGTTTGAACTTATTTATTACTTGTAAAATCTGAAGTTAAAGGTGTTTTAAAGAATTTCTTCGCTTATGTAGAACGGCAGTTTGGCACAAAAGTTAAAACAGTACGTAGTGATAATGGTACGGAGTTTACGTGTCTTGCTCCTTACTTTCGAGAACATGGAATGATTCACCAAACGTCTTGTGTTTACACTCCACAACAAAACGGACATGTCGAGCAAAAACACAGACACATTCTAAATGTTGCTCGTGTGTTGTTATTTCAAGCGAGCTTGCCAGTTAAGTTTTGAGGAGAAGCTATCTTAACCACGGCTTACTTAATTAATCGAACTTCCTCTTCCATACACAAAGGTCGTTCACCGTATGAAGTTTTACATGGGTGCAAGCCAGATTTTGGACAACTACGGATATTTGGGTCAGCTTGTCATGTTCATAATGTGGGGCGTGATAAGGACAAATTTGGACAAAGGAGTCGTACTTGTATATTTGTCGGTTATCCCTTTGGAAAAGGTTAATGTCACACTGGAATCTATAGCTCAAAACGATGGTGTAGACCCGGTTACCTCTGGTCTGGATGACTCGGTCCTGGTTCAACCTGTAATTCCTGGTACACTTGAACCGGTTAACAATACTCTGCCACAAACAGAGTCTCTTTTGATCACGGAATCCCCCACTCTTGTGCTTCCTCAGGAAAAGGAACTTGGTCGAGGTCAACGCGATAAAACACCATCCGTTCGGCTACGTGATTATGTCATATATAACTCTGTCTGCAACACAAGACCCCATTGCGCTCCTCTCACCGGTTCCTCATCGGACTCCTCGTCATCGGTTCAAGGTAATTCACTTTATCCTCTATCTCGTTTTGTTTCTGATGAAGCTTTTTCTCCTAGTCATCATGCTTATCTCGCCGCTATTACAAAGGCTGTTGAGCCAAAACATTTTAAAGAGGCGGTTAAGATGCAAGTTTGGAATGACTCGATGACAACGGAAGTACTGGCGCTTGAAGGTGTTGATACATGGGATATTACTGATCTTCCCCCAGACAAAAAGGCTCTTGGCAGTCAATGGATTTATCGTACGAAGTATAATGCTGACGGGTCTATAGAAAGGTACAAATCACGTCTTGTTGTGTAAGAAAATCACCAAATAGAGGGAGAGGAGTACACAGAAACATTTACACCGGTTGTTAAGTTAACTACGGTCCGTACTCTGCTTTGTTTAGTTGCTGCCAAACAATGGGAAGTATATCAAATGGATGTTCACAATGCTTTCCTCCATGGGGATCTTGAGGAGGAAGTCTATATGAAGTTACCGCCTGGTTTTCGACACACACATCCGAACAAGGTTTGTCGTCTCAAGAAGTCCTTGTATGGTTTAAAACAAGCATCTCGTTGTTGGTTTAAAAAGTTATCGGATGCTCTATTACGGTTTGGTTTTGTGCAAGCTTATGATGATTATTCTCTTTTCTCCTATACACGAAATGGAATAGAGATTAAAGTGTTGGTTTATGTGGACGATCTTCTCATTTGTGGAAACCATGCTTACATGCTTTCAAAGTTCAAAGATTATTTGGGGAAGTGTTTCTCTATGAAGGACTTGGGAAAGTTGAAATACTTTCTCGGTATTGAAGTAAGTCGTGGTCCATAAGGTATTTTCTTGTCTCAGCGCAAGTATGCTCTCGACATTGTTGCCGACACAGGTAATCTTGGTGCCAAGCCTGCGCAACTCCATTGGAACAAAATCATCACCTTGCATCTAGTGATAGTCCATTTCTCACTGATCCGACGAATTATCGTCGCTTAATTGGGCGTCTTATTTATCTTATCCATACTCGTCCTGAGCTAAGCTACTCGGTCCATATTCTGTCTCAATTCATGCAAAAACCACGGGAAGCTCACTGGGACGCAGCTCTTCGGGTGGTTCGGTTCTTAAAGGGTACACCAGGCCAAGGGATTATGCTTAGTTCTCGTGAAGATTTGACACTCACGGTTTATTGTGATGCTGATTTTATTTCTTGTCCATTGACTTGCCGATCGTTGAGTGCATTTATAGTATTGCTTGGTGGGTCTCCTATTGCGTGGAAGACCAAGAAGCAGAAGACAGTGTCATAAATCTACAGCTGAAGCTGAATATCGGGCGATGGCGGCTGCTTTGCGTGAGCTTAAATGGTTACGAAGTTTGTTACAAGAATTGGGAGTCAAACAAGCTGCGCCAACTCCATTCTTTTGTGACAGTAAAGCTGCCATTCACATAGCTGCTAATCCGGTTTTCCATAAGCGAACGAAGCATATCGAACGTGATTGTCATTCCGTGCGAGACGCTATTATTGCTGGTATTATTGCAACTCGTCACATCAGTACACATGACCAAGTCGCCGATATTTTAACCAAGGCTTTGGGTCGTGCTCAGTTTAATACGTTACTATCCAAGTTGGACGTTCGAGATTTACACGCTCCAACGTGAAGGGGAGTATTAGGGATAAGTATGACTTATTAAGATAAGGATGCTAATTACTTGTGTATCAAGTTATTTACCTAAAGTTTAGGAAGTTGTTGTTATCTCTAGCTCAAGGCTTTGTGTATATATACGTTCATATCATTGATCAATAAAGTTAAGCAAGTTTGATAACCAATTCTATAATATCGTCTATATATTAAAGGAGAAGCATTTTTGGCTTATGTGTCATGCTCTCCTTTTTCCACTCTATTTTATATTTAATTAAATCATCTATTATTACTCATACTATCTTCATTCTCAAACACTACCATCCTCTATTATTACTCCTATTATCCTCATTCTCAAACACTACAAAAAAAACTCTAATAAAGCCAAACAAAAATTAACTCCAAAAAAATTCGTTTATTAACAAAAATTCGTTTACAAACTAATAGGGAAACAAATAAATTATTTACCATATTTATTTACCAAGTGATGGAAATACTCTGTCTTACACCCATCCTAACCAATTGACTGTTGTTAATTCCATTTCGGTAAGAGATGATTTTTTCCTCCGTAGTCCTCGCAGAACTATCAGTGTGATTTTTGGATCATCACATGTAATATAAACTTATAATCTTATGAACTTTGTTTTTCCTGTTTATTACTAATATAATAACGAAACTACGGTTGCTCTACTTTATACGTGTCGACAGAAAGTATACCTCAAGGTTTATATAGAATTAAATGATTTCGTATTATCAGTTTGCTAGGTTTGTTTTAGTTTTATTGTTTGTATTTTTTTTTTACACATTGTTTGGATATTATATTTTGTAATAATTTTTTGTAATATAACAAACTAGATTTTTGATAAGATTGAATAAAAAACAAACAACTACGTTGTCGATCTTTAATATATGAATTATACAATTTTATAATTTTGTTTTACCATACGAAAACAAATATTTATTTTTACAAATAAACTTACGAATAAACATATCCGGTGCATAGCACCGGGCATTGTCTAGTATATATATGTATAACTTAATATAAATGTAAAATTACCTACATTAAAAATAGTAATTATATGTAAAGTTACCTACAAAAAAAGTAGTATATTATTAACTTTTTATTACAAACAGAGGAATTACAAAACGAGGAGGAAACTGTCTTTTGAAAGACTCTTGGAAAAGGTATATTCATAATTCATCTATATAACTTGATCAAGCCATTACTAATTTATTATTTTTTATTGTTATTTATTGGTTCTTCGTCGTGTAGAGCTTCACAATCGACAAGGTAGATGCAACATGAAGTATTTGCTTGGAATTTTCAAGGATATTTTAGATAATTTCGGAGTTTAATTATTATTTTTTGTTCGGCTTTTGGAGTCATTTATCTTATTTTAAAGTTAAGATACCAAGAATAATGTTTTGAGTTTTATTTTGGAGTTTTATGAAATTATTTTATTTAATAAATTTGCCTTAAGAATTTGTTTTAGATGTTATTATCATTTTTTTTAATAATTCAAAATAAATTTTAAAATCTAAATAATCCAATTAAAATTATATTCAAGTCTACTTTGGTTCAACTTTTTGTGATTCTAATAACTTGAACCAAATCAAAAACCCAAGAAACCAAATCCAAATTGCGATTGGATTGAATTTGGTACAATAACTCTTGACCCAAACAACCCAGACCCAATCCAAAACCCGTAAATCCAAATCCAAAACTCAGTTTGGCCACCCCTAAGTTCAAATATAGTTTACATGTCTTGAACATTAAGTCTACCAACAACATGACTACGTTACTCTGCATTTAAATAATCATCTGAAGCTGGAAAAGTGTAAGGCCAACTTTCAACTTCTGTTCATGATATATGTGTGTAAATATTGATGGGTAGTTTAATCATTTACTTTCAATAGATAATTAGGTTAAGGTCTTGTATAAATATGTAGCATCCATCTCTTTTGTCAATAACATAGAAAATTCAGAAAACCTTTCATACAATCTTTTGGTTTCTGACATGGTATCAGTTTTTTAGCTAAAATCGTACAAATCGTTTAGCTAATTATCGATCCTACGCTATTATTGTTCTCTAATTTCTTTTTCTATTTCGTTTGACCTTCTCTAATTCGATTATTCCATCGTTTTAGATCTTTTTCACGTCATGGTGGATACTCAAAATCACGTCGTCATTCACACAAAGACACGACGAACTATCAATCCCTATGACCTTCCTTCTGATGGATCCGTGTTGTCCGGTTCCAAATTCAAGTCAAGGGTTCGACGAAATCATTCTCCTTCTGATCTTGTGTATGGTGACAACCCATACACTCTTATCTCCCAACCGCTGCTGCGTGGACGTAATTACAAAGAATGGTCCACGAATCTACGATTGACACTCCAAGCACATAAGAAATTTCCTTTATTCTTAGGAGATCTTGGAGGATATGGCTCAACTTATTGTTGTTGTCCATCCAAAAATACTGAAATTGGTCGTGGGATTCTTGCTACTTCTATGAAGTCAACAAAACGACATGCTTCAGCTTCAGTATCTACCTCTGCTTCAGCATTTGCTTATACTTCAGCATTTGCTTATACTTCAGCAACTGCTTCAACATCTGCTTTAGCGCATAATTCAGCTAGTGTTCATCTTATGGTTGGGCATGATGCTTTTGGTACAACCCTCATAGCCTCTTATCGTGTCGGAACCAGTGGTCTAAGTGATGCACAATGGAGGACTTTGGTGAGAATGCTCGCGGAAAGAAAACTATCTCCAAATGATCGTCTTACCGGTACGTATTTTCTTGAATCTTGGATTATTGATTCAGGTGCTTCCAACCACATGACGGGAAGCTTTGATTTTTTAACTGATATTTATGATATGGCACCGGTTATGATAAAGCTTCCAGATGGTAATCTTACGGTCTCAAATAAACAAGGGACAGTGAAGTTGGGGTCATCAATTTTTCTACGTAATGTCTTCTTTGTTGATGGGCTTCAATGTCACCTTATTTCAATATCACAGTTGACAAGACACAGTGGATGTGTGTTTCAAATAACGGATAAGTTGTGTGTTGTTCAGCACCGCATCACGAGGATGTTGATTGGGGCATGTGAGCAACAAAATGGACTTTATTTCTTTAGAGGAATTGCTACTGCTTCAGCTACTGCTTCAGTAATGCAAGGAACGAATCCTCAATCTATGGATATTTGGCATCAACGTTTGGGACACCCGGCGACTAAGGCTCTTGATTTTTTACCTATTCCCAAGGTTAGTGGTTGTAGTACTTTTGATTCAATGAAGTGTGAGGTTTGTATACTCGCAAAGCAGTCTCGTGTTTCTTTTCCAATAAGTTTGAATAAAACTGCGACTGTTTTTGAAGTTGTGCATTGTGATCTTTGCGGACCGTATCGAACTCCGGCTTTATGTGGTTCACGTTATTTTTTAACAATCGTAGATGATTATTCTTGAGATTTGTGGATTTACTTGTTACCGGATAAAACACAAGCACCAACGAGTTTAAAGAATTTTATCGCCATGGTTGAGCGACAATTTGGAAAACAAGTGAAGACGATTCGTAGTGATAATGGCACTGAATTCACTTGTTTGGGAGTTTTCTTTCGTGAACATGGCATCATACACGAGACATCTTGTGTCGGAACACCACAACAAAATGGTAGAGTTGAGCGAAAGCATCGCCATATACTTAATGTCGGTCGAGCTCTTTGTTTTCAAGCTTCTCTCCCTCTTGAATTTTGGGGTCAATGTATTTTAGCAGCTGGGTATATCATCAACCGTACTCCAATGGCTCCTCTTGGTGGTAAGACACCATATGAGATGTTATATCATCGACCACCTCTGATATCTCATCTTCGTGTCTTTGGGTGTGTGTGCTATGGTCATAACCAACGTCGTGGTGGAGATAAGTTTGCCTCTCGAAGCAACAAGTCGATCTTTTTGGGATATCCTTTTGGGAAAAAGGGTTGGAGAGTGTATAATCTGGAAACGAAGAAGATTTCTATCTCTCGCGATGTCATTTTTTAGGAAGATCAGTTTCCGTTTTCTACATCTTCGAATTCTGGTATTTGTGATAATACTCCTTCCCTTCCATCAGATTCACCATCCTCATGGCCATTAGATGAAGATGAGAGTGCTCCTGTTGTTGTTCATAAACCAGTTGTAACGTCTGAATCAGTTGAAACTACTATAACCAACCCAGATTCTGCTTCAGCAACTACTACAACAGAACCTGCAACTCCTATTTCAGCACCTGCAACGCCTACTCATTCGGATTCTCCATTGCATAATACTCCTTCAACAGTGGATATTGATCCAATCCCTACGAATGTGTCTGCCCCCAATGATCATGGTCGAGGAAAGCGTCAACGTCAGCCTTATAACGCCCCGACCGCCCTGCCGTGGGCCACACGCCCACTCTCGGCTCGCAAGCCGAGACTTCTCCGACGGTCGTTGTGTTAGTCCGGGAGACTCGAAATGCATGTTTACTGACCCTGCAATCACCACGCGATCTTTCCCCGAGTTTTGGCCTCACTCGCCCGGTACTGGAAATGACTTCCCAGTAGGTCACCCATCCTTCGATTGCTCCAGCTCAAGCACGCTTAACTCTGGAGTTCTCTCAAGACAAGTGACCGAAAAGATAAGTGCACTTTGGTGACATAGGTAGCCAAATCAATTCTTTTAAGCCTCTCCGCATGCACCACATATTCTCAGACAATGCACCAAGCATTTCTAAAATCTGGGGTGTTACAATCACCCCCTCTCATAGCGCGCAACGTCCTCGTTGCGTACCAAGATCGTTACCCTGACAATGTTATACCCACATTCGTCAAGGTTCGGCTCTGATACCACTTATAACGCCCCGACCGCCCTGCCGTGGGCCACACGCCCACTCTCGGCTCGCAAGCCGAGACTTCTCCGACGGTCGGTGCGTTAGTGCGGGAGACTCGAAATGCATGTTTACTAACCCTGCAATCACCACGCGATCTTTCCCCGAGTTTTGGCCTCACTCGCCCGGTACTGGAAATGACTTCCCAGTAGGTCACCTATCCTTCGATTGCTCCAGCTCAAGCACGCTTAACTCTGGAGTTCTCTCAAGACAAGTGACCGAAAAGATAAGTGCACTTTGGTGACATAGGTAGCCAAATCAATTCTTTTAAGCCTCTCCGCATGCACCACATATTCTCAGACAATGCACCAAGCATTTCTAAAATCTGGGGTGTTACAAGCCTCCTGTTAAGCTTGCTGATTACATATTGGATACTACTTCAGCTGTTATCAATCATGCTAGTGTTAATTCTGGTAAAGCTTGTTTATATCCTATTGACAAGTATTTATCTAGCTCTCGTTTTTCAGCTTCACATCGTGCGTATCTCCATGCGATTTCCAGCGTTACTTTGCCAAAATCTTATGCTCAAGCCGTCCGTGATGAACATTTTCGTAAGGCTATGAGGTTTGAGATTGATGCTTTGGCTGAAAATCAAACTTGGACTCTTGTCACGCTTCCTCCGGGGAAGAAAGCAATTGGTAGTCAATGGGTTTATACCATCAATTACAACTCTGATGGTACTATTGAACGGTATAAAGCTCGCTTAGTGGCTCTTGGCAACAAACAAATGGAATGAGTAGATTATTCTGAAACATTTGCTCATGTAGTAAAGATGTCAACAGTGCGGATTTGTCTTGAGGTTAGTGTTGCTAAGAATTGGGAAGTTCATCAGATGGATGTTCATAACGCATTCCTTCACGGTGATTTAGAAGAAGAAGTTTACATGAAACCTCCTCCAGGATTTCGCACCAACGATCCATCTCAGGTTTGTCTTCTTCATAAATCTTTTTATGGTCTGAAGCAGTCACCTTGATGTTGGTTTGCCAAGCTGTCTGAAGCATTATTAACTTACGGATTCACTCAGTGTCTCAAGGATTACTCTTTGTTCACCTATAATCATTATAATGCTCATCTTTATGTGCTTGGGTATGTCGACGATTTAGTCATCTCCGGAAGCTCTCTTAAACTAATTACTACATTCAAAAGGTATTTGAGTTCATGTTTTAAGATGAAAGATCTTGGTGTGTTGAAGTACTTCTTAGGGATTGAGGTTGCACGGAGTCCCTCTGGTATGTAGCATCCATGCTCTTGATATTATCTCTGAAGTTGGTCTTCTTGGAGCTCGTCCTATTGCATTTCCATTGGATCAGAATCATCGCTTAGCACTCGATACGGGTGATGATTTTCCCGATCCAAAACGCTATCGACGCTTAGTGGGTAGACTGATTTATCTTGTTGTGACTAGACCTGATCTTTCCTATGCTACACATGTCTTGACGCAGTTCATGCAGAAGCCAAAGACAGCTCATTGGGAAGCTGCACTTCGTGTGGTTCGATTTCTCAAGAATAATCCGAGACAAGGTATTCTTCTTCGCGCACATAAGTCTTTGGCATTAACAGCATGGTGCGATTCTGATTGGTCCGGGTGTCCGCTTACTCGACGTTCTCTCACAGGTTATTTTATCCAACTTGGTGATTCTCCCATCTCTTGGAAGACAAAGAAGCAAGAGACGGTTTCTTGCTCATCGGCTGAGGCTGAGTACCGAGCTATGCAGTACACGGTTCGTGAACTCAAATGGATCAAGGATCTTCTTCTTGCTCTTGGCGTTGATCACTCTGCTCCGATTTCTCTATTATGTGATAACCAAGCTGCACTACATATTGCTTCAAACCCCGTATTTCATGAGCGAACTAAACATGTTGAGAATGATTGCCATTTTGTTCGTGATGCTCTCAGGGATGGACTCATTGCGACGAAACATGTCTCCACAAAGATGAGGTTGGCCGACATCTTTACGAAGGCACTAGGAAGTGCTGATTTTGAAAGCTTCAAGTTCAAGATGGACATTCGAGATCTCCATACTCCATCTTGAGGGGGGGTGTTAATGATATATGTGTGTTAATATTGATGGGTAGTTTAGTCATTTACTTTCAATAGATAATTAGGTTAAGGTCTTGTATAAATATGTAGCATCTATCTTTTTTGTCAATAACATAGAAAATTCAGAAAACCTTTCATACAATCTTTGGTTTCTGACAACTTCCGCATTCATCTAAGAAAGAAAAAAAATGGTCAAATTTGGAAATGATCATAGATAATGTTTGATTTGTAATTTAAAGAACTAACCTGAGATTTAGCATCTTCCCATTGCCAAAGAGGGTCATTATCATCATCACTGGACGAATTTGAATAGACGAAAACCGGTCCAAACACTTTCTTCCATGCCTCTCCTTCATTGAACTTTGGTACTAGATCTTCTCTTGAATTGTGTGCACTCATAAATACTTGAGGATTCAGCGTTAAACAATTGCAGCAAACCTCTTTATGAAATAACACATTTACTTAAGACCATTTGTGGACACCATAATTTAATGGAGGTACCCATAATTATGGTTACTAAAAGAATCCTTGATCTTGTTAGTAGGGAAAACCCGCCCAAGATCTGATCAAGATAATTCGAGTAATCATTCTTTGTACTTCTTCTTCTCACATCTCCTAGAAACAAAGGTTGTACATGCATGCATTGACCCAAATGCTGTTTAAGTCAAGATATCAGGAATGATCAAAGTTTAAACAGTGTATCTACGGAAAAGGGAGAAATTGAAACGCATATGTAAGCAAAGAATAGAATCAACCAACAAACATTTCAAATAAAAAAATTTAAAATTTCTGAAAGAATAATCTTGCAAGAAAATTTGATTAGTTGGGAGCTTCAAATCGGATGTAATCATACATGATCCCTTGGAAAGAACTTGTAAACCTTGGTTGCGTGAGAAACTGGGTATTATCACCTTCTACAAGCTTAGTGCCGTGATAATAACATGTTTCTCATGCAACCAATGTTTACAAGTCCTTTCCAAGGGATCATGTATGGTTACATCTGATTCGAACTCCCAGCTTATCAAATTTTCTTGCAATATAATTCTTTCAAAAAAATTTTAAAAAAATATTTGAAATGTTTGTTGATTGATTCTATTCTTTGCTTGCATATGCGTTTCAATTTCTCCCTTTTCCGAGGGTACACTGTTTAAATTTTTGATCATTCCTTATATCTTGACTTAAACAACATTTGGGGCAATGCATGCATGTAGACCTTTGTTTATCTATGAGATGTGAGAAGAAGAATTACAAAGAATTAAAAAGAATGATTTCTCGAATTATCTTGATCAGGTCTAGGGCAGAATTAAAGAACTAGTTCATACAAAAGAAACCAACCCAAGTAAAATTGTGAGAGAAGTCGATATGGTGTCATCGTGGCCAAATATTGAGAACAAATGTATTTGGTGTCATCAGTTGCCGATTCACCAAACAAATGCATTTGCGTCGGACATTTGGCCGCCGATGACACCATATGGATTTGCTCTAGTAATCTTCCCCAAGAAAAATTGTGAGCGCAAATCCATCTAGTGTCATTGTGGCCAAATGTTGAAAACAAATGTATTTGGTGTCAGCAGTTGCTTATACACCAGAAGAAATGCATTTGGTATCATCAACAGTTCCTAGGTATTTCTTGAAGAATCAGCAACATTCGAAATCTGTGATTACCAACAACACCTTCACAAAACCATTGATGCATTTCACCATTGCATGTTGTTCCTTTCGGTTGGTAATTCGAAGTATCATCAGAGCTAGAAGATGAAAGAGGGAGAAGAGCTTTTAAGAGCGGATGAATTTCTACTCTTAGTCTCGCGTGTGGATTTCCGGCGCTTCTATTAGAAGGAAAAGTGTACTTTACGCGGCGCCTGGGAAGATATAGTATCATTATTCTTGCATTTTGAATGCATTAACTTGAAGTGATGGTTTTTAACGAATTTTTTTGGTGTACCTGTTTCTCTGAAAAAATCTATCCTAAAATCAGATCTATGAATTTTATTTGACAAGAGTTTTTTAAAGAGAAATTTACAAGTAAAGGTACTTTTTGGCAAACATATTTCACAAAAAGGTACTTTAGTCTCATGCTATACTTTATCTATGATTATTGTCCATTTGATCCTCGGACCTCTAACTAAAGCTAAAATACAAACTAACATCAATATTCTGTCAACATCTATGTATTATTATTATTATTATTTTGATAAAACATTTTTTCTATGTTTATCTCTCCACTGAAACCAACTATTAAAGAGATGATGCATCATAGGAAGAAGAGAAATTCTCTTCTAAATGATTCTTTTTAAATTCACATCGTTATTTTTTGTAAAAATTATATCTAAGATTTGTTGCTTTTTTTTGTCCATGGGTTTGTCTAAAAAAATCTGAATTGGAGCTGAAACCAAAAAGTAGATTTTCTAAAAAGATTAAGGGAAAACCACCATTAAATCTAAAGTTTTTTGGATGATTATGAAGAATTTGAGAATCGTATGGATTTGTTGGATTATTGAACCAATTTTCGGTTGGGTATCTGATTCATAGTTTTTTATTTAAAGAATATGAAATTTGGAGAAGTTCTAACCTCAAAAGGAGACAAGACCAGACTAAAAAATTTGGGCTCCAATTCAATTTTAAACACCACCATAAAATTGTGGATAAATTAGTGTGGACAAAGTATTATGGACAATTTGATTATGATCATAGATTAGTTAGTGTGGATCCACTACATGAAAATCAAAACCAAGAAAAAAATGGATACACTACATGAAAACTACGGATAGAAACACTAGGAAAAATCATAGAGGGGAAAACCACGTCTTGAAACAAAAACCAAACTCAATATACTACCACCCATATGTGACCATCCATCCATGACCGTTCATACGTGACCATTTATACGTGACCACCCATCCGTGACCACAGTACATGACCCACTTAACAAGAATTGTCGGTCATTCACAACTCATAAGCAATCTTATGGTCATGACATCAAAATTGCCAGATCTACCTCCACTCCTTCCTTTTCCTCCGCCATGAAACATCCCACCACTACCACCACCAATAATCTCAGTATATTCCTCCAAATCTCTCTCTCTATCCAATTTCTAGAGAATCTCAAAGGATGAACATATTAACGTTTTTAATACCGGAAAATTGATTGATTTAGGTATTTTTTTTAATTAAATTGATTTCATGAGACTAACAAAAAAAAATCTATAAATTTCGTAAAAAATCGAAGCACAAGCTTTTAAAGAACATAAAAGAAGAAGGAAAAAAAACTAGAAGAACATAAGGGACAAAAAAAAAAGGAACAAAAGCGTGAATTTTTTTTAGTTTTCAATGAATCCACCTTTTTAATGTTTTAATCTCAGCCATTTATCTCTAACTCTTATGTTTTCAATCAACGATCCAGATTTTGAAACATTAATTGAATATACATGTCACATGTTTCACTTCTTTTATTGTTAGAGGAGTTTTCATCCAGAAAAAGGAAAAAAAATCTGAAATGTATACCATCATCCAAAAGTATGTTTATTGAAAGCAAAGTTTTAAAAAGTATGTATAGATGTAAGAAGCCCTTTTTTAAATGTGTGACGGTTTGGAGTCTCTTTGCCGTTACGCATGTCACCTCTTTTTGCAATCATTATTTTCACAGTGTTGTTATAATTAAATGTTTTTAAAACCGGTTCGGTGACTGAAGCGGAAATGTATTCGGATCATGAGTCAATATGTCCGATTGGGTTTGATAATATTTTGAAACTTTTATATATTTTTATGACTAAAAATTGTGAATTCTAAGATACAGTCACACACAAAAAAAGTAATAATAATAATTAGAAGGATAATAAATTATGAGTTTAATAACTATAATATTTAGAAAATTAGAAGTATAATAACAATTAAAAAAGTTAAAAAAATAATAATAAAAGAAATTAGAAACTTAAGTTTTGAAAAATTTAGACTTATTAATCACTAAACTCCGTCTAATGCGGTTCAATTGGTTCTTCGGTTTTCAGGTTTTTGCCAGTTTGATCTGGTTCAATAACCGATCTAATAACGCTTGGATTTTAATGTTAATCCAATCCGGTTCATGGTTCAACCTAGGTCACCGGGTCAGATCCGGTTTTAAAAATATTGTTATAAACAATGAGGGATAAAGAATAACTAGTCTTGTTTTTCTTTCTTGATCAAACCGAATTTATATATAAAGACTAAATTCCATCAACGGAGAGATTGTTCAATAAGTACAAGACCAACTTTAACTAAAACGGATTATATAAGATGTTTAAGAGCTTTTTCTTTATTTCATTTGAAAGATGTTTTTATAAGTTTCTATGCATATTTTAATGCTGTTAGATATTTTGACTTTTTAAATTTTATAATCTTTACATGATTAGTTGAATTATATTTTTAACTAAACATTGAATGATGTTTTATTTGTAATTATTTTTTTCTTAATTCTTGTGTATTAAACCAAAACATCTTATAAAATCCAATCTACGAATTTTAATGGTCATAATAACTATCTCGATCTCGACTATTGATTCCAAACATTAAAGCATGATCTGATAAATTGTAAAGTATGAATACTTATCTCGATGATAAAGACGGCGTCGGAGGGATCAGATATTTGAAACGGTGTCGCAACACCGAAGAGCAAAGACTTATTCGAAATTTCAAACGAAGAAGTCGGAGAGAAAACAGCAAAGATTCATTCTTAGCGCGCGGCTAGGGTTTCAACCTAACAAAGACTTGTTATTCATTATCTTATAAATACGATATATATACGAATACAATACTAGGGTTTCTACATAAAAAATAATGGGCTTCATGGACTTATAATGGGTATCTGTTTAATGGATTCATAACATTTTTTTTTGCTAAAAAGTAAATATCATTAAAAAATGAAAGTTAGATTTTACAAGCAAAGCAAATCTACAAACTATACATCTTTGGCAAAAAAAAAAAGATAAGTTCATAACACACTTATTCATATTTTTAATGTCATAGTTACAATTTTATTTATATTTTTTACATTCTTTTTCGAAAACAACAAAACCAACTCAACCTTGTTCCCTTTCTTGTAGTTGCATAACGTGAATCAAGTGTCACAGCTCATGAGTCAATTTATGTACATCAAGTAGCTTTCTAAAAGTTTAGTATCGGATATACGGGTTTCACCCAAAACATGCAACGAATAAAAAGTAAAAACATATTCAATGTTAAATTTACGTCAACATTCTACTTGAAAGATGCACAAAAGAGTTGTGACTCGTGAGAACTAAGAACTATGCATGTCGTCTTCTGAGTTCTAAGCATCTCTTGGGGTCAAATCTCACCCCGCCTGAGATTATCAAGAAAATGGCTAAGTGTCAAAGGCGCACGCAGGACACCAGAACTAGCACTGCCAGTCTCTGGGAGGACTTACGCTTATGAAGACGAGCACTGCTCATGCGCAGGACGAGCTCAGAAGGCCTAGGTTCCGGAAATGACACGGTAAAAGTCCCAGGACGACGTGGCAGCGAGACAGACAAGTTGGGCCGACCTTTAACACGAACAGCTCAAGTTGGGCCTAGGTGACTTCTCAGGCCTAGGCCCAGGACGAGGACGAGGACGAAAACCCTAAGCGGCCGCCGATTATGCAGGAAGGATATCCCAAAGAATTAGGATCTCGTACTTATCTTTTAACAGGCCTAGCCGACTTAAGACTTGTATAAATATATCTTGTACGCCTCATTCAAAGGCATCCGCAATTTTATTCACATACGCTCTTACGTAAACAGCAATAAAGAACTACTTCTTCTTTGATCTTTGTTTACGTGTTTTCATCTAAGAATTTTCTGTTTCCTTAAAACCCTTGACAAGTTTATTGTGTAGGTTCTAGCACTCACAATTGGCACCGACTAAGGAGACAAGAGACTTTCTGACACAAATTGAAACCACGTTACGCATCATATCCAGGAAGATGGCCAGCGAAACGGAGAAAGAGAACGAGTCTTCGCCGCGCAGAGATAACCCTGAAGGGGAGGACGCTATCACAAACCCTACTGCGAACCCGGAGCCTTTAACCGAGGTGAAGAAGATGTTCGAGACACTCCTCGCCCGCAGAAAGACAACGAGGCCACGGCGATCGATTCGGCAGTTCAAACCTCATACCCTCCGCTTCTCAACGCCGCGCACTAAACCGAGAACCCGAGGAGACCTACCACCACCGCCGACGCTACAGACTGGAGACAGGACCCCCGAACGCGTCGACATCTGCGGAAACAAAAATCCTTCACCATCACGAGAAGGCGCCCGCGCACATGACGATCCTCGCGAAACGGCAGATCGCAACGCACCAGCGAGAAGGATTCGACCGCGTAACCAAGAAGAGGCAGACGCAGAGTACGCCAGACACCTCGCTGAAGAAGAGGAGGACTCTTTCGTGGCCGATCCATCTGGTTTACGCCAAGAACGTAGGACGCTGCTCGAAGCACACAAAGCTGAGATGGCCGAGATGCGAGCACAGATAGAACAAACTTTCTTGGCCATGAAATCACAGATGTACCATACCGCTGGAAAAGCACCAGATGTCAACCGCGTACTCTAAGAGGCGCGTAACACACCGTTCGCTGAACACATCTCGAGAACCAAAATCTCGGACCCTGGAAGAATCAAGCTCCCGCTCTATGAGGGAACCACCGATCCACAAGACCACCTCTTAGCCTTTGAAGTCACCATGGGATGAGCAAACTTCAAAGAGCAGGAGAAGGATGCCGGTTATTGCAAGATGTTCGTAGAAAGCTTAAAGGGGCATGCGCTACAATGGTTCTACCGACAGAAGAAGAACTCCATTAACAACTTCTACCAGCTTTCAGAGATGTTTGTAACTCAATACAGCATATTCGCAGAACGTAGGGTCTACAACGGAGGACTGTGAACTACGAAACAAGGCGAGAGCGAAAGTCTAGGAGACTTCATGAAGAGATTCAGGACTATGCTTTCAAAGGTAGAAGGGGTGACCAGCGAATCCGCCCTGGCAACTTTGAAAGAAGCACTCCTATGCCCTTCGGCTTTCTGGCAAGAGTTGATGGTACATGAACCAACTACTATCCAGGACGCTCTCCACCGCTCCGCCGACTACGTCAGAGTCGAAGACGCAATTTCAGCAAGAACCCAAAAAACTTCAAAGCCGAAGCAGACGAGCGAATCAGCCGCCCCTACACAAAAGAAGAACAATCCTGGTTTCAGTCCCCACGAAGGATTCACAGGAGCTCGCAACTACCAAGTCGAGTTGGAGAGCTACAACATGTGTACCACAGGACCAAGTACCGACGATGGAACAACTTATTGTGAGTACCACTGTGCCTCCGGACATTCCACCACAAACTGTCCTACCTTGGGACAAAAACTTGCTACCAAGTTGGTAGCTGGAACACTCAGAGGCGACTTTAGTCTAGCAGATTTCGAGATGGAGGAAAGCATGTAGTAACTTCAGCATTACAAAATATGAACTACGAGGTGGCTTGATCCCTGTAAAGGGTACGTAGGCAGCTCTTCTTCGGAGGAGTTCAGTTGCCCCCTTCCTTAAAAAGGAGGGGGAGTACGTGCGTATACACATATACTCCCATTCTCTTGAAACGCGATATTTCGCAAACTTTTAAGTCGTAACACAACCGACATCTCAATAACATCCTACATGGATTACAAATATCTTAACAAAACAGACACTCAATCACATCTTTTACGGATTATTCAATGTCTTGAATAAACAGACGAGTTTATCTTTCACCGCTGCTGCTGGCCACAGCGACGATCTTTCATATAACACTCTGCAGATTTTACAATAACATCCATCATCGGATAAGCGCGCTATACAAATACTAATGATTCATTATAGGAGCGGATGTGTTCAAGGAGAAACATATCCGTAAACCCAAATGATCATTCGAAAACCCAACAACATCGTTGGTAAAATGCAGCTGCCAATGCTCATTATAGGAGCGGACGTGTTCAAAGAGCAGCACGTTCGTAAACCTCAATGATCATTCTGAAAACCCAGCAACAAATTGGTATAATCGAATGAGTTCATTCGCGGAGTAGGCACCTCCGAATCGAAGTGGTCATTATGAAAACTCAACGTCATCGTTGGTAAAAACAAGTATATGTTCATTCTTGGAGCAAGCGTGTTCAAAGAGTAGCACGTCCGTAAACTAAAATGATCACTCCAGAAACCCAGCAACATTGTTGGTAAAAATAAATAACAAACGCAATTACATCTTTGCTACTGAAACTCTGCAGTCATGGTCGGAGCATCTAAGAGACGTCTTAAGATGTAAACCAAACAACCATTGACTTACGAATTCGTCAAGAAAAGACGTAGTCAAGTTCTTATGATCTATCAAGAACAAAACGAACCTGCTTCATAAGAAAGACAAAAAGGCAAAGCCGCATTCATTATCATCCTTCAGAAAACTAAAGCAGAGAAAATAACTGCGCTACAGTCTCATCGCCGCTCCTCTCTTCAGCAATAACCGCCTTGAGCTCGTTGTCATCAGGCTTCGAGATCTCAGTGATAGCAATCCCAGCTAAAAAACCTCGTCTCAAAATGTGAAGCCTAAAACTAGTTTTGCGCTCGGCTTGTAAAAATTCAAAATTTAGTGCTCGGCGACAAGACACAACTTAGATTTTGTTATCGCCAACCTATCGACAATAGCTCTGCAAAATCGTTAGATTGACTTCTCGTCAAGAGAAATCATGGGCACAAGTCACTGTGACCTCGGCACCAATGTTTTTCCTCATCAAAATATTGAGACGTCGGCACAACTAGACCAAGAGCTCGACAATCTCGCCTAATCTCTTTCCTCGGCGACAGTCTGAATCACCAAGGTTGAACACACAAGTAAGAATTTTTTGGGGGTGTGCCGAGCCCGATGAGAACAAAGAAGCGTGAACGCACAAGCTAGCCTCGGCGCTGACCGAAGCTCGTCACTTCTCCAGCGTCGGCATCGGCATCGATAAAGGTGGAATCGTCCTCGGCTTGGTCAGAAAACGCCGAGCGTTCCTTCACCGCCTCATCACGGGTCCTTAAACGCGCCTCGCCCCAGGAACGCTTGGGTTCGCGCTAATGAAACTCAGTTTCGATTTGAGTAATGGATTGTATCTTGTTCAAAGCCTCGGCGTGAAGGAGAGCGCGAGCAAGCGTTGTGCGAAGTCGCACAAAGTCACCGGAGCGATGGCTCAGATCTGAGTTGGAATATGAGCTAAAGCGCGAAGGTCTTTGTGCGCAAGATCGAGGACGAGCGAGGAATTGATGCCGAAGCTTCACTCTAGCATTAAGACCTCGGCGCCGCAGCAACCTCACGGATCAGGAGCTCGTCGTGAACCTCGAATCTGAGCGCCGTAGAACTCGGCTGGAATCTCGTCGGAGCGATGGCGAAGCGTCGGTAGAAGAACGCGAGTCGAGGAAGCGCTCAGCGTGGATGCTTGCTCCGCCGGAACGACGGAGATCCGACAATGACGAGATCTCCGCTGGAGACTGAGTCGTGGATTCTCGTCGGCAGAGGAGGTGAACGTCGGCAACGAGAACGAAGACGGAAGAGTTTGCGACGGCGGCGCGGAGGACACAAAAAAAAAAAAAGCCCTAGTTTTCTAAAGCAAAAAAGAGAAGGGAGAGAGAAAAAGGAGAATGTACATTTCTTTGGAGGAGTGAAGTTATGAGAGAAATGAGAAAGGGAAGGTGTATATATGGCCATTGATGCCGGACCTTAGCATTAATAATCTTCGGTAGTCGGAGAAAACTTTTTCAGATTTCGAAAGAAATAGAAATTTTCACCAAGTACAATAACGGTGCGGAGGTGAATTTTTCCGCATCGAAAAGAAAAAAAAAAGACTTTTCAAATGGTACGAATCAAGCTCCAAAGCACAACTCGTCAGAGTTTTTACGTACAACGGAACGCTTTTACGAAACAAGCTCTGGAAACCTTTGCAGAACCAATTCTACAAATCCTTTCAAAGAAAGCAGGCCTGTTAGGTCTATACTGAGCTAGGATTAGACATAAACATGAAAGCTCAATAACTTGAACGATATTGCTGGATATAACCTCGTTCCAAACTCGGTCACGTTTTCTTGAGAACCTCATTTTCCCCTACTCCTCTTTAAACTCAGCATCATCCAAACTGATACTGCTGAGCTGGGGGGCTAACTGTTGGGGTCAAATCTCACCCCGCCTGAGATTATCAAGAAAATGGTTAAGTGTCAAAGGCGCACGCAGGACACCGGAACTAGCACTGCCAGTCTCTGAGAGGACCTACGCTTATGAAGACGAGCACTGCTCATGTGCAGGACGAGCTCAGAAGGCCTAGGTTCCGGAAATGACACGGTAAAAGTCCCAGGACGACGTGGCAGCGAGACAGACAAGTTGGGCCGACCTTTGACACGAACAGCTCAAGTTGGGCCTAGGTGACTTCTCAGGCCCAGGCCCAGGACGAGGACGAAAACCCTAAGCGGCCGCCGATTACGCAGGAAGGATATCCCAAAGAATTAGGATCTCGTACTTATCTTTTAACAGACCTCGCCGACTTAAGACTTGTATAAATATATCTTGTACGCCTCATTCAAAGGCATCCGCAATTTTATTCACATACGCTCTTACGCAAACAGCAATAAAGAACTACTTCTTCTTTGATCTTTGTTTACGTGTTTTCATCTAAGAATTCTCTGTTTCCTTAAAACCCTTGACAAGTTTATTGTGTAGGTTCTAGCACTCACAGCATCTATCTCGTGTTTCATCCAATTTAGGTTCTAGCAAGTTGTCATCAGTCTCCATATGGGATTTGGTTTTTCTTTGATTGAACATGTCATATACAAAGTACTGATGTGTTTTTGTCGACCCAACGATTATATTCGTCATAAAGTATGAGTGGCCAAATTGTGAAGGTAAGGAACCCGAGGACGTGTACGAAGACAAGCGCATGAAGTACGGGGTACCGTTCCCCCAAAAAGAAACTTACAGCTCGAGCTCTCTTATCAAGAGACTGCGCGAAAGGTAGAAAATATCTAAGATTCATATTCAAACTATGTTCCCCTCTCATTTCAACGCTACGTTTTCACAATCAATGGTTGAAAATCCCTTTTTTACTCTACATGTGATATGGTGAAAACATGTCTGGTGATTATGCATAAGCAAGTTGATTATGTGGAGCACCCACCCCTATGTCTAAACCGGAGAAGCAAACACTGCCAGTGGTACGAGAAGCCAAAACACAACAATAACGTACTGAGCGATCGACAAGTGGTCTACAAAGTCAAAAAGGCAGAGTAAAAGCACCTGAGTGCAACTTACACATTCAAACCCGAAGACCCAAACCCGAATCGGATTAAGATCCGAACCCGGATAGATAAAAGTCTACAAATAGTACTCTATATACTTCATAAAAAAGGGATCTTGATCTTTTTATTTCTACTCTATACTAAAGAGATATATTGAGTACTCTTGAGACATATAGTTTTGAGACTCTCATTTTCCCGCTTCTCAAAGCCATTTCTTTGGACTAGTCCAACTTTCTTCTCCGGTTCAGTCATACTACGATCGGAACTATTTTCTTTTTCTCTATTTTCTTAACTTTTCCTTTTTTTCACCACTAATTTTTTTACCAAAAGTGATGATACTTCGTGGATCCAACTTTCATTCGGATCCAGAGTCACTCTCACCAAAAACTCTTGTTTTCGGAGCTTTTAATCTTTGATGTCCTATGATTCACCGTGGTCAAACTCGATTATTTATCTCTTTTTGTCTTTCTTCTAACTTGAGCGTAAGAGCATCATCGTAAAACACCACCCAATCATGTGTTCTTCGACATTCACGTTTTTGTCTACCATGGAGAAACAGGCCGAGTGATTGTTTCGAAGAGACAAATTCTTCTGAGACACTAATGTATTGTATTGTACAGTTAAAAAGGTAATAATAATAATAATAATGTATGTAAACATTCCAATAGCCACAATATCGAAACTGATCTGATGGTATAACTTTTTCCGTTATCAAAGATCAAAAGTTCGGAAAACTTAAGGGGCAAAGCTAAGGATACACATTGTGTGAAAACTCCCTTCTTCTAATGATTTTTATATACAGAGCAAGTCAAGTGGTTACGATATGAGGAACTTGTGGTTGTGGAAGAACGCAGGAGTATGTTACATACTTCACACCATCGACAAGCAGGACTATGAAAACTCTGGACAGTGATTTTGTTCTTCCAATCATCCCATCGATGTCTCCATCGCCGCCTTCTCTGGGATCAACAAGCACAGACACAACCATTGATGGGCCAGGCTTGGTTTCCTGGAAGTTCTCTTTGCTAGAGCTGTTTTGATCTTTGGTTAGACTAAAATCGGATACGGGAAGTCCACCACGAAGGATTCTTCTGTTCTTTTTCCCCTTGTGTGTATCAGTGGCGTTCTTAGGCTGTTTAGTAGCTGGAGAAGCAGGAATGATAGCTCCTGAGGTTGAGGAGACATCAAACTGAAACACTTCGGTGCACATCCCTGAACTGAACATTGGCCCTATATTGAATAAATTAAAAGGGTTGTAGTATATGCAAATGGGAGAATCAATGTTGATTCAATGGAAGAATCAGTAACATTCGAAACCTGTGATTACCTGCAACACCTTCACGAAACCATTGCTGCATATCACCATTGGCTGTTGTTGATTCGAGTTGATCTTTCAAAGTATCATCTGAGCCAGAAGATAACAGAGCTTTCCGCTTTTCGCTATAGAGGTGCTTCGACAAATCCCTGGTCCTTGTAAATTCAGGTAACGGCAGTACAGCTTCAGAAGTTGCTACACTGCTTTCCCCTTCATTGTTCTTCGTTTCAGAAACCTTGGCTTTCTCGCTCGCTAAAACAGAATGAATAATCAAATTTCCATCAATCTTCACAAGCTTATCATTCCTCGGAACAAACAGCGACGCAACTAGATGCTCACTACCATTTCCCATAACCTCAAAGTTCTCTACTACAGATACATTTCTTCCCACTCCTTGATCAAAATCTCTCCCACAAGATTCTCTATTACTATCAACAAACACATCCAAAACTCTTCCTCTGGAATGATCATAAACTCTGTCACTATACCTAACGTTCACAATAGGAGCCAATGCACCAAACAAAAACAAACAAAACAGAAAACCAAGAACACTAACACTAGCAACCTTCTTCATCTTCCTCTTCACCTTATTAGCCACCGATTGTTGTGGTGGTGGTTTCAACCTAGGAATAGGAAGCAAAGGCACTTGAGAACCCGGACAATGCAACCATTGATAAGCCACTGGAACCAACGGTGACCTACACATACCACTTCCAAGACCCAATTGTTGCCTCAAAGCAACATTCTCAGCTACGAAATAAGAGACCTTACTGTTCAAATCCATAATCATGAACTCCATTTTCTTAACCTTTTCTTCTAACTCCTCTACGTAATGTTTCTTCCTCTGTCTCGAAAGCTGAGCACTCTCACGGTTTCTTATCAATCTCACGTTCCTCTTCTCATCATCTTCTTCTTCTTCATAATTCAATCTTCTATACTTAACATTCCTTGATGTATCTTCTTCTTTTCTCCTCTTCTTCGTAATTTCTTCCTCCTCCACTTTCAATTTCTGGTAATCGACCACCATTTCTTCCGATTCAGGTGACGACGACGCAATTGTAGCTTCCGATACATCGAAGACGAAATTCTCCGAGATTTGTGTAGTATCGGAGCAATCAGAATCCCGATTGCAACATCCAGAAGTAGATAACACAAAATCGCTTGAAATTTCCGATCTGTTCGTAGTATCAATAGGGACGACGAACGATTCGTTCTCAGATGGAAAGTAGAGATCGTCGACAATGTCTAAATTCAACTCGAATTCTTCGTCTCCGTCGATAAATAACCTCAGATCGGAGATCGAGTTTCTAAACAGAGCATGATCGGAGATAGAATTGTAGAAATTATCATCATCAAAGAGAGAATAAGGGATCGAGTTAGTGTCATGTATAAGAGTCTTCTCCGTAACAGAATCCGCCATTGTTGGGAAGCTTTTAAGGTTTTAGGTTTACTAAAATTAGGAAGAAGACGAGGTTTTAAGAGAGAATAACGTTGGTTGTTTTCTACTCTCACTCTTGCGCGTGGTTTGCACTCGCTTGTGTTAGAAGTAAGAGTGTATTATACGAATTATTTAAAAAGCGCGTGGGATGATTTAGTATCCATAATCTTGCACGTTGACTGCATTAAGTTTAGAGTGATGCTCTTTAACGGCTTTTTATTCTTTCTATATTTGGATTAGATCTTAAATTAGATCTGATCTAAGTTTTTTTTAATAAATTGACATGACTTTTTCATATGTATGCCGTTTTGAAGTCTCTTCGACGTCACGCATGTCTCCTCTCCTTCTTGCAACATAATTTTCCATTTCCATTACTTATCCATGTTCTTTTTAGCGTCACTGTCACTCGACTTTTTTCTTTCTGTCTTGCGTAACATGAATGTGTCACAACTCATTACACACGATGTTACATATTTTTGCACGTTGACTGCATTAAGTCTATTTATGTACATTTTTTAAGGTTTAACATCGGATATTCCGGTTTTACTAAAACGATTGACTAAGGCCCTGTTCTTTTTACGATCGCCAAGTCGGCGACTGCGATTCAACAATATAAGCTAATTCTAAAGATTTTTATATTCTTTGGTTAAAGGTCTATCAAACTTAACACGGAGAAAACATCCAAACAGAAGGTCAAGTATGTTGGTTTGTTCATCTCGCACTATCATTAGGATGGTCCATATTAATGATCTATCATCTTTTACCCAAAAAAAAAATCTATCATTTGTATGATTGAATCATCTCCATTCAAATGAACCGATTTGATTCATCCACATGATTTTTAAAAAATTATTCTACATTTAAAAAATTCATTCAACTGATCCATCTGAATGTGGAACATTTCTAGCAGTAAACAAACATGGAGATTATTGTGCTACCTCACCAGTTTTGGAATTAAAAATCGTATCTCTTCGGTTTTGTTTTGTCAAGGAAAACTTCCTTTGTTAAATCCATTAAACACTTCTTCGACAAGACCGAAAATATTGTATTAAGTTTCACATGCTTTTTCGGATTGTGACTTTTTCTAAATGATGGGATCTTTTTGTTAAGTGTCCATCCTATTATAGAAGTCCACAATAATGTCTAAACCCAGTGCCGGTGCCGTGCTTAGGGGCTCGAGGCGAACTAAAATATAGGGGCCTTTTTATTTTATTTTTAAAAATCAATAAAGTATTTAGAATAAATTAGTAAACAATAATCTAGAAGCCTAAGAGCATCATTATTGATATAACTTGGCCAATTTCTTTTAGTTTATTTGATTAAACAAATGAGTTTGGGTATCAATTCAGCCCAAGAAATATCACTTATTTGATCCTAAATGCACAGTATCCAGGAACACGTGTCGCATTATCATTGGAGCTATCTTTTTCTGTCTTTTTGCTAGTTACTTTAAAGTCTTCTGATTTGTTTGCTCTTGTCTCTTTATGTAAATATTGTAGTTATGAGAAATACATTTGCTTATTCCCCTATTATTTAAGGATAAATAAAGCAAAGGAATTTAGTACTTTGTTCATCTTGTAACACTACGCTCATTTACTTGTTATTGACCTTTTGGTATTCTTGTGAATCTTGTGATCCTTCATCTTTCTGTTTACTGGTTCCCATTGGTAATTTTGTAGAATTGTGAAACTAAATGTCTACAAAATGACAGATTCAATATGTTTGATTCCCAAAGTACAATTACATACTACAATTCGTTTAAACGATTTTAGTCCTTAAGATTATATGCATCATAATTTGAACATTTTAAATTGCCTTTTGCTTAAGATAATGTCATGGTTATCCATCTACAACTGCGAATAATATGCTGGCGAATCGAGCTCGGGTTCGTGAGAAAAAATGCATCTACAATTGAAAGTTGATTTGGTCGAGCATATTTGGCAAAAATTTACTATATGTTTCATCATCATCTTTTTATATGTTTTATTTTTACTTTTTTGTATTTTACTATATGCGATTTTATGTTTTACTTTGTTTTACGATTTGTAATTCACTTTTGCGACGTTATGTATCATAATAAATTTGTGTTTGTGTTTTTATAAAATCTTTTATATTTATCCATAGTAATTTGATTATGCTTTGATTTTAATTTTTCAAAATATTTTTTTAAAATTCTAAACATAAATTAGTTTTTAATTCTTATGATAAGTATCACCAATAAACACTTAAAAACTATAAGTATCATATTGAGTCTCAACTAACACAATTACTATTAAACGAATGCTAGTGATACTCAAATCACCAATAATGATGCTCTAAGACATAATGTTTCTTTCTTCTTTTTCAATAAATCTTTTACCATACTCTCATAGTCTAAGTTCTTAACTAGTTTTCTTTCTATAGATATGATAGGTAGACCATTCAATATTTATTGTGACATAGTTGATCGCATATAAGACTTGATTAACAAAATTAGCTTTATTAAGTCATAACTTGTTGATGGATGGAAGAGATTTTTCAACCAAAGTTGAAATCAAATCAAATATGATTAACATGCGACAAAGGTATAAAAATCCAAGTCACACATATTTCTAATCTAATGGAACTATGGAAGTTATAATTTATAAACATTCAATTGTAAGAAAGACAATCAAGAGTAAGAGGAAAAATAATTTTAAAAATTAAAGTGGAAAGAGACTTACAAATTAATAAGTGAAGGAGAAGAAGAAGAAGTCAGAGCGGTGGAGTCATGGAGAAAGAATATCCTGCGACGACGAGACCTTGGCGGAGCAATTGATCGAAGGATTTTGATTTTTTGTTTTGTAAATTTTATAAATTAAGAAAGTTAAATTTTGTTTGATATGTGAATGTAATTATATAGGTTTAGAGATTTGGAATCTCGATCACGGTTCCTTTTTTAATTAGAATTTCTTTTTTTTTTCTTCAAAGCTAAAATTCAGTTTAGAAAAAGACCAACAAAGACTCGAACCCATGTTTTCTTAACAAAAAATTGATAACATAACCACTAGGATACAACACATTATGGGGATTTGGGGACCCTAAAACATCTATATATTTTGAGGGCCTAAGGCAATAGCCTTTATTTTTAGCCATAAGCACGACTCTGTCTAAAACGTATAAAAATCTCAGCATTCTTACCATTTAGATATCTACAAATGGCCAAATGGAATAGTTAGACGTTTTCATGTTTCAAAAGATTTAACAAAACAAATCCTCAACAACCAAGAACTTGTCCAATATCATTGCTTAGTTTTCATGTTCGAAGAGGTTTAGAAAAAAGATTTAAGTGCTAGAAATATAACAATTTCAAGTGCGGTGCCAAGTTGCAAATTATAAAAATGCAAAGAATAAGCATATTCACTAACAAATATACATCAACATTGTAGTTGTATGAGACACAAAGGAGTTGTAAGAACTATGCATGTCCTCTTCTGAGATTTTATATATGCAAGTTGTTATTTGTCTCCATATGAAATTTGTTTTTTCTTTGATTGAATTTGTCAACCGCACGATTATATTTGTCATATGAAGTATGTAAATTGTTAGCTAAAGTATGAAGTTGTGGTTATAGAATATACCAAGAAGTCTAAAATGCGTTACAAACAAAATGGATAGACTTAAAGTTAACACATACACTACATAGATGTGCAAACTGCAAAGTGTGAAGGGAAAACAATTCATGTATATTTGATGCTATATAGTGTGAAGCCGACCTGAGCGAGCTAGCTGAGTTTTTCCTTATTGCCAAATCTCATTCACATGTCAAACTTGATCATGCCAAATCTCATTCATCATAGTTCTGTCCAAAATATTTAAAAAAATGTACAATGAATGTGTCTAAAGTTTGAGGAATAATTTACAATTTTATCCGATGAAAACATATAATAACTATTTTAACATCCAAAAACAGATACTTTATTGTGGCTATAATAATAAAGTATTGTAAACATTCCAACAGCCACAATATTAATCTGGTGGGAGAAATTTTTTGATTTTCAGAAAGAAAGCAAAAAATTTGATTTTCAAAATATATAATATTCAGAAAAGGGTAAAAAATTCGTATGAGATATTTAATTTTCATTTTAAAAGGAAAAAATGACAAATAAAAAAGAGAAATATAAAGTTTCCTTTCCCTCTCGTTTACTTTGCCTTCCCGAGAGAGAGAGATAAGATTTGCATCTCACAAAATCTTTCTTCCTTCCTCTCTCGTCGCCTCCTTCAATGTTCCGTTTTCGATTCTCCTCTTCCTCTTGAGACTTTTCTTCCTCTCTTTGCTGCGAGAGAAAGGAAACCCAAAAGAGAATCGAGGTCACGAAGAAACCCAGAAACATCCATGGACGCAACACCGTCGTCGGAAACCGGTGGTGCGGTTGTGGTAGACAATGGATTTGCGGTGGACCCTTTTCTGGTCGAGGCTTTGCAAAACCCTCGGCAACGTCTGACGAGTAAGCACCGTCGTTTTTGTTCCTGTTTCATGTCGGAAACCCTAATTTCCTGAAATTAGGGTCGATTTTGGTCACGGGCATTAGAAAGTTTGAGTTTTTGCTGGGCAGTTTTGTGTGAATTTAGCTTAACTCGTGCTTACGGATTTTGGGTATCTGCAATTTGGGGGATTTTCGAAATGTGGCTACTTCTCTGAACTGAAGTACTGGTTCTCTTCTTAGATTGTTATGGAGATGCCCATTTCCTTTGTACTGTAAAATAACGGTTAATGCTATCAAAGCTGTAAACTTTATGTATAATGATATCAGGAGTGTTACTTAATATACTTGTTTGAGTTATATCTCTTTTATCTTGTTTTGCTGGTAGTAACTTGGCTTTTGTTTTGGTTATTTGCTTCTGCTGATTGGTGTCTTGGCTCTTGTGTGGTTTCCATTTCATGTAATACTCTTCTTATCATGTATCTAAGCTTTTTTGTTGTTTCTTGTTATGTCAGTTTTGAGGATGGAACTTGATGTTCAAAGGTTCTTGCAGAGTCCTGAACAGCAGCAGTTTGAGTTCCAGCATTTTCCTACTTCGTATCTTCGTCTTGCAGCTCATCGTGTTGCTAATCACTATGGACTAGCTACAGCTGTTCAAGAGAGTGGTGTGGATGGCAATGAGAATGTAATCCTTGTGACAAAAACGACGGAGAGTAGGTTTCCAGCTGTTCGGTTGTCTGAAATTCCGGTGGCTAAACAATCAGATAATGGTAAATTTGAGCACATGAAAGTTTCTATCAAGACTCGGCCTTCTAAAGGATCTGGATATGGCGCTGGTGAGTTTGAAAAGAAACGTGGTCCTCTTAGGAGTGTCGAAGAGAGGAAAGAAGATTATGACAAGGCTCGAGCGCGCATATTTAATGGTCTCACGGGATTTAATAGTGATGACTCTTCATCTGAAACTCAGGTTTATGGGAGGAATACGAGTCTTAGCAGAGATGACAATCAAGTATCTCAGAATGCTTACGTTGAGGTAGAGAAGAGCTTAAGCCTTAGGGAAAGTGGTCCAACATCTCGCGTTGCAATTCTTAGAGACAGAGAGAAAGATCGTTATGACCCTGATTATGACCGCAGTAGGTATGTAAAGCATCTGTTGGTTTGCTGGCAAACCCATTACTATACTAGCGAAGAGCAACTGTCAGCTTCATGTGTGATGGTTGATAAACTTTGTGAGTGAATGCAGGTACATTAGGAGCCTTCCTGTCAATCAGAATTTCCATCTACCAGCCTTCAACATTCAGAAAATGCCGCCACCATACTATGAAATGGGATATACAGGATATAATCAGATCCCAAATACTCCTGCTTCTCTTAACTTCGGGCCACCCGCAAGCTCTATCATGAGTCCTTATGGCACCGCAGTCTTACACCAACCTCCAAGGGATGCAATGTATATGCAGTGGCCTAATGCAGCTATGATGTATGCTCATTCGTATGAGCAGGTCAGAAATGCTTCTCTTCAGGTATATAACATTTTATTTTCCTTCTCCATTCCTTAACCCTCTCTGAAATTGTGATCATAGAATCAAAACTTGATCATGTGCATATTAAGAATCTTTCGCCATGCATAGTGTTTTACGTATGCATTGCTCCCTTGAAAGAGCAAGTGAAGTTGGTTTGGTACCTTGTCTCCAATGGTTCATAAAGAGCAAGTGAAGTTGGTTTGGTACCTTGTCTCCAATGGTTCATATATAGTTGTCTGAAAGCTGCTTTAACTTGTTTCCCCAGGCGCAGTTCTCTCAACAACCCTTGAGCTTTGACTACATGCAGAACCGCTAGGCACTTGTCGTTAGCCGTTAATTCTTGTGTCAATTTTATCTCTGTTTATCAGCTTTTTCTAAGACCTAGGATTGTTTGTAATGGAAATTTTGGAGTTGTAATGTCAGAAGGAAGATACTCTTTTGTTACTCATGATTATCAATGGAGCTACTTATGTTGTTAGTCGAATGTTAGAATTGTAATGTCACATGTCCCGTAGTGATGGCTACAAGGCCTGTCTTTGAGGGGTTTCATTCCACGAGATACGAATCTGTTTTGTGTACGTTGAATCTTCCAACTTCGTGAGACTGAACATACAAATTATATATGATTTAGATAAACAAAATAATACAGTTGCGATACAACACTGCTTCAAGCTGTTTCTAAGCAATCAGTTAATGAAGGTCTCAAGCAAGAGAAATCTCGTTTAACCAATTTGGCGGCGAAGGAACATCATAACTGATTTCAATGGATTCCTGGAAAACAATAACAATGGTTGTGAGAAGAGTTGGATGAATACTAAATAGGTAAGAGACCAAAACTGTAATCCCATTGAAGTGAGTAACTTCCAACTGTAGATGTATAGAACAGATTGGATAGAGATATTTTACCATAGAGAAAATGACGGTGTTCGGCTTTTGTTTACTGAATGTATAACCTCGTCGTCTTTATGCGGATCTGTGTGGACAAGTCTTTGGAATTTTTCAGACAGGGCTTTGTAAGATTGAACGTCTGTTGGTTCTATTTGGCTAATCGCAGCTTTTAAATGCCGCATGCTTATTTCTTCTGCTTCAAGACTCTCCTGTAAGTTAAACAATGTGAGACACCGCGAGTAACATGAGACTTCCTGCTAAAAAATATGAACAGGTAAAAGAAAGTAAAAAAGTTAACCTCGAGTGCAGCAATAGCTGCTTCTCTGCATATCAATGATATGTCAGCTCCTGTGTAGCCTTTGGTAATAGATGCGAGCTCTTTTAGACAAATATCAGAGCTGCATGGGATTTTACGCAAATGGATTTTGAGTATTGCTTCACGATCAGCTTCATTAGGAGGTCCGACATATAGCAAGCGGTCAAAGCGTCCTGCAACAATATAACATATTCAATTTCACCAAACAGAACTTACGGATTTGTTTGCGAAAGTCGAAATAATCAATGAGAGACGGATATGTACCAGGTCTTAGAAGAGCAGAATCGATCTTGTCAGGCCGATTTGTAGCAGCAATAACAGTAACACCAACTCTTTGATGCAAACCTGAGATCAACAATTATTAAGCAATCAGTCTTTAGTTTAAACGATTTGCCTTTGCCACAAAGTCTGATTGCCATTTTCCTACAGTTTGAGAACTGCATCTAGATATCAATCGAAGGGTTGTTGTTACTAACCATCGAGCTCCACAAGAAGTTGACTCATAACTCTGTCGGAAACTGAAACCCCATCATTTTCTTTCCCCCTAATGGAGGCAAGACTATCTATCTCGTCGAAAAAGATAATCGAGGGGGCATTTGCTCTTGCCTTTGCAAAAAGAGACCTCACAGCCTTCTCGGATTCACCAACCCATTTGCTGAATAGTTCTGGACCTTTGACTGCAAGGAAATTCAGCTTGGCTTCAGAAGCTACTGCACGTGCCATAAGGGTCTTGCTACATCCAGGAGGACCAAACATCAGTATCCCACTTGGTGGTCTTGTGCCTATTCTCTTGAATGCGTCTTGATGTTTTTGAGGCCATAATACTGCTTCCATTAGCTGATTTTTCACCTCTTTTTGACCACCAACATCTTCCCAGTTGACTTTAGGAACCTCTAATATCACCTGTGGGTTGCACACCAACCAGAAAAATTAGACTGAGATAGAGTAAAACTCTGGTATTAGCATTGGAACATCTCTTAATAAAAAGTTCCAGGTAAACAGACATATGAAGCTTCAACTAAGACTACCAAGACACTGGACCAACCACTGTTTTGATCAGAACAATTCAAAATTGAAATATTCAAGCCAGAGAATATTTGAGTAGAGTAGCATAAGAAGATGGTCAATGGTGTGAAATCAAATTTGCACCCATAACGGTAAACTGAATTAGATCAGTAAATGAGAGAAAATGAGTCAGTATGAGGGGAATCAATAATACGGAGACTTAGGAATAGCTTATCACTAAGTCGGTTTAATTTTCTAGGAAATCAAATGAAATGGCAATACCTCACGCATGGCACTAGGTCTGATTTTGATCTTCGCTTTTTCAAAATCTTCAAATCCTACACTTAAGGTATGTTCTCCTTCTTTGCTAAGAATCTGTTCAGAGCAAGAGTTGACACTGTTTTGAATATCTTCTATCCCATTTAAATTTAATGAATGCTGAGCCCCTGAAGTCGTGGGTGAAGTGATACATGACGATGCAGAATCCGAACTATCAGATGATACGTCTGTCATATTTGTCGATGACTCAGAACCTCTACACTCAGAAGCAGCAAGAGGTGTATCTTCAAGAGGCGAATTGCAAGAGGAACTTTTCTGATTAAGATGCTGCCTTAAACAGACAAAGGCTGCCTCACAACACAGCGCTGATAGATCTGCACCTACAAAACCATGGGTTGCCATAGAAAGCTGTTCAAGCTGGGTGTCTGAAAGTGAATGCTGCATCCCACTGAGAATAGTCCGAAGTATATCTAACCGTTGTGCAGAAGATGGAACACCTATATCATTAAGCAAACATTTGAACACATATCAGGGAGTAAGAATCTGAACTATATCAAGGATGGTCTATTTTTTTCCACAAGGTCTTCATCTTACCAATTTCAATTTCCCTGTCAAGTCTTCCTGGTCTTCTAAGGGCAGGCTCAATGCTATCAGGCCTATTGGTTGCAGCAATTACAACAACACCATCATTCCTACTTATTCCATCCATTAAATTCAGTAATGTAGCTACCATCCTCTGAGACAATTCTTCCCCTCCTTCTTTTCGTGCTGGAGCAATGGCATCCAAGTCATCAATGAACACCTTTACAAGAAACAAAATTAGTCACATCGCAAGCAGCTAACTTGGTAAGATAAGATATCGATTGTAGGGGTAACAAGTGAAAATCAAAAGATCTCAGTTTACAGTCAAAACTCAGGAATATAATAACGAGGAGAGTGCAAAACTCTAACCACAGCAGGTGCAGCATTGCTAGCAGATCTGAAAACCTCATCTAGAGCTTTCTCGCTTTCTCCCAAATACTGACTTATTATCTCAGGTCCATTCACAGAGAAGAAGTTGACACCAGACTCACGGGCAAAGGACCGAGCCAAAGATGTCTTTCCTGTGCCTGGAGGTCCGTGAATAAGCACTCCCTTCGTAGGTCGCAAACCAAGACTAAAATGATCATGCCAGTGATAAACATAGAATATTAAAAATAAAACAAAAATCTAAGAAGGTAGCAATAACCACAAATACTTTCAATCAGATGGACTAGATTGCTACATGACGATGTCCTTATAACTAGTAAAGCATATATAGCAGTAGAACGCCTACAGCTTTCATCAGGACAAAATGCATAAACACTAATTTTACTGGCAAGGTAATATTATCAACCTTTCCACTGAGTTCAACAAACAGATAAATGAGCATAAATTTCTGTTTCACTTTCCATGCATGTTGTACATTTCAAGTAGAGCATAAAATTGGCTATACCGAGTCAACTAAAAAATGTGTAATGGTGATAAAAGTTAAAACTGCTAACTGCAATGCTTACCTTGATAGGGAATTCTTTGTGGATGAAGAAACAATTATGTCCCTTAAAGTTGCATATTCTTTAGAGAGACCACCTAACTTTGAGATTTCACATCCCATGTTTTCTTCATTATCTTCATCAAACTGCAGACCTTGCACAGATGTTCTCTCTCGAATTTCCGATGTTAAGTCCAGTGTATGATGGAGGTATACTTTAGTTTCCTGGTTTACCATAAAAGCATTACTTCTGTTGGAGGTATCAGATGGCTTTTTATCAGCCCTTTTGACACAGAAGATACAGATCTCTGATAGAATCGGTACAGCAACAAAATTCCCATATAGCAGGCTACAAGGGTATAACCACGAACTTGCACAAATCTGCAAAAGTTTCTTCGAACTTTCATTGCTCAAAACCTCTCCTAGATCAATCGAACTTTCCGATGAAAATCGCTGCTTAGCACTGAAAACAGAGTCTTCTATGCTTGGAGAAGCAGGAGAACTGGTGCGAGGAGAATTACGCTTTTGCAAGTTTGCTGGTGTCCTCGGTGTTGTATTCCCATTTCCATTCTTCTCGTGAGAACTTTCAAGAGAAAACTTCTCTACAGAAAGACAATCTTTCTTAGCTTCTAACATATTCCTGAAGGGAGTCAACTCCAAACACAACTCTTTGCAGGCAAGCATCGAAAGATGATCGTGCGACCCACCATTCACGTTACACTGATCACTTAAAGAAGGTCCACTAACAGGATAAACAAAAACAGTCCTGCCTAATACAGGACAACCAAGTCCATAACAAAGATTCGACGAAATACGAACAGTATCTTTCAAAACCTGCAAAAATGCAAGAACGTAGGTTAAAAAAATACAATGTTCACAGAAGAAATCAGAATTCAAAATGAGCTGCAAGACACAGATTCTTCAAACCTTTGAAGAAGAGAAAACAGTAGCAAGAACAAAATAGTTCCCTGGTTCATCATCAATAGTCCTACTCTCACATTCAACTCCATATTCAGCTTTTATCGAGCTTAACGCAAAGCTACTCGAAAACCTACTCTCTGGAGAAGCCAATGATACCTAATCACAATTTGCAAAATTTCCAAAATGAACATTCCAAACCAATGCGTATAAAAATCTGATATGAAAATCTCAAAGCAGAGAAGCTTCAATTTACCGATACAGTAGAACCAGGGCTAAGAGAAGCAGCAACCATCGAATTTTCCGATAACCAAATCTTAGAGCCTCTAATAGACTCAGATGCAACATCAGCTACTCTTCCGATGATTGCAGAGTTTCCGATAAGAGTAGGAAAAGCAGCGGAAGCTTCTTCAATACTTCGCCTGAGTTCTTCTTCGTTGATAGAATCTGTATCACGACTCGTTGTTGAAGACGCCGGAGTTCTTGGCGATGCAGGTGGTTCTCCATTGGATAATCGTGATGGAGTCCTCGACTGCTTCTTCTTCGAAGGCATCGACAGAGATTTGTTTATCGGTGAGTGAGTCGCCGGAGATTGTCGCCGGAGATAAGAGAGCTAAAAGCAAAACCTTCAATTTCACTAACTTAGGGTTTAATTGCAGTGTTTGGTTATTGGGCTGTCATTAACCAATCAAAGCCCACTAGTTGTATATATTAGCCCAAGCCCAAATTTATGTGAGGATTTTTTTAGTTGTAGCCAAAATGTTCAATAAAATGTCTGAATAAGAAAACTCAAGATCTTATTATGTTGAGGGTTCGAATGGATTTTATTACATCATGAAGTAAAATGTTTGATAGATAAACTGGGAAATTCATAAAGATAGATGATACACTTTAGTGAAGTGAACCACAAGCACTTGTACCGAAATGACTAATAGCTCTCTCTTATATCACTCTCTTTTAAGATAGGATATTTCATGAATAATTCCCTTTTGAGACCTGGAATATGAACATTGACAATGTAATCCTCCCAGTCAATGCATGTACCATCAAATTCAAACAGTTTTCTCTCTTCCATTGACATCTCCTCAAACAGATTCCTTGTATTCGTATCGTCAAACCTGGTATATATTTACTAGGTTAGTAATATGATAATATTTTTTTAGCTTAGTACAAAAGAAGAACATTTCCAAGTAATGTTATTTACCGAGTTTTAAAGAACAAGTAAGGCTGATATGTTGTTGCTAAGGACACAAAATAGTTTAGCTTCCTCTTCCCCTTGATGCTCAATGTGGTAAGTTTCTCTCCTTCTCCATTGTTCATCTCCCTTTCTTGTTTTGCTATAGTGTTGGATACAGAGGAAATGAAATCCTCTAAGGAACTGTGGAACTTCATACGCTCCAAGTCTTTCAATGTTTCTTTCAATGGAGAGTCACACAGATGTTTATGAGAGAAGTCCATCAACTCGCGAAATCGTAGAGGATTCGCATGAGATGTTGAACTAACATTGTAAATTTTGAGCTCCGAGACACCATAACCATGCTTTGCCATGGCTGCTATTGTCGCGTTCACAACCATATCAACAGGTATAACATCAATAGTGGATTGAGAATCTCCAAACAAGTAAGGAATCTTGTCTTTTGCATTGGACAATATTAATGGAGCAGTCATCCTGAAAAACAAATCCAAATAAAAATGTCAATATATATAAACAAGAAGATAATCTCAAGTCATTTTGCATTTGAAAAAGAAAAATCTTAAACCGCCAACCAGGGAAAGGCTCCTTGTAAGAGCTTTCTATACAACTAGGCCTAATGATCACTACAGGAAGATCGCCCCGGTTGCTGTGAATTACACTCACCCATGGCTTTTGTGAATGTGTAAGGGTTTTCCCAACCATAGATTTGAGCTCTGGTTTATCAATATAACATCAAATATAAATTCTCATATTATATATGGTACATAAGAATGTGAAGAAAGTAAGTTTTTCTTATTTATCATTTACCTTTCGGTACCAAGTTCTTTTAGTTTCTTAGATTGTTCATTGCCATGGAACTTTCTTACAGTTTCTGAAGCTATTTTGATCTCCGATTCGATGTTCAAGTCAGAAGTTATGTTCTCTCCAATGCAGAGAGGAGTCTCTAGTACTGTTCCCTCTTTCTTACCAGTCACGTAAGCTGTATAACAAAGGAAAAATTCAGTTTGTTTTGCCAACATAAACACATGAAAAGAATATAAAAACATCGTACCAGTTGAAACATGGAGGAAAAGTTTCAGTTTCTTGCATTCTTTTGCGAAGCTCAAGAGCCTATTAGTTCCAAGAACATTGACATTTAGGGCATATAGTCGTATCTGTTGTTTGCAAAATCACAAATCCTTACAGTTAGTTTGCAAGTGGTAAAAACAGAGCAATAAGAAACAGATGAAACACACACCTGTCGTTAAATGTTGTACGACCAGCACTATTGATAATGACATCAATCTCCTCACTAATCTTGTCTAATGTTTCAGATTCGATCCCGAGATTGTCTTCTCCAATGTCTCCAATTACTGGAATCAACTTGCTCTTCATGAAAGTTTCGTAAGATTTCCCATGCATTTGCTTCACAAGCTTGAACAGATCCGAGCTTATGATCTGTGTGTGGAACAAATGGTTATAAAAGTAGAAGAAATGAAAAATGAAATCTGAGTAAAGCAAAGACAGAACCTCATCATAGAGTCTCTTGTTGGCTAATTCTTCTTCCTTGGATTTCATCAGAATGAATATTTTCCCAATCTCAGGACTTTCCCTCAGCAATTTCTCAATCAACACTGCAACAAACAAAATTTTCCAGCCCGAAAAATCAGTTTTACTTGGAACAGAAGAAAACTTTTTTTAGGGTTTTTTCTCCTTACCTTTACCAAGAAACCCTGTTGCACCGGTAACGAGATAGCTCTTCCCTTTCAAGAAACGGACGATTCCAATTCCGTTACTGTCACTATTAGTTTCTGTCTCAGGCAAAGCTTTCAACAATGTTTCATGAGAACAAACAACTAATGACTTGGAGTCTACGTTTCGTCTGTGACAAACGACGAGCCAAGAAGTGGTTTTGGTTTGCCCGAGAAAGAAGAGAAGAAACTGATTGTATCCAATTGGAAGAAGTTTCGGGTGGCTAAGAAATTAGTGATGGCCATTTTTAGTTACAAAGATGAAGCTTTTGATTTTGGAGGGTCTTTTGTGTGAAAATCTTATTGAGCAATATATTTCTTTTGTGTATATATCTAGTTTTCTTTCCTCTTAAATAAGAAACTCAGACTTCCAATTCACAAGCAATCGAATCAAATATACTATATTAATTGCATGCAATCATCATATTATTAAGAAATACAACTTCATCCAAGAAAACAAAACATCATCACTCCTAACATTAATAATAAAGTTAATAATGTAACTAACAAGTTTAATTATATTTACAAATGATTAAGAAATACAACCGAAATAAAATTCAAGAAGAGAAGTTGTCGAAAGATAAACTTATTTCTCGTATTATTCTGTCTACACTAGCCTTAAGTGCCGCCTGAGAAAGCAAGATGGAGGAGAAGATCCGAGAGTTTCGTTGATTCAACATTTTACCTTCGAGAGCAATTAGTCTTTTAATTTATTAATTAGTCTAAAACCATTTGAACCAGCAATCTTTAGATTTTGCATGATATCTTTATCATTTGAGGTATTGACTTTTTGTGTATCAAACAATACTTGAGGGAGCCAAAAATATGTTGTCGATGGCTAAGACCATCTCAGTTCCGGTCAATGGACCAGAGGGCATTGAGTGGGATCCATAAGTAAATGGGGGGAGGGGGGGAAAATGAGCTTGGATGGGTCGAGTTTGCATACACCCTCACAGTTTTTTTAATTATATTTTGTCACATGCATAAATAAATTTTAAAAAACCCCAAATAATAGATGAGGGAACAAAAGAAAATAGTTTTAATTTTTTTTTTCATTTATTTGTTTATTGGTTTGCTTATATAGGAGTAGGACTTTGGATCTCTTTGTGTGAATTAGCTGGATCCGGAGTTTTAAAGTTTTAATATTATTGTCGTACAAATATTCGTTTGATTTTGATCTGTGTCGATATTTCGTAGTTTTTTTTTAATCGTCTAGATTTATAAATTATTACAAATTATGAGAACAATTATAGGGATGATTATATAACGGACAATTTTATTTTTGGTGTGTGGAATTACTCGGCTCTCCTTATACCATGTTGGAAATCTCCTATAAATATTTTTTCCATTAATTTGTATTTTCCGGTACTCTAACTACATACATTTTGATGTAGAAACTTTAAAGCCCTTAGTCAACCACTGGATCAAGAAAGCTTCCACATATTTCATAGTTTATATTAACTCTTTTAGCGTGCTTATAATTAGGTTTTTTTTTTTAAACGCTGAATTGTATAACTTTCAAAAGAAAAGGCCGAAGCCCAAAGTGAGACAAAAGTTCAAAAGAGATTGATGCCGGTAGACACATTTAAAGAAACACACCAAAAGCAGAGTACTTAACAAGTAACAACTCTGAGGTTAAAGAAACAGAGTATGAGGGTCAACTCGAGGGAATTAGCCGAGAAATGCAGCGACAACAAGACTTAAGTCGCTTCAGATCGGATCCGAGGTTCAAGCCATCGAGGACCGTCTCGTGCGATGTATGATTGATGACGTCCCTCTTGAATAACACTCCTTGCTATCATCTGAGCACTTTGATTACCATTCGTGGATGTATGATCCAGACTCCAGTGCCCAATGAAACTCAGATTATGATGGATACGGTCCAGTAGGCTCCTTTGCATCGGGAAATTCTGAGGATTGAGTATAGCCTCTTTGGCTTGTGTAAAATAAGCTTCGAAAATCACATGATTCAGCTTCAGACTAACCACAACTTCGATGGCCCATACAAAACCCCATAATTCAATGTCGAGTTGAGAAGAAATATTGGCATATGATCTTCGACTGTGGAATAAGACCTTCCCATTAGAATCTTAATAAGCCAAGCCACCCCCACCATCCAGGGTCCTCTCAGACCATTCTTTTTAATCTATTTGCTTTTTGAAAAGCATTTATAGATTTTAACAAGAAAATATGTTTTTGAAAATTTATAAACTAAATGAGCAAGATCTAAAATTGCAATTTAAATTTTTAAAGCACAAACAAACCAGAAGAATAATTGCAACAACAAAAATCAGATACAAAAGAGTTTTTTTTTAAAAAGAGATACCAAAGAGTTCCCTTTTTGAAAAATTCAAATTCATATTTTAAATAATCCTCTTTAACTGGGTTTTTCTTGAAAGAGTTCCCTTTTGAGATCTGGAAGATGAACATTGACAATGTAATGCTCCCAATCAATGCATTTGACATCAAACTCAAACATATTCCTCTCTTCCATTGACATCTCATGAATCAGACTCCTTGTATTCGTGTCATCAAACCTGGTATATTAACTATTTTGGTCAGTAATCCAATAGCTTTTTGCATAAGTATAAAGAACAAAGCCAAGTATGTTATTTACCTAGCTTGAAAGAATGTGTACGGCTCATATGTTCTTGCTAGGGACACAAAATACTTTAGCTTCCTCCTCCCCCTAATGCTCAGTGTAGTAAATGACTCTCCTTCTCCATTTTACATCTCTCTTTCTTGTTTTGCTATTCGGTTGGATACAGAGGAGGTGAATTCCTCAAAGGAAGTGTATAATATCATACGCTCTAAGTCTATCGCTGTTTCTGTCAATGGAGATTCACGCAAATGTTGATGAGAGAGGTCCATAAACTCGCCAACCCGCATGGGATTTGCATGAGATGAAGAAGTGACATTGTAAACTTTGAGCTCTGAGATACCACAATTGTGCTTTGCCATGGCTGCTATTGCCGCGTTCGCAACCATATCAACAGGTATAATGTTCAATAAGCTTTGAGAATCTGCCCAAAATTCAGAAATTTGACCTTTTCCATAGGCCAAGACTATTGGATCACTCATCCTGTATATTATTTTTTAACCAAATAGAAATGTCAACTGAAAAGTGAAACATATATAATCTAATGTAAGTCCATTTTTGTCTTTCTAAAAAGAAAAATCTTTAACCTTATTCCTTGGATCCAGCCAGGGAAAGCCTCCTTGTAAGAACTTTCGATTATACTAGGCCTTATGATCACTACGGGGAGATCTCCTCGGTTGCTAAGAATTACAGACTCACCCATGGCTTTTGTGAATGTGTACGTGTTTTCCCAGCCATAGTGTTGAGCTCTGGTTTCTCATAAGATAAAATCAAATTGTTTCACATTTTGGTAGATAAGAATGTGCAAAAAGTTATATTTTTCATTTATCCCATCACCTTTCGATACCGAGTTCATTTAGTTTCTTGATTCTTTCACTGCCTTGTAACTTTTCAACAGCTTCTAAAGCTAGTTTCAGCTCTGATTCGATGTTTAAGTCAGAATTTATATTCTCGCCAATGTGGAGAGGAGTTTCTAGTATTGTTCCCTCTTTCTTACCAGTCACGTAAGCTATATATATATAACAAAAGAAAAATTCAGTTTTAGTGAGACTTCTCTACATAAAAGCCAAAACAAACAAAAAAAACTCATACCAGTTGAAAAATGGAGGAAAAGTTTGAGTTTCTTGCATTCTTTCCCGAAGTTCAAGAGCCTACTAGGTCCAAGAGCATTGACACTTAGGGCGTAGTCGTATCTGTTTAATTTTAGTTAAAAGCAAAGTTAGTTATTAGTTATTACAGTTAGTTTGCAAGCAATACAAAAAAAACAGAGCAATAAGAAACAGAAGAAACAAACACCTATCATCAAATGTTGTACGACCAGCACAATTTATAATGACGTCAATCTCCTCACTAATCTTGTCTAATGTTTCAGATTCGATCCCGAGATTGTCTTCTCCAATGTTTCCAATTACTGGAATCAACTTGCTCTTCATGAAAGTTTCGTAAGAGTTCCCATGTATTTGCTTCAGAAGTTTGAAAAGGTCCGAGCTTATGATCTGTGTGGAACAAAGGTTTATAAAAAACAGAAGACATGAAAGAGAAAAGGAAAATCGAAAGCAATTCTCAAAAATGTCACCATTACTTCAGTGTTCCAAAAAATACTTTTATTTGTTAAATGTTCCAAAAATACTACAAAACTCTTTAACAAAAATAAAAATACTACAAAACTCAAATTAAATTTAACATTCTAAACAAAACCCAAACCCTACCCTCTAAAAACTATATTCTAATTTTACAATAGTTAACCTAAAATTTTAAATTATACTCTTGAAAAATTAATTTTTATATTTGTAGTATTTTTGGTTACAAAACTTCAAAATGTGGTATTTTAGAGAATTTCTTAAAAATGTTTTTGACTAAAGCAAAAACAAAACCTCATCATAGAGTCTCTTGTTAGCTGATTCTTGATCCTTGGATTTCATCAGAATGAATATCTTCCCAATCTCAGGACTTTCCCTCAACAATTTCTCAATCAACACTGCAACAATCAATATTTAACCATTCGAAAAAAATCAGTTTACTTGCATAAGAAGAAACTTTGTTTTACGGCTCGTTTTTTCTGACCTTTACCAAGAAACCCTGTTGCACCGGTAACCAAATAGCTTTTCCCATTTAAGAAACGGACGATTCCAATTCCGTTACCGTCACTACTTGTTTCTGTCTCTAGCACTACAAATGGAGTCACAGTTTTCAACGACGTCTCACGATAACAAGAAGGAGTTTGGACTCTACGTTTCGTATGTGACAAACGACGACCCAAGAAGTGGTTAGCTTTGCCGGAGAAAAACTTGACGCCATCCAATTTGACGGCAAGGCTGGTGGCAAGGAGATTTATTTTGAGAGCCATTTTTATTTACCAACAAAAGAGAGATATGAAAGTTTTTGGTTTGGTTTTTTTTTGGGTGAGAATATACATAGACAATTACTTTGGAGTTAGGTTTCCGGTCATGTGTCATCATCATATGGTTGGATGATAAAACCGGTCATGTACTATATGGTTGGATCGTAAAGTCATTTTGCTGTTTCTTTTTAAGGGCAATTTCCAAAAATACCACTTTTTAAGGTTTTTTTTCCAAAAATACTACCTTGAAGTTTTTTTCCAAAAATACCACATTTTTTCCAAAGTTCCAAAAATACCACTTTTTCAAAAATCGTCCAAATCCACCAAATTTCTTAATTCCATGATGTAAACCCAAGAATTTTTTGTTTGAAAGATAAAAAAAATTATGAACTGTTGAAAAAGCGATTTCGTGGATAATTGTTCGTTGACGAACACGAATTCGAATGAGTGAACTCAAAACAAGTGTTTAAAATTCTTTTAATCTCAACCATCTGTTTAAACCTTCATCCAATGGTTACAATTAAAAAAAAAAATAGATGTGAGAAAAGGAAGAAAAAATCTTCATTAAAAGTATTTTAGTCATTTTTTTAGAAAATGAAAGGAAGAAAGATAAAAAGTGTGCCTAAAAACAAAAATTTCTCTTAGTGTGTAAGCTTTTACCAAAAAAATGTGTTTAAGTGTCATTATTCCTATTAAATTATAGCTAACAAAGCAAGAATAAACAATGAACCCATATATAAATATCATTTAAATTAAATCAAATAATCTATTTACGCAAGATATAAACTGTATTGAAAACCATAACATCATAGACAAATTTTGGCAGATCAATCTATACAATTCTTCTATATTACATCTCAAAATCACTGGCCGTAATGATAACTATTTCTAACGGTTGGTCGATAAACACCATTGTATCAGTCCGATCCAAAATTAATCCCAGAGTTAACCAAGAATAGGGGAAATAGCTTTCTTTTTTGGTAAAGTAGAAAAATTGGTTAGGCAAGTACCTCGGGGTCAATAAACGATCTAACTTTTTTTAATCTCATTTGCTACAGTTCACTCGATGCTCGAGCATCCTTCCTCCGTCCCTCTAAGAAGAAGAAGAAAACGCATAAACCGATTACGAAACCCGACACACGAAATCACAATTGAGCTTAAGCTCAAATTGTTTTGATATTCAGAAATTACTTTAAGCTTAAATTGAGATTCATGCCGTAAGCTCTCCCAAAATTCGTAAGGAATAATTTCATGAATAAAGTTTAAAAATCCTAGCCAGAATCCTATATTCCATGTAAAATACAGCAAATTATCAAACAAATGTATTATCGACCTCTCAATTTGAGAAGAGAATCGACATTATACATCAAAACAGAAAGCATAGATCAAATTGAGATACGATTACGACAATGAATCAAAATCCAAATTCCGATCCGAACAGAGATATATTCAATCGATTTCGAAGGTTACTGGAGTACCAAAGATATATTCCAAATACACATGATATAAATTGATAATTAAAATGGTTTAGATTTTAGGCCGGCGCCAACTCGCGTCCAATTAAGAATGTTAGCGTCGGTTTAACATTTTACGTTAAATAAGTGACGTCTTCCACCGAGTTCCTTCTAGTGAGAGTTAAAACTATTGGTTCAGCTAATACTGATGAGTACATATTAATGAGATTATAATAACTTCCCAAACATCACGATTCAACAGGGTATGATTAAAATCGTAGATGTAGGAAAAACAATCATAACACCACTCTGTTTTTCTTGTCACCTGTTTTCATAATTCATATCACAAAGAAATATGTTCGCATATATATATCCTTCTTGATGTTGGATTCAGCTTAGGGCATCCGTATCCATGATTTTCTTTAGAAAATATCTTATTCACTAAAAAAAACTGCACGGTATAAAAGTTGCCACGTTAGCAAAATTTCAAATGTTAATTTTTTTTTGCTCTTTCTACTGAGACTGTTTTGTTCTCTCTCTTTCACTTTTTGTTATTTTTTATTTGTTTAATAGTTAGAAAAGAGGAGAGAGTTTTATGGTTAATGATTGCCTTATAATCAGAGAGTTCTTTGGAAACTTGATTAATTATATACTTTGGCGTTATTTTATGTATCTTCTCCATCCACAAGGCAATTATTGACGGTAAGCAACGCCTAGATACAGACACAAGTACTCGAGGTTATTTCCTTGGGCAGTGGCAAGAAGACACCTGCCAGAGAAAACCCCGAAAAACATTAGTCGCCGGAACTTAAACGAACAAAAAAACAACAATAAGAAATGGCTAGCTTTACCATTTGCCGCCACCAATCACAAATGGACCAGAATAAAAGTTCTCAGATTGCAAAGACGAGAGATTCTTTGTCAGCCAGACAAACTTAGGAAGAGTAACTATTGGTGAGTCCAAGTTAGATTATACTACAATTAAACGGTTGTTTCAAATAATTTTAAGTATAACTGTTATGATTTCAGCGTCCTGAAACCTTCAACCTGTGAATCTATATTTACTTTAAGCAAGCGATTGATTGCTTCACGAACAAACCCTAGAAATCTAACGATCGTCTGAACATGCAAAGATAAGGGATAGAGATTTGCACAAGAGATTGTTTACCCAGTTCACACCTCGATGGGAGGATGCTACGTCTGGGGCTTGACGGCACAAGCAAAAGATTTCACTATAACAAGAGAATACACCAAGACCTAATTACAAGAGAACTCAACAAACCATTGAAGGACTCTACTAGATCTCTCTTCTCTCCGAAGACCTAAACCCTAGGTTTTCTACAAGACGTCGTGTCTTCCTTTTTCTCTAGGTTATTTCTAGGTTGAACCTTTTAGGTTAAATTGACAAACTCCCTTCCTCCTCATATATATATCAGAGGCCGGTCCACCCTGAGTTAGACAGATCCAATAACCACACCGGTTATCTCCAACAGACTCCTGAACCAATAAAATTAAACCAAACCCGGTTCAATTCTAACAATGAGTTGTGACAATGTCATACCGAAATCAACAAATCTTCACCTTGACATTCACAACTCTGAGTTCGTCCCTTGTCGCCGTCAAGCACAGCCAATGCCTTAGCATTTGCCTACCTTGAGCATAGCCAAAGCTTGCTCAAACTTCTCAACTGTAATGCACAGTCCTTCAGCTAATCCTTCCAGCCAAACACCTTCCTTTGCAGCTTCTTTCAAGGCAATGTACCCAACCCTTGTTGTAGATAAAGCCACAATACTCTGTAGACTTGATTTCCAACTCACTGTATTACCTTCTGTAGTAAACACATACCCAGAGATTGACCTTCTCCAGTCCAAATCCGCTGCATAGTCCGCATCAGAGTATCCTTCAACTCTGAAATCTTCATTCTTCTCGAATATCAGCCCTCTGTTCCGAGTGCCCTTGAATACCAGCCCTCTGTTCCGAGTGCCCCTGAATACCAGCCCTCTGTTCCGAGTACCCTTGAATATCAGCCCTCTGTTCCGAGTGCCCTTGAATATCAGCCCTCTGTTCCGAGTGCCCCTGAATACCAGCCCTCTGTTCCGAGTGCCCTTGAATAGCAGCCCTCTGTTCCGAGTGCCCCTGAATACCAGCCCTCTGTTCCGAAAGTGCCCTTCAGATACCAGAGAACCTTGTTCTCTTTGCCCTTCTCTACATACCCTTCTGGTTTATCCATGTAGATGTCTTCATCAATCGTTCCATGTAGGAATGTTGTCTTCACATCATGTTGTTCCAGCTCAAAGTCCTGATTCACTGTAACAAACAACATGAACCTGATTGATACGTGTTTCACCACAGGTGAAAACACTTCCTCATAATCAATGCCCTCTTTTTGAGCATACCCTTTTGTTACCCGCCTTGCTTTGTGTCTAGGCTGCTCAACTCCTTTAATACCAGGTTTCAATTTGAAAACCCATTTGCAACGAATGGTCTTCTTTCCATTTGGTAAATCCACCAAATCCCAAGTACCATTCTCCAAGAGATAATCCATCTCTTCATCCATACCGGAGTTCCACTTCTTCAAGTCTTTACTCTGTGAAGCTTCCATGTAGTTGTTTGGTTCTTCAGAATCCAATACTTCCCCTACATTCAGTGCAAAAGTAACAACCTCATCTTCATCATCTCGATACCTTAGAGGTTTAACTATTTCTCTCCTAACCCGATCTCTGGCTAGTTGAAAGTTACTCAAACTTTCTTCATCTTTTTCAGACACAGCTTCACTACCAGGAACTCCTGCAGTAGCTCCACCTTCATGTGAAGTCTCTTCAGCTTCATCCTCTGAGTTACTTAGCACCGTGACTTCATCATCCTTTCCGGACCCTGAAGCTTCCATCAACAATGTATCGTTCCCTTTATTCAACACACCAGCAAAACCTATACCAGATTCCTTGTCATGTAACAGATCCTTGTAAACAGCATCTTCCTGAAACACTGCGTTTCTACTGATTACAACCTTCTTATCTTTGATCAGCCAAATCTTATAACCTTTAACTCCTTGAGGATATCCGATAAACACTCCTTTGAGTGCCTTTGGCTTCAGTTTCCCTTGGTCTACATGAACATAAACCACCGAGCCAAACCTCCTCATATGTGCATACCTTGGTGTCTTCTTCAACCAAATCTCATCCGGAATGTTGAAGTCATTTGCTGATGACGGTGTCCTGTTGATGACGTATACAGCTGTAGCCACAGCCTTAGCCCAGAACTTTTCTCCATGTCATGTCTCATTCAGCAAACATTTGACCTTCTCCATGATGGTCTTGTTCATTCTCTCTGCCATACCATTCTGTTGTGGTGTGTAAGCACACGTCATGTGTCTCTCAATACCGTGCTTCCGACAGAACTCATCAAACTTCAAGTTACAAAACTCCAGACCATTGTCTGTCCTGAGACACTTTACCTTCTGATTCACTTGATTCTCCACCAGAAACTTCCATTCTGCAAACTTATCAAAGGCTTCATCCTTTGTAGCAAGAAATTGAACCCACACCTTCCTTGAGCAGTCATCAATTATGGACATGAAGTACTGCTTCTTCCCAATTGAAAGTGTGATATTGGGTGATCCCCAAAGACCAGCATGAACATACTTCAGGACCTTTTCACTGTTGTGCTTCCCAACATTGAAGCTTAACCTCTTGTTCTTGCCCATGATACAGCTCTCACAAAACTTCATATCACTAATTCTTTTCTTGTCCAGAATCCCTTTCTCAACCAACACCTTCAGATTCATCATACTTTTAAGACCCATTCTACTGTGCCACAGGGCTGTGTCATCCTTTGACACAACATGATTCGACTGAACAACCACAGTCTCACCATCCAGAAGATACATACCCCCTGTACCAGTCAACGTTCCCTGTAAAGCCAACTTCTTGTTCTTGTAGAATCTTGTCTTACCATTCCCACCTTCCTGTGTGAACCCTTGCACGTCAAGAGTACCAACAGAGATCAGATTACGAGCAAGGTTAGGAATATATCTGACATTGGTGAGTCTTGTGACAGATCCTCCGGTAGCACTGATCCTGACCGAACCAATCCCTTGTACTACCACAGCTCTGTCATCAGCCAGCAACACTTGGTTTCCTGTGACTTCTGTGAAATCATCAAACCAATCTCTCCTAGATGTCATATGGTACGAACATCCAGAATCAATGATCCACCGATCATTATGATTTCTGCCTGATAGAGACAATGCATCAATCACCTGAAGCTTGTCTATCACAACAGCTGCTTCACCGCGTTGATCATTCTCCATCCTTTTCTTCCAGGAGAAACAGTCCTTTTTCAGGTGACCCTCCTTCTTGCAATACTAGCAAGTAACCCTTGAGCTTGAACCAGATCGTGATTGAGAGTTGTTCTTGTACTTCTTATTGTACGACTCTCTGTTTTCAGGTCTTCCTCGAACTATATAGGCTTCCCCACTTCTTTGTGAGCCTGGATTTTCCCTTATCTCTCTCTCCTTTGATCTAGCATCTGAGATCACTTCTTCCAAGGTAAGACTCTTTCTACCATACTTCAGAGTCTCCTTCAGCGAGTTGTACTGTTGTGGCAGTGAGTTCAACAGCAAGATAGCTTGCACTTCCTCTGACACAACGACCTTCACACTCGCCAACTCCGATACAACCTTCAGAAAATCATCGGTGTATTCATCAACAGACTTAAGTTCATTCATCCTAAACATATAAAACTTATGCTGCAAGTAAATACGATTAGGAAGTGACTTAGAGAGATATAACCTTTCCAATGTTGACCATATAGCTGCAGCAGTCGTGCAGTCATCGAGCTTGCGCAAGACTCGATCTCCAACATTCAGGAAAATCAGATTCATAGCCTTCTCTGATCGTTCGACCCGATCTGCTTCTTCCTTCTCAACACGAAGCTTTGCTGCAGCAGGATCTTCATCCTTCTTAACCGCTACAGCCTGCAGAACAGCTTCGACCAGGACATCTTTCAGCCCAAAACACAGACAGATGCGCGAGCATGCGCTTCTTCCACAGAGAGAAATCCCCCTCTCCATCGAATCTCTACACATCGATTCGAACGTTCGCCATAGATTCACTCCACCTGAGCTCTGATATCACTTTGTTATGATTTCAGCGTCCTGAAACCTTCAACCTGTGAATCTATATTTACTTTAAGCAAGCGATTGATTGCTTCACGAACAAACCCTAGAAATCTAACGATCTTCTGAACATGCAAAGATAAGGGATAGAGATTTGCACAAGAGATTGTTTACCCAGTTCACACCTCGATGGGAGGATGCTACGTCTGGGGCTTGACGGCACAAGCAAAAGATTTCACTATAACAAGAGAATACACCAAGACCTAATTACAAGAGAACTCAACAAACCATTGAAGGACTCTACTAGATCTCTCTTCTCTCCGAAGACCTAAACCCTAGGTTTTCTACAAGACGTCGTGTCTTCCTTTTTCTCTAGGTTATTTCTAGGTTGAACATTTTAGGTTAAATTGACAAACTCCCTTCCTCCTCATATATATATCAGAGGCCGGTCCACCCTGAGTTAGACAGATCCAATAACCACACCGGTTATCTCCAAGAGACTCCTGAACCAATAAAATTAAACCAAACCCGGTTCAATTCTAACAATGAGTTGTGACAATGTCATACCGAAATCAACAATAACAATACATACCGAACTATTGTCCACTTACTTTTCATGTTCATATATTTTCTTAAGTGATACCTTTCAACTTGACAAAAGACTTGTTGTTCTAGACATCAAAAGACAAGGATTCACGAGTCTACGCAAATCAGCAAACAACTTCGTTGAATGAAATAGGATCTTTCGCGGCCAAATTAATTAGCCTCTGCCTTTTAGTTTCAAGATCAAAGAACATCAGCTTTTGCAACTGTTTTCCCAATGCTAGAAAACAAAGTCTCTTAAAAAGCTAGAGAGCCCTCTGATTCGATGCTCAATTCAAAAGTTATTTTTTCTCTAACGCATTGTCCCTTCTTCCTTACCAATCACATTTGTAACCCGGCCGTGGTCTATATATACTATAGCTTCACTAAAGAAACTCACAAAGTCACAATGAACATTATAAAAATTTGAGAAAGAGCTTATATATATGCTTTAAGGGCAATAGACTATGGGAAGCGAGGATTGGTGAAAGAGTTCCGTAATCACAAAAGTAGTCATGGGCAAAATAACATGAACATGTGTATCCGAACCTAGAACTTAGTTTAAAATTAAAGGTGTAACTTGTCGGGTATGTTTTTAACTTTTTATAATACCCGTGGGTACAGGTTCGGGTCCGTGCCCGAAACAAGAACTTGTACTGGTGATTAAGTGTTTTATTTTTCACATTCGTAGCACGAGTAACATACCATATAATTGTATTTTGGCGATGTTTTTTTTTTCTAAATTATTTTAGCGATGTTTGGTCTTATATTCACGCACTTTTTGTTTTTACTTACATTGTAATAATGATTAAAGACAAACCATATTAATTTATATTCGGCTTGAATAGCGTCTTATACTCCTACTAGTGAATTTGTATGCTTTATACTAGTGTTGTATGTGGTCAGAGCCGTGCTAAGTATGTAAAATTATAGGCAAATACTATAGCCCCCCCCATTTAAAACATCTAATATTAGGGCCTCCAAATTATATATCTAGTTTTAATTGTATATGTTCTTCTAAGCTTAGTTTTGATTTTGGTAGTAATACTCTATTAATTAATTTGGGTTAATGTGTTGCATTGCATGTCAAGATTCCAGATTTGGACATATTGTTGGTTTTTCTTCTTTATCTACTAAATATAAAAACTTAACTATATTGAATAGTTTTTACAAGAAAATTTCATATGTTATAGAATAAAGTTTTGAAATTTTGCAAAAATATCACTAAAATAAGCTTTAGTTCCAAACATATCATCACTAATTTATTTTTTCAAAAAAACCACTAAAATATTTTGTTTTTTAAAAATTTCATACACTAAAGATGATTTTTAAAATTATTAAATATGATATTTTATAAAATTATCCTAATTTTTTTAATTAAATACCACATTTCGAATATAGCCTTGGGCCCCTGGAAAATTAGGTACGGCACTGTATGTGGCTACCAAGGAAAGAACTTACATTGTTTAGAAAAACAGAGTCTTATATCCATACGACTTTCACTAATGGCATCCGACATGTATTTTGTATACACATGTTACTAATGTCATACTACATATACATATAGTATATACCCGTATTCATAATGTCATACCACATGTAATCCTGCACTTTTATTATGTTAGTGACTGCATCTATGTGTTTACTGCAGGATGGGTGATAAAAATCTGTAAGACGTACAATGGGCCTTAGCGATGAGTGACATACCATATGACTATATCTTAGCGATGCTGGTCTCGTTTAGTAAGCTAGTGAATTTATATTCACACACTTGCATTTTACATACGTTGTTATAATGATTAATGACAAACCATATTAATTCATATTCGGCTTTAAGAGTGTCTTACACTTTGGAACCTAGACTTGAATCTGTATCGAAAAGATCCGAATTTGTACCCGACCTGAAACCTTACAGGTTTCAAAATGAATATGTTTTTAGTATACACGATGGAACATGTACCCGTTAGGATCCGAAGCTATATCAACCCGAATACCCGTATGCCCATGCCTAACAAAGAGTGTGAGAGTGTGATATTAATTGTACTTGACTGATTTTGAGGAGTTTTATAATACTTTCCCGCGATATAAGTTTTTGATATCCATGGATCCAAAATCGTATATATGTCTCTAGTAGTCATACATTTTGTACCCTGTTTTATTCATTTGCAAAATTATCATGTATTCATGTTTATAGTCTGGCCGTAAGTGAGATTCATAAAAGTTAAATATTTAAGGTTAGATCTCAACAGAAACAACCATAACATTATAGTTTATAACAAAGTGGAACTTTTTCATATGTATCGTGTTTTAAGTTTTATGTATATTTTGTTTAGTAACTTATCCATATATATATATATGCAAGCTGATATATATATATATAGTGATACCAATAATTTGTTTGCTATTACTATGGGAAATAAAAAAAAAGTAGCAGTAATATTATTGGGTACGTATCATAATTATTTTAATCTTTATGGAAAAAAAAGCTCAGAGTATCTCCAATGTTTGGCTTTATTTTTTTCTTCAAAAAACACATTTCTTCAAAAATGAAGAAAAATATGAAGCATGTTTTCTCCCATTTGATTCATTTTTTACTTCAAAAAGAATATTCCAAGCATCTTTTATCTCTATTATACTATTAATTGCAAAACAACACTCTTTACTTTTCAATATACAAATTCTACCCATTTATTTTATTTTTCCACATAGTTCCGGAAAAATCATGAAATCATAATTTATTATATAACAATAATACATTTCATAACATAGATATGATATAAAAATATTTCTAATTAAACACTAAACATATATTTATCCCATTAATGATCAATTAGTGCATTTCGAAGTGAAAAATGAGCTTTTTTATCCTTGATCATTTATCATTAATCTTTCTAAATGATCAATTAGGGGATTATTAAATCGTAATTTATGTTGTGTTATGTTTTTAAATTTCTACTTTTGCTACTAATTATGTATTTTAATTTTTATTGTTGGTTATATTGTTGTAATTTTTTTTATATGATTTAGTATTGCATTTTACTTTATAAAATAATTAGATAGAATGAAAACACAAAAAAAAAAATTGGATAAAATAAAACTCAGAATTTTAATTATGTATAAAATTTAAACATATTAAAAATTAAAGAACCAATTTGCAAAGAAAAAGTTCACCTTCAAAATATGAAAAAATGAATAGTATATCTTCATATATGAAACAATACTATTCATTTTGAAGATGAAAATGAAGCACTATTGAAGAAGATTGAGTTGTTTACTACAATAGACACTTTTTAGAAAGTAATAATTTTTTTAGATAATTCTCACTATTGAGGCACTTTTCACGTGTTTTTCCAATTTTCTGACCAAATTACCCTTCACTCTGGGACCACATATTTTGTTGTTTTGGTCCCTACTTTTTGTCACTTTTCTCTTTCAACTTTTCTCTTTCTTTATTTTTTTGTCTTCTCTCTCATTTAAAAAAAAAAAATTCGAAAATTTAAAACAAATATGAAAAGCAAGATTGATTGAAGTCTTGTTGTCTATATGGTTAATATTTTCATCCATATGGTCAATATTTAATGGTCTAACGTTCATGGACAATGGAGTCTTGTTGTGTGTTAATTTAGAAAGTATGTTATTCATATGAACACTGTAAAATTGTTAGAGTTTTATGTTTTTGTGGCCGTTAATTTTACGAAACAAGTAATTTAAATCCAATTACTTTTTTCAGATATCAACAATAGAGTTTATCCCAACTTTCTATCCATAAAATTCAATTAAAAATGATTAATGGTGTATGGTCACTTATTTGAAAAGCTCTACTTTCTATCCATAAACTTCAATTAAAAATGGTCAATGGTGTATGGTCACTGATTCGAAAAGATGATTCAGAGCCGTGAAAGTTTTTACTAGAGAGAGAGTTTTTATGAGAATTTTATGTTCTCGTGGCCACTAATTCCACGAAACAAGTAATTTAAATTCATATTCCCTCCGTTCCTTAAAGATAGATGTTTAAGGTTATGCACATTTATTAAGATAATGCATTGATTTCTACGAAATACAGGTTTCAATAAACTTTAATCAATAGTGTTTCAGTATTTGTCTTGAAGTTTGTAAAAGTACATAGAAAACAGTAAAAACTTTATTTTTTTGGAACAAAATTTTTTTGTAAAGTTTTTATCTTTTAGGAACAGAAATTTGTCATACCTTTCTATCTATAAAATTCAATTAAAAATGGTCAATGGTATACGGTCACTCATTCGAAAAGCTGATCCAAAGCTTTTAAGTTTTTTTTCCGACGGAAAGTTCTTATGAATTATCGATAACTGGATCGAATTGCAAATACGAAAATTTAGATTTGGGAGGTTTATCATGTATATATGTCGTATTTAGTTAGCCAATGATTATCACTTGTTTCTTGATGAATAGTTCTTACATACCGAAGTCTTGATGAAAAGGCAAAACAAAATATATGACCATAAATTACAACCCAAAGAAAAACAGAGAAAAATATCCATTAAAAAACTTTTTTACAAAACGACATTATAATTAACACTAGTTATATTTCAAAAAAAAAAAATGAACCCTACTAAATTACTATATGACCATATGTATCGATTTTGTTTCTTTATGCTAAATTTTTGTAACGATTTTCATAATTTTATATACTATGTACTAGATGAAAAACAATACTACAAACTCACAAAGATTTTTCATACAGAATCGATTCTCCCAAAATCATTCACATTATAAAACCCATTAGAAAAAAAACCAGAAAAACCTGCCGACATCTCATGAGGCAAAAACATCTCTTCCTCCATATTATCCAACGGCTCATAATACTCACTCCCCACTCGACCATCCAACGTCTCAACACGTGTCTCCGGCGCCGGAGAAGGGTTGTGGTCGGAGGGGGAAGAAAACTCCGGCTCAACTTCAAGATCTACGGCGTCTTGTCCGGTGAGTTCTTGTACAAGTTCTCTAAACTTGGAAGCACAAGTTTCTACTCTCATAGGGTTTGATATGTAACGCACTTTGATTGGTTTGCTCGTTGAACTCGTCTTCTTCTTTTGCTTTAGCGGTTTTCTTGAAACCTGAGATGGTTTACTCTTGTCTAAGCTTGTGGTAGTAGTGAGATACGTCGATGATGATGATGATAAATCCATGAGAGTATCAAAATGTTTTTGTTTATTTTAGTTTAATCTCTAACCTTGGACTATATATATAGTAACATTTTCATTTTTTAGGAAGGAGAGTGGAAATTAATGGGAAGGAGAATCGAAAGAAGAGATAGTAAAGGAAGAAAATGTAACAAACGAAATCGAAATGACGGCGCGTGGTATTCACACGCGTTACGATAGGTTGGATGATTGGAAATATCTTATGTTTTACGTTTGAAGAGTGACACGTGTAAGTCACTCGCGCGTGGGGATTTAAAATGTAACGTTTGAGTGGTGACCAAGGCGAGGATAGAGGCGGCTCAAAGTCATGATCGTTAAAGCTCCTCCACGTGAAATACCGCTCATACAAATTTATGACGTCTTTTATGACATCACCGTAACTCCTAAGAGAATTACGTCATGCAAATGGTCGTTAAAATTGGCAAGACTGATCTGTCCCATTTTAATTAATGTTTGAGAGGACATTTTTTTTTTATCCCAAATTAGATGATTTTTTTTAGTTTTTTATACAAAAGTAAATGCATTTTTGTTTAATTTGACTATTTGTATTCTGGAGTTTTGGTTAGATTGTATTTAATTATGTTGTAAATGATGATTTGGTTTAGAAGAACTAAAAGAATTAAATTTTTTTTAATTTGTGATAAATCCTTAAACATCAAATAAAATGGGATGGATGGAATAGTTTTTTGGAAAACTTATGTATATTTGTGATTCGAAAAACTTTTTTTTCATTTTTGTACTACTTGCTCGTGAACAGTCAAACAAATTCGAGATTAGGAGACAGCATTAATTTCTTGTTTCCGAACACAGTTTCGTTTTTACAAATACTGGTTTAACGAATTTCGGACGTAGTACGATATTTCTAAAGTTTTCTAGGTGGTTGTTTTGAATTGAATTGAATTGAATTGAATTGGTTACCTTTCATGTAACCATAAAACTACAAGACAATGAGTATTGATTGATGATTGTCCTTAGAAACTACTATTGTTTGATTAGATGTAAAATAATTCAACGTTTTCATCTTACTATATTTCACACAGTGATAGTAAAATATTTTATTTGTGTAAATCTTGGATGAACATAAAGCACGTAACAATAATCGTAGATTACTAAATCTTACATGTAAATAGATTTTCAACATTTTTAACGTATAAAAAACAGTAGAACCCATAATTTATCAACGTATAATAAAGAGAACGTTATCAATAGTTATGGTAAGAATTAAATTAAGAAACGAAATGGAGGTGGGGGGGTCCATGTGTGCAAGTGGGAAGATAGCAAGTTGCAGAACAGTGTGGTCTCACTATCACTCAGTTAAATCTGTCCTAATTAAAACCCTAGTCTCTTCAATCACTAGTGCGGGTCCTTTTTTTCTCCATAGATGAGTGATTAAGGCTCAATTAACGTATGAGTTACGGTGTTTATTTTATTTGAACAATAAAGAGAACAAAGCAATTAGTAAAAAGTCAATATATCTGATTTATGATAGTAGAAATAAATAAAAAAGTTGTCAAAAGCTTATTGGGCATCGAGAAGATACGATAACAAAACGATTTTAAAACTATACTTTTTTAAAAAGATCTTGAAAGAAAGTCAAGTCACGTGTACGTAGACCATCTTTCCATTTTCTCCTGACAAATTTATTAATTACTACTTATCTCCTTGTCGAATAAAGTTGTAAGACTATCACGAAATATATATCTTCGTCCTCATACTTTTTTATTATATTAATTTTTCTGTCCTTATTTCAAAAATAAGATATACTCCCTCCATTGCATATTAGTTGTCGTTCTAGGTGATTTCACGTCAATTAAGAAAACACTTAAAAAATCTATTTTATCCTTAATTAATGTGTTTTTCATTTGATATGTGTAGTTAATAAGGTAAAAGAGTATGGATAAAATTAGAAAATCAATCATAAATTTGCATTGAAAATGTAAAACGACAATTAATTTGATACAAAATAAAAAGCGTAGAATGACAACTAATATGAAACGGAGGGAGTAGATGAGTATTTCTTTTTTGATAATTAATAAATTCGGATGCAATGAACCATAATCAATTTTTTATTTTTTATGTAGGTTTGAGATACATCATTTTAATTACAAGAGACTCGAATCTATACTTTGCAATGACTGATTGAAACTGAACTATCAATAGTTGAATACAGTAAAACCTCTATAAATTAATAATGTTGGGACCAGGACAATTTATTAATTTAGGCAGGATATTATTTTATCGATAAATTAATAATTATTAATTTAGAAAGAGATTTTGTTAAATCCCCAATCTAAGATTTTTTAATTTAAAATAAGAAAATTTCTTCAAAATTCATATTCTACCAATATATATATTCACTAGAATTTCCATAATGATTTGTTTTTTACATATTTTATTCAATTTGTTTCCATAATAATTCATTTCCTTACATTTTTTTTATGTACGAGACTTTGTTTTAATGTTCATCTTAGGTTTTTGATTAAACATTCTTTTTTATCGCTTGTTTCAAAATCAAATTTAGCAATGGCTTCCCATCTAAAAGGTGTTGGGAAATCGACAATGACGGATCAAATACGCAAAGAGTTATGTGAGCATAAAAGAGATCATGCGTCATGCACCCAGAAAGATTTGCAAACGTGGGTTGAAAAAAAGTTTCATCTAAAGGTTAGTCAAGCTACAATCTCAAACACACTCAAACGATCAAGTGATTATCTTTCTATCAATCTGGAAACAAGAAGAGATATCAAGAGGCACAAACTAGCAAAATTTCCAGATATGGAGAAAGTTGTTTTTGAGTGGTTTCTACAATACCAAGATCGTGTAAACATGACTGGAGAACTAATTTTGACGAAGGCAAAAGAAACAATGAAACTTGTGTACCCTGAGCAAGATACAGAGCACCAATTTTCTCAAGGATGGCTTGAAAGATTCAAGTTACGACATGGCATCAAGTCATACCGTCGTTTTGGAGAGAGTGGTTCAGTTGATGTACAAGACATGGAGAAGAAACGAGAAGCTATAAGGGAAAAAATAAATCAATTCCCTATGAAAGATGTTTTCAATATGGATGAAACTGGTTTGTTTTACAGGTTACAAGCTGATCATTCTCTTGCTACGAAACAACTTGAAGGAAAAAAGCAAGACAAAGAACGACTAACTGTTGTTATTTGTTGTAATGAAGATGGATCTGAAAAAATTCCTCTATGGATTATTGGAAAATATGCAAAGCCTCGTTGTTTCAAGAATATCAACATAAGTAGCTTGAATTGTCACTATCGTGCCAACAAAAGAGCTTGGATGACAAGTGTGCTTTTTGAAGAATATATCCGCTGGTTTGATACGAGAATGCATGGAAGAAGAGTTTTGTTTGTGGTAGATAATTGTCCAGCACATCCAAGAAATATTGAAGGACTACAGAATGTTGAGCTGTACTTCTTGCCACCCAACATGACATCAAAAATTCAACCTTGTGATGCTGGAATAATAAGAGCTTTTAAGATGCATTATCGTAGGAGATTTTACCGTGAGATTTTAGAAGGCTATGAGTTGGGACAATCTGATCCAGGTAAGATCAACGTTTTGAATGCTATCAATTTTGCAGTCTCGGCTTGGACAACTAATGTTCGTCAAGAGACAATAGCAAATTGTTTTCGACACTGCAAAATTCGCTCAACAGAGGATGTATCAAGGAATTTAGAAGATGAATCAAACGACATTCATGAACTTGAAGTTGTGATTAATAATCTCTGTTATCGGAACAGAATGGATGTCAAGACCTTACTAGACTATCCGGGTGAAAACGATGCTTCCTCAGAAGTTCAGAGTTTAGAAGAAATTGCGGCTACTATCCTTAATGTTGAAGATGAAGTTGAAGAAGATCTTGCATCACCCTTGGAACCAGTTACGCGTAAGGAAGCAATTCTCGCTTCTAGAACTCTTCATAACTTTTGGATGCAGGTTGAGAAGACAACACCAGGAGTTGCTGATGCAATAAGGAAAATTAGAGACGAGCTCCAACGTGATTCCAACTTTAAGAAAAGACAAACAACATTGGAGTCATATTTTACTAAATTACCTTAGATGTATATACATATATGTCTAAGATTTGCAATTATTAATTTATGCTATTATTGGGACTATATTTTACATAGGAGTTTCAAAAAAATTATTATCTTATCATTTTATCAAATTGAGTTGATTTTTACATTGGCCCGACTCGAGACCAGGATAATTTATTAATTTATGGTGTTTATTAATTTATCGAATATTAATTTATCGAGGTTCTGCTGTACTGGTATTTTTTAATTTATAAGAAAACATATACTATTCTTAAATTGCAATAAATAAATTAAATATATACGTGGTGGAATATGGTAGGGGCAGTGAGCACGTGTGTTGACTTCGAAATAAACGGTTCCAAACGACTTTTGTTTCCTCTGTGGAAAAAAATTGTCCAATATATATTTTTCTTTGAAACTCCATTATATTAAAGGTTAAAAATCTATTTAATCATGTCCACATTCGACGTACGTTAAATTTTATTTGAAAGTTGCAGAAAATTGTAGAACAAAGTTTATATTTCTAAAATTCAACATCGTACTATATTAGAAAATCACCATCAAACTTGTTTTTGTCTTCAAAAGATTCCATTTCATAAAATGTAGTTACATTGGCCATTTTACAACATATTTTTACGAGTGTATTCGAGGATGCTTTGCTAATTGATCCGTATGACCATTAGCCTTTCGAGATATGTGAAGAAACTTGAAATTACAGTAAAAACTTTTATAAATTAATAATGTTGAGACTTTGAAAAAATATGAATTTAGAGAGATATTAATTTATAGAAAGAAATTTTTTAGGTAACAATTTTCTTGACTTTTTTTCGAAAAATGTTATTATTAAAAAATTTAATGAAGCCATTTGCAAAAATGACATACATTAACTTGAAATTACGAGTTATCACAATAGAATGGATGTTAATATCGTAATAGACTATCTAATTACGTTCTTATGTATAAAATTTAGAAGAAATCATGGTTATTATCTTTAATGTTGATATATACATTCAAAAATAGTTATGTATAAAGAATCAATTATGTTGTTTAAAACTTTTCACAAGTTTATGATACATACCGAGAAAACAATACTAAAAGTTTTTGGTGCAACAAGTAAAGTTAAAAATAAGCTCTAAAGATATTTCAACTTTATGTCAAAACAAAAAATCATGAAAACCATGTTTTAATGCATTATCATAGTTATATATATGATTATATACAATTATTAATTTATACTATTAATGGGACCATATTTTACATAAGAGTTTCAAAAAAATTATTATCTTATCATTTTATCAAATATCGTAATTTTTTTACATTGGCCCAACTCGGGACCGGAACATTTTATTAATTTATGGTGATTGTTAATTTATTGAGTATAATAATTAATTTATCGAGTATAATAATTAATTTATCAAGGTTCTTCTGTAAATAGCTTTGCTACCTTAAATATGTCTTGTAATTGTATAATGTAAGGAAGATGATTAAGCTGAGTAACTCCCAAATCGATGTTTGGTTTTTGCAACAATCCCTAAAGAGCCTCAAATCCTCACATAAGGTGATGTTCCGGTATCCAAGCTTATGCAATTCTACAACCACAACTTGCGAAGCTTCTACTTCAGCCAACTCAGAAGATTGTGTAGAAGAAAAAGATCCTTAACCGGTTTGCGTAAGATTTGTCTCACACAATCTTCCACCCAATGCCAATTTGAATCAACATCAAATTACACAGTAACATACCCATTCCTAAATCAAAAATCAAAGTTTTTTCATCTTCAGTTTCGTTATTTAATGATAGTTCAGCCCATCGGACAAAAGGAATCATTTATTTATACTACTAATTGGGCTTTATTGGCCCATTGAGCTTCACCGTCTAATGTAAGAATCGCACCGAGGAAAAAAAAAATATCTTCCAAGAACCCTAACTTTATTTTTCCAGGAAAATGAAGGAATCTTTTGTATAGACACAGAGAATTGATTCTCCAGAATCCTTGATCAATCCATGTTCTTGTTTCTCGATTCGATCTCTTAAATCTCGAAATTTGTTGCTGGAGAATCGCTTCGTTTCTGAAGCTTCACGAGTGATCAAATTCGCGAACGGTGAAGGATCATTCTTCTTCTTCTTCTTCTTCTTCTTCTTCTTCTTCCTGTGTTTCGTTGAAATCATTTGCTTGTGTTAATTTCTGAAACCGAATCATTTTTTCTTCAGGTTTCAAGCTTCATGGACACCGAACTAAACTCACCGCCGCACGATGGTGGTGAAGCTACGGACGCTTTTCGTAAGCCGTCCAACGATGGTTCGAGCAGAAAGTATCGTCGGCGAGCTTTAGCTGAGGATGGGTCATCTTCCACTGATGGTTAGTTTGCTTCCCGAAACTCTCAATAGTTTAGTATGGAATGTAATATTAGCGTCTCTGATTGTTTATAGCATTTTAGGTGATGGGTTTTCTATGAAATACGCTTAGGTGTTCTTGTTTTTGTTTGATTCATGTATGAAATATTAGCGTTTCCGGTGTGTAGAGTCACTAAAGAGTTTGGCGTTTTGACTTGCTTATCGTCTTTGAGTCCTAGCTAGCCATAGCTGAGCTTAGAACTGTTGGTTCTTGTTTTGTAGGGAGTCAGGAACGTAATCAGAGCCCTAATCAGAAGCATTCTAGGGGAGATAGTAGGAAAGTTTCTGAACCAGGTTATGTGAGGAAAGACGATAAGCGGGAATATGATCGTGGCCTCTATGATAGAGGCGGTGTTGATTCACGTAGACATGATAGGTATTCTAGGGATGATAAGTATGGATCTAAGCGTGATGAATACAACAGACATGAGAGGGATGCACCTCGCTCTAGCCGTGATTCAAGGGGTGGTCATCATTCTGACCGTAGAAGGGTAGAGAGTGAACATAGCAAGTCAAGAAATGATTCAGATAGACATTCCCGTGATAAGTATAGCAACTCTGGACATAGAAGCAATAGTTATGAGAAAGGTGAAGATTTGTCATCTGATAGAGCGGTATCTGGTAGGAAACACTCAGACTCGAGAATGGAGGATAAAGAGAAGGATTATGTGCGGGGCAGAGATTATCAAGACGAGAAAAAATGTTCTCGCTGGAGTTTTGGTGACCGCCATTCTCGTGATGAAAGAAAGGAACACGAGGACCCTGAGATTAATAAGGAGAAGGATGTTCATGTCAAATCTCCAAGAGACCGTTCTGATGGAAATTTTGCAACTGAGAATCGAGATACTCATTCTAAGAAACTGAAGGGGTTCGTTTCAGAGAAGTCTACCCATGGCAATACTAATGGTAAGTCTTTCATCTCTCTTGTCTTCAAGTATTTTCCTTCTGTTGTTTATAGCTTCATGCTCTAAGTTATGGCGCTGCAGCAGAAGAGAAACAGACATCGAGGTTTAAGCCAGCACTTGGTGCTGGGAATCAGGGGTTGTCACTGCAATCTCATTCAAAAGAAGCTGAAGTTTCTGGTGATGTCGATGCTGCAAAAGTTGCAGCTATGCAGGCTGCTGAATTAGGTAATACTGTTATGATATACTCTCAATCTTCTGGGATTTTACTCTTCATCCATTTGACCTCATTTTGAGTTGATCTATCTGTGTTTTCATGTACTACGTTCTTGCGCTTTATTGTGAAGATATTGTTTCTATTGAAAATGTTTTTACAAACGTCTACTCATATCTGTTTTCTCGATGAATGCAGTGAATAAAAACCTTGTTGGAACGGGTTACCTGACCACAGATCAAAAGAAGAAGTTATTGTGGGGAAAGAAGAAAAGCACGGCTACTGAAGAGGTATCGTAATGACCTTTGGATATGTTAATATATATATAGCGACATAAACCCTCTTTCTTTTCTTTTTTCCTTCGAATCAGCCTGCTCATCGTTGGGATAGTGCACTGATTGGTGACCGTGAACGACAAGAAAAGTTCAACAAACTTATGGTAAATCTCATCCTACCTTCATGTTTCGCTTGCATTGATTGTTTTTCTATATTACTAGTGATGAATCATATTATAGTGCGTGATTTAAGAAGTTTGTCAAGTTCCATATTAACAAATTGCATAGTGTTGGTTGTGTATGAAGTAATACTAACACATTTTCAGAGTCTGAGGTTGCGTTGGTGCATCATTGTAGGGTGTGAAAGGGAGTATAGTAAACCCAGAGCAGAACTCGAACGAAGTCCAAGTCGAGAAGCAGAAAGAGTTGCAGTTGGATTTAGAGAAGCAGTACACCGCGGGATTAAGGAGGAGAGACGGACGCACGGTAGGGTTAGGTCTTTGAACCTCTTTGGTAAACTATTCTCGTACTCCTGTTTTCTTATAATCACTCTTGTGGCATCTCCTTTTTGTACTCTACTACTTCTCATGTCAAAGCCCTTAATAACAATGTGTGTAAGAATTAAGATTAGTAAACCTTCTCTTCGTTCTTGTCGACGTTTTACATTTGGTCGTGGAACTCTTATTGTTACAATCAAGTATTTCCTAAAACTCAAAAATGAAATTCATTAGAGGTTAAGAATTATGTTTAACTCTCAAGTTTCAAAGCATCTTGAGATGTTTTCTTCTTAGAAAACGTCAGATTTGTTATGTGAAAAGTTCTGAGTTTAAATTTAATTGAGAATGAAGCTTAGGTACGTAAGACCTACGAGTAGTTGGTGTTTTTTTGCAAGTTACAACCTATCAAAATACTCTTTCTGTCCCATTTTAGATGATTTTTAAGGGTTTTAAACACAAATTAAGAAACCATTTAATTGTTCATCTTTTCAATATAGAACATCAATTCCAAAATGATTTAACCAATGAAAAAATAATTTGCAGTTAAAATGGGACGGAATGAGTATATCATTAAGAACAATTAACAATTAAAAATTTAGTTCTAATATTTTGTAAATAAATGTTGTCCAACAAAAATTGAATAATATTTGTTTATTAAAAGTCACAGAAACAAATAATAAAATTAAAATATCCAAAATCAAAAAAGAATTTAGATTATTTTTGATTCTGATAAATCACAACACAAATAAAAACACAGCGAGAATTTTCGCTTTAATATTCTCCTTTAACTCTTGTTCTCCTTTAACTCTTCTTCATTCTTTTTTCTCCAACTTTTCTCCAACTTGGATGCATGTCAATCAAATGGAGACAGCTAAACAATGATCGAGCATACTTGATGAACATGATATGGGGACTGTATGCACAACATCAACCCACTCAACATTTCCCCAAACTTCACCTCCATTGCGTTTTTCCAGCATGATTTCAGCGCACCAAAATTTCATCATACCATTGGGATTACCCCTTTTATACATTTCCCAAATAAATAAGAGTTTCCCACCATAGTTTTGTAATACCAATATCTGAGCCACCATTCCTCATGTACTTGTTTCGTAGTGAGCCTAACCCTTTAACCCCTTTCCATTTTTCATCCTTTACGTCATACCACTGACACAGGGCCGGTGTTGGCATGGTGCAAGAGGTGCATTTGCACCATGTCAATATGATTTTTGCAATTTTTTATTAGGTTTTAGAACTACTTTTTTTAAAAATAAGCTATTTTTACAAATTTTATAAGATTTAAAGAATTTTTTGCAATTTTGGCACTATGTTCCTTATTAGTTTGCACTGGACCTGCACTGACACATGGATTGACCATAACTACCATAGCTACCCTACATTCTCAGTCACACATTCTAACCTCACCAAAGTTGCTGTCTCGTTTTCACAACATTCCCAAATTTACCTTGCTTTGGGTCGTAAGCATACCTATTGTTGTTCCCAAACTTAATCTTTCCTTCCATCTCTACGATTTCGTAAATGGTACAGTTACGTATCTCAGTACTTGGATTGGGAAGGCATTCCATGATTCAGCCCATGATTCATGTTTTAATCCTTTGCACCCTCCCATTACATAGATTTTCCCATGTGTTCTTTTCCCATCGTGAACACATGAAGAGGCATACTTACGGCTACATTCATGCTAGGTGCATCACGCCAAGTGTCACTGCGACAATCGAGGACCCGCACGACTAATCCCCCGATCACATAAATTTCAAAACCAACAACAGCTACGAAGAAATATGATTGCGCATTACAATTTTGTTTTTAATTAATTTATGGGACCGGTCAGAGAGTCCCCTACCTATAAGAAAGCTTCTGGACTATTCTCTAACTATATTAAAATATTTTTTGTGGAAATTAAATTAGTGGTCAATTTTGAGTTGTTAATTTGAGCGAAATCGAAAATAATGATTTAATTTCTGATTTGTTGTTTGAATTCAAAGTATTGAAAACATCCTTTCTCAGAGAGGAAGATCAAAAGTTTGTTGTTGCATCGATCTCGGAATCTAGATTGATCCGTGAAAGAATTTTGCTCACCGATTGTTGTTGCTTCGTCGCCGTCTCTTCACCGGACGAAGATGAACGGCGGTCCCTCCGGTTTCCGTACGTATCGGAACCAGTTTCTTGTCTGTGATATCCATTTGTGCTGTTTTCTGATTGTATGCTGATTTCTGAGTGTTGAATTGCAGATAATGCTCCGGTAACGAAAGCTTTCGTAATTACGAGCGGTCTTTTCACTGTCTTCTTTGGGATCCAGGGACGTTCTTCTAAGCTCGGTTTGTCTTATCAGGTATACGCATTTGGTGTGTTGTATACTCAATTTCTCACTCGTTTTTAGATTTGGGGTACTAGGATCCGATTTTCGGTCAAATTTGTTCGATTTTGATATTCGAGGATAATAAGGTTTTTTGGGAACTTAATGTTGAGCTGCATTACTGTTTTGAAGATACCAAACACTGGCACTAGAAATGACTTTTCGTTTGGCTTATTGATGCCTGTGGGGTTTAGCCAATGTAGCTTTTGTAAGCATTCATCTGTATAATCTTTGGTTTGGTATATTGAAATAAGAAACGTTTGGAACTTGGGAACTTGTCATCCTCATTTTACGAGTTTCTACTTCGGTTTTAGTCAGATGTGTGGCGCGGAATAGTAGATGATATGCTTAAGCAGGTTTAGACTCTAAATGTTTGTCCGTAGTTCGATAGTCTGTGTTTGATCATCTGTTTGTGTATACCAGTGACCTGGCACCTGAAAGATGTTTGATCATAGCTTCCTGGTATCTCAAAATCTACAATGCGTCTTTGTAAGCTTATTTTCGAACTATGTGCAGGATATTTTTGAGAAGTTTAGGATATGGAAGTTAATCTTGTCGACTTTTGCCTTCTCCTCCACACCAGAAATGATGTTCGGATTGTATTTGTTATACTACTTCCGAGTTTTTGAGAGACAGATTGGCTCAAATAAGTACGCGGTAAGTGATATCGTAGGTCGACTCTTTTTGTTTTGTAGAAATATTTTATCAAATGTTTCCTGTTTCTTGTTCCGCTTGGCAAACTGGTAACTAGAAAGGTTGACTGGTGATAATTTCTTCAAGTTTTTTTAAAAAAACTTACAATTTTCTTCTGCTTACAAAAGGTTAATCAGATAGTATTCCTATTGCAGGTTTTTATCTTGTTCTCAGGGGCTATATCTTTAGTACTAGAGGTCATTCAGTTAGCACTACTTAAAGGTACCCATCATTCCATTTCAAGACAGCCTCTTCAAACTCTACATCTTTGGGTTATTAGTTAGGATTTGCAACAATGGCACCTATGTAGGTTACTATAAGGATTTTGGTTGTTGGTTCACTTAAATTAGCTTCTTACCATTCCTACAAAAACTATGGAGGAAAAAATGCACAAGGAAGCATTGTGGTGCTCTGAATTATGATATGGGAGCTTAGGAGTTATGATTAGATTACTGCGATGATCTTTATGGGTTTCAATATCCGTACTGTTTTTTCTTCGACTATTTCTCATGAAGACGTTTTACAGAATATTTTCTAGGTCCATGATTTAGAATTTTAGATTATGCGTTTATTTTCATGGGATTTGACTTTATGCCTTGGCTATGAAGTTTTATACATTTTGTAAAACTTAACTTCAGCAAGGAATATCTACTTATTAAGGTAACTATCTGTTTTTCCTTTTTCCAGATACCACAGCAAACTTACTGACCTCTGGACCATACGGCCTGATATTTGCTTCGTTTATACCATTCTACTTGGACATTCCTGTTTCAACGAGGTTTCGTGTATTTGGTGTCAAATTCACTGATAAGTCATTCATATATCTTGCAGGAGTTCAGGTAATCAATACCATAGGTTTAACTGTATGATTCTTGTTATATGAGTAGTGTCCTTAGTCTTAGATTGATAATCTTCTTGGTTTTCATTTTGCAGCTTCTACTATCTTCATGGAAAAGATCCATTATTCCTGGATTTTGCGGCATCATTGCTGGTTCCTTGTATCGTATGAACATCCTTGGCATCCGCAAGGCAAAGGTTATACCTCTCGGTCAAGTTCTTGGCTTCTTAGTTTTCCAGTGTCACTTGAATTAACATTAAAATTTATGTGTGAACACATCACAGTTCCCCGAGTTTGTGACTTCGTTCTTTTCCCGGCTTTCCTTGCCGTCCTTCAGTAGCTCCCCTCCTCCAGCACCAAGCAGGAATATCGTTGGGACTATAGCACCCAATACAGGTCGCCGAGTAGAGGCAAGTCTTTTCTTTTTCTCAGTACTATCTGTTTTGCCAAACTCTTAATGTCATCTAAAACGCCTCTTTAGTTACAGAGACCTCAGCCAGCTCCAATGGCTTCAAGTGTGGAGCCATCTGAGGAAGCCATAGCTACATTGGTATCAATGGGCTTTGACAGAAACGCAGCAAGACAGGCGCTCGTGCACGCCAGGAATGATGTGAATGCCGCCACAAACATCCTTCTTGAAGCACAATCCCACTAATTGATTACTCTGAATGGGAAGAATCACCGGTTCCCAAAGCAACACAATAGGTTAACTATTCTGCTGCCGTTGGACCAACCTTTGGAGCCAACATGTCTCACCATATATGATCCAGCCAAAGACCTAACCAACCTTCTCTCGTTCCATTTGTAGTTTAGGATGATATGCATAGGTTATGTAGCACAGATTTGCGAGGTAAATTAAAATACTGAGAAAGCTCATTTATTTGAAACTTTCGAGACTTTAAACAATACAAATCTCATCACATCTGTTCTTTACATTTACACAAGAACCGCCTCTAAGCGAAAAAAACTCTCAATATACTCTCCTCTAGTTGTTACAAACTCTGATTCAGCTTTTGACTCCAAGAAAGTGGGAAGTGATTACCAAGTCCTGCACCAGTTTGAGTATATTTGTAGTGAGACCTTGCAATGGCACAAACTTTAGCTTACTTCTTCTTTTCTTGTATCCATAGTGTACACTGGTATTTCCCAGTTCTTGCTCTTTTTGGGATCATCAGTTAAGGTGAGATCCGTGTCGTACTCTTTAAACGTTTTGAAGAATGTTCTGGCTCCCATAAATACCAGTCTCTCCACCATGAATAACTGGTAATTATTCTTGATTATAGGATCCAAAATCTCGCTGAAATTCGATGAGTAAGCCAGTTTGTACCTGCAGTATAAGCAAATGCAATACAAATGCGTCAATGTCTGTATAAACTTGCACACCTCAGTTTATCTAAAACTTAGTCCTAAGCTTGAAGAAGACTTTACAAGAATCTGATCAAGAGTACTTTACCTGACGGCAAGAGGAGAGAAAAACCCAGGCGTTCTCTCATTAGAACCAATAAAAAGAGTCCTCCCTGGTGGGACTCGCTTCTCTATCCTGTGAAGGATAAACTCCGGTCGTGTGTCTCTGTCTAGATGAGGAAACTGAATCCTTTCAACTCCAAACCTGTCTTTTCTGGTTTTCAGTTTGTCTCCTCGGCGAACGTGGATGGCATCATAATCACCGAGTTGTGCCTTTATCTGAAACAACACCAACACTTGTTCAAGCATAAAGGCTTCACCTCAAGATGCAGAGTAAACAACAATTGGTCACTAAGCTTAATCTTCTACAATACCTTTTCTGCGGTGTTTCTCAGTTTTGCAGCTGCCATATTAGGGAGAAATGAATAAGGAAGCATCACTGCACTACGATTGCCTCTATCTTTGCACTCAACGAACCTACACCCAAATGATCAACCATCTGAAAGGAGTTAAAGGGCATTTATAACTAACTTAAAAAGATGATTGTAGTCTGAGCTAATCTCCGAGATGCAATTCCCTAGAAACTCAATGAAAAGAATAAAGGAACTCATTACCATGCAAGAGGACTTGCGGTTCGGTTAATGATCAAGAGACTTGAGTAGTGACTATCTTTCAGCCTATGGCGAGTGACTCCATAAACATGCGCAATACCTCTTTCTTCCAACTTCATACTTGTAGATAGAACAACATGCCATGTTTTGGAGTCATCTAATATCACCGGTATCTTCTCAGATATGAGGTCAATGTCATACAAAGAGTCCATTGCACAAGAGCTCCCTACCCAACTAAAAAAGTCCAAAAGTAAATCCTTGAGTTAAGAGACAAACACCAAACATTCCCAAATGTTGCAATAAGTCAAGCAGATTACAGAACTCACCCTTCCTCTGTAGTTTTGTTATCAGACCGATTCAGTATACCTTTCTTATTATGTATTGGATTGATACACATTCCAGAAGGCATTACAAATGTCCTGCAACAAGAACATTGACCATATAACTTCAGCAATTCTCTATAGATGCCTAAAGAACTCAACTACTAATCTCATTGAAATTGCCCATTTTGGCTAAGGCAAAACACACAGAGAGAGATGTTCAGTTACCTGTTAAGAAACATGGCTTCTTCAAGAGCACACCTTAAGCTAGATTCTTGATGACCCAAACCAGCACAAATCTCACAGTTTTTCCCAGGACAATCGATTCTGTTTCCCCAATACAAATACTTCTCCGACAACGTATGATCTCTCTTACCACGAGGAGACCTCACAAAATAATCAATTAGGGTTTGTTGATAAGGCAAACCCAATTTCCCAGTAGAGATCACTGAAGAGAGAAGAAGAAGAAATGCGAAGAGAACTATACATAACAGAACAAGACGATGAGATCCAGAACTGGGTTTATTCCTTTGAGCTTTACTCATTGTCGCCATTAGAGTGAACAAGACGAAGAATGAAGAATCCTAATCCTTAAACATTCGTTGAGCAGAAGACAGAGATTGTTCAGATAATGCTTCTTGGATTTGGCTTCCATTAAAATAGCTTCTCGAGCTCGAGCATGTAAAGTATGCCGTACAACAGAACGATTGATCAAACCGGTTTAATCGTACCGAAGTGAAATTAGAACAATTTTAATTTTCTAGACTCGGTTTGGTAAAACCAAGATTGATATTTTGTTAAGGTGTGTTCTTATTACAAAGGAGATTTATAGATAGACATATTACTGGAACAAGGAAAGTAGAAGATTTGGGTATGTTTCTTCTTCTGTACAACACCATTTTTAAACCTTAAAAGACTCAATCTTTACTAAAACCAAAGAGAAAAGTAGGATTCCAGAAAAGTAGGACTACCAATAAACTTAACAAGAAGGACTCAGATCGAACTAGACGGTGCAACTTCATCTAGCAATGCGGTGGCTCTGCAACGGTCGATTTGATCACGAGTTCCTCTCGCAGGTTACCTTTAAGGTCATAATCATTAGACTTGGTGTAAGGTTCTTGTCCTAGAAACAGGCCCTTTTAGATCCAAGGAGAAGTAGATATGTGGTTGAAGGAATAACGTTTCCTCTACGCTTTGTGCAATGTTCGAGAGGATACGCCGTGTAAGAGTCTGACAAAGCCCAAGAAACTTAGCTTCCCATCAGAATGTCTTATCCAGTCCTGAAGAACAACCTGAACTGGGACTGATGGTCCGAGTCTGAGTTCCTGTCAACAAAACACATTTACAAAAACACATCAAGAACCACCCGAAGACATCAATAATATGATAAAACGGGGAAACCTTTATACCGATGCAAGTTCCTCGATCATGATGACTCTGTTTCCATCTTTCTCAAACAACTCATATGCACGACGTGCGTGTTGCTCCCAAGTTTCCATTGCTTCTAACTGATAAACACTTAAAGCCGAAGCGCAAAACTCTTCAAAGTCTAGTTTCTTGTACTGAAGACAACTAATCTGCAATCCAAAAAGTAATTAATTACAATCTTAACCCACCAAGCATAGTGAATATAACTTAGTCCTTATTGCCTTTACCATATGTACAAAATCCAAGACTCTTGAATCCTTTGTAGCTTCTGTCGCGCTTTTCACGATGGCCTGCAATTTGTAACTATACCATAAGAAAACAGAAAGATACCAGAATGAAGAAGCGACGTTCAAATGAAACGGAAACTCACTGTTTTGTAATTTTGCATCGAGATATATCCGTTTTTGCTTGGCCCCAACAGATTAAATTGCTCCCGTAGATAAGTCAGCTGCGGTACAGTTAATGTTTTGGCAAGAGCCTGTAAACATGAACAAAACAAATGTTATCAACTTTCCATCCATTAGACCTGAGGTTCAAGGTAACTGCTGAAGAATCTAACTCACCGATAAAGCTGATTTTCTCAAAGACGAAGACATTATATATACTTTTACAAGCTTGTAAATGATCATATCAGATGGTATCTTTAATTCATGTGAACTAGCCAGCCATGGATGGCCTGAGATATAAGCAAAACAATTCAAATATATGTAAGAAATCAGACTAATATGATAAATATTATCAAACTCAAAGCATAGAGTTGGTTATAGAGACTTACACAAAGCCTGTGCAGCAGTTAGTCTCTTACGGTAATCTTTGTTCAGCAAACGTTTCACAAAATCTACAGCGTCAGGTGAAAGAGATGGCCAAGGAGCTTCTTCGAAATTGGGTTCTGCTTTAAGAACGGCTCGGAAGATTCCAGATTCAGAACGGGCCCAAAAGGGTCGACTACCACAGAGAAGTATATAACCAATCACTCCAATACTCCACATATCTGCCTCAGTTCCATATGTACGGTGTAAAACTTCCGGGGCCACGTAATAAGCACTTCCTACAATGTCATTCAACCTCTCGTCTGCAGAAAGGGCAAAAAACTATCAGCTTTTCCATCTACAAATGTGATAAGCTTCTAAAGGAGAAACCTTAAAAATCTCTTACCTGGTCTGACATAATCGGAGAGACCAAAGTCAATGGCTTTCAGAGGAGAACTCTCATCTTTTGTACTGAAGAGAAAATTCTGAAAACGAAAATCGAACACAGAGAAGAAACATTAAGGATGAGAGAAGAATCTGGAAACTAGAAGTTTAAAACAACACGGTTAAGGTATTATTACCTCGGGTTTGAGGTCTCGGTGAACCACGCCTTGAAGATGACAGTAGGCTACTACACTAAGAATCTGAACCATTACTATTTTAGCATCTTCTTCTGAGTATTTGCCTCCCCTGATGAGCCCAAACGAATAAAACTCAACCAGTCAGATCATGATACAGTAGAGAAAGGACATAATCATGTATGATCTAGTAGTTACCTTTGAAGTATTTTGTCCAAGAGTTCACCACCTTTGCATAACCTGACAACAAGCGAGAAACAAACTGCTTTAATCTCAATCATTCAATTGAGAGATGATTCTGTAAAAGCTTGAGTAATGGAAAATCCATAAAGCAGAGTTGACTTACTCCATGACAATGTAAACATTTTCATCATCCTCAAAGGCATCGTAGAACTGGACTAGGTTCTTGTGACCAGTCAAAGCCCGCAATATCTTCACTTCTCTCCTAACATCCTCAATTGCAATTGCCGTAGTCATCTACCACATCCACAACATTAGAGAATACAAACAGTTAACTACATTATATCCAGATTAAGTAGTAAACCAAGAAAGGAAGACATAAGACAGTTAATTTATCAATATCACTCGATAAACTCTGTTTTGATCTGACAAAGTAAACGATAATACCACAGGTCCCGTCTCTCACAGATCTTAATTGACAGAATTGGACTTAATGCAGATAACTTTAACCTCCAATCATGATAGTTGATAAAACTTTCCAGTATAGCTCACAGATCTTACCAATAAGAACAACGTTAAATTCATGATTTGCCTACCTAATGAGCTGATATCAGAGACATTAACTTCGCATAATTCAAACACCAACCTAACAAAATGTAGTAGACAACACTAGGGAATAAAATATTAACCAAAGTCCATAACAAATGCACAAGTCACTGTTCCAGCTAAACCTAAGAACTACACATGGCAACTTGACAAGTGGAACCCAAGAAATGATCATAACCTATTAGCTTCAAAGGAAACAAGTAGAGAGAGAGAGAGAGATTAACAGTCACAACAAACCTTGGATTTGGGAATAACTTTGACAGCAACATCTTGACCTTTCAAGCTACCTTTTTTCCCTTTAGCAGAACAAGTATAACCAAAATGTCCTCGACCCACTTCACCATCAATCTCATAATGCGAAACAAACTGCTTAGAGAATCCAAACTTCTTATCTAAACCAACATCACACTCACTACCTTCAGGGATCGATGCTTCATTAGGTTTAACAGAACCATAACGACGAGCAAGAAAAGCTCGTATATGCTTAGCTGGTGATGGAGGTGGGAAAGGTCGCTTAAAGATACGAAGTGGCGTAGAGCTCACGCTCGAGGATGATACTGCTGGTGAGGTTTTGAAGAGACTAGGTAATGGACTTGGGCTATAAAAAGGAAACCCTGAAGAAGATTTCGTTGGCTTCCAAGGAGTCTTATGTGGTGTTGCTTCCTCATCGATTTCATTGGAGATTTGAAGGGTTTTTGTTTGTTGTTGTTCGATTGGTTTACCATGACAGAGACCCATGATCAAAATTGAGAATTGAACAAAGAAGTAAAAAACGATCCTTTCACACAAGAGACTGAATTAATTTGATTACTTTAGAATAGAAATGAAGAACACACAGTGGAAGAAGAAACCCAGAAATTGTTTGATAGAAAGGTGAAGAATTTCCCGGGAAAGGAAGGAAATTTATCCCGGGAAAATAGTGGAAGAGACTCAAAACACAGAAATCAGAAAAGGGAAAAAAGCAATTCGACTTTGAGAATACAACAAGGTAAAACGAAAACACAAATCACGAAGAGTGAAAGAGAAGATAAATATGGGAAGAAGAAGAAGAAGAAGCGAAATGTTTCAGTCTCCAAGGAGAAGGAAAGTAAAGACAAGCAAGGAACAAAAGCAAAAGGCGCAAAAGAATAAAGGTAGTGAGAGAGGAGAGAAGAAGAGACAAGGGTAAAAAAGGAAAAGATGCTTATCAGAAAAAGAGCACCAAGAAAAGAGAGCATCTAAGAAACAACTTTCTTTTTATTTTTCTTTCTTCAACAAAATTTAATTGTTTTTTTTGTTGTTGTTAAATTTGATTAATGTGTAGTTTTAAATCTTTTTAGCCTTGTGAAGTGTTGTTTGTTCAGTATTTTAAAGTGTTTAGATTTTTCCAATTTTTGTTTTGTTTTGTTGGATTGGGATGTATTTTAGGCTGTTTAGATTCTTCCATATTTTTTTTATTTCGTTAGATTAAAATATATATAGATTTTTTTTGATATATTATATCGGCTAATCTGGTTAATCCGATAAGAACGCATTAGAATGTTATAAGGTGGGATTCTTTCTAAAAGATAACTACATTGTTTTGCCCGAGTACAAAATGTTTTTCCGATTAATGTCTGGAAATCGTTGAATCGTCTGTTATCAGACTATTAGATAAACTAGATGGACCGAAATTCAAATTCAGACTTTCCACATAGATGTTATTTTGTTTCGAGAGAAACTCAAAACTTGGAACAGTACAACACATTCCCATATCTTACTAACCAAGTAACCACGACCAATTGGACAAAATGTTTGGTATTTGGTTTTTTTTTGTTTATTTATTCTCGATTACAATTAGATTCATTATTACACTAATTGGCAACAAATGGGTTTATTCACATGTGTAACACCAATTTCTTCAATATTATTGACCTATATGACAACAAAAAAATAGTTTTTAAGTTGCTAAGAAAAGGTCATTCTTCATTTTTTTTATCTTTGAATTCATTGATGAATAATAATGGGAGTGTGGGGTTTTGCTAGTTTTGGTTGGATCCTACCTTAACCAAACCAGCCTGTCCTCATTCAACACACAAAACCCAAAGTTTCGATTTCCATAATTATATTACTATTCATTGCATTTGATTTATTGTTTTTAAATCATTTCTCCCATATCGTGAACATGATGAAAACTAATGAGAACATAATAGTAGTAAAATATGAAGTTGGTGTGGAATTTGCTATTGCGTATGTTATGTGAACATGGCAAGGTGTGATTGTGTAGAACACAAGTATCTTGGGACTTTGCTTGTTTGTTAGGTTCCTACTTTGACTAACGTTTAGAGTATTTAGAGTTATTTGTGTTTTGCCCCCCTCTTCTCTTAGTTAATTGTTGTTAATCATGTCTATCATTATATTTTTGTCAAATTTTGCTTTTGAATTTGGATAATCTTATGCATTATCATCTTTTTGTTTGTATAGTGCCGTTTTAAAATTGATTTTGTGTAATAATGAGAACACTCATACAAATTTATTAGATTGTGTTGATCATTACTTTGAATAAAAATTTTGTATTACTAGCACTTTAATATAGGATTCACAATGATTTTATTCCTTTATAAAATCATATTATGTAACCTTTTCCCATAAAATGCAGCGTCTATGAATTGCTTGTAGAAGATTGATTGGTTTTAAATATTATTTTTGAATTTTTTCTTAAGAGAGTGTAACTTTGTATGTTCATATTATTTGTCCTTGTAGTAGTTGTATATGTTTGAAAGATTAAACGGTGCTAACTAAGGACCTTACGCAAACTTTGGTTGAAATTTTGAAATATCAAACTAATGAGCAATTAAATAAACAAGCGTAGCAATCATTGAGTTAATTTTTCAAAACATAGATGATTAAATAATCTTGTTTGGTATGACGAATAAAAGATCCGAAAAATACGAGAAGAAGAAAGCTAGGAGCACATGCACGTTGAATATATATTATTCCTTCTCCGACTAATGACATTGGTCCAATTTAACTGACTACATAATTATTAGTCATTAGTATTACGCAAATTTTTAAATAAGGTTATACAGTATATATGTGTGTGACAATTATGAAATTATAATGTTAGTTTGGCACTTTTCTCATATGCTAACAACGAATAGAAGTTTCTTGATCGTGAAGAAAACTCACGCATACCACTACAGAAGCATAATCAGACGAATAAATGTACTTTTATGATTGGATCTTCGGATTCTTTTTTCCCCTGTTGTATTTTTTCTGACAACAATTATATGTTATACAATTATACTATTATATAACAATAACGGAATCATTTTTTAACAGATTCTCTCCTTTTTCTTTCTTTGATAAACTATACAAATATTCCTTGACGACAAGAGGAAACCTACATATTCCACTCTAATCATCATAACTGATAATATATATCTTGTTGATTCTTAAAACATGAATCAAAAGACTATAGGTAAAATGATAGTAAGTTTCTGAAAACTTCCATAACATCTCTAATATATGTTAATTAATGTTTGTCCATGAAACAACACTATTGGCAATGAAAGTAGGAGACTATGAAGAAAACAGAACACAACAAACATTATTGCCCTTGTGCGTTTTGAGTGAAATTAATATATAGATAACGAAAATTCCAAATGACTGAATAAGGAAATGGGAAAAAAGTAAGAAAAGCAAAGAATTCTTATTCCTTGATACCTTCATCTCCACCACTTCTTTATCTAAGCATGTAGATTCGTTAATAGTCTAAACTATAAAGCTACATTTATTAAGCTTACACTTATCCAAAAAGTTTCATACTTGTATATATCTATTGAAGGATATGTTATTCTAGCTCCAGCTGACTAAGTGACTATAAATATTTTTCACGAAATTTGCTGTGTCTTGTTCGTTACTTAAATTGCTTAGGCTATTAACGAATTTAACAAGATATAAATAGAATAACTAATTTCAGAAGATTCAAGTCTTTAAAAAAAAAGCAATCTCTTTCTAAACCACAAATATAATGAAATGTGGGGAAAAAAAGAGAGGCATTCAATGGAAACGATTGTTGGGCCCAATATCATTTTAGAGGAAATAATTGTGTATTTCACTATGCTGGGCCTTTAGCTGGAAGAATGAATTAGAATTCCACTATTTCTGGACTTGCTTGGACAAACTAAGTAGGAAAAATCATATCTTGAACTATCATCACTTCTCAAGTTTCAACCCAAGTATCAGGACAAAATACGTAGAGCATAGGATATTCTAGATATATAATACATAAAATATATTATTATTTTTTGCTAAAAGGTAAACTTCATAATAAATGAAGGTAGATTTTACAGAAAATGAAATCTAAAATCTATACTTGCTTGCAAAAAAGGTAAAAAACAAGAAAGCATAACAAGAATTGGTTTGTGGAAACCATAGGATGACCTCATCTAAGCCATAGAGCCATAAGGGTATGAAATTTTCTACGATGACGTCTTGTAGAGATTGAATTTTTCACCTCGCGATCAATGCCCTTGTAAATGATATTGGTCGGGATCGAAGTTTTGTTGTGGAGGACATTATTTCGCTGCTTCTATATGTGAAAGATCGTAGCTTGCGCCACCAACTTCCTAAAGACATTATAATACATAAGATATACTATACATAGTTATAAATATAAGTTTTAGTTGGAATAGTATCATAGACATATCCCCATATTGTGTGTGTTCGATAAATCTCCAAACCAAATTGGGTTAAACCTATTTAATTCAAGACGTACTTTAAACTAACTAATCACATGTTCACATTATAAGAGCCACGAGATGAGAAAGCAACGTGTGTTTTTCCCTTTTTAGCTTATGATTGCTTTAGCGATTAATTAACCCATACATTCCAAGAATACATAAACCCATAAATTCCAGAGGAATATATTAATTTAAATTGTACTTTGTTATAGTAGGTTATTTCTAATTGAGCTTAACTAGTAGTAAGATTTTGCAAAAAAGCTATATATGCTTTTTGGCCGAGAGGTTGGAGCATCGAGGAGACACCAACTGCCTCAAAGGCCAAAGCCATCACGCTTCCTACACATACTTTCTCGATTAGTTTTTTCAATTTTTTATGTTCTATTTATAATTTGAAATACCTTAAAATTGTTTTATTGTCATCTAAAAATTATGAATGCCATTCAACATCGACAATGCCGGAAATTACACAAGAACAATCCACAAATCCAAAATACAGGTAAAATATCCAAGAGATGAAACTAACTAATTAAAACTTGAAATAAAGACTAAAGCAGTAAGGTAGCAAATCCGACACAACATGATTAACGTCGGATATCCATGAGAACACGTCTAAGCTGATCCGGGGTTAGATGATTCACCAAACGGATAAAAATACATAACCTTATTTGCTCCAATAATAAATCATTGCTAAACTTCATTGATTTTCTTTTGGCTACAAGAAAAAAACCTAAGTTAATACTTTCAAGTCATCTGACGTGAGCATAGAAAAGGTGTACAAATCAGACGTATGTTAAGAATTGCACCAATACATTATACAATGTGTACAAATCTATTTACCAAGTGTCCATGGCATGATTTCAGAATAGTAAGGTTCGTCACATTAGTATATATATATATTTGAGAATGAATTCTTCTAGCATAAAATTACACTCAATGCACTATATAACCATTGTAAATGTTTTCAATGATTATAAATTAAACTTTTACAAGTGTCTAAGATTACTTGATAGGTAAAATGTGTACATATTTTTTTTATAAAAAAAAATGCACCCACACAATAATATAATAATATTATTTATGAGAAAAATAGAAATGCTTTTTTGTCTCATCGAAGAATGGTCCATCAAATTCTTTCCTCATGTCAGTTCTCTTTTTTCACGCCTTTACCTTGCCTCTTCCTCCATATTCAAATATAAATCTTAGAGATAATTTGGTAAATCGTATTAATGAAATGACAATTTCATAAGATGTTATAAATAAGTTACAAACAGAAAATTACCAGACACACAATATGACATATATTACATAAAATGTTTTTGATGACATATGTAGCACGTTAAGCTGTTATATATATTGAATATGATGACGACAAAAAAAAAATATTGAATATGATGGAATCATTTATACGAAGAAAAAGAGGTGGTCAAACATATACAGACAATAATAATACATACAGTCAATATATATTGCTTTAAATTCTCTTCAAAGAAGACAAGAACAAATACAATAAAATAAATAGTAGGTACAAAAATATTCAGAAAGATACGTACCAAAAGGAAATTAGGGGACAAGATGACATGAGCTAACTTTGAAACTCGACATTTTCTCCATTTATTCTTTCATTAAGATTCTACAAACACCTTCTCTTCACTGTCTTACAACGTACGTTCACTTTATATACACCATTTCATGATTCTTTGTAAATATATATTGGAAGTCTTGTTTCTTGCATGTACTTCAACCAATCACATCTCTTTCTTAGATTCTTCTGCCTCAACAAAATATTCTTACAATCTATAAACCTTCGTCATCAACTATTTTAATTTTACCCCTGAAAATTGAAACTAATGCTATACATAATAAATTTCTATATAGATGTTTTTTCCTTTTTTTTCTTAAAGAAAAATAGATTAAAAAACACACCAACCCTACTTACAACATATGTTTGCACTCACAATACAAATTCATGAGTAAAACCATACTCCCTCTGTTCCTAAATGTAGAATTTTTTACAAAATTTTTTTGTTCCAAATTAATAGAGTTTTTACAGTTTTCTATGCACTTTTACAAATTCCAAAACAAATATTGAAATACTATTGGTTAAACTTTATTGAAAACTGTAAATCGTAGAAATCAATGCGTTTTCTTAATTACCGTGCATTACCTTAAACATCTATTAATTAGGAACGGAGGGAGTATAAAGTAACACAAAAGAGTTTTGGTAATTATAACCACGTCATGATAAAATTAAAAACCTTATATTGGAACATAAAAGGGTTCTAGACATATACTAACGTTATGATAAAAAATTTAAACCCTATACTAATTAAAGAAACTAAATTATATAAGTGCTCAAGTCTCATCAAAATCACACCATTATGATGTGATCCAGCTCACGACGTCGTTTTGACCCACCACCACCACGTCCCATCATCACCGACTGGCTTGACCGTTCGAGCAATGACTTGAGTGCGTTCTATAGCAAATGCGAGTCGTCACCGTGATGCTCTTTGTCGGCAGCTACAATCAGAACGTTTCTTGTTCGACCACCGATTGTACTCATATCAGCATAGAGAGTTTTCATTTTAAGAGACTTAAGTGTCTCAACAAGATCTTGCATGAGATCTGGTCGGTCCTCGCAGCAAAACAATACCTTAAAGATTGTTCGACCGTTGTCAAAGTTGAGTACACTGAATTCGTCAGTCTCCGATGGTAATGATTCGTTGGAGAGTTCTAGGGTTTGTTGTTTTAGTTCTTTGACTCGTTGAACAACTTTTGCTAGTAGTGTTGCTTTGTCTGTCTGTAAATGTAAACAAAAAATATGAAATAAGAAAGAGAAAAAGTTTGGATCCTTGATTCGAGAAATTTTGTCTTGATGTTCAATTTTTTCAAAGGAAAATTTAAAAAAGCTCGAGTACTTTTCCGACAAAGTGATTTTCAAGCTTCAGAGAAAAGAAGGACTTGAAAGCTTTTCTTTTTCCTCAATTTTCTAGATATACCTAGAGTACTTGCAGCTTTTTTATTATTATTCGAAAACATTACATTGGACTGATATTCATTTTTTCTATAAGTAATATACTTCCAGTGTTCTTTCTTACCAATAAATCAAATCTTAAGACATTAGGCAGTACTACAATAAATTAAACAAAACAAAATTAATTTAATTAAAGAAAATTAACATTTTTGACATTTGGATATATAGGTTAATTAGATAAAAAAAACTAAAACTAAAATATCTCATATTCGGAGTTATTCTCTTAGATTATGTATAGTAACTTACTATAAGTAGAGAAGATATAATTAAGCTTAAGTTAGAATATTAGATTATTAAGTAAGTAAGATTTCCTCAAAAAATAAGAAGATTATTAAGTAAGATTAAAGTTTGTAGTACCTTGGAGTTACAAGGAAGTAAGTTACGGAGCATGCTGAGATGAGAATTGATTCTTGCTCTTCTTTTTCGCTCAGCTTCTTTATGGTTCCTCAGAGCAGCAAGAGCTTTGTCTTGAGAGATGGTGTCTTCTTCGATGATAGAAGGGTAAAACGACGACGTTGTGGTGGTGGTGGTCGAGGAGGAACAGAATCCTCTGGTCAGAAAAGAAGAGAAAATTTGATCTGAAATCTCTTGTTGCATTTTCTTCGAATTCTTCTTCTTTACTTCTACGCCGCCTTCTTTTTTGTTGGGTTTGGAGCTTTTGGTCGATTCTTCTCTCTTGAAAGAAAGATTATATAAATATACATACGTAAAAAGAGACTGGAGAGAGAAGAGAAATAGACAACATAGAGCACATATATATAGAGTTTTTGTCAAGGTAATTTTTTTTTTCTAAAGAAGTTTAATAACAGCTTTATTTCGAGGAAACGAATAATACAAATGATACTATTGGTCTTCGACCAAAAAAAAAAAAAAAAAAAAAAAAACAAATGATACTATTGGTTTCCCGAATAGACATTTATAGGTACCATTTTATACCATTTCAAATGTGATTTTTTTTGTGTAAGCAAAATCAAAGCAAGCACAAATGATCTTAGCGAAAGATATAAAAAATAGGGAGACTTACTACAATAACCTTCTTAGATTTTGGTCTAACTCAAATAACCTTCTTAGATTTTAATTACTGGAGCTATTTTCGAGTCCGTTTTACCCTTTTTCCTTTGATAACAAAAAACGTATTTACGAAAATGCCAGTAATGAAACGCGCCAAGTAGGCGCGAAAGTTTCCCGCCTAAAAAAAACAAGTCTACCGCTATGTGATGGTAGACTTATTTGAGTTCTGGTAGACTTATTTTTTTGTCCGTAGACTTATTTGAGGAGCGGTAGACTTATTTTTGAGCGGTAGACTTATTGTGTCTCCTTTGGTGGTAGACTTATTTCCGAATGGTAGACTTATTTTATCTGCGGTAGACTTATTTTCCCATAGCGGTAGACTTATGTTTTGCGGTAGACTTTTTCTTCGAATGGTAGATTTATTTCCGTAGACTTATTTTCAACGGTAGATTTATTTTTCTTCGATGGTAGATTTATTTTGACTGGTAGATTTGTTTCCTTTGGTGGTAGATTATTAGTCATAGTGACGGTAGATTTATAGTGACGGTAGACTTATTTTAGTAGCGGTAGACTTATAGTGTGCGGTAGACTTTTTTATCGTGGTGGTAGATTTATTTTGTGTTTAGTTGCGGTAGACTTATTGTAGTAGTGGTAGACTTATAGTTAGCGGTAGACTTATTTTGTATTTTCGGTCAACGAAACCAACCGTTGACTGGTAGACTTATTTTTTTAGGATCAATGGTGGTAGACTTATGCGTTTATAGCGATAGAAGCGGTAGATTTGTTTTTACCCAGGTCTAGTGATGGTAAACTTTTTATCAAACTTAGTGACGGTAGACTTTTTTTCACATTAGACATTTGGTAGACTTATTTGTGATAGCGGTAGACTTATTGTACTTGGTGGTAGACTTATTTCCTGTTTCGGAATTTATAGTGGTGGTTGACTTATTTTCGAACTTAGTGACGGTAGACCTATTTGTGATAGCGGTAGACTTATTGTACTTGGTGGTAGACTTATTTTCTGTTTAGGAATTTATAGTGGTGGTAGACTTATTTTCGAACTTAGTGACGGTAGACTTATTTGTTATAACGGTAGACTTATTGTACTTGGTGGTAAACTTATTTTATGTTTAGGAATTTATGTGGCGGTAGACTTATTTTTGAGCGGTAGACTTATTGTGTCTCCTTTGGTGGTAGACTTATTTCCGAACGGTAGACTTATTTTATCTGCGGTAGACTTATTTTCCCATAGCGGTAGACTTATTTTATGCGGTAGACTTTTTCTTCGAATGGTAGATTTATTTACGTAGACTTATTTTCAACGGTAGATTTATTTTTCTTCGATGGTAGATTTATTTTGACTGGTAGATTTGTTTCCTTTGGTGGTAGATTTTTAGTCATAGTGACGGTAGATTTATAGTGAGGGTAGACTTATTTTAGTAGCGGTAGACTTATAGTGTGCGGTAGACTTTTTTATCGTGGTGGTAGATTTATTTTGTGTTTAGTTGCGGTAGATTTATTGTAGTAGTGGTAGACTTATAGTTAGCGGTAGACTTATTTCGTATTTTCGGTCAACGAAACCAACCGTTGACTGGTAGACTTATTTTTTTAGGATCAATGGTGGTAGACTTATGCGTTTTTAGCGATAGAAGCGGTAGATTTGTTTTTACCCAGGTCTAGTGATGGTAGACTTTTTATCAAACTTAGTGACGGTAGACTTTTTTTCACATTAGACATTTGGTAGACTTATTTGTGATAGCGGTAGACTTATTGTACTTGGTGGTAGACTTATTTTCTGTTTAGGAATTTATAGTGGTGGTAGACTTATTTTCGAACTTAGTGACGGTAAACTTATTTGTTATAACGGTAGACTTATTGTACTTGGTGGTAGACTTATTTTCTGTTTAGGAATTTATAGTGGCGGTAGACTTATTTTTGAGCGGTAGACTTATTGTGTCTCCTTTGGTGGTAGACTTATTTCCGAACGGTAGACTTATTTTATCTGCGGTAGACTTATTTTCCCATAGCGGTAGACTTATTTTATGCGGTAGACTTTTTCTTCGAATGGTAGATTTATTTCCGTAGACTTATTTTCAACGGTAGATTTATTTTTCTTCGATGGTAGATTTATTTTGACTGGTAGATTTGTTTCCTTTGGTGGTAGATTTTTAGTCATAGTGACGGTAGATTTATAGTGAGGGTAGACTTATTTTAGTAGCGGTAGACTTATAGTGTGCGGTAGACTTTTTTATCGTGGTGGTACATTTATTTTGTGTTTAGTTGCGGTAGACTTATTGTAGTAGTGGTAGACTTATAGTTAGCGGTAGACTTATTTTGTATTTTCGGTCAACGAAACCAACCGTTGACTGGTAGTCTTATTTTTTTAGGATCAATGGTGGTAGACTTATGCGTTTATAGCGATAGAAGCGGTAGATTTGTTTTTACCCAGGTCTAGTGATGGTAGACTTTTTATCAAACTTAGTGACGGTAGACTTTTTTTCACATTAGACATTTGGTAGACTTATTTGTGATAGCGGTAGACTTATTGTACTTGGTGGTAGACTTATTTCCTGTTTCGGAATTTATAGTGGTGGTAGACTTATTTTCGAACTTAGTGACGGTAGACCTATTTGTGATAGCGGTAGACTTATTGTACTTGGTGGTAGACTTATTTTCTGTTTAGGAATTTATAGTGGTGGTAGACTTATTTTCGAACTTAGTGACGGTAGACTTATTTGTTATAACGGTAGACTTATTGTACTTGGTGGTAGACTTATTTTATGTTTAGGAATTTATGTGGTGGTAGACTTATTTTGGTAGGTGGTAGAGTTAGTTGAAGGGAACGGAAATGTCGATTTTACCCTTTCAAAATAGACAAATTTGCACGAAAAACCAGCAACAATGGTGATGAACTAGGGTTCACAGCCGCTTAGGGTAGATCTTTGCGAAGTGATTTTTTGAACTTTCCTTGTTTTCTAAAGTGCTTTTCGAACGAGTGAACTTGTTGGAGTGAACTTGAACGAGGTCCAATGGAACAAATTGTTCTTGTCTGTGGTAGATGGAGTTTTTCGAAGAATGGATGGGCGTTCGAGGTTGACAACTCAAAAGGTGGTAGAGTTCTTGGGTTAGATCATGCAACCTCGTTCAACAATTTCCTTCGAATGGTGTATGAAGATTTCGGAATCGATGAACAAATTTTTGAGGTAAAATTGAGTTACCTTTTACCAAGCTTCTCTGTAGATACACCACCGATTTTCGTTGCAAATTCAAGACAGTTCAAGAGTTTTGTACAACAACATAAGAAGGAAATGATTCGTCTATGCGTGGAGATTAGTGAAAAAGAAAAAAAATAGTTTAAAAGAGAGAGAAGTGGATGCAAGAAGGGAGAACCTATAGATGAAGATGATGAAGATGATGATTGTAGATTTGACTATTGCGACGATTTAGACGGTGCAAGCTCGGACGATGATGAATACGGGAGGCGTGGTAGACTTTCAGATGATGACGCCGAAGAAAAGGGGTCTACCATCGATTCCAGATGGCGTGAAGTTAGAAATGAGGTCGGTAGACTTAGCGGTTGGGCAACGTTATGCCACAAAAGAGGAGTTGGAGAGGAGATTGGAGATTATTTCTGTTGCACGTAAGTTTGACTTTAACGTCGGACACTCAACTCCAACGTTGTTGACGATTAGTTGTTGGGTGGAAGGATGTACGTGGAGGGTTCGTGCTTCAACTATTGGAGACAGTCCCAGTTTCCATATCAAGACTTATAATGGAAACCACTCTTGTTCTGTGACTTCAACCCGTGCTCGTAAAGCAACGTATCAGGTGTTAGGTCGTCTCTACAAAGATTTCATTGGTGGTGTTGGACCAACAGTCTTGCCAAGTCATGTTGCCGATGCTATAAGGAAACGTTTCAGAATAAAGGTACTTTAACCGATGGTAGACTTATTTTCGTTTGATGGTAGACTTATTGTCTGTTTGATGGTAGACTTATTGTTGTTCACTTATTGTTGTTCGATGGTAGACTTATGTTCTGTTTGATGGTAGACTTATTTTCGTTTGATGGTAGACTTATTTCTGTTTGATGGTAGACTTATTTCTGTTTGATGGTAGACTTATTTTCTCTTTGATGGTAGACTTATTTTGTGTTTGATGGTAGACTTATTTTGTGTTTGATGGTAGACTTATTTTGTGTTTGATGGTAGACTTATTTTGTGGTAGACTTATTTCGGTTTGATGGTAGACTTATTTTCTCTTTGATGGTAGACTTATTTTCGTTTGATGGTAGACTTATTTTCTTTTCGATGGTATTTGCGTTTGATGGTAGACTTATTTTGTGTGTCATGGTAGACTTATTTGCTTGTTGTGGTAGACTTATTTTCTGTCTAATGGTAGACTTATTTTCTGTTTGATGGTAGACTTATTTCTGTTTGATGGTAGACTTATTTTCTGTATGATGGTAGACTTATTTTGTGTGTCATGGTAGACTTATTTTGTGTTTGATGGTAGACTTATTTTGTGTGTCATGGTAGACTTATTTGCTTGTTGTGGTAGACTTATTTTCTGTCTAATGGTAGACTTATTTTCTGTTTGATGGTAGACTTATTTCTGTTTGATGGTAGACTTATTTTCTGTATGATGGTAGACTTATTTTGTGTGTCATGGTAGACTTATTTTGTGTTTGATGGTAGACTTATTTTCTTGTTGATGGTAGACTTATTTTGTGTTTGATGGTAGACTTATTTTCGTTTGATGGTTACAGGTTGAGTATTGGAAAGCCCATCGAGCATTAAAGGGGTCTACCATCGATTCCAGATGGCGTGAAGTTAGAAATGAGGTCGGTAGACTTAGCGGTTGGGCAACGTTATGCCACAAAAGAGGAGTTGGAGAGGAGATTGGAGATTATTTCTGTTGCACGTAAGTTTGACTTTAACGTCGGACACTCAACTCCAACGTTGTTGACGATTAGTTGTTGGGTGGAAGGATGTACGTGGAGGGTTCGTGCTTCAACTATTGGAGACAGTCCCAGTTTCCATATCAAGACTTATAATGGAAACCACTCTTGTTCTGTGACTTCAACCCGTGCTCGTAAAGCAACGTATCAGGTGTTAGGTCGTCTCTACAAAGATTTCATTGGTGGTGTTGGACCAACAGTCTTGCCAAGTCATGTTGCCGATGCTATAAGGAAACGTTTCAGAATAAAGGTACTTTAACCGATGGTAGACTTATTTTCGTTTGATGGTAGACTTATTGTCTGTTTGATGGTAGACTTATTGTTGTTCACTTATTGTTGTTAGATGGTAGACTTATGTTCTGTTTGATGGTAGACTTATTTTCGTTTGATGGTAGACTTATTTCTGTTTGATGGTAGACTTATTTCTGTTTGATGGTAGACTTATTTTCTCTTTGATGGTAGACTTATTTTGTGTTTGATGGTAGACTTATTTTGTGTTTGATGGTAGACTTATTTTGTGTTTGATGGTAGACTTATTTTGTGGTAGACTTATTTCGGTTTGATGGTAGACTTATTTTCTCTTTGATGGTAGACTTATTTTCGTTTGATGGTAGACTTATTTTCTTTTCGATGGTATTTGCGTTTGATGGTAGACTTATTTTGTGTGTCATGGTAGACTTATTTGCTTGTTGTGGTAGACTTATTTTCTGTCTAATGGTAGACTTATTTTCTGTTTGATGGTAGACTTATTTCTGTTTGATGGTAGACTTATTTTCTGTATGATGGTAGACTTATTTTGTGTGTCATGGTAGACTTATTTTGTGTTTGATGGTAGACTTATTTTGTGTGTCATGGTAGACTTATTTGCTTGTTGTGGTAGACTTATTTTCTGTCTAATGGTAGACTTATTTTCTGTTTGATGGTAGACTTATTTCTGTTTGATGGTAGACTTATTTTCTGTATGATGGTAGACTTATTTTGTGTGTCATGGTAGACTTATTTTGTGTTTGATGGTAGACTTATTTTCTTGTTGATGGTAGACTTATTTTGTGTTTGATGGTAGACTTATTTTCGTTTGATGGTTACAGGTTGAGTATTGGAAAGCCCATCGAGCATTAAAGTATGCAAGGCAATTGGTTAGAGGAAGCGCTGAGAATGGGTACGAAGGACTTCCCACGTACTTATACATGATTAGGAGAGCTAATCCAGGGACACTTATAAAGCTGGAAGTCGATGGTGAAAATAGGTTCAAGTTTCTTTTCCTTGCATTTAGCGCAAGCATACATGGTTTCAAGTATATGAGGAAGGTAGTTGTGGTGGATGGGACATATTTGAAAGGTAAGTACAAAGGTACTTTACTGATTGCCACGACACAAGATGGAAATTTTAATATATTTCCTATTGCTTTCGGTGTTGTTGATACTGAGAATGATGAGTCTTGGGAGTGGTTCTTTAGACAGTTAAGCCGAGTAATAGCAGATGATGAAGGTCTTGCGATTATCTCATATAGGCATAGATCAATATCGAAGGCGATTGGGAAGGTATACCCGCGTGCTTCTCGTGGTATTTGCACATATCATCTGCATAAAAACATTTTGCTGAAATTCAAAGGTGGAGAATCATTCGGACTAGTGAAGAAGGCAGCGAAGGCATATACACTTCAAGAGTTTAATGAGTTATTTGGGCAGATTGAGGCGTTGTATCCTGCTCTTCATACTTATTTAGAGGGAGCCGATGTTCGTTTATGGACTCGTGTGCATTTTCCCGGTCATAGATATAACTTCCTGACAAGCAACATAGCGGAATCTATTAATAAGGTCCTATCTCCTGCGCGCAGGTATCCAATAGTGGAACTTCTGGATACTATTAGGTCGATGTTGACAAGGTGGTTTGCTACAAGAAGGAAAAAAGCAAGTTTAATGACCACAACCTTGACCACTGCGGTGGAGAAACAACTTCAGGTAAAATATTTGTTATGGTAGATTAAATAAGCATGTTGTTGTAGATTTAATTTGCATGTGCTAAACTAGACTTATTTTCTGTTTGATGGTAGACTTATTGCTGTTTGATGGTAGACTTATTTCTGTATGATGGTAGACTTATTTTGTTTGTCATGGTAGACTTATTTTATGTTTGATGGTAGACTTATTTTCTTGTTGATGGTAGACTTATTTCTGTTTGATGGTAGACTTATTTCTGTATGATGGTAGATTTAATAAGCATGTTGTTGTACATCTAATTTGCATGTGCTAAAGTAGATTTAATAGGCATGTTATGGTTGATTTATAGACAACTGAGGGTAGATTAATACTTGTTTGCCTTTTTTCGTAAATAGGATAGGGTTGAGAACGCTAAGCTTTGGACTGTGCAAGAGATTAATGACAACGAAATAGAAGTAACGTTAGGGTCATCATTGCATGTGGTGAATCTGACATCAAATAGTTGTACTTGCAAAAGGTTTGACAAGGATAGAATTCCTTGTGTTCATGCCATTGCAGCAGCGGAAACAGTGAAGAAGTCACGGATCGCCCTTGCACATCCCTACTTCCATACAAAGAACTTGTTCAAGGGTTACTCAAAAAGTATTATGCCACGAGATATTGCGCTTCCAGCGCCGGAAATTGTGGTAACAAAAGTCTGCAAACCTCCGGTTGTGCGGGAACCACCAGGTAGGCCAAGACTTTCCCGGATTAAAAGTGCTTTAGAAATAGCCATGGCTCGGAAACGAAGTAGGAAAGAACCCAAGTGCTCAAACTGTCTTCATCATGGCCACAATCGTGCGACTTGCAAAGCTTAATCATGAATGTTATGTTATGTAATTTGATTAACATAATGGTTGCGAAAGACATAGGAAACAGAATATAAGTCTACCATCAAAGGAAAATAAGTCTACCATCAACAAAAATAAGTCTACCATTAAAGAGAAAATAAGTCTACCATCAAACAGAAATAAGTCTACTATCAAAGAGAAAATAAGTCTACCATCAAACAGAATATAAGTCTACCATCAAACAGAAAATAAGTCTACCATCGAAGAGAAAATAAGTCTACCATCAAAGGAAAATAAGTCTACCATCAAACAAAAATAAGTCTACCGTCAAACAAATATAAGTCTAGCATCGAAGGCAAATAAGTCTACCATCAAAGAGAAAATAAGTCTACCATCAAACAGAAATAAATCTACCATCAAAAGCAAATAAGTCTACCATTAAAGGCAAATAAGTCTACCATCAAAGAGAAAATAAGTCTACCATCAAACAGAAATAAATCTACCATCAAAAGCAAATAAGTCTACCATCAAAGGCAAATAAGTCTACCATCAAAGAGAATTAAATCTACCATCAAAGGTAAATAAGTCTACCATCAAAAGCAAATAAGTCTACCATCTAAGGCAAATAAGTCTACCATCAAACAGAATATAAGTCTACCATCAAAGGAAAATAAGTCTACCATGAAAGGAAAATAAGTCTACCATGAAACAGAAAATGGTCTGATTGTAGGTTTATGAAATTAAGTCTGAAAATGTTGTCAATACATTTTCGCTACAGAAGTCTACCAAACTTTCGAAGGACCACTAAATCTACTCCAATGGTGATACTAAACATGGTCCTTCGAAAGTATGCAAAATATCCAATAAGTGTACTACCAAATGAAAATAAATCTACCACTGCATACACAAATCCGACTATCCTGAATCTGTCTGTAACGGAACTCTGTCGTCTGGATTAGTGCGTGGGTTTGGGTCGGACACCTGTATGGCCAAGTCTACAAGTGGTGCCTCCTCCAGGATATCAGCCGCAAGTTTTAGACGAATAGCAGGCACAGTTGCATCGCAAATCCCATCCATTGTATGTCCTAGAGCTAGACACTCTAAGAATTTCACAGTGTAGACACCACAGTCACCTGATTGGATGTTTTGGGGTATGTTTGATTTTTTCCTGTAGAAGTGAAACGCAGCCTCACTCATCCCCTTCTTTTTTTCTGCTGGTGCAGCAGCTTTAAGCAACTTAGGAATCATCCTCGTGTATGGTCTGCATGACTCGGCCACAACGTTGTCCTGGTAACCCGAGAGGATGCTATCGTACACTTTGACATTCCTGTTAACTAGGTCTACTACAACACCCACCCAATGCACGTCGCTGATATTATGAGCTATGTATAATGTATCAACATCCGTTATCCATTTCTGGTGGGTTGGAGAAAACGTGGGTAATAGGCCATTGTACATGCTGAAATACCCCTCGCCGAATAAAAAGGTCTTCTCTTTACCTTTGAAGTTCCATTTGTACTCCTGACACCAAAGATTCCCAAATATCGGATCCAGAAAGGCTATCCTTTCACTGGTAAAAGGGGTAGGACGTTGCATAGCCCTTTTTCGCAACATGTCCATTGCAGCCCCCATTTGCTGCAAAATAATTTAACCAAAAGTAAATAAACCTGGCACAAAAATTATAGATAAGTCTACCATCGAACAACAATAAGTCTACCATAAAAGGAAAATAAGTCTACCATCAAAGGCAAATAAGTCTACCATCTAAGTCAAATAAGTCTACCATCAAACAGAATATAAGTCTACCATCAAAGGAAAATAAGTCTACCATCAAAGGAAAATAAGTCTACCATCAAACGAAAATAAGTCTACCATGAAAGGAAAATAAGTCTACCATGAAAGGAAAATAAGTCAATAGTAGATTTAATTACCTCACTATTTATCCATCCATATCGACTGTGTGGCCAGTTTTCTTTAGGTGTCATAATTCCCAAATAGAACTCCACTAGTGGCAGAGTGTTTTCTAATGGGTTGTCTCTGATAGAACCATATGTCAAATGCTTAGAAGGATGAAATTTTTGGTGCATTGAATAAGACGTTCCTATTAAAAGGACAAATGACTTACATATCTTGAGTAGTCCGTCACTTTTGGCTCGTTCAAAAGGATCGTAGACAGCGGAAGAAGGAACTGTACCAGCCATGATTCGTACGGTCCCGGAGTGTCCTATAAATGGGGACTTCTGAGACGGAGCAAGATTTTTATTGCGAGCTACGGGGGGAACCTCCAAATCATCTTTGTTTGACAACTTTGTAATAGCATCGTAAGCAGTGGTCAGTGCATCATTGACCTGCTTCGCCCTTATATCATCTTCATCATCAGATGAAGATGAGTACGCGTAACGCATCCTTCTGCGCCAACTAGGAGGTGTAACAAAATCAGAATCAGATCTTCCTTCTCTTTCCCAGCATCAGCAATAGCATCTTTTGTCTACAAGTTAAGGATTGAGTCAAATAAGTCCCAATAAGTCTACCACTAAGTACAAATAAGTCTACCATCAAAAGAAAATAAGTCTACCATCAAACAAAAATAAGTCTACCACTAAGTACAAATAAGTCTACCATCAAAAGAAAATAAGTCTACCATCAAACGAAAATAAGTCTACCATAAAACAGAAAATAAGTCTACCACTAAGTACAAATAAGTCTACCGTCAAACAAAAATAAGTCTACCATCAAACGAATATAAGTCTACCATCAAAGGAAAATAAGTCTACCATCAAACGAAAATAAATCTACCATCAAAGGAAAATAAATCTACCATCAAAGGAAAAACTGAAAATAAGTCTACCACTAAGTACAAATAAGTCTACCATCAAAGAGACAATAAGTCTACCATCAAACAGAAATAAGTCTACCATATACGTACCAGATCGTGGATTTCGACACAGTCAGCTCCTGTCTTCCTTATAACCGGTGTAGTTCCGTCTCCTTCCACGTTAATCTTTTACTCTACAACTCCAAACAATGTATAAGGAATGAGAAAATAAGTCTACCATCAAAGAAAAATAAATCTACCATCAAACAGAAAATAAGTCTACCATCAAACGAGAATAACTCTACCATCAAAGGAAAATAAGTCTACCATCAAACGAAAATAAGTCTCCCAGCAAACGAAAATAAGTCTACCATCAAACACAAAATAAGTGTACCAACAAACACAAAAAAAGTCTACCATCAAAGACAAAATAAGTCTGCCATCAAACACAAAACAAGTCATCTATATACGTACCAGATCGTGGATTTCGACACACTCAGCTCCTTTCCTCCTTTTATCCGCTGTAGATTCCGTCTCCTTCTCTTTAAGAGTTTTTCTTTTTCTCTACAGCTCCGAACAATGTATAAGTAATGAATCGAATGGCAGTAAGAAAATTTGTTGAAAATCAAACTACAATGGAGAATAACTTCCCACCTTCTTTTTAGCTTCAACCTTCTCCAAGGCTATTAAAGCTTTGCTTTTCTGTTTGCTTTTCTGCACAGGTGCCACAGATTTGCTTTTCCCTTTCCGCTGGTCAGTTCGTGTAGCCTTTTCATCCGGCTTTCTAACTACACGGCTAACTGCCAAATTTGTTTTTGTTGTTGGGTGTTGTTCCATCCAAGACTGTTAAGAAAAGTAGAGGGAAAATGTTCAAACAGCTGTATAAGTTCATATAAGTCTACCATAACACACTAATAAATCTACCACGCCTTAACATAGAAGTTCAGGAAAACATGTAAATAAGTCTAAA